>JACWFN010000004.1:735103-1470206 GCA_019775635.1 Cladosporium sp. VS III D KN 1
GCTGAGTCGTGGTGAGCTTTGCGTTGGCGTATTGTCGAGCTCAGCAGCGGGACGAAAGGCAGACGGCGTACCGAGACGCGCCTGTATCGAATCGAGCGATCCGGCGTTGTGTAATGGACTCTCTGGAGAGTGTGGACTAGTTGAATCCGAAAACGCGATAAAGTTCGGCGATGATGAGGTCTGCGGGCTGTCACGTCTGTCATATGCGAGGCTATCCTGGCTATCCTGGCCAACGAGTGTATGTGGTAATGATAGGGAGCTCGCCTGCAAGCTTGTCAGACTGTCCTGTGGTGTGTATGGAGTTCGACTTGTCCACAGGGGCGCAGGATGGGAGCTCGAGTTCGACGGCGACTCGCCCGGAGGCGACGACTGCAATTCCCGAGTAGTATCACTACTTCGACCCTTATAGTTTGATGATGAAACAGAGGGTGCAGTGGATCGTTCTGGAGAAGTTTCACGAACTGTTTCGAGAGCTGGTGGCTTGGTGTTGAGCACTTCCTTCTCCTCGCCCACGTCCGGGATGTCTTCTTCGTTCAACGTACTGCGGCGGCTCAATCTGCTTCGACTGCGGCTGCCGTCACTGAAAGAGAACTCAAAAGCATCAGTATCGTGAGAAGCGGTGGACACGCTGTATTTCGAGCTCGTGCTGCGTCGGTTACGCGAGGGTTCTGGCCCGGGCTTGAAATAGGTCGACGGCATTAATGTAACAATGGGCGGTAGGTCCAGCTTCTGCGCCCGAGGTATCACTGACTGCCCATCTGAAACGCGCGATGCGGCCGGGGAGCCTGTTTCTGACCCGCTAGTGGGCTGAGATGAAGCCAGCAGGGATGTGTGGGGCTGTGCATGGTTGACAGCAGTCCAATCCTGCTTTCCAGATAAATAATAATCGCTATCGCTGCCTTTCTGAGCCGGTTCTTCCGGAGACTGTCCGACTAATCGTACTGTGGATTTGGCATCCTCTCCAGTGCTGGTGGATCGTCGCTGGGTTTGTTTCTTAAATGTTGGTGAAGTTTCCAGCGGAGGCGTCCTTTTGATTCTCCAGCTCTGCTCGCGCGGCGAAGGAATTGGCGACTGCGAAGCAAAGAAAGGCGAAGAAGGCGATGCAACACGAGTGGTCTTCTCTCTGCCTTTTGGGTCCGGGTCCAAGAACATTTCCGGGTGTTTTTGCTAGAAATATTATACAATAAAGAGCGCGCAGCCGCGCTGAAGAGTAAAAGGCGTCCCAAAAACGCTCAAAGCATGCTAGAATGAATGTGAGAAGCTCCAGAGCTGATAACGAGTGTCGACGCGCCCAAAACACGCTGGTGAAGCAGAATGGCGAGGTCGGCGGTGCCTTTGAGGACTTGGGCGTGTCAGCAGTCGCTCATGCGGGACGCAGGAGATGCGGGCCTGGAGAAATCGGGCGTGACGAGTTGCAGATTATTGACGATAGCGCGCGGGGAGGACAGCACAGCAATCGGCGGCGGTGAAGGTGTTTAGAAGGAAAGGCTCTCGAGGCTCGGGTTCACTGAGGGCGGCGGGTGCATGTGGGCGACGGCGAGGAGGTTTGAGTACAGTACCACCTTCGTGCTCCCAGGTCAAACGAGGGCGCGTCTCATCAACGGCATTTGGGTCCGTCATAAGGCCTCGGCCACGTCGTGCTCGCGCGTGCACGCATTATCGATTGGGGCGCACAGAGCCGCGAGACACGAGGGCGGACGGCACAGGGGGCGCGTTGTATGCGAAATTGCCTGTCGAAGCATCGGCCACCAGAGAAGCTGCAGTAGCGTGGCAATCTTCAACCGCCGCCTCTGCATGCGGCACGAGCGCGGCGTGTACTGAGTAGTGGCGGCAACATTGGTATATCTTTAATCAAATGCTCACCTCTGCGCGGCGCTGCCATGTCGTGTGGTGGTGTGCGGCCTGCTGGCATGCTCCATGCTCGCCCATGCTGTCCCTTTTAACCGTCATTCCCAAGGGAGGCGCCAGCACGTTGGTACCGTTTGTTGCATTCCACCGGCTCGTCCCTCAGGCACACGCCTATTTTGGAGATCGCCGCCGTTGGCCTAAACTTTACCCTCTAAACCCTACCCGTCATGCAGTCGGCTGTCCGTATGTGCTCTTCCTGCCAGCAAGATCGTTAGCTGGGCTGCTATACCACCGTCTTCACTATGCCTTCACTGCCGATTGACATTTACAACCACGGTTCAAGGCTCCTCGGCACCCTCAAGAGCTACTATGTCAAGGAGGCTGGTACGTTCTCGTCGCCCTCGCCCCATCCGCTTTTCCCTCATACAGTGATCCCTTTACCCACCTGCCAAAGACATGTCTCGCTGGTGTGCGTGGCTCGACGGCATCCCATGTGTCCCCTACTTTCACGTGCTTACACACTTCACCCATTCTCAGTCTCAGTCTCCTGAAAGCAGTTTGCTGAAATGACGTACGCAGAGGCGCCTCCGGTCATATCCTCGCGCGTAGCACTGCTCTGTGCCTTACTGTTCACGGCTCTCTACGTGGCCCCATTCTACCTATCGCCGACGCTCCGCTCTGTGTCCCTCGCCTCTCGAGACTCGCCGTCGGTGATACGTGCCCGAGTCAGGTCCGTCACTCTGACTTGTGCAGCCTGTGCCGTCACCAACGTCTACATCCTTGCATTTTACGGACACGCCACACTCCATGATGTCCTCCGCCTCTGGGGTGTCTGGCCCATATCCCTGGTCGACATCACCAAACTCGTGGGCCTAGTTGCAGTACTCTTCGTAGGACCCCTCTTCAAGAGTCTCATCGCTGAGGGAGAATGGAGAGATGTCACGCCCTCCAACATCAAGGCCGAGCTTATCGACTCATGGGTCGGGTACCGTAACATTATCGTTGCACCGCTTTCAGAGGAAGTCGTTTTCCGATCACTGGTCGTATCTCTGTACCTTTTAGCCAAGGTATCGCCGACTCGCATCGTCTTCACCACTCCTCTGATATTCGGCATGGCTCATCTCCATCACCTGGCAGCAAACATCCGTGGTCGAACTCCTCCCGGACAAAGCTCGCCACCTCTGGCCATCTGGGTACAATGCATCGCAGTCAGCCTCTTCCAGTTCACCTACACCAGCCTCTTCGGCTTCTTCGCTGCTTTTGCACTCCTACGCACTGGCAGTCTGATCGGCGTCGTGCTGGTCCACAGCTTCTGCAACTGGATGGGCGTTCCGCAGTTCTGGGGCCGCATCGGCCAATTCGCTCCTCATCCGACTCACATCACGCCGGATGTTGCTCAGAATGGACGTGATGAGAGCGGCATTCCGATGCAGGATCACCCTGAGAGTGCCGAGGAAGAAAAGGCTAGGGCAATGAGAGATGCTGGACCACAAAATCTGGGAGTCGCCTGGACGGTGACGTATTATGTGTTGCTTGTGGCAGGCGCATACGGATTTTACAAGCTCTTGTACCCTTGGACTGCCAGTGTGAATGCGCTTGCAGTGCTCTAAAGGTAGAGCGTACAGCGTCGATCGAGCGCCTGTTTACTGCTTTCGCAAACACGGACGTAACACTGATTATCACTACAAAGCTCATCATGCTGCACGAGGTAAAATGTCCCATTTAAGGTTTTGGGGTATCAATACGAGTAGTCGGGCTCAGAAATGCTTTGCTCTGGAATGATAAGTCCGTGCGGGAGGTGGCTTAAAGTTAATGCATAATCATATTAATTAGAACCCGAATTTGGTGGGGATATCATAGCAGAGTTGCACGCGGATAACCGCAGATTGCGAAAGCCATCGTGGCAACACAAGCCAATATCACATGCAGTCGCATGAGTTCCAGAAATTATGAGCTCGCCTTCGAGAAAACGTAACGTACCCTCGATCCCTCCTCTTCAAGCACGCTGCGCAAAACAGCATCTTCGACCGCGACCTCCATCGGATTGAAGCCTGTCGCGCTGGCATCAGCGTCTTCGTCATCGCCTGCAGGCGTAGGATTGCGAGTTGGAGCTCGAGAAATCGCGGCCGGGTCAATGTGCGTGTATTGCATCAGGCTGACCATCTTCGCTTTCCCGGCAGAATCCTTCAATTCCTTCTTCTTGCGAAGGATCTCAGCTTCTTGTTCTTCCATGTTGACGGATGCGCTGGTTTGGTAACGAATCTTTGGGCGTAGTGGGATGTCATCTTCGTCTTCGTACTCGTCGTCGTCATCGTCGGCAGGTCCTTCCTTATCGGCATCACTCTTGATGCTATCGCTGAGCGCAGCTAGATCATTCCGAGGAGTCAGGTCGTCAAGATCTTCTGGAGGCGGAAGCGGCGTGCCTGACCCACCGCAGTCGCATCCGAGGAGCTCATGCGTCTGGCACTGCTCTCTTTCATCGAAGGTGAAAAGGTCTCGAAGTTCTTCCTTGGTGAATCCGCTCGCGCCGCTTTTCCCGTCCACAATACTGTCGGCCAAACCAGTCTTGCTGACCTGGCGTTGGAAGATCTTCTCGTCCATTGCACCTTGCGTCAACATACGGTAGATGTAGCATGGTCGCTTTTGCCCATCGCGGTGGATGCGAGCCATGGCCTGCGTATCAGTGGCTGGATTCCAGTCTAGATCGAACAGCACGAGTCGCGAGGCACCGATGAGGTTCAACCCAACACCTCCTGCTTTGGCTGATAGCAGGAAAACGAAGGAGTTGCTCGGCGGCGATCGGTTGAAACGATCTACCAGGTCTTGTCGCTTCGATGCTGGCGTGCTGCCGTCCAAACGGAGGAACGTGTAGTCCATGGATGACAGCAAGCTCTGAAGCACATCCAGAGTGGATGTGTAATTGCTCACAAGTACAACTTTTTCCTGGGTAGTCGTTGATATCTGGTGTAGGAGGCGGTCCAGCACTTGGACTTTGCCACTCATTCCCGGATTCATAGACTTGAGCAAATTTGAGGGAACGCTTTCTAAGATCGCAGGCTTAATTGCTTCTTCTCCCTTCTCGTCTTTCTTGAGCAGGAGTGTTGGGCTGTTGCAGACTTTCTTCAAGATAGTGATGAGCTCCAAGGTTACAGCGGACGACCCTAGAGCAGCATTGAACGTTGGAGATCCGATGATAGCACGATACACCGACGCCTGTGCTGCTGTGGGCCTGCAGAAGACTACATGCTCTGTTTTTTGTGGGAGATACTTTGACAGGATGTCAGCTGTGCGTCTCAGAATGAATTTCCCTGTGATATTCGCCAGCTCTTCGGCACGAGCTTCGCCCAATTCGAGATCTTTCGCTGAGGCACCAGGTTGTTGGCTTTTGAGGATCGGTGTTTCGAATGTGCGCTTGAATGCAGAATATTTCTCGAGGAGACCTGGATTCACGAAGTCGACCATGGTATGGAACTCAGCCAAGTCGTTCTGGATTGGCGTTCCAGATAATATGACTCGGCGTTCGGTATTGAGCGATTTAATCGCCGCTGCAGACTTGTTTTGGGCTGTCTTAAGACGATGTCCTTCGTCAGCGATGACAATGTCGATACCAGAGCCCTTCTGCAAGTCCTCTTGCACGATGCGTAGTTTCTCGTATCCGATAATCATAATGCTGTAAGCTCTGCCTTTCGTGAAGTCTGTCAGTCGTGTATGCTTGTTGTCTGCTACGAAGACGCCGAGTCGCTCGTTGCCCAGCCACTTGCGAATTTCTTTCCGCCAGTTGTTTATGAGAGTCACTGGGCAGACAATGAGCGCCTTTTTGACAACAGGTCCGTCTCCATCGATAGGATTTTGCTTCATGAGGGTCCAAAGCAGTGCGATGGTCTGAAGAGTCTTTCCGAGACCCATCTCATCAGCCAAGATTGCTCCTTCGCCCTCGCTTCCGCGCATACCCATTACACATTCGTATAAGAATGCTACACCGTTGCGCTGATGCTCTCGTAGACTTCTAGTAAGCAAGGGATCAACGACAACGTCTACGATTTGTTTCCCTTTGGGCACCGTGGTAGGACGCTTCATGACAAGCGCATTCTCAGCATTCGGATCGTGGCGAGGAACGGGCACTCGACTGTTCTTGTTGGGCGCCAAAACGGTTGATCGCTCTTTGAAGGGCGTCTTGAACGCAGCTTTGCTGGCCTGTGTTGCGGGCATGGAGGTTTTGGAAGCGTCTCGCTGCGTCTCATGAAGCTTCTTAAACTTCTGCTGAGCCTTCGCTGACACTCTGGAGACTCCGTCGATGTCTTTCAGTTGTGGTGCAGACTTGTTGGTGTTGCCCAGGAATGGTCGTCCTGCCATGTAGTCTGTCTTGGAGATCATCGATTCCACCTCGATTTCTTTGCCACCAATCGAAAGCGCAGACCCTTCGAGCAAGGGCACTTTGCATACTGTTCGACCGAGATCCTTGCCAGACACGTCTTGAAGTCGTGCGTAGCCATCGGATACAGACAACACCCCATCGCCGTCCCATGTCTTGTTCTTCTTGGTCGTGACCTTTCGCCTACGCATACATTAGAAGCGCTCGAGTGAAGTAGTATACTCGAATACACACCAAAGCACTGTGTAGTAGCCTTCTTGCCCAGAAGGAGCCTTCGTTTCACTTCCAGGGCTACTGCTGCTATTGAGATTTGCCACCGTGTTGACCGGCTTCTGCAAGAGTGGCTGGAATTTTGATATCGTTTTTGGTTTCTTCAGCACCTTCGCTGCTGCACTGACTGACTCCACATCATCGTCGCTTGACTCGTCATTACTCAATCGTCGCTTTTTGGTAGGGCGCTCTTCGTCAAGCAGTGGCGAGGGGCGGTTGTTGAGCGTGTTCTTGCCGACCAGCGAAGGCGCTTTGAATGGCTTCATGAGGCCCATGCTGGTGTTTCCTGTAGTATATAGTAGCGACAGGCCGCTACCTACATGTACAGGTACATGGGCAGTGATGTCGGGTACTTTCGTGCTTGTCGCGTTGAGTTTCACGCGTTCGTACAGCGCGACTTCCCAGATTGGTTTCAAAAGTCTAAGATCAAGAGCAGTCCAAATCACTGACACCGGGCTAGATGACCTAGATGCAGTCACAAAACACTTAGCATAGTAATTGATACATTTTGAGGACGAGAAATCTTCGGTCATATGCCCTCCAGATCTTCCCAGTGAGACTTTCACGAAGTGTCACGCGCTGGCAAGTCCATATGTATACATACCGCTTGGTAACCCCAAACCCTAGCATCATGCACATTTGTCGTTTTCGTTTAGATGGCATTTAACTGCGGATAACTCGATCAAGACATTGGTTGATGATGTGTCTACTTTTCCATGTCGCTTCAGGCGCTGTTGACTCATAAATTAGGCGCTGTGGTGGGATATTCGTGGTCGTTGGCGGTTTCGAGGCTTCTTCTGAACAGGTATGAATTCTACGACTACCAAGAGTCATGCATTGATGACCGGTTTCGACGGGCAGCGTACGCGGATTGTTCACTCTCACCGATATCACAAACACACGTATTGAAAGACGTCGAATAGCAGGTTGAACCAAGTAAAGCAGTACTTTTCGATGTTGGGACGGATATCCTCTTTACCAACATTTCTGTAGGTCGTTCATATATTGGCCGATCTACTCCATCTTCGTTTTCGGATGTTGAATATACATATGCACATTGATCACAGAGTGACCACCACATCTCCTCGCATGTAAAGTCGTGACTTCGTCTCATATCGTCTCTCGTCTCTCAACCTCATCTGAGCATCCTCGTACTCATTCGGTGTGTTGAACATAATAATGTTGAGCCGCAAATCCTGCGCTCTCGTTCCTCGGCAACCCAGTCACAATCTAGGGTTGACCCTTCCAGACATCGTCAGCAATCTCCCTGACGAGCTGAAGCTTCTTCCTCATGTCCTCATATCCAAGAGAGTTACCCTCAGCGTGCGACGCGAAACCACACTGCGGGCTGACGCTCAGCCTCTCAAGAGCCTCCTCTTTGCTGCAACCGCTGCCCGCAGCAACGTACTCGGCAGCGGTGTAGACACGAGCGATCATATCCTCCTTCTTCTCCAGCTCGGGGAACTTGGAGGTGACAACACCAAGAACCACGTTCTTGTCCTTAGGCAGGAACTTCAGAGGCTCGAAGCCACCGGCGCGAGGAGTGTCGTATTCCAAGTAGAAAGTCGAGACGTTGAGGTCCTCGAACATGCTCTTCGCAATGGCGTCGTAGGCGCCTTCGGAGAAGTGCTTGGAGCCGACGTAGTTGCCACGGCACAGGTGGATGCCGAGGTGGAAATCGGCAGGGCGCTCGAAGCACTTGTTGTAGAAACGGATGTACGCGGCCCACTGCTCATCGGCCGTCTGGAAGTTCTCCTTGTCCTCCTTCCAGCCCTCGAGCATAGCGTCGGAGCAGAAGTAGGCAAGGTTGGGGTCGTCGACCTGAGCGTTACGAAGGCCAGCGTCGTAGAGGATCTTGAGCTCGGTCTGGTAGGCTTTGGCGACGTCCTCGAAGTATTCGTCATCGCTGGCATACACGCCCTTGTTGTAAGCCTTGTTGGGGCCGTAGCGGAAGTGGTACCAGGAGGGAGAAGTGAGAGTGAGCTTGATGTCTTTCCACTGCTCCTTAGGCACAATGGTCTTCAAGTATTCGAATTCGGGCAAGAAAGACGATGTTCCGGTGTGAGAGATCTTGCCGGTGGCGACAGTCACACTGTTAGGAACAGTCTTGGCGTGCATGAAGCTCTTCACATCCGGGGCGTACTGGCGGAAGATTCCCATGTCGTAGCCACCCTCTCTCATGTTCACCTCTTCCATACCATTCAGGGTCTCAAAGAAAGTACCCCAGAACATGTGTCTGGAGTATTCTCCATTAGTGATGCTGCGAAGACCGCATTCCTGCTGCAGCTGAACGACATCGTCAATCGCCTTCTGCTCGATAGGAACGAGAGAATCGGCAGTGGCACTGCCATCAGCAACAGCGTAACGCTTCTTGACAAGCTCCTCAGGTCGCAACAGAGAACCGATGTGCTCAGCACGGAAAGGCGGGTTGCGGGGTGAAGTAGACATCTTGTAATATAACAAACTTTATATTTAAGAAACAATTAGATATTTGTGCGACGAAAGGGGGAAACGGCTGCACTTTTGTACTTCCGTAGTCGCTGTTTTACCCTAAAAGATGAGGGGCATTACAAAGTGCCCCGCTCGAGACCCCGGCCGCTAAGGTCGGTACCTGCGTGGTGGTAAGTGCCATGTAGTCACAAGTTTACATGCTAAATCTTGTTTGACACTTGGATGTGTTGGAGCTATGGACGTGTCAGTGTCGAGATGCATGGAAGCGAGGCCTTGAAGACAATTATGGTGCCATGTCAATAATGGCAACTAGATTCTTCAAGACTCTTGTCATGCACAATAGCTGCGCAAGGATATGCAAACCTATGCACGACGTGTAGCCCGGTTCCGGCAGATGTCTGGAAAAACCTAATACCGTGACGTCCAAGCATGCATGAAGATAGCACGGACCAAAGTCGGACCAGAATCAAAGTAAATCTTTTTGACTTTCTTATCGTGTGTACCTCTTATACTGTGCAGTACAGTGTACCTAGGTATCGTGTCGACTGCATATCATACAAAGTCAAAGCATGGCACACCCCTTCATTACCGACCCATGCCGTTGTGTTCGATCAGTATGCTCATGCACTTCATCCAGTAACACATTACGAAGTCCCGTTCGCCTTTGCCTCTCGTGCGGCAGAAACAGCCAGCTGATCCGCCGCGTTATTACCCTCATCCTTCGCATGGCCCTTAACCCAAACGAACTTGACACTTGCAGGACCGCGTTCCCAATGCCCTTCGCCGTTGCTATCGTCATCGTCCTCGTCGTCCACACGGTGCCTGTTCATGCGGTATCTGTCCTCGAGCATCTCAATGATTTTCACAACAAGGTCCTTGTTCTCGACGGCCTTGCCCGCAGAGTTTTGCCAGTTATTCGAGCGCCATTTCGGGAACCAGATCGTAACGCAGTTGATCGCATAGTTGCTATCGCTGTAGATGACAATCTTGCGATCGCGTGGGGCGAGCTCCAAGGCTCGCTGGATTGCGGTGAGCTCTGCGCGTTGATTGGTCTGGCGGGTTCCAGTCAAGGCCTCACTGAGGTTTCTTCCGTCTCCAGGTCCAAAGTAGACGCCGACGCCTCCTACCGCGCCTAATTGTCCATTGCCGAGCGATGACCCATCGGTGTAGATCTTAATGGTAGCGTCTTTCGCAGGACGCACAGCCTGAGGTTTCACACGCGCGCGCTCTTCAGCAGTCTTGTATCGAGTCTCTCCGGTAGATGGATCAAGAATAATAGTGTTGTCAAAGCCATCTTCTGCATCGTCTGGTAGGGGTCCCTCACCGGGAGCAAAATCAGCCGGATCAACGAAAGGCGCTGGCGAGCCTTCGTCCTTGATACCATTCTTCTTCGCCCTACTGCTCTTGGCCTTTTTCGCTGCAGGCCCGTCAGGCGTTTCCACACTGTCGAGCGCGACATCCGCCAATGAATTATTCTGCCCTTCAGCCACGAATTGCTCAGCCTCATGTCTCGTCTTGAATCCTCTGTGTTTCGGTGCCTTCCATCCTCTGATTTGTTCTAGCACCTCCTGCCAACTTGTGTAGACTCCTGGCGTTCTTCCGCTTTGTACGCCGTAGAACTTTGTTGCTTTGCCTATTGCGCTCACGCTCTCATTGTTGTTGAGAAAGCTCTCAGCTTCTGTGAGTGATGTGAAGGATTTGAAGACCGCTTTCGGGAAGCCTTTGACCTGCTCAAGACAATCGGGCCAACTGTGGTAGATGCCGGGTGTTTTGCCAATTCGAACAGCATAGAATTTCAGCTGTGGTGCTTTGCTCTCACGTTTGCGTTTCGTGCCGGCTGAGTTTGCGAGTGGAGAGTTCGTGTCTGGAGCGCCGTTACTTCCTTCGGCCATGTTGAAGAGGCCTTTGGAGAGTGCTTGGATTCTTGGCGGAGGATATCGTAGTGGCGGAATTTGCTCGAGCAGACTTCTTTGTAACACAGGCAATCGACGTCTGATTCGCTCTGTAGTAGTCAAGGGCAGGCGGTGGAGTTGTTTACAGGACCAGGCGCCCTTGTGCCGAAGCGCAAGTCCGAAGAAGCGAGGCAGGGTTGCTGTCGGCCAATGGTGAATTGGCAGTCACAGTTACGCCGCTGATGATTAGTTTCACACGAAGTAAAGACGCAAAGCTGTGAGAATGAGAACAGTGCGAGAGAATGAGACAGGGCAGGGCAAAAAACGGAATGGGGTGCTGTGCTGTTGGTACTTTCCCCGCCGCCCCGGCCGACCCCCTCCTGCAGCGCGAGCAGCGCTAGAATGACGGGTGGGTGCCTGCGACGCGCTCCGCCGACCAAGGGACATGGTCCAGGCCGTGAAGGTGCGGCAAGGTGGCAACGTGCTCTGCCAGCGCGGTGTCCTGCGCTGCGTGAAGTGCAGAGAGCAGATGGCAGAGCAGCGCCGAGCTTGGCGAGAGCTTTGAGGTGAGGTCGTGCTGTTTATGCTCGCGCGCTTGCGTGATTCTTGAGCGCCGATAACTTAACGTGCTGAGACGTGCTGCGGCTGGGATCTCCATCCCTTCCTCTTTCTATATTGCCATCAACACGTCGATCACAAGGAGTGCCTGTGTGTCTACAGGATCGTGGGGAGCCACCACGAGCATGCAGATGCGGTGCAAGCATAAGTGAACATGTTCGAGGTAAGTGACGGGCGCGATAGTGGAATAGGCACCTTCCTGCCAGCCATAGGTAGCATCCAACGGCATTTACCTCCTATGTATATCTCACAGCAGATGCTGTATAGGTATGCAAATGCTGTACCTGCCTCGGACCAAGCTTAGAGGAAACAATGCTGCTGTTGTGGCACTTGCCCTAGCCTTTGGGGATGCTATCGTCCTGTTCCTTATAAGATATATATGTAATGGATCTCAAGGTACAAAGCTGATAAACACGCTACCAGACACGCCATGCTCAAAACCGCTATCAACTCCGTCTCCATCGTGCTCGCTCCGTGATCCTCACACCTTCAGAGCTCGTCGAGATCCGCGCTGCCCAGCGGACCTTTGAGGGCGCCTACATAAGAACATCCCTGGGACAATTCAGCTTTGCTCTCGTGGTGCTAAAGATCTTCACGTCCGAATTCTACTCAATAGGTATTTCGGCAGCAGAACTCAGCCGCCGGAAATCCTTCACTGACCAGTTGACACAGGCGCACTATTTGCCGTGTATGGCGCGGGAATACTGGGCGTGAGTGCGTTCAGACGTATGCAAGGAAATCGGCAATTCTTCAGTGAAGTTGGCGATGATGGGTTGAGCAGGAAACGATTTCGCACGAGCGGAAATGTCGTTGTCGTGTTGACTTGCTTGAGTATCGTGGCGTACATAACGCTTCTTGTTCTGACGTTGAAGCTCGATGCGTGAGCACGTAGCAAAGCTAGTGGACACCCGTCGAAGGAACGATTCGAATGAGTACAGCACTATAGCTTTCGTTGCTTGAATTCCAGAACAGAAAGGCTCAGCCAGGCTTTAGACCAAGCCATACGTGCTCAAAAAGATTTCTATACAATTTTCCAAGTCGAGCCTACACTTTGGCTCTTTGCATGGTACCCGCCTGGCAGAATTCCTTCTTCGCTAGTCCGAGTACACCATCTCTTATCAGACAATCTTCGATCAGATCCTTGAAACATCGCTCCACCACAGCACAACCAATATAGCCCGCGTCCCCGAAACGTTGCCAAAGAGGCCTTCGTGACTCGATTGTGCAAGTCATTTTGGCCTTCCAAACGAGATCTCCGATATGCCTTAAGGTTGTGAATCGAAAGCTCAACACATCCTTGAAGTAGTCTCGGCGGGTTTGCTCGTCACTTATCTGCCGCAAGTAGATTGCGAGGCCGCGACACAGAGGGCGACAGGTCTCTAGCAGTGGTATTGAGTTGTACGTGTCCACCTCAATGGTAAGTTTCTTCAGGGCCAAGGGTAAAAATGTGTCCAGTGTTTTCCATCTGCAAACGGGCCGGCCCATCACCCCCCTGTGTAGGCATATGCTTGATATGAGCGCTCTGCCTGGGATTCCTGCGTTCGTGAAAGCTCGGCAGTCGTCGAGTGCAACGAATGAGAAGGTGTTGTGCGCGTAAAGGTAAGGCATTGCCTCATCGTTGGTTTTCTTGTTAAGTCGAAGCACAGCTGGAAGCAGGTATGTCTTGCTTATCACTGCGGCGATCGGTATGAGCGGCGCGTTGGGCTTCGGGCTTTCTTCAGAAAGGAACAGGCTGATGTCCAGGATGCCGTCGTGAGTGAGTGCGAGCTGGTAGATCATCACGCGCACGTCGAATGGAAGCTGTGCGAAGGTGAGAGGCTCATTGATCGAGCGTGAAATAGAGGTCGTGTCGGCCATGGTGTTGAGCCGAGTAGCGACTTACGTTCACGTTGTCGCTGGCTTCTTACGATGTTGAGTTGGGCGCATGGAGTGTGAAGTCCATTTCTAGCTTGCACATGCGAATAATTTCTTTTCCAAGTTTAAATCAGTGGTCATTCGATTGGTTGCGTTGGCGCGGTCTACGATGACCAATGTATGCGCTGTGCTTGTCGCACGTCAGCATTAAAGCAGCCTACAACACAGTTTAAGTTGTGTATAAGCATAACGAAGTAGTGTCGGTCCCATTATTAGGCAATGTTGAACAGTGACTATGAGGAAATGAATACATTATCTGTGCAATATAATGCTCATGCAATCAAATACCGCAATGAGCTGTTATCCCTCTTGGTAGGGTAGGGATCGGTCATTTACGAAGGGCGAGCTATTGCGCTGGCTGCCAACCTGTGCAGCAATTTTATCATAATGAGCTCTGAGCAGGTACGTTCTGGAGGCTTCGAGTTGCATAGCCCCTAGAGGGAAGTTCGAAGAATTCTCTCAGGAGCGTGTTGCGATGCTGCGACTCGTATGAGTGAAGGTCGTAGCACAGCCGCACAGTCTGAGCGCGCAAAGTTGCGGCAGGCCGTCGCGCTCACTTACTGACCATGGCTCCTTGGCTCCAGTATAGGAAACTTGAAGCCCGAGAATGGACATTGGAAGCGCGTTGTGGACACAACAGCATTTGCAAACAGCGGGAAGACTCGCGATATACCAAAAGGTGTCTCAATGGAAGGCCCAACCATTGCTATCATTCAGCATTATGAGGCAGACTGCTGCTGAACGAGGATGTTGAGCGAGACGACGCTCTCGTTCTCCGCAGTTTCAGGTCGAATCCGCGCCAGCACGCCGGCACAGACTCCTCCACGCCGACACAGACCATCGAACAATCCGGAGTCCGGGGAGGACGAAGACGGCTGGGAAGATTCGAGACATCCGACGTCACAGCGCAAATGCACGACTGGATGCCCAGGCGCGACGATAGACACCCCAAGGAATGAGTAAGACTGCGCCTCTGCATCTGGAACGAGTCGACATCCGAAGGAGTTTCGTTCCGTGTGCCGGTGCGGAGCGGATGGAGAGATTCCGCCGACGGCTGAGCACCTCGAGACAGGAACAATGCAGGATGCAGGGCTGATCAACAAGCACGACGCCGACGCCGGTGTTGTTACAAGGCCAAGGCATGTGCGTGTGCGTGTGGTATGGAGCATGTGGAGGAGGACCAAGGGTGGGCGTGACTGATCGCTGGCAACAGATTGGCTGCTCACTGTGGAAGGTCCGCATGGACAAACAACGTCCAGATAGCCCTTCATCCCCACACGCAGCACGAGCTACTCAGCGATGCACAGCACACAACGTGTTTGCAGAGCGTGGAGCAGAGCAGAGCAGTAGCGTGCTCACCTACGCTGACACGACAGACTCGTTGACTGGCGCTCTTGATAAGGGGAAGGCGCGCGTGCGGCGTGTCACCGGCCGCATCGAATCCCAACAATAACAATCGGGATAACAATAAATAGCTTGTTCTTTGTGTCGCCAGACGAGATGGGCTGTTCGACCCGCTGCGCTTGCTTGCTTGCATCCCTATACCTGTCTCGCAGCAGGCTCCCGTAAGCACAAGCACGCGCCTCGCACGCATCTGAGTCACGGCAAGTTGTGAGTCGACCAACCCGCCATCGGCATGATTCCCTCCACGGGGTAGACGAGGCTATTGCTGGATGCTTGCCTGCTTAGCTTGTCCTGCGCGCCACGAACTCTATTGCGCACGTTGTGGAAGCCGTGAGTCGGCTCCCCTACAAGGCGAGCTTAGGCGTCTCTTCACTGCTGGGCTGCTGCAAGCGACGCAACCACGCAACCCAACCCATATACAACGCCTGCGCATCCACTCCCACTTGGCTCCCAACCGCCGCACCCACTGTTCTTCACCAGCACGTCGTATCGATCACGCGCGCACCACAACACTCAACCCACCGAGATACTTCCTATCGACCATCGCTACCAGATCGGGCGGGTCCGACGACGCACGCCCAACTCTCTCCGCACTCGGCCAGAGCGTAATAGCTAGTTAGCGTTTGGCGCACGTTTGCGTCAGAGCAGACGATTTTTGACGCCCGCTACTCAACCGGAATGCCGCATTCGACGCTATGGCAAGCTGCTCCATTTGCTGATTCCAACGACGAGAGCTCGCCATCCTCCGCCGTCACCATCCCTTCCGCCACCGCTATTGACCAGCGCAACCATCTCCCTCCCACACCTGCGCAATCACCTCCCCTCCACCCGCTGGTCGACACTCAAAGCGAAAACATCCACAACGCGGGCCGCTGTTCCTGCGTGCAGGAAGACACCACCCCGCTTGGCCACTATCGGCGTCGCCAGAGCCAGCAATCCAATTTGGCCAAGTTCGCCATGACTTCCAGCACAAAGGCCAGCGGTGAAATGCGTCGTTCTAACAGTACTGAGGGGTCCGCCGCAAGCGACAAGGATGTCGAGCAGCTGCGCTCTGATCTTGATCGAGCGCTTTCACCGGAGCTTGAGAAGAATGGTGTCCACAGTGAAGATCAAGCACAAAAGCCTGCGGTCAGAGATGCACAAGCGACGCTGGATAAGGCACGCCCCGTACCTGTCGTTCCCAAAGGAAGTGCCATGTCGAAGGCATTGAGTGGTCAATATCCGGAGGGCAGTGGTATAACACACCCTGCCAACGATACACCGGCGACCACAGCACCTAGTACTGCGCCCGGCAGTCCCAGAATGTACGGCACCTCGCCGTCATCGGGACACGAAGGACTTGCAGCTAACCATTATCTCAGTCCTCCAATGCGCCAGATGTCTGGCATCAGCACACCCCGCCCGCGTCCAACTACCCTGGACATCCCTGGTTTAACCAAGAGCAAAGTCTCACCCGACGGTCGCATTGCACAAAGAGATGTTGGCGCAAAATTAGTGATTGTGATGGTCGGTCTCCCCGCGAGAGGCAAGAGTTACATTACAAAGAAGCTGGCGAGATACCTGAACTGGCTGCAACATGACACAAGAATCTTCAACGTTGGCGAGAGGCGGCGTGTAGCAGCCGGATCCAACACATTGGAGAAGACGACCAGCAAGCAATCCAATGCAAGCGGGCAGTCAGGTCATCGACCCAGCCTGGTCCCTGGCAGACACGGTAGCATCGTTGATCAATCGGAGTTGGCCAAGACTGTTAGCAACGAGAACAAGCCTGTCTCTGTCGCCCAGATTATTCTGAACGACGAAACCAAAGTCGAGCCTCCAACACCGCCAAAGAGCGCCGTAGACAACAAGACCAATGGACAACCCGAAAATTGGGAGGACAAGAATCCGGAAGATCAAGACATCGAAGAACTTGGGAAGAAGTTCCCTGAAATGATGGAAGCACAGCAGAATGCACAAAACGACAGCCAGGCGCTACCAGAAAATGAGCACATGGATCAGAGCGCCTCTTTCTTCGACCCAAAGAACACGAAGGCAGCATTGATTCGCGAACAGCTTGCCATGGATACCTTGAATGAACTGCTGGATTACATTCTGGATCAGAATGGATCCGTCGGTATTCTGGATGCAACAAACAGTACACTCGAGCGCCGCAAAATGGTTGTTCGCCACATTCGCGAGAGGGCTGGCTATGATCTCAACGTTCTCTTCCTCGAATCCCGTTGCGTCGACCCTGATCTCTTGGAGAGCAACATGCGCCTGAAGCTTAGCGGACCTGACTACAAGGACATGGACCCAAATGTCGCACTGGATGACTTCAAGAAGCGTATTGCGGTATACGAGACAGCATATCTCCCACTAGGCGACTACGAAGAGCAGAACAACGTTCCCTACATCCAGATGATCGATGTTGGACGTAAGATTATCTCTCACCAAATCCGCGGCTTCCTCATGGCACAAGCAAATTACTATCTGCTGAACTTCAATCTTGCGCCACGACAGATCTGGATCACTCGCCACGGCCTCTCACTTGACAACATCTCTGGTAAAATCGGTGGTGACTCTGACCTTTCACCTGAAGGCGTCCGCTACGCGAGCTCGCTTGCTAGATTCATGGATTTCCAACGCGGAGTATGGGAGCAACGTCAGCAAGCTGCTGCTGCAAACACGCACTTTCCTCCACAGTCTGGCGATGCTACGCCACCCAACCCACACTACTCACCGAAGTCTCCCAATCCGCCTGGCGGAATTCCAACTTCTGCACCAGGCAGCCAGACTCCAACAGGAGGTTACGAGCTCAAGCCTTTCTGCGTGTGGACTTCAATGCTTAAGCGATCAATCCAGACAGCACAATTCTTCAACGATGAAGACTACGATCAAAAGCAGATGCGCATGTTGGACGAGCTTAATGCCGGTGTCATGGAAGGCTTAACGTACAGCTGCATTTCAACCCAACACCCGAAAGAATATGCCAGCCGCAAGAAGGACAAGCTGCACTACCGCTACCCTGGTCCAGGTGGTGAAGGTTACCTCGACGTAATCAACCGTCTCCGCCCAGTCATCGTCGAGCTTGAGCGTATGACTGACCACGTTCTGCTGGTCGGTCACCGCTCCGTTGCGCGCGTCCTGCTGGCTTACTTCCGCGGCCTCGATCGTGAGGAAGTGGCCGATCTCGACGTTCCCATCGGCATGCTCTACTGCCTCGAGCCAAAGCCATATGGCGTCGACTTCAAGGCCTTCCAATGGGACAAGGAGAGCGAGTGGTTCAACGAGGTGCCTGATTTCCAGCTCCGTCGTGCTCAGGATGACATGAAATAAGATGGGTTTCCTTGGTTTTGGGCTTATAATGAGGTTCACACGAACATGAAAGCCCACATTCTTGGCTCACGATATACACGTCATGGTACAAATGGAAATGGGGTTTGGCATTGTTTTTCTTTTCTGTATCGCATACATCATCATCTTCTTTAGCGGGCGATTTGGGGACACAGGGAGCTTTATATAGCGAGGCGTTTCGGGTGAGATCAAATGACCTCGGTTTTTACGGGATTGGATTCCCTCTACTCTGTACAGTTCTTCAGTTGTCTTTCAAGTGTCGGTCGGAGGCTGCACGTCGTCTCATCGTGTATCGTGGCCTCGAGGAGTCTATGAGTGGAACTGTTGTACAATAACTAGCACAGCATTGTGACCGAATGCACTTAATGTAGTAGCCCGTCAACGCTCCTTTCCATCTGAAGATCAGACAGCTAATCGCAGCCTCCAGCCACCAATCACCACTCGAGCCGTGATAAATGCAAGTAACGCCGCGGTATACATTGCTCCCGCAAAGATAATCAGGCCGTCGTATGAGCCACCATTGCTTTCCAGAATCGCTCCAGCGATGGGGATGCCAGTCAAAGCTCCAAAACTAGAGATGAAATACGCGGTCCCAATCCGCTTGCCCAGATCTCGGACATCGCATACGGCTCCGATACAAACTGGCGTCAGAGAAATGGCTGCTCCAGACCAAAACCCATATGTGACACTGAAAGCCATTACTGCTGCTGTGTTGGCACCAGAGGTGAGCCAGAGCGCGAAGATGAGAGCTGTGCAGGCTGCTGCGGTGACGCACATGGTGTTGAATGTGCCGAAGCGGTCTGCGAAGTAGCCTGGAAGAATACGTCCGGGCACGGCGCCGGCGTTGAGGAGTACGTTGAGTAAGAATGCTGTACGAGGAGTGAGGCCGGCTGCCAATCCGTAAGAGCAGATGTACGTGTAAGGGACAAACACGGCAAACTCTACAAGATATACAGCAACGGTAGTGGCCAGAAACTTGCGATCTCGCAAAGCGCCAAAGTCCATAGCGGTGCGTGCCTCTCTGCTAGGAGGTAGTCGTTTCTTCAACAGGATGCATGCTATGCACCCGAGAGCAAGACTCAGGAATCCAATGACTCGCAGCGACCACGCGAACCCGATGCTTGGGCTGCAATAGATGATGATCAGAGGGAAGACTACGCCTGCGAGACCGCCGGCGGTGCAAGCGACGCCAGTCGCTAAGCCACGACGAATATTGAACCAGTGGCCTATTGCTGAGACGCTGGGGTTGAATAGCAGCGACGACGATATGCCGCCGAGAATGCCGAAGGAGAGCAGGTAGTGCCAAAACTCTGCGGGCAGTCAGCGTGTGTCAGATGTGTGATTGTCTAGAGGCACACTAACCGGTTGATACGCTGGTGCACATGATCGATGCCACGATGCCAATGACTCCGGGCACAATCAGATAGTGGATGTCGTATGCATCGAATATGGGTCCTGCTCGTTGTCAGCATCAAGGCCTTGTTCGACTTGACCAGAGAGAGGGTTAACAAACCGACTTGGGCGCCGCAGAAGTAGAGCAGAAATGCATAACAGCTGAATATCCAACCAATTGTCGAGGTCTGCATTGTCGGTAATTCATCCGACGCCACCCATGCTTCGAGTATGGCAAGAGTGTTCAAGAGACCCATTGACGGAATCATCGCACACCATGCGCCCAACACGACAAGCCATGCTTGTGTGCCGCCTTCTGGGTAGCTGGATTTCTCATCGTTGTTTGTTGCGTCCCTCTCGCCGCTGGAGAGGATTTGGGAGTCATGTACGCCGTTCTCTGTCAGAGCTTGCCCAATTGCTAAAGCTGTCGGTTCGTTTGTATCGTGACTTTGATCACTTGTGTTGGTAGCCAAAGGTCTTTTTGTCCATTCTAGATGGCGAGACCTGGATACCATACCTCGTACTTCCTGGATTGAAAGATCTCATGAAATCGATTGAGATCGATGAGACGCATCTCGGTGCATGACGTCACACAAAAGTCATGATTGATGGAGGACTGGATTAGGACCATGGGAATTATCAGTCTGCTTGAGGTGCTAAGCTCCTACAATATATACCTACGTATTCCTAGCTCAGGAACAAAATGACTCGGAAAACTGATCGTTGTCGGTCGCCAAATACCACGGCAGAGCTTCATGCCAGGAGGCCTGATGAACATTCTCTTTTCGTGCGCTGCAATACTTTGACTACGAGTCGTCGTCGCAACAAGCCATCCTGCTCGCCACTGGCTTGATGAAGATCGACTCTTGCTAATAATGATCGGGAAAGTCGCATGAAAATTGCACAACGTATACACCAAAGCGGAGTGATTGTAACTGACGACGCCCTCTCGCCAAAGTAGGACGGTCATTTCCTGAACGATAGCCGCGTGATCGGTCGTTCAGCCGAGATGTGCGGGCAACATATCAGGTAGGAGGTACCGCAACCATCAGGCGCCTAGGAGGAGTTTGCAACGCCACAGGCACTGATTTGAGCCAATATTGATGTAGCAGTACAGAATTACTGGAACCCAACCTCTATCTTCGGCCACACAGCTGGACCTTGGACGATGTGTGCTGCCACCGCGGCAAGCTCACAAAGTGAAACCGCGACCGGAGAATTATTCTGACGGTAATGTTGGCAGCTAGCTAAGATAGAGGATGCACTGGAGGCTTGTCTTTGACAGCACTCAATAATAGCTCCCGTCTAGTGGAGTTTGACGACGTCGAAGGATGCGTGGGGGCGCACAGCATGCAGACACTGCCTCTTGTGCCAGCTGCTTCATTCCTCGCGGCAAATTGATTGGATCATGACAATTCACCGGTCGGAGCATTGCAGCGCCACAGCAGAAAGCAGGTCGTTGGCCTGGATGAATGGTGCACAGGCGCTCGCACCAGCTATGTGCTCTTTGTTGAAGTACCTCACGATGCGCGATTGGGCGCTCCCCCTGTTCCTACAGACACATAGACAACGACTGCACGTCTTCCGTTTTCCTGATCTGGTCTTGATCTGCCTATTTCAACAAAAATGTCAATCAGGGTCTCCATAGCTACTGTGCTCTGCGGAGCAAGCTTGAGCCTGGCAATCAACAACTCTGCACCTCCACTGCCTATTGCGTACAATCGCGAAGCGTCATTTGGACCAGATGGCAAGTAGCACAGTTCCTATGTGTCGTGACTACTGCTGACTTCAACAAGGACCATGGTGGTTCCTAACGGCAGCGATCGGACCCCAATCACAGAACGTGGACCTTATCCCAGGTTTTTCATCAACCACACTTGTAGTAAACACCCTTGCTTGCTCACCACCGGACGCACGGTGCCTTGTCCCGTCAAATGGCTCCCTTCAAACTTTCAACGTTGAGCAAGCATCTAGTGATCTCGGCAGCAGCGGTCAACCCATTCAGGCGGGGTCATGGGGCGCTCAACAGGCGAACATCCTGAACTTGGACGGATTTGGACAGTACTTCGCCGAAGGCATGGCGATACAGTCCGACGGTGCTCGAAACCTGTTTCTGGTATCGGATGAGCATGCCATTGTCGTTTCCAACAACTACACTGTGAAATATCCAAGAGGAGCATTCTACACACTCAGTGTAGGTTTCGTATGTCTATAAATTTGCACGATGATATGGCCAGAACTGATTTTTGATACAGCTCTCTCTATATGCTGGTGCTACCAATGTGTCCTGGAATGCATCGAACGAGACTTCGATAAGCAGATATCGTACGCTATCAGCGGCTTATAACAACGGCCAAATACCTTCGATGTCCTTTGGCATCCACGTCGGCTCGGTCAACTTCAACGTGTTAGGGAGTCTCACGCTCGGTGGGTACGATCTCTCTCGGTGCATAACGGAGCCCATTGTGTCAAACGACAATTTTGTCACCCTCGTTGGAGTCTCGCTCGGGGTCGCTGCAGGAAATTCATCATTTGTTGATCTCTCACCAGGAGATAACACAAACCTACTCCAAGCGAACGGCAGCGTGATCAGCGAGCTCAGCATCCGACCGAATCCTGGCATGCCTTACATTTACCTTCCGCGAGAAACCTGTGACGCTATCGCATCTCATTTACCGGTTACATACAATGACGATTACAACGTGTATCTCTGGAACGTAGACGACCCTACATACGAGCGGATTGTCAGGTCACCACATTATCTGTCATTCGCCTTTGCCTCTGGTTCGGGACTGACAAGATCGATTGATGTGCCCTTCGCTCTCCTCAATCTGTCTATGGATGCGCCAATAACGTCAAAACCGACACCTTATTTCCCATGCAGCCCTTGGCTTCCTTCCGCTGCCCCTTACAACTTTGGGAGATCATTCCTACAAGCCGCTTTTCTAGCGCAAAATTGGCAGTCCCGGAAGGTCTATCTTGCCCAGGCTCCAGGACCGGATCACGCTGCACCCGACATCCAGGTGATTGCAGACACAGACACGACTCTGCGTTCACTTCCAAATGCTCCAACTTGGCTCTCTACGTGGTCCAAGACGTTCGAGGCCTTAGCTGAGACCTCTACTAGTTCGTCAAGCAATCCGAAGCCAGACAAAAGCAGTGGAAGCACTTCAAAAGGCACCATAGCGGGTGCCGTGGTAGGCGCACTTGTTGGCGTCGCTTCGATCATGACTTTGTTATTGTGGTTGATCCGACATCATAAAAGAATACGAGCCACCTCCGCACGTCAGGGAACAGCTTCGATAGCTACAGAGCCATTCCCGCAATACAGCGATGACGGCAGAGTCGATCAGAAGGTGGAGTCTGCCGCGGAGGATATACATGAAGTTGCATCTGATTCAAGGCCTCCAGCTGAGCTGAATGCGAATCAGGACAACGCCAAAACAGGTCAAAAGATCGAACCAGCGGAGCTTGCAGCTAACGGCAATACTCGGAACTAGAATCGCGGCTCATATACGTATAGAGCACCACTCAATGATATGACTGCCTGCACAGCACCGAACTCAGCTGCAGTTTTTGGTCTGTCAATTGCTTGAGAGTGTTCAAATGACCAGTAAATCACACCCTTTGAAGCGTAAGTTACTCAAATGAAATGTGGTTCTGCAAAAGTGGCAACTCGAAAATTCTCAGCCAACACTCCTTATCGTCATTAATCCACCCTCGTCTTTCCGACCGGCAACTCATGACACACGAGCATTGGTCTCGATGCCTGTGTACTTCCTTGACTCTGGCAACTTCTCCCAAGGCGCAAAGACGTTTGTCTTTGTAGGCATAACTGCATTTAGCTCAGGGAAGTGTCGAGTCAGGACGTCGCTCATCGTTGTGTTCTGAACCCACTCAAAGCCTTCCTTGGTGTACATGTCAGCATTCCACGCTCCGGCGATGAAACGATCACTCTTCAAGCGTCTGCTAGCCATGAGAATGAAGATCCGGAAGGCCGTATCGCTGAAACCGAAGCCTTGCGGAACTGGCTCACTGTGAGATCCGACCAAAGTGTCAACCTTGTCAATATCTCCCTTGTAGATCTCACTGAGCCTTGAAGCAAGCTCTTTGTTGCCGCCAGTCATCTCTTCGAACGTCTTGGGAACCGTCATACGAAGCATCCGACGGAAGGCAGTGTATCTGGGGACTCCACGCTCACGGTCGCGCAAGATGTCCACTGTGCCCATGTCGCGGACCTGGCCATCTGGTGTATTGAGACGCTGCATGACGGTCGAGTAGTTGTTGTTCGTGATGGCGCCGGGATAGTTGATGCCGAAGGAGTAGAAAGCGTCGGCGAAAGTGGCACCAGCTTTGATGGGGTCGAGTGACTTGTTGAAGATAACATCCCCCGTTGGAACGGTATCGATGTGTCGACCACTGACAGCTCCGAAGAGTGCAATGTTGTCTGATTTTTGTCAGTGTATGCAGTTGCCAGTGGCTGCTTTTGGACTCACCCGGGATCAACGAATGCATGCGGTATACTGAGACGAACTCCTCGGTCAGTGAATAAGGAATGCCCTGATGGTCAACACCCGAGCCCGGGATCCCGCTTATTGTTTCGTTGGTCTTTGAGATTCGTCCGACTGCCTTGGTGAGTGTCTCGCCAACGATGCCCCACCAATTAGCACTCATGCCAATTTGTAGGGCGGGATGAGCCAGGATTGCTGGTGTCCATTCGACGGTGTGAATCTTGGCCATGAGTGCACAGTTGACGATGCGTGCTTTGTCAAAGATCTGATCACTGTATCTCATTAGCACAACTCAACAAATTGTCGTTAGCTTTCGTACCCTGTCCAATTGGGGTGACCTTTGCGAATCTTGTCGCAGATGGCATTATGCTCCAGAGCGAACAGAGTGTGCAGCATCTCCACTCCGAGCCACCAGTTGTCGCTGAAACCAGTCTTGGGCGTGCCGTCCTCGTTACGTGGGATGAAGCGTTGCTCTTTGCCTACTTCGTCCAAGAGCAGCTTGCCATGGGGATGACTACTCCTCAGACTCGCTGTGACAGCCTCACTTGAACCATAGATCTGCGAGCCGTCCCACCAGGCGGTGTTGACGTTGCGATAGCCGGGGCAGAGTTTGTCTGATGCGTCAAGAATATCATCGGGTCTTGTCTGGAACAGCTTCATGTGGCCTGTTGGCCACTCATCGCCGCTTTCGAGTGGGACATCATAGGCTTTGTCGCTCTAGTTGGGTCAGTATACCATCTGTGTGTCGCGGGCAATGGTCTTACATCTTCGTGGTTGAACCAGTCATGAACTTGGAACTGTTTCCGTGATCAGTGGATATTTTCATTGCCGAGCAACGATAATGCCTACCTGGATCCATGCAGCTGCGAGTAGGTTCAGTGTGGTAGCGGGCTTGAACTCCTCCGGCCTCCTTGACATGAAAGCCTGGCTGACCAGTCTTGGGCTAGGGTTCCACAATTCGTCTTCTGTCGGCTTCTGACAGTACTTTCGATTGAAGTTACGACCAAATCTCATTCCAGCACATCCCATTTTCCGCAGCTCCAGAGAATTGTCTGTGCCATCCGAGTTGCGGGTGCCGATGTACCGCTTTTCGCCTGCTGGCAACTCTCCAACCTTACCTTGTGCATCTGCGGAAGAATAGCCATCGTGAAGGTTGTAATTGCGTAGCTCAACTCTCATGAAATCGAGGTTGAAAGCCCCGACAATACCAGGTAGACGATGCCATGGAATGAACAAGTTGATGAAGTGAAAAATATTGATGAAGATATTTTCGAACAAAGTAGGCTTGAAATTGGGTGAATCCATCTTGATCAAGCAGCTGTTGCTCGATGATTCTGCTTTGCTGCAAGAATTAGAACTATTGTTCAAGAAAGGACTTTTGGACTTTCAGCTGCAGAAGTGGACAAAGACCACAAGCCGCGAATTCCTCTGTATCACGGTGACACAGGCAACCAACTCAGCTGCTGCTCCTGCTTCAAGCCACTGACTGATCATACGTATAAGCAAGTATCTCGGTACGCATGCTGTCAGCATCAGGGGTATCGATCATGGTACGGCGCGGCAGCTCCGTCCCAGCTGAACACCCTATACGACCGGCTCCCTGCGAGCTGAATCCCACGGTATCGTAGGTGACTGGAAGCTCGTAATTGTACAACATGTGAGCACAAAGCCTGTTGGTGGTACATACGTAAGCCGTCGCTGGTTAACATGTGACAAAGAATGCTTCACCACTGCCTCCCACCTCAGACGTGGATGACCATTGCTGGAACTTCCTCCAGCACTGTTTATCAATTACTTGTTCCACTTTTCCAATCTTGACTCGACCTTCCCGCGCTTCCTAATCTGCCGCAAGAAGTATGCATCTTGGTCTAATTGATCTGGTCAAAGGCCTCTTCGCGCGGAGCGAAGGTAACAAACAGGCGCTGAGCGATGGAAAGTCGGAGAACTACTACTTCCGAGGAAACATGCAAGACCGAGGACCTTGCCCAGCGTTGAATGCTCTCGCCAACCAAGGCTACTTGTAAGTCCATCGTTTCTAAAGGCGCGTCAAGCCTAATAATGACCAGGCCGCGAAACGGGAAAGACATTACTATCCACCAGGTAGAGGAAGCTTTGATGACAAGCTTGCATCAAGACAAGGCCCTCGCGTCATCGATCGCAAGGCCATTGAGACAGATCGTCCGTAAAGATGGCACCTTCGACTTAATCGACATGCGACGACACAATGTCATTGAACATGACGCTTCTTTGACCCGACTTGACGCTCGGCAAGGCGACAATTACACCTTCCAACCTGCGATGCTGCAAGCAATCTTGAACGATGCGCAAGGCGGGCCAGTCACGGTGAGGAGTCTGGCCAAGTCATACAATCGCCGGAAAAGAGAGCGCAAAGCCGATGGTGGGCAACCTCTTCCTTGGAATCTATGGTTTGTGAACATCATCCAAACTGTATCGTTTCTCAACACTGCAGACACAGGTGGAAAGCTGTCGCAGGACGTTATGAAGACCTTCTACGAGGAGGAACGCATTCCTGGTGTCATCCTGAACAACCAGAAGACTCGGACCTTGTCTGGATTGTTGATTTATGCCTTCGTCTTGATGTTTTACATCGCTGTCGATCATTGATTGATGTTCCCTGATGCCGATGGATGATTTGTGCGATCCGATCCCAATCGAGGTATATAGTTTCAGTCAAACACAGCTGGATGATTTGAAGCTTTCGATGAACATGCAGCAGCGTACATTCCCATGCTCCCGATCCATGACTGTGCTTGTGCTTAATGACTGGTGAGCTAATGGTCGACACGCGTTTGTGATCGCAAGTAGCTGAATCTTGCGAGTGTGTTTCATGGCATGTATGGTCACCCGAAAGCTAGCCGGTCGAGCTGACTGCGTGTATGCCTGGTATTGTTATTGCATTTGCCTGATCGTTTGATTGGCATCACACCACAAAGCGGGGACGCCGCAGCCGAGCATTCAGCCATCACATTTCCAGACCCCTTGGACCCTAGCTGTTTTGTACTCCATGTTGTGGTATGATCTCGTCTGATCACCCATCAACCACTTGCGAATGCAGAAATAGCCCCTCAGTAAGCACGCAGCTGCCTCGCGTACGTATAACGTCGAAGCTGTGCCTGGTAGCAGCACGGCAGGTTCCCAACAAACCGATCCGAGACGCACGTGTAAGGAGCGAATATCACATGCTTTCAGGTCTTCGGCACTGCACATTACTTCTCAACAGCAGATTCTCACTTGCATAGTCTGGAACGACACTCGTATAATCCTGTCACCGGTACCGCAAACCTAGAGACTCCTTGCCCGCCATACGGATTTGCTCACGGGTTTGCTCAGCCAGACTGGCATAGGTATGGTGAGATGGCAACACTCAGGCATCGTGGGCTGTTCCAGCTTGAGCGCGGTTGTAGCGAGTGTCGAGTAGGTACGATGAGTACGATGAAGGATGTTCAGCTCAAGCAGCAAATGCGATCCAAGCGTCTTGTCAGGTGGGCCATAAAAAGGCCTCCCTCGAAGTCGATGTTGTTCCTCATCAGTTGTCCACAACACAAGTGAACTCTCCAGATTCTCCAGACCTTTCAGATCCCCTGAACCATCAAAATGCAGACCCTCGTCAACTGGAACGATGAGATCAAGTTCAATGTACCGAACGAAAAGTTGAAGAAGCCCAGTAGCATCTCTGAGGTTCAAACCATAATCAAAGATGCCAACGCCAGAAATGCCAAAGTCAAAGTCATCGGAGCCATGCATTC
Organism: Cladosporium sp. VS III D KN 1; assembly: GCA_019775635.1. NCBI lineage: Eukaryota > Fungi > Ascomycota > Dothideomycetes > Cladosporiales > Cladosporiaceae > Cladosporium > Cladosporium sp. VS III D KN 1. The sequence continues at coordinate 762,879 of JACWFN010000004.1, forward strand.
CATCACGCCGTGTTTTGTCGGCAGTGACATCGTCATGACCAACGAGAACATGGCCAAGATCTTGTCGATCGACAAGACTAACCTTACCGTCACCGTCCAACCCGGTGTGTCTTTGCACCAGCTGTGTGGCTACCTCAAGCCTCTTGGCTATCAACCGCCCGTCGTTCTCGAATGGGGTAACTTCCACTTTGGAGCCGTGAGTGGCACGCACGCCAATGATTCTTCCTTGTCCGATGGCGCCCAATTGTCGTCATTCATCGTTGGAGTCAAGCTCGTCAAGAGCAATGGCGAGTTGATGGAGATCTCCGAGAAGCAGAATTCACAGTTCCTGCCTGCAATCAGATCTCACTTTGGCCTATTTGGCGTCGTCTGTGAAGTGAACCTCCGCATCTGGCCCGTCAGATCTTTGCTGTTCACCTATGAGACTCAGAACATCAACTCTTTCCTCGACAATTTCGACGGCCAGATGGCAAAGCTGCGCTCGAACTCCGACCAAGCTTTCGCCCTCATTTTCCAAAACGTCGACACGATCCTGATCCAGCACCGCAAATTCCAAGACCCAAGACAACACCCGCCTCACCCTCTGACCAACTCGCTCGAAAGCAAGGCCATCAACCTCTTCACCAGCCTGGTCCTCCCAGTCACCCAAGCACTCGCAGGTCTCCGCCTCTCCGCCCACCACGCGGAAGCCCTAAGTGATTTCCTCATCAAAGGCCCGCTCGACGCCTTACGCGGAAGCGAATTCGTCATCAACCCGAACGACCGCGGCATCCTCTACGGCGAGAACGACCCTGACTTCGAGTTCCACGACTGGGCCTTCCCGGAAGCCAACTGGCCAGGAATGGTGCATGCCTACCGACAACTCCTCAACCGCTTCCGCGTCGAGCGAGACTTCCTGATCACCCTGCCGACAATCGTGTACTTCATCAAGCAAGACACAAACTCGCTTTTGTCTCGCAGCCGGAACTCGAACATGGTTGTCGTCGACCCTGAGCACCACGATCCCAAGGACGTCCGGTGGAAGGATTTCCGAAGGGCGTTCGGCGAGCTGGCGATTCAGCACGGTGGAATTCCGCATATCAACAAGACTGTTGAGGCGGCGGTCTTGTGGTATGCGAAGGCGTGCGACCAGAAGGCGCTGAGGGAGTATTTGGATTTGCGCAAGCAGTTTGACCCAAAGAACATGTTTTTGAACGACTTCTTTGGGCAGATGTTCAAGGATCAGCTGAGGAGTGGAGGGCCGTTGAGGTCGCTTATGTGAGTTTCGCAGTGGCATTGTAGTTCTCATAGCTCAACCCTGGTGAACGATTAAAAGTTGTTGTCTCTTCGTCGTTAGCCCTGAGGAATCAATTGTATTATTTTGCAATTGGTATAGCGTCTGTCTGGAATTGCCTGTGTGGCGAAACGTGCCCAGGACCACTATGTCCATAGAATCATGTCTGCTAATCAGCGCTCTCAGGAGCAGATACTGTTGTGCTATCATTATGAATGCAAGACCTCACGCCGTTTTGGGGAACTGTCCAATTTTCACCCTATGCTCAATGTGTGCCAAAATCCAATCCAAGAGTGGTATAAGGAAAGATAAACAAAACACAACTTTTTAGGCCGCATAAACAGCGGGGTCATCATAACCTCATCCGAACAAACCCTTCTTCTTCTTGCCCTTGTTGGCATCGCCCAGAATTGAATCGAAAGTCTTGCTAGCGTCCACGCTATGAGCGCTCATTTTCCTCTCGCCGACTCCGTGGCCATCAGGGTTGACACCTGCAGGCATAGGGAGAGCTTCCAGACCGACGCTAATGAATGAGGCACGTTTGTTAGCCGTGCTCATCGGACTGCCGCTACGGCTTCCTGGAGCTCGAAGACCAGGGCCGGGCGATGGAGCCCGTAAAGGAGATCTGGGAGGAGGGACGATGTTGTCGCCGTCTGTGGAAGGTATTGGCACGTTCAAGGTAGGAGGTGCTTCTGCCGTGGGTGCAGGCGCGTTGGCGGCTTCGTGCTCGTGAAGCGCGGAGTTGAGAATTGGGTTGGAAAGCGTCCATTGCTCAGCCATCTGCCAGCAGTGGCTACGACGGTAAATGCCTTCGACACCATGCTCGACCACGTCCGACGGTAGACTGACCACGCCACCAGCGTCGCCCACGGCGTACCAGTTACGGCGTACGGCTGCGGCTTTTGTGGGATCTGCCCAGGGCACACCTGAACGTGGAGGTTCGCAGAGGAAGTACTCGACGCCTTGTGTGTGCTTTAATCCAGGAGCGTCGCATGCGAGCAGGGGCAGGGATTGAATGACAGCATACATAAAGATCCATTGACCAATGCGAAGGTCAACAAGCTCGCTAATGGTGCATCCATGGGCAGCTTTACGCTCCATGTCGCGGAAAGCGTTGACAAATGGCGTGGCGCGGGCGTCACCGTTCCAGCACGCGCGGAAGAGCTGCACAAGCTCATCGTCTTTGATCTTTTTGCCGATTGCCTTGAGATCCTTCTTCTTGTCTCCAGTGTCGAAGTCAGGACGGATGGTCTTCAGTGACGGCAGAAGGGGAAGGTCGAATGGAATTGGCGGCTTCACGGGCGGAGACGAGCGGTCATATTCAGAAAGAACCGACCGAAGACCACGTACTGTAGGCTCTTCTACTGGTCCAGCCATGTCGATACCATCGACTGTACGTGTAGTGAGATGCGTGCGGTCCACGAGCAGGTCATAGACAGCACACAGATCGAAGTACAAGTCTTTGAGAACCACTCTTTGCAGACCACTAGTCTCCAGATTGTTCTTCTTGCTTGTCGCCTTCGGCGGCCAGTTTCCGTATCGCTGCTTGAGAGTAGCCAGGGTCCATTTTCGCATATGCATGAATGAGTCCCGCCAAGCGTCGAAACGGACACCCTCCTTGCGCTCGCCTGCCATCTTAGAACTCATGATTCCTGAGAAGATCGACGGAAAGTCGAAGTCTGTGCAGATGATTGAGACCGAGCGCAGTCGTTGATCCAGGTCCATCGAGGCGCGAGTGAGGCGGTTCTTGGTGATGGCAGAGATCAACTCATACTTTTGGTTCTTGAGCGCCGTCAGTTCCTCCAGCTTACCAGCTGCGTGTGTGAACGCCTCGTTGTACAAGAAAACACTCTTCATGCGTTCGCCAAGCACGATGCCCTCGATGGTCTTCTCTCGACTTGCACGCACATCCGCAAGCCCAAGTTCGTCCACGTAGGCGTCAAAACTGGTACTCGCAATGTCGCCATAAGTAGATCCATCAGCATTGGAGAATTCGTTCCCTCGGAGCAATGAAGCAATCGTCATGAAAATGTGGAAGAAGGATCCTCGCTTCTCAGTAGCAACCAGAGCTTGTCCACATAAGAAAGCAAAGAAATTACGGAAGTCGATCAAGACCTGCAGATCATCCATCTTCTTCTTTTCGTCCGTCGCGCCTGTGAGCTGGAGCTGGAAATATAGGTGTGATTCAGGCGCGGAGTTGGATGCGTTTGACAAATGACCTCTGGTACCCGTTGAAGAGCCAGAAGCGTTGGTAGGGTTCCGGTGGGGCGAGTCGGGTGGTGTATATGGATCTTGGAGTGAGAGACTCTGCAACCTGGAATCGATCGGCGCCTGCTTTGTTTCCTCGCCGTATGTCTCGCCGAAGGCCATTTTGGTCAGGACAGGCGAAGAGGCCAGGATCGCAGAGTCTACCTTGAACGAAGGACCCTTGCTCGAGTCTTTGGGGAACAAATGAACATAGCAGTTGCCGTCCATATCGTCCCAAAGCTCAGGCACCTTTTGGCCATTCAGTAGGCCCTCGGCATCGAAAGCCTCGCGTTGTGGGTGTCCCGCAATCCAAGCTAATGGCCCTCGAGGCTCGTCTTGACTTTTCTTGCTCTTCGTGCTAAACCAGCTGCTCTTTCTTTTCTCATTCTTGGTAGGCGACGTTGCCCTTGACCCGGGCCTCGAGTCATGGCCCGGAAGGACAAGAGTTGGAGTGCCTGGACGACTGCCTCCCGAGCCGCCGATCATCGAGCCTGACGATGTGTTTGGTCTCGAGCCATCCCTCGAGGAGGGCCTCGAGAAGTTTTGACCGAAGGTAGGAGGAGGCAATACAGGTGCTCCAACAGCATTATCGCTAACGACTTGTTGTTGAAGGTCTTGAAGACTGGGCTGAGAGGGATCCAGGAAAGGGCCCGAGGGCACGCGAGGATGTGATGGTGCAGCTTTTTGTAGCCTGCCAGGCGCTGGGGAGCGTGATCGTGCTGCACCTGAATCCGAGGAAGCGTTTCTGGCCATGGTCGGTCGTTCTGAGCGGTCCGGGTTGGAGAAAAGAGAAGACAGCCTTTTGGCGGCCATGATGATGATGTGATGGGCGCCTGCTCACACTTGGTAGTACGCGGGGTAGCAAACAAAGAATATGGTTGGCTCGTGAAACGGAGCTTCGGGTGCAAATACAGGGGACGGAATGGCAAAAGTAGGAAAGCTGCAGTAGGAGATGGTAGAAGAGGACAGCAAGGCCACAGGAACCGACTGGGCGTTTCAGGACATATGGTGAAAGTGGTGCTGGATGTTTTGGCTGCGCGCTCAGGCACGGCGTCCGAGTGCACAACCCTGCACCACCCAAAAGTACCTACCTACGTAATGTCTTAATGCGCTTGCGTCTTGAGCAGTTTTGGCTTCTGGGCCGCGTGGTGCATGCAGGTGCCGAGTCAGCCGCCGACCGTGAGAATAAATAGAGGGCTAATTCGTCTTGCGCCAACGGCGTGCAGTGCACGCAAGACCATCGCACGCCTCGCGGACAAGTGCAGCGTGTTCGTGTAGGGCCTGGCCGGAAATAGCACAGGACGCGTGCACATACAACAGTGGAAGAGGGCGGAAGTGGATTTTTGAGGTGAAGAGACGTTACACGCCACTACTCCGCGCCGTTGGAATCGCTCGGACCCGGTCTAAGGCGCTTGGCTCGGATGGTTGAAAATCGGAGAGTCGGTCCAAGGTCGTCCTGCTATTAATATTTCCAGGTTCGTGGTGGAGGCTTTTGTGCTATAACATACGTGCAACGCCTCTATTCCATCACATGCGTTTGGCCAGCCGAGCACGCAAGACAGTCTAGCAAGTGCTCGTGCATACGCCCGGTCCGTGTATGACCCTGATCACACCGCATCTCGCAGTTCCCATATTGGGACACAGGCCGTGTATAGGAGAGTTTGTCGCAAGACCACACCTACCATGAGGACCCTGCTTCGGAAGAACTCTTAGACAGTCGGGTGACGGATCGCGGCACTGCTATCAGGTACTTAGGCATACGCACGCTCTAAAGGATCCTCTGGCTTCAATATCCACAACGGCGCCATCGACAGCCTTGTTGTGAGACCAGCCGCCTTACACTCGGACATATCAAGCCATCTTTGCTGCGCCGACAACGTTTATGCTTGTGCGTTGGGAAGGAGTTCTCTTGGCCCTACCTTTGACCAGTGCGAGATAAAAGCTTTGCACGTGTGTCCTTGTTGGTGTGTGCCATCCAATACTTGCAAGCATGTATGGTACTCATCCAGGTCGATGCTTCTTGACCACTTTTGGTTGTGCCCGGGCTACTGCTGGACGGACACACACGGAAGCATGCCGATATTTTTGGTAGACAGGCGTTCCGTATTGCTCGACAAGTACTCCCTTGCACGCTGACTCTTGCCTGATAATTCATGAGGCTTACGAGCATGGCTCCATGGCTCATGGGAGCAGCAATCCGCCGATTACTGACATAGAGCCGATAATTTCAGCTTCACTCGGTACGATATCGCCAAAGAACCCTTTCGGCTGACCAGTGGGATCCCGGTCGTCGCCATGTCGATGGAGTACTCAATATTGGTGCTTTCTGAAGCAGCCTGAACCTGGCTCCGGCTATTCGCCGATTTCGTTGCGGCCAGACACGAGATCAAACGAGTTGACCAGCATCGGCGCGCACCTGACCAGCAAGACTGCGCCTACCATTGGCGAAATGTCGATGTCACGCAGACAAACCCGCAGCCACGTTGACAAGGCAAGCGTGAAGCTTGCGATTCCTCTCACCGTTGCTCCACGAATTGGATTTGTTCGAGAAAAGCATTCCTCGAGAACGCTAAGGCTGCGCATTCGCCAATCTACCGGTGAACGAAAGCTATTTCGACTCAATGCCTGAGGTAGTGACGATGCGATACTGGGGCAATCTTGCTCATCTTTCGTATGGCCCCAGGTCCACTCTGTGGGTCACAAACCATTGACATGCTTGCTTAGGCGTCTCTAGTCAGATTTAAGCTTCGTGGAAGTCGCCTGTAGAACATCCGCCGGTCGGAAGCGAAGTATGTGTTGTCATCTTCGCTTGAACATCGCAACTCAGTGTCTTTTTCGACATGGGTGCAACGTGCATGTGAGCCGATCATTTCAAATATTTGATCCCGGATCTTGTGCACTGACTGTTGGCATCTGTAGATGGTTTCGATCGCTATGAGCGTCAGGTTGATCTGCGAACATCTTGCAATGTCAATCAATTTGGAGCGTGATCTTTGCCTAGACCAGGTGTTCGGTCCCATTGATTGCTATCTTCGGTAACCCACGTGTTGTAAACATACTCAGCCTTTGTCCGGTGAATCTCGTACGGGCTGTGTCTACATCGTATGAACACTCTTAAAGTGTTGAAGCCATATCACGCTCACGCTCGAAGGAGGCCCAGCCGCCAAATATTCGGCGCAGCTTATCACAGCCTCTATGTCTGAGGTCGCCATCGATTACCATTGTCATGGACTTCGTTGATGTGCCATGGTGTCACATGGGACGAGGCTGAGGCTGAGCGGCGTTTGTGAGCACAGCCTACCTCACGTTCAGCCCCACTTGTCAACAATTTGCACCGCCTCCTTTGCTGTGCCGTGCATCCATCGTTCGACTTCAACTTCTCGACTGATGACAAGGAATCAAAAACACACGGTCATGTCGGCTTCATTACATCCTGTAGGTCCGCGCGCACTGCCTTCCTTCCACCGGAGCCACCGTATCCCTAGCGAAGGGACGCCCAAGGTTTGCATTCGCAAGGCAGTGCACACACCATAGCCTTACAAACCACGAGGGTTGTCTGAGCCTTTGATATAAAGCACCACAAAGCTACCATGAAGTAAGATTAATTGCAGTGACTGCAAGAAACTTCCAAGCCTTCTCATACCATTAACTTTCTACCGATCCCGGGTTCCACTTGCACAGCCTAACGCTTGCTACATCTCGCTTGCCACTTCGGCGCTTATAACAATGACTGCCCTTACCTCTGACGTGTCTGTATTTCTCGAACCACCTTCAATAACGCGAGTGATCCGACGCACATCCACCATGGAGTCACGCAGAAGTATCTTCGGCTCGCTCAGGAACTCGTTGTCCAGAAACAAGCAGACTAGCGCCAACAGCATTAGTTCAGCTTCACACCCACAGGCCAAAAACGTGGCAACGCCAACAAGACGCCCTGGTAAGGACAGAGCTCTTCGCATTTGCAAGTATGCCGCTGACATATATGTAGTCGCTTCATCTTCGAATCCCTCTCGTAACCCGCTTAGTGACGATGCTCCTCCTGCGTACACGCCAGCACCAACGCCCGGGCCTGTGAGCAACACAGTAGCACCTCCCGCTGACGATGCGTACGCTTTTCTTGATACATTCGACACCGTCTTCCTCATTGATGATTCCGGATCTATGGCTGGTGGTCGCTGGCGCCAAACTGCGGATGCTCTGATGACAATCGCTCCGGTCTGTACGGCACACGATGCCGACGGCATTGACATCCACTTTCTGAATCAGGAGAGCCTGACTGAAAAGAATGTTACAAGCGCAAGTGCTGTACAGGATATCTTCCACAGAGTTAGGCCGGGAGGTCCTACACCCATGGGCAGGAGACTGAAAGACTTCTTGGAAGACTATCTCGAGAAGTACAAACGAGCTCCAGGAACTACCAAACCAGTCAACTTAATTGTCATAACCGATGGGGAATCACACGACGCAGCCGAAGAAGTCATAATCGACGCCGCCAAAAAACTGGATATGATGGACGCACCTGCGTGGCAAGTCGGCATACAGTTCTTCCAAGTTGGGAACGACCCGAAAGCGACGGAGTATCTCAAAACGCTAGACGATGGCCTTGTTGGTCTGTCTGGTGACAGAAATATGAGGGACATGGTCGACACAGTACCATTCACAAACGCTGAAGGCGCCAGGCTTACCGGAGATGGCATCCTCAAAGTTGTGCTGGGTGCAGTGACAAGACGACTTGACCGAAAGTCGAAGGACTTGCACAGGTAATTTTGAGCTCTCTGTGGGCGACTATTTCCATTTATTTTCACTTCTTGGCAGTGAGATTGCGGCTGCAGCCTGGCCCTGTTTGGGCGCTGGGCTGTGTTTGATCAAGATTATAATACCCTTGGAGGACTGTTCGACGTTATAGATTGCGGCGACATTTATAGCAGCCAATATAATGTTTTTCGACCGTCAAGCTAATATATCAAAACACGTGGAATCTCGAAATGAGACCAATGACCCTCCTTCATAGTGGCATACTGTAAGTAAGATGATCCTCTCGATCCCGCGGCAGATCCGAATCGAGCACCCATATCTCCTGATCAACAGGTCTTTGTCCATTTGGCGGACCAAAAATACATCGGAAGACATCATACCACGACACTCTACCGTCCAAGACGAAAGACCTCTGCATCATCTCCCTTTGCTCATCAGTAACTGCCTTGGTGGTGTTCAGCCCAGCTTTCCTCATCTGGCACAGCCGAATATGTTCACCAAAAGTAGCTCGATGCAATTCCGTATCATCTGGCTCGCCCACAGCACACAGGATCGAGTCGAGCTGCCTTGCGCAGCGCCTCTGCCCAGAAAACTTTCGAATATGTCTGAGAACAGCCAAGACGACTTCACCCAAAGTGAGGCTGTAGTCTGGAAGATGCTGCATCAAAGAGTCGCGCTCAGGACCCTCAACAAGGCTGATCAGTGCAAAGATTTTATCCCGTATGTCTTTGCTTTCGCATGCAGAAAAGTACGTGACGATTTCCAGTAGGGTCGGTCGTCTGACCATGTCTCGAAATCTACACATGCGGTAGATGAAGTCGTGATGTATCATGCTATTGTACTCGCTGAATTGGAGCCATTGGAGGAGCGGAAACAGAGGCTGCTGGTACTCGCCACAGAACATTATGACGTTAGGTTGGAGCAGCATCTCTTGCTGAATCCAGATCCTGGTCCAGTACCGTCGTTCTGAAAGTGCGTTGAATGCTTTCATCATCGTGGGGTCTCTCGTTCCTCTCCCGGATGGATTCGAATCGGTCGGAATGGGCGTGACGAACAAAGGCCGGATAACATCGTCGCAGGGTCCAATCCAAGCGGCAACCATTGTGGCGTTTCCGTACGTCTCGCTCATCGCACGCACCTGTTGTGTACGTTCAACGTTGTCCTGTTGGTTGATGCATATGGCATCGATCCAGTAGTTGCCCGTCAGCGGACCCCTTAAAGATCTTAGGGCCTTGCGAAGGTTCGGCTGCACGTCAAAAGGCACACCATTGATCTTGATCGTGTGAAATGGTGAGGGCTGGCCCCATCTAGTATGTGTGAGTATCCAGATGATGGGTCGATCGTTCGGTTGATTCCTGGCTTACACGTATGATAATGCGGTATACTCGGGTCGAGCATCTCGGTTTACCGTCGTCAAAGTCAACCGGATATCATTTGAAGTCGAGTCGGAGGCATAGCGAAGCATTCGAATTTGGCGTACACCTAGTCTATCGTAAGAAAAAGCCGTTGGTCTAGCAATGCCTGGCCTGGAGCTGCTGCCACGACTGAAAAATGGCATATTGGAGAGAGACGAGAAGGGAAATATTGAAACGCAACTTACGATCCGCATTGCAAACATCTTACTCTTTGTATTCAATATAGGCACCGATTCTGTCGCAGGATTTTCCTTGTAGCGCCGAACATGGTGAGGCGACAAGTAAAACCTCGCTTAATAAGTAGTGCTGTGCCGCTGGCGGCTAAGTCAACGATTCGGGCAAAGCCACCAAGTGATGGCTAAACGCCGCATCATATGCGTCTGTAAGCGCATTGCTGATGGAAGGTTCGTAACGTTATCTTTCGATTGAACTATTTTTGAACAACCACCACGAAGTGTGCGATGGCGATGGTATCGAAGAAAGTGGGTTTGTCGCTGGGACGGCAGCTGGCACGATTCGCGATGGCATTTGGTGTGCGAGAAGTGCACTGCCTATTGCGTGAAGACACGCGACTTGGAGATTCGGGCCATCGGCATGAATCGAATGCACGGTGAGGCTTATCGGACAGAAGACGACTAGATTGTTTTATCGCTACTTCTTAGAGACTTTAGCGCAATACTATCACATAGCCGTTGGAAGAAGCTCGTATGTAGGTCTTGACCTCGGCCAACACACATCACCCAAAGAATGGAACAGGAGCTCGCCTGCTAGGTGCTTCGTTCTCCTCAATAGCTTGCTTCACCATCCAGCTGTCCAAGTAAGCTCGAACCTCAACAATCGTGCCATCTTCGTCGAAGCGCATGCACCAAGCATATGTGTTGTCAAATTTCAGGCCTAGCAATCATATCTAGTCAGTCTGTGTCTTTATACAAGACCAAAAGTGAGAATAGATGCCGTACCGCTTCTGCACTCAGCCACAGCGACAAGCTCGACGGTAGCCCATGCCTGGTCACCGCCACCAAAGACGTTGCGTACCATCAAGCGAATGCCTGGTGCTTTCATGATTTTGCCTAGTCGAGAGAAGGTAGCTTCTTGGAATTCTGCTAGGCTGCAAGAACATCAGCATGGCCGCCTTTGTGTGAGATACTGGACGTCACCAACCTTGTGTATCTTCCAGCACAAGGATGAGTACCCATCACTGTCCAGTCGACGTCGGGAGAGACTCTCTTGAAAACTTCAGCATGGTTACCAGTCTCCATGTTCTTGAAGAGCTTCTCGATCTCGGCGCGGGTTGGGTAGGTTGATGTCATTTTGATCTGATGCTTGCGGTTACCTTGTAGTTGGGAGGTTGACGATGGTCGTTATAGTGATGTTCATTTCAGATCATACATGAGGAACGGCCACCCATATATACCATTTGCGCAGATCACACATCCTACCTCTGGCTGTTGACAGAAACAACTCGTGCCACGATGTCGGCCTGGGCTTGCTAGACGTTATTTCCAAACCGCCATTCTCCGTGAAAGACCAAGGTGCTGTATGGAGATTACACTTATGACCTGACCTTCTGGTCAGCGTTCCCGAGCGAAGTCGCAGATGTCTTTGGGTATGAAGATCTGATCTACAGAAAGATCTTTGTAGTATGTGCTTGCTGCCACTCGACCTTGGCCATGCCTGAGGGCTCCACCGGATGCCCGACTGCACTCCTGGCATCGGATCTCGTGTCCAGGTGGTCTCGGTCTTAACATCGCCGACATCGCGTATGCACTTTAGAGTTCAACGATGGAGCGATGGAGGGGTCTTCGTGCATCAACTTCAAATGTTGGAGGAAGCTCTGTGACAAATCACGTGAGCAGTGACGTCAGTGACCCATCTGACCTCAACTCCATGTGCAACGCAATAGGACCTCAGTCCGGTGTCGTGCATGCATAGACCGTGCAACCGTAGATAAGCAAATACCGCAAAAGACGCAAGCGGCTAAACAGAGTTGGTTCCTGGCGCACCTGGCCATCGGACAGACCGAGGCCGAGACCACAGGGCCACAGCCTCATCTTGCATCGCCCCTCCAAGCTCCAAGCTTCAGCCTTGAATGATGCAGATCATCCAACTTCCAACCGCCAAACAGCTCCACCTCCAACCAGAACCCGCCTCGAAGCTGGCACACTGACACACAGCTGTGTACCATGACGTAGCGCCTCGATCGAAGCTATCACGCAAGCATTGAACTCTGATACGAGAGCTGCAATACATATAACCCCTCCCTCCGCGTAGCTTTTCCTCATACTCATCTTCATCCAACTCTCACAATCCCATACCGCCCAAAACAACCAACACTACACCACAAACATGTCTAGCCTTTTGAACAAAGCCAAGGACGCTCTCGGCAAGTCTGGTGGCAGCGGTGGCAGCACTGGCGGCGCCCCCGGCCAGCAGTCTGGCGTTGAGAAGGGTGTTTCCGGCCAGGCCCACACCCGTAAGAGCTCCCAACATACACCTTCCTACATTCTATGCATACTGATGAACGTGCAACACAGAGATCGACAACCTCACCGACCGCGCTGGTCTTGGTGACAAGTACGACGACAAGATCAACAAGTTCGCCGATGGTCAGATCAACAACCAGGTCCCCGGCGGTGCTGGCAGCAAGTAAAGCAAAGCCCACGCCTCTTACGACACGACATGACTACGACTGCAACCATTTTAGACAGTACGCAGTGTAATGAATTTAAATTCTAATTCACTATGATTCCATCTTGACTTTGTGTCTGCCCTTGACTCAAGCGCATTAGACATCAAGCTATAGCAGTTTCTGTCCCATTCCTATCTTGATGTTGTGTCAGTTTTCAGGCAAGTTATGTTATATTTTACAACGGCAAAGTAAGGGGAACTTTTGTGTCTCGAGTTCATCTCGCTGGTATGCTAGTGCTGTGGGCCTCCCAGACGAGATCTTCACTGGACGTTGTCCCAGCCTATTCAAACACTCTCCTCGTTTTGAGTGGCAGTCGCAACCCTGCTGTCGCCATGATCCGGAGTCTGTAGTGCTCTGGGAGGTCTCACGACTTCAAAGCCCTGACTACGTGGCTCCACAGGTCGCGTGTAAAGTGCAGAGACGTTGCGCCTCATGGCGGACGCCACTCCGCTCAAGCTTGACAAAGTGTTGTTCGGCGCGGATCTCTTGGACGGCTGCTTCTTTGGAGCAGCAGCCTGAGCAGCAACTTCCGGCGTGGTGGCTGTCCCTGGTCCTCCGCCATAGAAAGCGTCGCCCTCGCGATATGTGTAGTCATGCCAGCGCGGACCCAAAGGCACACTGCTAGTGTCACACCAGTCGTCGTCGACGGGGCTTCCACTACCCGATGACGAGAGCGGACGGCTTGATGCTAGCAGAGCGGAGCGTGATACTTCTGCTGACGAGGCTCGTGAGGAGACGTCGGATGTAGATGCAAGACGCTCGTGAGATGGAGTGCTAGAAATGGCAGGCCGCTTGATTCCTGCTGAGTCCATACGAATCGAGCTGTGGCGGGGCTGACGGTAGTATTGGTTGCTCGAGGCATCAAAAGTCCTCGCGCTTTGAGTTTTCGGAAACTTGTTATTTGCTCGTGAAGCGCTGGGAGGGTTGGTTGGGCGACTTTGCGGACGATCTGCAGACATCTGTAATGGGATCAGACCAACTCTCGAGGGTTGTGCTTCAAAATCTGCCAGCTGGTGAGCTTGACCATGCGTCGTTGGCTATACGTAGCGTCAGCTTGATAGTTCGCTATTTAAGATGGGCTCAACCTAGGGATACTTACATCGTCAAAGTTACCGCTTGCGGCCTTACATCCCAGCTTGATGAGGTGGTAAATAGCCGGTAGGAAAATCCCAAGCACAATCATAGAAGCATGCAGAGAGACAACCACATATCCGATTGCGCTTCTTGTCGAGTCTGACACCAATCCGCGCACAAAGCATATCATCAAGAGCGTTATTGCGAGCCTGATGGCCGGCAAAAAGGTGCTCATGCACAGCCATGGGTGGATGCGGAGCCACCTTATCGAGAACAAAAGGCACACCTCACTGGTAGCAAGTAGAGATAGCTGCACTACTCCAAATGCTTCCATACCACCTATGATGGCGCCACGGATGAGCGTCAATGCCACGACAAGGGTGACATAAAGTCTCTCAGGCTGGCCAACCCGGTTGTTCTGTTCTTGGTACCACTTCGGAGTGTCATGCAGCAACAGGCTCACGGCGCGTGATGGTAAGCGGCGGAAGAGCCAGATGAATGCTAACACGATCGACACCACCAGAATCGCAGCTGAGACCCTGTGCCAGACCGGCAGCTTGATAGGTGCACTCAGTTGATAGAAAGAGAGAGCCGAGAGCGGAAGCGTGAAGTAGGAGAGAACCACTCGCAGGAGGCCCACAATGCGAGAGAGTAGCCTGGCAGAGAGCGGATCCTGGGCAGTTGGCACCATGTGACGACGAAAGACTTTCACTACGAGTGCCACTGCCTCCCGGAAGAGAGCCACAGCAATAGCAATGATCAAAATGGCGATGACCATGTTTACCCAGGTGTCAACGGTGGAGGGCGCTCCGACGATCTGGTGCATGTGCTCGAGGCCAGATGTGCCTCCATATGTGCCATTGATACTGATAATGCCGTCTGCCACACCACTGTATACCTTGCCATGGGTCAAGGGCCCGGTGACGAAGAGCGAGAAGATGCTGAGCTTGCCGACAATCGGTTGCAAGAATCCAGGATAATGAAGACTCAAGCCGCCAGTGAGGAAAGCCCATTGCAAGTATCCCAAACAGTCGCCCACACCCGGCAGGCTTATCTCAGAGACATCTGCACCTTGCGCAGGGTTTCGTGTCCGCTCATGGTAGCCGCGCAAGAACCCAATGAGCAGGATAAACACAAACAGGACGCGCGGCGCCCACGTCAGGATGGAAAAGGTCGACTTTGACAAAGCGGGTGTGATATTGGCCTCCCAGCATTCGACTTCTTGCTTGTCTGTCAGATCGATCTGGAAGCGGATATCGAATGTTGACCACGGCGGAAGAGACCCTATGTCGAAGCTAGTTGGGTAAACCAGAGGGCGTATGATGTCGGCACCCTTGTGAAAAGACCATTTGCTGCAAGTCGACGTATTGCTGGCTTGATACACTGAGTGTCGACCAAGCAAATTGAGCTCGAGAGTTGCCGTGAAATTGGGACCCGCTTGATCACAGTCCTCACGATCGTTGAGGAGCTTCAACTGGAGAGTCTGCTGCTGCTGTTCCAATCGCACGTCGAGCGCACGTCCAGTATTGCCACCATTGCTGACAAGACCATCGCAAGATCTGATTTGCACATATTCGCCAAGAGCGGCGCAAAGCCAGATGCTCAGTGCGAGAAGGAGACGTGATAGTATCATGGCATCTCGCATGCAGCGCCAGAGCTTAAGGACAGACCAGAGTTCAGGATATGCGAAGGAGAGTGAAGAGGATTAGCTCTTTCGACTCTTCAGAGTCGTCGCAACCCTCAGAGCCCCCCATCCGTGCCTGACTAGCACAGCTAATGACAAGTCAGGATGGTTCTAGCGTACCGATTGAAAGTGGCCGAATACGAAACCCTGAATTACGCGAATAGCAACAAGGAAGCCGAACATCGTCCGCAGTCTGTGTGTCTGTACCTTACCATTTCTGCCTTAGGCATTCATTTTTCGTCCGATTTGGGACATTGCATTTATGGTACTTTTTTGTGCCCGTGAGTATGGATGATTTCTATATGATGAGCTGAGTGCGAAAAGAAAAATATCGGACGCGTATGATGATATCTTTGAAGTACCCAGTAATTAGTGGCGGCCGACCTTCTGTCTGATCATACAGAGTACAATGCAAAACTCTTAATCTACAAATCAAACACAACAATCCCACCCAAGTAAAAGATATCAGAACACCACTACCCAGATACGTTCAACAGGAGAAAGAAAGTAAGACAATACGAAATGCTCCTTCCACCTCCCTCCAGATGCGACATCATCGACAAACAATCCTAATCAGCTCCTCAACACCCCCACATTTGACCTCCTCGCCAACCTTTCCCTTCCCCATAGTCGACCCGGCCATCAACCCACCCAGTCCCCAAAGTCCATGCTCCCCATCCCAACCTCTAAACAGCCCCTGTAGCCCCTCTGGACACCCAGCAAAGACCACAATGGCCTTCGGAATCGCCGGTCGATCCTCAATAGAAGCCGACAGAATCGCATAATCAGAAGTAAACAACAGTGCCTGAGCGAGCAGTGCATTGCGGACATTCTCAGGTTGCAGCGAGTAGAAAAGCGGACCGAATAATAAGTACAGCTCGCCGTAGGCATCGAGCAAGTAAATCCCTTCGGCATCGAGGTCTGATTGTGTGAAAGGTGAGATTTCTTTGACGGCGGCTTTGACGCCTGGTTCTGGTGCCGGTGAACGCATTCCCCATGAAGGGCGGCGGAACATGCTGGAGAAGATGCCGGCGCGGGCGTCGGACTGCTGGATGTTGAAGAGACGGGCAGCGAATCTGTCCGGCGCGGAAGCTTTGTGCTGCCAGAAAGGCAAGGATGTAGGAATGCTTGCCTTTGTTGTTCTGGGACCGAAGATCTTCAGGAAGCTGGAGAACTCTGCTCCTTGGTCTACTTCGATGATTTCTCCGGTCTCTGATAGATCCATGGCGGCGAGTTTGGCAGCACCGATTTCTTCGTTGGAGCATGCTGATCCTTTCCAGAGGTACAGCTTAGTTTCCTGGAGAGTTACAGGGAACGAAATCAGATACACAAAAGCAGAACAAAGCGAGGTTGGTGCGAAATCAGCCTCATCGAAGGCGATGTGACCAAGGTGCTTGCGTCCACAAAGCATGAACTGCTTCGAAGCATTTTCCTGCGTGCCGCGGCGTGTAATGAGAATTCCTCCCAGTGCCTCGAAGAGCTCGGCCTGTTCATGTCCTTGTGGATTCAACCGGACTTGCGCGTACGAGCCTTCGCGCTTTGCTTCGGCCTTGGCTATGCCATTGGCAGCATCCACATTGTGTGAAGTTGAACTTCCACCTGCCCAGACGATCACATGAGTAGCTTTCGAACCACCTTCGGGTATGTGCGTATGTGAGCAGACATAAACAGACTCGTCGAAAAGTGTGTACTCCTCTTGCGGGCGGAGTTGCTGCGCCGAGCCATCAGGAGCGATCTTCTGTATCGACTTTCGGAGAGTCTTCGCTCGGTTGGTCGACTGTGCACAATTCGTAATGACAGCCTGCGTATCGATCGAGTGGGGTCCAGTAGAGGTTGGCCACGAGCCAAAAGAACCAACGAGCAACCGTTCAGCTTCAGTCTCCGGCAGCTTTCCAAGGCTTTGGGAATCTTCAAGCTAGGTTGTTAGTTTCTAGCTCAAACTCGTGTTTTTCTAATCAAGCGGTGACTGTGTGGATGAATGTCAGACAACATCGCACTGGGTACACTTCACAGGCGCGGCAGTCTCAACGGTAGGAAAGAACGTCCTTACCTTTATTCGGAGAGGCCTCCTTGAGCTGTCCAGAGACGATGCGAGATGACTTGGCGGGCTTGGGTGGCAGAGCTGGAGAAGGCGAGGCGATGGGAGATGTGATTCCCAGACCGTGGCTAGAGTCGGGACGAGATGGTGACCTGGCAGGTGAAGACGCTAGGAGACTAGCCGAGCGCATTGCAGCTTCTTCATCCTTCCTCGTAGGCAGCTGGATCTGCGAAGGAGTTCCGGAAGAAATGTAACTCTTCTTTCTACCCCAGGTAGATGCAGCGTCCTTCACAGAGGGCGAGCTAGAGTTGGTGTTTTCCTTGTCCTCATCGGCTGAGTTGGTGGCGGATCGACCAAGACGTGATCCGAATCCCTTGAACTCCGGTACATCATCCTTGCGTGGTGTAGCAGGCTTATCCGAGGGCGAACGCTTCGAAAATGATAGTGGCTGAACGACGGGCGAAGGGCTGTTCTGGCGTGGACTCGACCCAGTCAAGCTTGGCTTGGGCGACAACGAAGGTTTCGAAAAAGGCGCCGAGCCTGAAGAAGGGGTGAGGCCACCCTGCTTAGGGCTCGCAGATCTTTGCGGCTGGCCACCAGACAAAGAGGCAGCCATGATTGAAGCGGTAGAGCTCACACCTCCGAAGCGCGCAGAGGGCTTGATGGCCGGCGACGGCTTGGTAGCGAGTGTTGGTGAGGAGGGCGCTTCGAGAGTGGTAGGAGTATCCTTGGTCGCGGCAGGCGCATCCTCTTGCTTGGGTGCTTCTGGCTCTGCATCCTTAGCTTCTGACGCAGAAGCGCCGCCCTTCCTCTTCTTCGGTCCCTTTGCTCGACCCTTGCGGACATCGTTCAAAGGAGCTCCTGGAGCAGACGGTTCGCTAGGTGCAGATGCGTCCATCCCTGCTGGGCTTTCCGACCTTGAGCCACTTGGCGAGCCTGCGCCAGGTGGTCCACGAGCCAAGATGCCAGCAAGGCCAGGGTTGAAGCGGGCTGCAAGCTTGCTAGTTGGTGCTGGTGCTGCCACCGGTGGATAAGTGTTGCTCCTCTCTTCTTCGGGTTGTGGAGCACTCTTCTCGTCCGCCCGAGGCAGAGACGTAGTCTTATGCAAAGGCTCTGCGGTGACATCCTGCTTGATCGACGGAGAAGGCAAACGCCTTGTGGGTTCCGTGGTAGCTTTGGTCAGAGGAGCTTCTGATAAGACTGGTTTTGCTGCAGAGGTAACGGGCTGCTCATCAGCCGCTTTTGGTTGTTGGACCAAAGGAGATTCCATCTTCGGCTTCTCTCTGATGCTTTTCTGGAATCGAAGGGCTTCTGGAGTTACATTGCGTTGTTTCTCCGGGCTCCTTGGTGGGCCTCCAAGGCTCTTTTTCCTTCCCAACAATTCCCTCGTAGCCAAAGCTTCAGGCTTTCCAGACACAACAGGTGGGCCTGATGGCGTGCGCTCATGAACGACACCAGCTTCTTTCTCCTGCTTCCACTGCTCCTTCTTGGCGATCAAGCTATCTCTGAGCTCATCTTTACGCTCACGCTTTTGTGGGCCGTCGGTCAAGACAAGGCCAGACTTGCCACGCGTGATATTGTCCTTAAGAACATCAGGTGCGACGTATCTCTCTTGTTGCGCCTTACGAAGGCTGCCGAACTTGGACAGGAATTCGGGTTGTTCTTGACTGCTAGGTTTAGAGACAGGTCGGGAGCGGAGGGTGCTGCGGAAGTCTGTCACGGGTTTGGTTGCAGACTCGGATTTTGGTAGAGTGTTTGGCTTAGTTGAATTTGGAAGCGGTGGTGTTGACATGGTCTTCTCACTTGCTGAGCTCGTCTTCGCGATGTCCGGACTTCCAACAGTGGCTTCGGGTTTAGGCTTCGTCGCAGGTGGTGATTTCACAGGTTCAGTTTCGTCGGGCACAGCGTCTTTCGTTTCAACCTTCTTTGGTGTTGATTGGAGCTTGGGAGCCTCTGCAACAAGGACTGGTGATGCCTTCGAGCTAGGGGGCACAGGCCTCTCCTCCGCTACTGATGTTTCAGGTACTGGAGCAGCTCTCGTCTCAAGCGTGAAGTTGGAGGTTTCATCTTTGGTCGTAGGCGCTGCCATCTTCTCGGACAGTTGTAAAGATTCCTGTGTAAGCGCGCTTGTTGGTCTCGAGCTGAGACCAAACGGCTTGGCTTTTGTTGGTGGCGTGACTGATCGTGTGCTGCCAGTCTCAGGACGCATGTCCCTAGAGTCTGAGCGCTTGAGCAAAGCAGGTCCAAACGGCGTTTCTTTGGTTGGCGACGAAGGTCTGCTTTGAACACTGGGATTTGGACTACCGAAGGTAGATCCAACATCTACACTGTTTCTTTGTGCTTTTGCACGTGCGATGTTCTCCATCCAACTAGGTTGTGCCGGTCGTGAGGGCGTCAACTTAGGAGAGTCTGGTCTTGCAAGTGCGCTCTCAATCCAGCTCGACTTGTTCGGGCTGAATCGCTTAGACGGACTTCCCAAGGGAGATTTGAGCCCGCCGTCTTGCTCTGCAGATGTGCTGTAAGTCGATGCAACTGATTTGCTTCTACTGTGGAAACGAGTGGGCATGCCGGGCCTTGTGCCGTTGTTGTCTTGCGCTTGCGTGGCCAGATCTGGCAAGTTGCTGCTGCTCGAAGTTGGTCTTGAAGCTGGTCTCGAGTGGGCCTCATGGCTGCTCTCACGGGTGGTCTCAATGGGGTCAAGTCTCGGCATGCTATACGATCCTTGGAGCCCACTGAGCCCACTGCGTGCGCTGGCTGTTGAGTCTTGTCTCTGGAGTCCTCCCACAGGCTGTGCGCTCCAACGCTTGTTCTGGCTGTCTGAGCGCTTCATCAGGGCACTTTGAACGAAACCACCCATGCCTTTGGTGGGCGAAGGCGGTCGCTCGCTGGCGTTCGCCAGACGTGCTTGAGAAACAGACATTGTGGGAGTGCGACTGAGCCCAGAAGGCTCATTGCTGTCTGTAGTGGCTGAAGACCTGTTCGAGGGCGTGCTTCGGAAGGGCAGATCGCTACTCTGCTTCCCTTCGGAGACAGACGGTGTCCCTGAAGACCTCGCACTCCATGCCCGGTCTTCTCTGATAGAGCCAAACCTCGAAGGCGTCTCTGATGTAACACTTTCGGGTCTTGAGCTTGTTGTCCGTCCTTCATTCAACGAGTCTTCTCTTGACAGGCCGGGCAGGCCTCGACGCCCTGCGAAAACATCGTCTCCGTTACCCGTCTCGTCCTTGCTCTTCCTGAAAGCAGCATTGCCGATACCCCTGTCTGCGGTCTGTCGGAAATAGGTAGGGTCGCGCGCTCCCAATGATGCGGCGATCTGGTCTCGTGATAATTGAGGTTCGTCGACCGAGACGTCTCGTGAGTGTGCAGGACCAGCCGAAGATGTAGGCCTGCTTGTAGGTGCTGCTGCCGTGGGCTCTTCACGTTGTGTTTGTTCTATCGCAGTCTCTCTCGAGGGCGAGTGTGCTGCCATTGACATGGGTCTGCCGCCACGCGGGGTAGGCCTCTGCTGCCATTTCATAGTATTTGACCTCTTGGGCATCGCATCGCTCGGCGAAGGTTTGGGCGCAGTATCTGCAGCGTCGGCTATGCGTTGTGCAGACATGGGCGTTGAAGGCACACTGGTGCGTTTGATTGAGCCGAAGCCTTTGAACTCGGGCACCTCAACCGAATTGTGCTTGGGCGGATCATTTTGGGCCATGCTGGCTATTGAGGCAGAGCCAATTGGCACCAGTGGTGATGGCGATCCGAATGCGGCGAGCGTGCTGCTGGGTGTGTCCAGGCTGTCGCCGTTGTTGTTGTTGTTGTTTCGAGAAGCCGACGGCGTTTCAGCTTGCTGCTGCTGCTTCTTCTCGGGTGAAATCGATCTCGCGCGCTCTGTCGGCCAACCACAAGGTCAGATCCCACAACTCGGCCATATGCAACTTATATTCTCACTCAATACATTACTCACCTACTCTGCGGGCAAGTCGTTCTTGTCTGCCTTTCTCAATCTCCTCTTCCAATTTTCGATATCGTTCGTTGTCCTCCCGTTCTCTCTTCTCTGACAATTCGCGGACAGATTTCAGGAACGCTGCAGGGTCCAAGTCGTCTCCCTCTGTAGCTTCTTCTTCTGGGTTTGCTCCTGTAGTAGCGCTCTCTCGCTCTGGTGATTCTGCCAATGGTGATTGTTGGGAAGTGAGCAGAGCGGATTGGCCTGGCCGCGGGGCAGCCATATCCACAGTCGGAGAGGCCATCATAAACAACAACACAGCAGCACAAGCAGGGATCCGCCCGCGGGAAGACGAGCGAGCAGCAGCGGTGCCACGGTGGATGCGCGTGTAGTGGAATCTGCGGGCTGGAAGCTTATGTATAGGCACACGGCAGGAAACGGGGACGGTATTATAGAGAGATGGAGGATGAATAATGTTTCGGACACATGATATCTAGATTCAGCGGCTGCATACACCTTAACAGAGCCGCGCATCGCTTTCCAGGTCGATGGAATGCGGCCACATCGAGAAGGCCGTCTACATCGGCCTCGAGAGCGTGGCCGACATACCACCATCGTTCTTCGTTTCAGGAACTGCGGCATAGCTCCAGGTGCATGCTTGTTGCTTTTGCCATTTGTGCAGCTGTCCTTCGGCATTGCTCCATGCACGCCATCTCGTCGTGCATTGTTTACATCGCGAGAGTGGGACGCTAATGACCGCTAAACCCAACGCGCGTTGTGCATGCCAAGGATAGACCTTCTGCTGAAGGACTTTGGGGCACTGTTACCCGCGCTGCTCCGCCGTGACCCAGATGCTCATAGCAACGAGAGAGAAAAGGTTGGTTAGTACAGGAAGAGTCGATCTTTGGCATCCTGGACGACCCATTGAAGACCTTCCTGTAAGTTCTCGCCGGTCATGGCGCTGCACGTCATGATCCGCCATTTGTGGGTGTGAATGTTGTCTAACTGTAATCCCTGTTTGTCTGTGATTAGTGTGATGGTGGTCTGCCGACGCGCCGTGCGCGGAAAAGGGAAAGACACACTACGCGGATTTCGTCCTCAGTCATAGAGCCCGCGACGTCGCTTTTGTTCTTAAAGACAAGCAGTGATGCTCCCATGAGTCGCTGAAAGGTTGTCAGATGATGTTGAAGATCTCTCGGGAAATAACGTTACGCACTTCCTGCACGAGCAGGCCCTCGAGCTCCTGCCGGCAATCTGCCAATCGTTCTCTGTCCGTGGAGTCAACCACCCAGATGAGTGTATCTGTCTTCTCAAAGTAGTTCTTCCAGTATGTTCGAAGTGTCTTCTGACCACCGACGTCCCCTACGTCTTGGTCAGCGCACACGATAAGTGATGGTGCTGAGACGCATCAGCAGCTCACATATGTTCAATTTGTAGCTGTTGCCTCATCAGCAACCAGGTGATTTACTTCATTTGACACGTGCAAAGCTTACCCGTCATAGTCAATTGTCTTGATAATGAATCCTAGCGTTGGACTGACGCTATTGACGTCCTCATTCATGATCTTCTTGACAATAGTCGTCTTGCCAGCATTGTCGAGCCCACTTCACCCCATCAGCAGCGATCGCAGATAGCACTTGGAGCACTCACAGCATCAAAATTCGCATCTCCTTGTCTTTTAGACGAGCCTTGCGGAGTATCGACAGCATCCTGGATAATCGACTTTTCTTGGTGTTTCCGATAGGAGGGCAGAACAGCTCACGAAAAGAAGGCCAGGATAGGTGCGATAATCACGTGTCCCAGAGTAAGTGACCGGAGCCGTCTGAATGTAACAATAAGCGTCTGACAATAGAACAGTCAATGGTTTGTTCCTATTGTTGATCTCCCAGCCTCCTGCAACAGTGCAGGTAACCTCGACGACATAAAGCCTTCACATCCGTCTCTGCTTCCCTGCTTGACCCTATCGTGTCAGTACCAAGCAGGAAGAACTACCCGATTCTACCACCCGTTCGAACACTCACAATGGCGGGTCCATTGCTGAGGAGACAACAAATTACGAAAGATGGCCAAGGCTATCTTACCACTTTGCAACAAAGAGGTGGTGTGCCCAAGAACAAGACGATCCAACGACACGAGCAAGCAAAAGCGATCGCAGCTCAGACTTGGTCTTTCCAAGTACTTGACGAAGAGTGCGACCACGAAAAGCCCCACAATTCGCCTCCGCAGAGGAATCATGCGACAAGTGAAGATGAGCCCCGCCGCGATCGCGTGACGTCGTCGAAGCAGGAGGCTGCATGTGGGAAGGAGCGACTGAGCACAATAGCAGACGAATGCGTATTGTCGGCCCACACAGGTATCACCAACACCGCCTCCCTCGACCGTACGAACAACCAAGTCATGTCGGAGACTCCTACAGCACACGAGCATCTCCACACTGAGCAGACTACCAAAGTCGACGCAGCCATGACTCCTGTCAAGCCGCAACGCCGCCCTCGCATCAAATACAAGGAAGCACCCGCCGTGCTTTCCTCAACAACCACCGCCACCACGCCAAGTGCCGCGCAGCCACGGTCACTTCACCCAGCGCCGCCACCCACCGAGGCTTCACCGCCACCTTCACTCACTCACTCCGAAACTCCCGACAATCTCCCGCTCATGACAGAAAGCGTGACGACTCCAACTGAGTTGACACCCGAAGCCACCTACACGGTCGGAGCACTCGCTTCGTATTCAACCAGTTCATCAGAGTCTTACCGCAACTCGCGGCCAAGGCTGGATTCTGCCATCGACATGAAAGGCACGTCCAGAGGCCGCGGCCACAGGGGACGACAGACTGAAAGCGACGACCAAGAACTTGTCTTCAGAGGTCGAAGTTCCATCGGTCCCAGCAACAACGACACCAACGACTCATGGCGGTGGGACCCCACTCTTGGTACTCTCGTCAGTAACACCAGTGCCACGTCTTACAGACCTCCCCTCGCCTCGAAATCCTCAAATCAACAGACGGCAAAGGAACGCTCAAACCCAAGCGCCACCAGATCTGCCGCCACTACGAATCTCAAACTGCAAGATTCGAACTGGGCCAAGGAGCCAGCTGCAGAAACTGGATCGGGTTCTACCTGGGATGCCGCGGGACACGACACTTGGAACGCTGGAGCAACCGCGGATGGTGGCTGGGACACTGGGCATCCACCTCTCCCAACCAAATCTCGCATTGCTCCCACCTCTGAACAGAACAGTCATGGTCACACAGAGCCTCCTCGCAGGCCGTTCAACCACAATGGACGGGTCCGAATCGAGCGCAAGAGCAAGAAGCCAAAGGAGTCGCCCTGGATCAAGGATTCCGACATTCCAAAGGGTGATCCGAAACGCCACAAGATGCGCTGGTCTTCGCCTAGCCGCGAGAGTTCATCATTCAATTCCAGCCGTCCAAGCTCGGGATGGGGTACTAGAAGGAAGCGCGACCCTAACAACAACGGTGCAGATCTTGCCGACTGGGCTGGAGGTCTGGGCCCAGCTTCAATCGATTGGGACAGTCGTGCACGTTTCCGAGACCATCAGTCTGAAGCCAAGATAGAGGCGTGGCTCGAACGCACATCGACTGAGCTAGAGTTTGTCAAAGAGATCCAGCTCACCAATGGCAAGAACAAATTCTCATTCGTCGTGGCACCTTCTGGAATCCGCACTCTTGTCGATAAAGAGCAGGGTGACGTCGCTCCACGTTATTGGATGCCAACTACAATGGATGGAATGACCCTGGACGCATTCTGGATGCAGCACATCCATATCAAGGACAACGATGTGACTCCATTCGACACGGACGATCTCAGAAATGCCAAGCCATGGTGGCGCACGTATGTTGACGGTATTCACGATATGCTGCTAGTCTCATCCCCTCCTGAGGTAGCTGGCGTTGACCCCAACGAGAACGAAGCAGAAAAGCTGGCTCGTGAGCATGACAATGGCGGTGCCCATGCTGGCGAGAATCGTAAGGCTGCAGAGAAGGCCAAGAGGGAAGCGCACAGGAAGCGCACTCTAGCCAGGCAGGCGAAGGCTCACAAGATTTCTGCGACCTACGCTGCAAACAATGACGCAGTAGCAACAAATACCATCAAGCCTGGGCTGAACTTATTCATCCGTTCCGTCACCAAGGACGACATGATTCAAGTCAGGGACATCTACAATCGCTACATCGACAACGCATTCGTTGTGCCGGAAACCACTCGCCTAGATGAGAACGACATGCTGCAGCGTTGGCAAGACATCAAAAGCGCCGGTCTACCCTTCATCGTTGCTTGTCAACGTGGCGACAAAATCAAAGCACGCAACAAGAAGGTGAACGGCGGCGAAGACAGGATCATGCCCGACAGAGTGGTCGGCTTCGCTTACGCAGACGATTGGAGTGATGGGACGTGCATCTTTCGACCTACGGTGAAGCTGGGACTTTTTGTAAGCATGGAGCATTACATGAAGCACATTGGTGATTGTCTAGCCGACAAGATGATGTGTCTTCTTGATCCTAGCTTCATTGGCCGCGGCGGCTACGACGTAGTTGACGGAGAGCTTGACACGGATGGACCAAAGCGGGCCATTTCAAACGTGCTGGTCCGCTACTCGTACGAAGCAGAGAGGACCGAAAAGTTTCTCTGGGTTTCAAAATGGCTGAAGAAACACTTCGGCTTCGAGAAGGTGGCTGATCTGAAAGGTGTTGCGCAGAAGTTCGACAAGCAGTAAGTATCACTGACTGGTAGTGATTATATTTTTGTCAGCACATGCTGACCATCAAACAGGCTCAACCTCGCGATGCTCCAGAAAGCTATCGAAACTACCACCCCAACAAACGCTCCAGCGAACGCGGACCAAAATGATTGATTGAAGCTTGCAGACCCAAGTCGAGCAAGGGAATCAAGCGCGGCTAGCAAAGACGAGTGCGCTCAACATTGTAGGATAATAATTGCGGCAAACCGGAGCATACCAGGAAAATCACGGATCAGAGAAACCATCCTGCAGTCTTTGGTCGACTGCTGGTAAAGACGACCAACATAAGGTCACGGTAACCACCGGATGAGCTAATGATTGTTTGGCATTTCTGCTATTGGGTTTTCAATGATCGACGATGCGAGAGGCTTGTGCAACGCAAGTACGAGCATAAGAAATGGCTGGGACACTGTACTCCCAGAAAGCACCTAGTCAATGATGTACTTTCAAGAAAATGATTTAAACTGCCATTCCTCATCGTCCCAAACAGGAAATTCGTGCCGCCTCCTGCTCCCAAATCACAAATACTAGACATTACGAGACACTCTCTTTCTCACTGCACATCCCATCTCAATCACTTCCTTCGTGCGACTACCTCCTCGGAGGTCTGAGCTTCCTCGGACTCATTCTCAGTCTCGGTCTCATTAATAGCAGTCACGCAAGTAAAGCTCTCGGCATTCGCAATCCAGTCAAACTGCGATAGTTCTCCATCGAATGGATCATTCGTCCCGAGAGAGACGAACTCGGTGTCGGCGTCGCAGCGGCCCCTATAATTGGGCGTCAACAAGAACAGTAACAGCAAAGGGTGAGGCAGCAGTAGCACAATTGGGATAAATAGAGAGAGATTGAAAGGTGTGAGAGGAATGGACTCACTGCATCAAATAACACTCCGTCCCTTCATCGGGTCGAAAGGAGAGGACTTTGCCTTTACTGTTGTTCGTTAATAACATTAGCATTGCGATTAAGAAACAACGCAAGAGGCACGTACGACTTACAAACTATTCAAAGCAATGCAAGTCTTCAGCGGCACGATTCCGTACCAACAGTCGCCGCCATAGTTGACTTGAGTGCAGAGCCGGACGCCGCCGAGGTTGCGTCTGGCGAGGATGGGGTTTGCAAGGACGGGGATTGACGTTAGAAGGGTGGCGAGGAGGATGGAGAGCATTGTGTTGGCCTGTGGTCTGTTGATCTCGTGGCGGCTTGTGGTCGAGGTTGAGATCGTGGCGTTTGGTTGGTAGAATGAGCCGAACGGACAGGAATAGTCTGTGATTGAATGTGACGGGAAGGAATTGTTACGAAATAGCTGACGGACTGTTTCTTCTACTTTTCGCGGTTCCGATAGATCTACGTTTGGTTGTAATTGTGAAGATCTCGAAGACGGCCGACGTCGTTAAATGAAGGAATGCGGGTCAGCGAGGCACACGAGATTACAAGGCGATTTTGACAATGCAAGGCGTTTCAGAACCCGAACTTCAAATTGAAACAAGTGACTCGTGTTTGTGTTGTTTGCGTGCGGGTGCAAGGGAAGGTTAAAAAAAGGCAATGGGAGGGTCTCGGAGTATCGAGTTGATCATGAAGGTCGTACGACATACGTCAAAGGCGTGTCACAGTCACGATGCACCGCAAGGTTAGAACCAATAAATGTATCTTTCTCGCAACACCTAGCAGATACGCGTACACAAAACCAAGACGCCGGCCACCATACATGCAAGACCTTCCGTCTCCCAGAAAAGAGAAGAAGAGAAGGCAGTACAAAAGCAGATTCCTTATAGCAAACATAACGTCCACCCTCAGAACACAACATCCCCCAAAACCTCACAACCCCTCTCACAAACCGCCCTAACCCTCTCGCCCAAGCTGCGATTCGCACACTCAACATCAAGTCCCTCCAACCACACCTTCGCCACACTCTTGTCCACCGTAATAAGCAAACCAGGAACCGGGATGCCCAGCGCGTGCAACCTCGCCAGCTCGGCCGCCTGCGCCTTCTCCACAGCCACCTCGTCTTCCAAGTCCACGGAGCCTTCAGCAAGCTTTGGCTCTGCGATAGGCTGGATCGCGTGCTCGCCAAACTGCGCTTCGAGGAACATGAACAGCCTGCTGAGTTTCTCCGCAGGCGTGAGGGTTTGTGCTGCGAGCGGGTGGTGGCGCGCTTCTCCTTCGTCGGTAAGCTGTTTGTGGTCTTCGTCTCCTTCGTCGCCATGGCTGTGAGAGTGGCTGTGCGCGCTGCGTTTGATGGCTGCAGGCGAGCTTTCCACGCTGAGCAGCACGGCCATGACGGCGTCGGCGATGGCGTCGTTGGTTGCGTTGCCTTCCCATTCGAGCTCAAGTTCGCCTTGCGGGCGGCAGAAGATGCGGACGGCGTCGTTCATGATGCCGAAGACGGTTTGGGGGGAGTTGTTGGAGTCGTCGTTGTTGGTCATGTCTGTGTCTGTAGGCTCGGGTTTTGGGGTTGTGCCGTTGGAGGAGTCGCCGTTGGTTTTGCTCTCGCCAGGTTTAGCTGTGGATGTCGTGACGCTGCCAAATGTGCCTTCAAGAGACCACTTGATCAAATCGATGCCGGCAGCGCCGAGAGTAATGCGTTGGCGGCAAGTGATGGTGGTTGTATTCAGGCCTGCGTATTCGCGGAGGTCTTCAGGTGCCATCAAAGAGAGCTTGAATTCGTTCTGCACCAAGACGCCGCTGACGAGCTGTGCTTCGTCTCTCCTTCTCTTGCTGTCCTTTGCGTCTTCATCGTCATCTTCGCTGCTTTCTGGTGGGCTCAGCAGGCCAGCAATTGCTTGCGGGTTTACTTCGTTCGCCAGCCTGCCGACGACCTTGGCCACCTTCTCCCGCCTGAAAGGAATTCTGACTTCCTCACAATTGGCGGGTGAGTAGACTTTGAATTTGCCCAGACCGAGCAGCCTAGAGCGCATGCGCATCATATTTCCTCTTTCGCCGTGCACCAGAACCACGACAGGGGCATCCACCTCCTCAATGAAAGCACGGTTCTCCGCGCCATCCACATGTGCTGCGAAACTGAACTCCTGCACTGTGCATCGTCTTGGAATCATCACCTTGTCATCTGGACCGGTGGCCTTCTTGCCCATCATTGGTCCTGCACCTCCACGTTGGGTCATCACGGCAGGAATGGAGTCGGGCTCTTTCATGATTTCCTTGGCCATAGTACCTTCAACACTGTAGCCAGTGATCACTACACCGTTCTTACTCTCAGGTGCCCAACGCTCCAGTAAAGTGCGTGAAACACCATTCTGCAACATGCCAGGTGAAGCAAGCATGACACAGCCACCGACATCGTCGAAGCGGTCAAGCGACTTGAGCGAGCGAATGAACTGGAAGTCCCACGGACCTCCGCCGCCACTCTCGCCATTGCTGTCTCCGCCCAGCCTGTTGTGCAGCTTTGAGCGGATGTTATCATTCATGCTGTCAATATAGGTCTGGTAGACAACCATGCATTTGCGCGCCAAGGCTGAAGCAAAGTAGATCGGGTAGCGTCTGTAGTCAGGGTGCTTTTGCCAGTACTCTTCCAGGATGAGCAGCAGCTCCTGCGCCATGCCAATAGCAAAGACGGGAAGGAGAGCGCGGCCTCCACGGTTGAGGATACCGGTGATGGACTTCATGAGCGCCGTCTCACGCTCGGCTCGTGGGATGTGTGTGCTGATGCCGAAGGTAGACTCAGTGATCAGGCAGTCCACTTTGAGGCCCTTGGGGATGGTGGCAGGAATCAAGTGGCGGTCGTTCTCGCGGCTGTAGTCGCCTGTGAACAAGATGTTGAGGCCGGCGATTTCGATGAGGTACATGCAAGCTCCAAGAACATGGCCAGCAGGGTAGGGTGTGATTCGGATGCCGTTGTGGGTGTGTGTGGTGTTGAATGAAATTGTCTGGATTTGAGGGAGGGTGGAGAGGATGTCATGCTCGTTGAAGAGTTGATCCACACCGCCGCCGTCGTTGGCGCCAGAAGCGGCTGCATGTGTGTTTTGTACGCGGACCGAGTCTTGCATAAGCCACTTGTAGATGGCTTTTGTTGGGTGGGTCATGTAGACGCGACCAGCGAAGTTGGTCTTAGCCAGGACATATGGTAATGAGGCCGCGTGGTCCATGTGGAAACTGGATTGGAGACATAATGTCAGCTGTCGGTCTTGTCGCTTGTGTGGCTAAAATTGCAATGCAGTCAAACACCACGGCAGAACCGGCTGGGTATAGCAAGGGAATCTGGTCGCTCTTGTGACAAAGGTTTCATACAATGGTTATTTACATGTGGTATGTGGTAAGACCTTGATGGTCAGTAGCACACAAAGGGGTGAGAAAGATGTCGTGAATAGGGTACCCAAGCCATGAACTGCCGTGGTGAAAGTCTCTTGATCTGCCATGCTCGATGCATGTCCATCGCGTGGTAAAGCAGAAAAGGATGCTGTTAAGAGGAATGTCACTTACTGTGTCATGAGTAAGATGTCTACTGTGCCCAGATCAAACTCATCGTAGAAAGGAAGCGCAGCTAATCCGTCGAAAGCAGGATGTATGCCGGCATCCAACATGACGGTCTTTCCCTTGTACTGGATGATGTGACAACTTCTTCCGACTTCATTACCACCGCCCAGCGCAAGGAACATGAGCTCGTCTGATGGATCAACGGGCTCTTGTTCCTCAGCTGGAGGGTTCATAGCAGCGTGCGAGCGTTTGGCAGCCATGGTGTCTATTTGTTATGGCAGGGAGAAGATGAATGATAAGCGCGTCGCGGGCGCGCGGAAAGTGGTCGTTGTTCACAGGAGGGCGATTCTTTCGCTGGTGCCTGATCGAGCGTGATGGGCAGGGTTTTGGCAGAAGACAGCAGTGCAATGCACGTGAAGTGGTCAGAAGTGAGGAGGCGCGGTGATGGTAAGCGAAGGTGCAGAGGTGGGCGAGTGCAGTGAAGGGAATGGTCAAGGTAAATGATGGAGGGAGCAAGCTCGGGCCAGCTCGTCGGCAGACTCCACGCCTGTAGACTTTCGAAGGACAGACACACCCATCGCCGTCTGCAAGCAACTGCGCAACATCGTCACACCACGCGCCACTTAACACCTCGCCTACTCGACTCGCGCATAATCGACTCAGCATCCTCAGCTTGCCTCCATACCCAGCGCGCAAGGCATGCGACACGCGACCAACTAATCCCCGCCTCGAGTGAACGAGGCAGCCTTTCGCGTGCTCATAGCACTACCTCATCGCCCACCTCGGCCACTCGTCCCACCGATCCACCACCATGTCTTTCTCAATGTCGCCGCCTGTGCCCAAACCCGCTCCCTCACCTGCGCAATACCAGCAACAACCTCCTCCGCCGCAGCAGCAGCCACAGCAACAGACACCACAGCAGCAGCAATACCCACAGGCCTACCAACATCCCGCGCAGCAGCCATCGCCCGCAAACGCATCGCCATACGCCGTACCACCTCCAGCAAAGAGGCAGCGCCTGTCGCCAAACCCTCGATCACCGCCGCCACCTTACCAGAACAGTGGCTACCATGCGCCGCCGTCAAATCTACCAGGCGCCAACAGTTACGGCAACCCGTACGCGCCTTCTCCCACCCCTGCGCAGTCGCCATACTCGCCGAACAACTTCGTAGCTTCACCTCAAACCTCTTTCAACACACCGCAGCCTTACCCTCCTCAGCAAATGGCATGGCAGTCCGCGCCAACCACTCCGGCGCCAGCGGTGCAACGCGCACAACAACAGAGCACCGGCTCACCACAGCCTAACAGCCAGATGATGCCACCTCCGCCGAGGCCCAACAAGGAGGAGAAAGAAGAGAAAGGTGTGGATGACGTTACGGACGTTATGCACGGCTCGGGAATCAATCTGAAAGATGAGGAGAACTACTTGCACACACTTTACACGAACCAGCACACGAAGGACAGTTTCGCAACTCAGGGATCATCCTTTGGATCAGGCACACTCAGTGGCGGTAACAGCTTCAGCACGCTGCAAGGAACAAGCTTTGACGGACAAAATGGGAACGGAGCCTTCGGTGGAACTCTTGGTCAAGCAGCATCTCAAGATGATATCGAGAAGGAAGCAAAGAGAAAACGCGAGGTTGCGGCGAGAGAGAAGGCAGAGCGTGATCAACACCATCTGAACAACCCTTTCTTGTCGGGAAATGTTCTACGACTACGGTTGGACAAGATTGCAAGAGAGAGCGGCGTGAGGCTCGACGTGAACGGCTTGTACTTGTTGCAACAACCAGCCGAGCCTACCAAAGTATTGACAAACGGCACCAACTCTGAGGGCATTGTGAGACCTGGCAGCAAGATCGACCAAGGCGCTCCGTTTGCGGACATTCTCAGCCTTGTCTCGTTAGCTGCTGGTGAGCGAGTTCGAGGACTCCTAGATGAGTCTCATGCACTTGCACGAGCCCGCGTCTATGGCGACCACAACCGCGTGCCGCCCGATCTGTCCGATCTCGCCATCTCACCTGGCAACGAGCGGAAAGATGAAACCATACAACCAGAGAACATCACCGGAACCGAATGGGATCGCTTACCCGACGCTCCCGGTGGCCCAGAAGACAACGACACCACATCTACCAAGCCTCAATCCACAATCTCCTTCCAATCAAAGATCAACGAGACTTTCCGCCAAATAGCAGAATCAGATCGCCTAGCCGAACAGGCCCGCATCCGCAAGCGCGAAGCTCGTCGCAAAGCAGCGGAAGCCGCCGCTGCTAATGACGACGGTTCGGCAGTGGAAGCTGAGCTCGCGGCCGCAACCTCCGCACCCTCCGGCCCAGAGCAGCCCAAGATGACCAAGAAGGAGCAAATGAAGCAGCAGAAGGAAGCCAAGAACGCCGTCGAGGCCCAGTCCAGCACGACCACCAACCAGACCGCAGCCATGATGGCCATGGGTAAGAAGGGCAAGAAGTACAGCTGGATGAGCGGCGGAGCTCCCACGCACACCAACCGCTACGTGAAACCTAGCGCGACGGGCAGTGGTAGTGGCAGCGCGACTGGCGGAACTTCGACTCCGATTAAGAAGGAGGGCGCTGGCACTCCGACTGCTGCTGGCGATGCAGATGACGCTGGTATGGTCAAGTGGGGCGAGTTCAAGGAGGACAAGGGCGTGCAGATGCGCGACTGGGTCGGCGTTCTGGAGAGGGATGGCAGGGAGAGGAAGGCTTTGCAGAGGGCCATGAACTCTATGAAGTGAGGTTGGCTTTCCAACTGGAAGTCAGATGGGAAGGCAGCAAAGCTGTCCACTTGCGCAGAACTCGAGATGGTATCATACTCGCATCCAGGTATGCACAAAGCTTGCAAAGCCTGGACGATGTCAAAATTACAAGCAGGCAAATACGAGGTGTAGTCAACGCACGCGGACTGCAATTGGAGATTATAGGATAGTCCCTCTTTTCTCGTCAAGGAAAATATCGACCATCGAGTACCAATTGAGTGCTTTAGCGTTAGCGACGAAAGAAATCATCAATCCATAGCCCGAAAACACAAATATTGGGCTGTAACGATCGCACGTTGGAGTACTTCACAAAGCAGACTTACTTAATTCATGTATCAAACAAGTAACCTAGCACTACACTGTATGGACACCAGAGCTTACAGACAATTGTACGGCTAGGAATCGAGAATTACGAAGAAGCCGAAGTATATCACTCTCATTTGACACTATTGTGTGCAAGGAGTCTCGTTTTGCATGAAAGTGCACGTGACCTGAACTGTGACTCGTTAGGTAGTGATGACGTCGGAGTATGCAAGCGCCGCGCTTATGCTCGCACAACCTCATGCTAAGGATCCGGCAGAAGGCTGTGTTTCTGCCGAATCATACGGTGCTTCTCCTACTTCCCTGTTGCTATACAGCAAGGTGCGCTAGGAGGTACAGAAGCCGTCCATCGCTGATCGATGCCGTCCTCGCATGGCTAGCCTCAAGAAGACTAGGTTTAGATTGTTGCGCCTCGCTGTACAGTAAGGTACTGTCCAGCGAACGATCGGTTCATTACCTCCTACTAGCAACGTACATGTGTTCTACATACTCTAGCATCGGTGGACATCGCCCAATACCTCTCTCAGCAATTTTCAATCTATCTCTCCCGCAGACACGTTTCGAGACAGCATCTTGCAAATGCTTGTCTCGGAGAGCGGCTGCAAACCCACTACTGTTGGGCACGTGTTGCACGAAGCCTGTTATATTTCCACGAAGGAAGCTTGGCGCTCAAGCATCCGCTGCCGATGGCCGCGGATCGTGTGTTGTTTGGACGTCAGAGACGCGCGAAGGCATTGCCAATGCTGTGCTGAATGTAGATCGGATGGCGTTGTTGCCTGGCATGATGGGGTACAAGTATCGAACGAACAGCATGAGGCCACTTCTTGGAGCGCTGGTTTATCTCCACTGACTTCGGTCGATTCTTCAAATCACAACAATGGCTACGACTTACACCGACGCTCAGCAGCTCTGGCCTGTCTCGGGCGCTTCGAACTGCTCTGGCATTCTTGGAACGCCTGTCATCGCCAACACGACTAACAGCCGAGTATGCGGACTACAGACCAACCGCACGATCGCGGAGCGTTGCTGTGGCTCTGCAGAGATCCAAGAGTACCAATGCTGGTTGTACTGTGAAACAAGTGAATTCATATCTGATTGGGCTGAGTGTGTTTCGGGCAACAGCACGAGAGCAGGAGGAGTCTGGGGTCCGTTCTGCCAAAGTGCCATTGAGTCGAACACCACAGAACGACTGACCTCTTCCGCCTTTCGCTCCTCAACGCCAAAATATACCTGGGCCATCTTCGCTCTCGTCATTGCATTCCTCTTCGTCGGTCCCTCGCAGGCTACGATCATACCTTCGCTCGACAACGGGCTAGCGAAGCGTCAAAGCGACGGCGGCTGCACGCTGACCATCGACCGCAACTACACTGCACTCAAGCACGGCAGCCAGCAGGTCAGCTCTCATTTCTCGTGTACCTCAGCTCGCGGTGGCTTCTGTGGCTACGGCATTCAAGTGGAAACGTCCCTCAGCGAAAACAACCGCACATTGAACGACACTTCGGCCGCCGAGCCCCAGTACGATGCGTTTTTCGAAATCGTCAGCAACGCGACCGCCGGCCGCAGGTTCCCCGCCATGAGTTCTGTCAGTCTCGAGAGAGAAGTTGCTATCCAATCCGGCACATCAATCTTCATGGGCTGGACGCCTATTTCTGTGAGATCTTCTCAGTCCCCTGCATACTTTGCCCGAGCTAATATCTTACTCACCAGTTCTGTGTCAACGGCACCGTCACCGGCTGTAGTGACACACTGGAGGCTGCTACAGACGGTAGCTATTTCGAAGCCTGTGGTCCGACTTTCGTGGACAACGGAGACGAAGATTCGCCTATCCAAGGCATCCTGAACCCGGTCGTAAGTTTCGCTGGTGTTTTATTGCGCATATTTTCCTTCTCGCTAACATCGCCTCAGCACCTGGGTTAGGATGTACATTGGCATTCTCTCGCCATATGTACACATCCGCCGGATATCTGCTAGCCAGCGCTTATGTCAAAGCATGGCAATGCGTGAATTGATTCACCTAGATGATTCTGCTAGGTACCAAGAGGACTTCAACGAGGGTTTCGAGCTCGATATGTCCATGTATGCATGTATGCATTCCAACAGTTTCATGTCACGCTCCACGTGTCCCGCGAAGTCACGAGGATCGAATATGAACGAACGTCTTCTTCTCGCCCGATTCCTGAGATCTGTCTCTATAGTATCGTGCTCCAAGGCATAGCGACTCCTCTCATTTCAACATGCTACCGACGATTTGATGCCCATGTTACATGTAAGAAACCATGCAATCTCAGGGTTGATAGGGTAAGGGGTTCATTATGATCCCAGTGTCATGCAATCGCAATGAACTGAGTTTGCAACCGATGTACCAATCAGATGGATAGGAACTGATCTGCTCTATCCCTTTGCTGCGTTTTGCTTCTGTACAGGCTCCCGTGGTGACTGCGTGGGACCCGATATCGAATGATCGATCTGTTGATCGAAAACGTCGAGAACATCAAAAAGACGCCTGTGAAAGACATCCGTACCGTACACCTTCGCCAGCTCTACAAAGTAATTACCATATATTCAACAGCAGCTCACCGCAGTATATCAACCGTATACAACCGCAATGGTCATGAACTTCTCACGCGCAACAACGATCTTCCGAGATTGAGCATCAAAACCACTCAAAACAAGTCGTATCAACAGGCAAATCGTACTCAACGTCAACCCTGGTCCGCGCATCTTCGAGTCAACAACGTACCTCGAGAAGTCCGTTTTCGTCCGCGAGCCACGTCGAATCAGACAAGTCTTCGACGTCTCACACGCCGGCTCAAGTCATTCCTTTTCCAACCCACGGTACTCCCACCGCCGTGTATTGAACAGCAAACACATCTATTCCAGGTATGCAACAAGGAACAAGGAGGGCAGGTGTTTTCTAGTTACCCATCACTTGCTCTTGCGGGCGAGAAGAGGAGCCACACGTGAGATGCCGAGCAGCAGAAAGATCGATCAGATTGCACTCTCCAAGTACTGTAGTAGTTACCTCGTGAGCAGCTCTCGCAGTTCTGTAGGAACGATAGCTGTTATTACCATATTCAAAAGCCCAGTGTGCACAAACCTGCATACCTCATCATTGATTGGAATGCTACTCACCAACTATTAGCTAGCCATCGATGACGACTTTTGTATTTCTGCTTCCTTTGAGGAAGTCCAGAAGGTCTTTTCACCAAGGATCACATCAGTCATATCAGAAATGGCTCCCCAGATTGACCACACCATCAATCTAGGGCAAACGACATACCTACAGTGGGTTCTGCTGGCTATTGCTCGTAGCAAGGTAATCAATTTCGAGAACGTCACGAGTTGAGACTACGATGATAGAATGGTGGTGACAGGGACAAAAGAGAAATTCGCTTTCGCAATAATCTACACAGGGTGCGAGCCCCAATCCTCCGACACCTCCTCGGCAGGTCCCCATATTCAGGTACACAAAGCGCGCTTTTTGTACAGTAAACATCCCAACAATAACTTTCGCGCGCTCCGTCCGAGTAAGGCCCGGAGTGAGGAAGCCAGCTGCATCCACTCCCCAGACACAACCTCCTTATAATCTTTTTCCTCTAGCTCATCGCAAAACGCTTCAAGAAGACACGACTGGTATCGTTTACGCGTTCTTCTCGAGGTCGGCCATGATCTTCTCACCCTTGGCGCGGGCAGACTCGAGGTCACCGACCATGTAGAAGGCACCTTCGGGGAGGTCATCGGCCTCACCGTTCATGATGGCCTTGAAGGAGCGGATGGTGTCCTTGAGGTCGACGAGGGTACCCTCGATACCAGTGAAGACCTGGGCGACGGTGAAGGGCTGGGACAGGAAACGCTGGAGCTTACGGGCACGCTCGACGGTAAGCTTGTCGGCCTCAGAAAGTTCGTCCATACCAAGAATGGCAATGATATCCTGGAGGGACTTGTACTCCTGGAGCATCATCTGGACCTTGGTGGCGGTGTTGTAGTGGTCCTCACCAACGACACGGGGGTCCAACATACGGGACTTGGAGTCGAGGGGGTCGACAGCGGGGTAGATACCCAACTCGGAAATACCACGGGACAACACAGTGGTGGCGTCCAAGTGAGCGAAGGTGGTGGCGGGGGCAGGGTCAGTCAAATCGTCAGCGGGCACGTAGACGGCCTGGACGGAAGTGATGGAACCCTTCTGGGTGGTGGTGATACGCTCCTGCATGGCACCCATGTCGACGGCGAGAGTGGGCTGGTAACCGACGGCAGAGGGAATACGGCCGAGAAGAGCGGACACCTCAGAACCAGCCTGGGTGAAACGGAAAATGTTGTCAATGAAGAGGAGCACGTCCTGGCCCTCCTCATCTCTGAAATATCTGGAATTTTTGTCAGTAAATGCGCGTAGTGGTGCTGCCATTCGTTTTGAACTTACTCAGCGACGGTAAGACCAGTGAGAGCGACACGGGCACGAGCTCCCGGGGGCTCGTTCATCTGACCGAAGACAAGAGCGACCTTGGACTCGCCCTCGAGGTTGATGACACCAGTCTCCTGCATTTCGTGGTAAAGATCGTTACCCTCACGAGTACGCTCGCCGACACCGCAGAACACGGAGAAACCACCGTGAGCCTTAGCGATGTTGTTCTAGTTGCTGGTTAGTGCTGATTCCGCGCGCAGTTGCTGGATAGCTCCCGGAATACTCACAATCAGCTCCTGAATGAACACAGTCTTGCCGACACCGGCACCACCGAAAAGACCAATCTTACCACCACGGGCGTAGGGGGCGAGAAGGTCGACGACCTTGATACCAGTGATGAGGACCTCAGCGGAGGTGGACTGCTCGGTGAACTCGGGAGCCTCGGCGTGGATGGGAAGCTTCTTCTCGTGCTTGATGGGGCCACGCTCGTCAATGGGCTCACCAGTGACGTCCATGATACGGCCGAGGGTACCGTGACCGACGGGAATCATGATGGGGTTGCCGGTGTCGACAGCCTTGCGGCCACGGACGAGACCCTCGGTACCCTCCATGGCAATGCAGCGGACGACGTTCTCACCCAAGTGTTGCTGTGATGATCGTATCAGCGCCAATTCTCAAGCATGTTTCCCATCGCGTTTCCATCATCAGGATATTGGTGTTCACGTACGGCGACTTCGAGGACCAGCTTCTTGCCACCGTTCTCGGTCTCAAGAGCGTTGAGAATGGCAGGGAGCTGCTCACCCTCGAACTTGACTGCGCACGGACGTTAGCTGCGTGTTCTTCCCATCGCGCGCTGGCGGTGGCGGCGGCGGCGCGGAGAGGGCGGTGGACATACCGTCGACGACGGCACCGATAACCTGGTGGATCTTGCCATCGTTCTGGGTGGCCTGGGTGCTGGCGAAGCGCTGGACGGCGGGGGCGAAAGGCCTGATGGGAGAGGCAGCCGGGCGGAGCGCCGCGGCGCGAAGAGTCCTGGCAACACCGCTGTGGGAGGAAAAGTCATCAGCATTGG
The DNA here is from genome assembly GCA_019775635.1 of Cladosporium sp. VS III D KN 1. Lineage (NCBI taxonomy): Eukaryota > Fungi > Ascomycota > Dothideomycetes > Cladosporiales > Cladosporiaceae > Cladosporium > Cladosporium sp. VS III D KN 1. Next base: position 801,733 of record JACWFN010000004.1, read on the forward strand.
GGTCAATGGCATCTCATCGGGGCGGCGGCGTACTTCTTGAGCATGTTGGCGGTGCGTATGGGGGTATATGGGTGGAGAGAGGAGAGAGGTGTAGCTTGAGAGAGGTTGACAGGCAAGGGAGAGGTTTGCGGTTCAGATCGGGAGAGCTCGCTGCGTTTTCGAGCGCACGGCCGCTTCAGCGCTCTCCGGCTGGGCTTGGCACGTGCTTCCACCCGTCTCCTGAGAGCAGAGAGGCGGTTTGAATGATGTAGATGTGGCTAACATGATATATACTGCATGCATCATACAACTACTATTCGAATGCCCTCTTCAATGGCCTTCCATGCTCGTTGTTGGTGTCTGGCATCTCCTTCAACCACCCTCACGCCGGGCTAACCTCGTTTCGCCGGAGATTCACCGAAACAGGAGCAGGCCGGCGCAGCGGCAACGGCTTCCCGCGAATCGAATCGTCGTCTACACGCCCGTGTACTGCGAGAATATATGCACTACTTGTATCTTTCTTATACATGCGGAATCCACTTCCTTACTCGTCCTTATACCTACGAGACTGCATTTCGTCTTCAACATCGCCAACAAACGTAAAGCTCCGAGCGGGGTCTGGCGCTACACATGGCACATGATTAGGTACCTGGGCTGGCGTTTGTACATGCAGCCCATCCTTCAGCCTGCTCTTCTCCTCACCTGAAGCTGCAGGCTGGCGTCCATGGTGTCAATTTACGAGGTCTCCTCTGATTCGCTGTCGAGAATACGTCGCGACTGTCTTATGAACATGTCGGGCTTGTATGTTTGTATCAAGAGTTGCGGCTCTTATGACTATAGCAGCACAGATGTCGACAGGTCCTTCCAGCTAGTCTCGACTTGCTTGTCTTACACGCCGTGCTACCTTTGATCGTTCTCGCGTCGCATGCTGTGAATAACATCGCAGTCCTTCCATGCTGCGACCGAAGTACATCGATTGACCGGCAGTCTTGATACTTCTCACGATCCCCATGGCTTCAAGCGTTCTGCCTGATCAATTCATCCGCAAGCTACTTTTGCTGAATCCTTCCCGGACGTTTCAAAAATCTTAGACCCTCAAGGCGATTCTTGCTTGAGATCGATGTTAGAAGTTGATGCGTGTGACGACCTCTAGTGTGGCGTAGGAAGAATAGATACAGCGAAGGCAAGTCGCTTGGGTTATCCCTACAGTCACCAAGATCGATAAAACGTGTGAGATACGACCAAAGGAGTGGCTAGGACGAATAATCCCATTCACAGTGAGGAATGTTCTGTCAGCTATAGGTGGGAGCAAGTCGAGCATCGAATGACACTTGATCATACATGTTGACGGTGTTCGTACCGAAGATCCACATCGGAAAGATGGTTTGCACCAGTCTGCGTATGCACTCCAAATGATCACCGTTGAAATGATGAACATGACCGACACAATATCTGCATGCAGTATAGTTATCTGCGCACGTTGACATAGACCTCTGCAACTGCCACTCCTCATGTCAACATGAACACATTCGTGTAACGAGTGCGATACAAAACATTCAACGATTTGGTACATGGCTCAAGACAACGTAAACTCGTCAGTGCGAATCTAACGTGTATCCGGCAAACAAATACGTGATATGCAGCCTCAATGGGATGAACGTCACGCTCAAGGCCCCTTGCTTTTGTATCAATGGCACTCAATCATCTGATGTGTGCTCATAGAGATTGATGCCTGTACATGACTTCTGAGCTCGTGGCATAGCGAAGCCAAATCTTCCCCACTCGAAGCATCACTCTTCGCTTCTCGCGGAATGATTCATACTAGCACTACTTCGAGCCCGTTCACCATTAGGTTTATGATTAAAAGAAACACCATCAATGTTAATAAAAAAAAGGTGACAAGGTGAATGAGCAGTCAATTGCCTCTCCCAATACTCTGGCCAATATAGAGTTCACAAGCGCATGACCCTGCGTCCTAAATCCACACGCGCCGCCACCGGACCGCGAACGCATCTTGCCTAATCAGGCACATCGTCAACTCAAACACATGTGAGCCCGCATACCGCCCCAAGGACACACGAGCAAGCTTCCCAGTGCTCGCCCTGGGCCATGGACGAAGTCGAGAATCCGGCCTTACCGGCGGCAGACGAGTCGAGTCCCACCATACCTCCCGTGGCCGACGACACCCAAATCGCCGTCCCACTTGTCACGGCAGAGGAAGAGGCCATCCTCCCACCTGGCCCTGACGACCCAGAACTCCCTCCGACCAAACCTCCTCGTCCGGCTCTGAAGCGAGGCAGTAGCTCAGGCTCGGCGCTCCCACCCCAGCAAACTCCACCTGCGCCTCCAGGTGCTGCAACGACAGAAGAACTGTCTCAAGATGCGCCGGACTCTCTCACTCTCGCCGACCTGAAGAGGATTCGCGGAGCATTCCCCAACGCAGCGCCGATTCCACAGGAGCGAGAGCAGCTTCTGGATTACCGCCGTGTCTATGACTTCGAGTATCAAGATGCGCAAGCCTTCCCAGTCGAGCTGGAGGAGTGGTTCAGCTACAGCGAAGAGGAGGACATGAAACTTAGGCGCTGCAAAGCTGCTTTCAACGAGCAATGGCGGGCTACAGAAGAGGGTCGAGAAGATTGGCTGGGTGCGTCGGATGAGGCGAGGAGGTCATATGTCAAGCTACAAGCAGAGACTTTGGCTGTTGGCGAGGAGGAGGCGGTTATTGCTGCGTTGCAGAACCTGACGTACATTGGACTGGGAGTCTGGGAGGAGACTGCCGGTCGACAAGAGGGACACTCGCTTGCGGACTTGTTTCGAAGGAACGAAGGAGCGGGCCCCAAATTAGAGGCTTACGCTTCTTCCAATCTTCAGATCCACTGGATCGTGAATATGGTTGAGACGCTGCGATCATGCGGTGGCCTGAAAGCTATCTATGAAACACTGCGAAAGATTTGCGAGGATGACTTTCAGTCTGCACCTCCAGATATGCCTGGGCGGACGGACAGCCAGCCTCGGAGAGCGGACGAGAGTATGGAGCTATGGTGCTGTCTCACCCTCATGTACCTGTTTGTTGAGGTTGCACGCACGACAGAAGGCACCAACGGTCAGCTGTTGAAAGACGATATCCTTGCTCTAGAGCCCAACTTCTTAAACTACCTCACGCAAATCGTGGCAAGGCTGCGATGGGACGAGACCGCACCCATACCACTGACAAAGATGCTTTTGCTGGCATGGAAGACAATTCTCGTGGCATTTGGAGGAATCAAAGATATTGACCATATCAAGAACACACTCCGAGAAGACGAGGACGAGATGGACGCTCGTGGAAAGCCAATAATCACGGCATCACCACTGGACTACCACCTTTTCCGGCAGGAGATCAATTCCAAGTACCCTGCATACCAGCCGCCTGAGCCATTGTTCCCGCTCGAGCCTGAGAATAACAGCATACTGCCTCCGCTGAAACACCGCCGACCAAGCGCAGCAATGTCCGACACATCCTTTGCCAGCGCACCTATTGCTGGCAATGGCTCGATTATGCACCAGCCTGTTCACATCGCGACACCCGCACCATCACCGCCTCCTTCGCCTGGTGGTCCCGGCAAAGCTGGTAAGAAGCAGAACTATCAGACCAACCAGATGTTCCCATTCCTGTACCCACCTCTGGATGAGAACAGTAACGAGCTTGGCGGTAAAGGTAGTACCGAACTGCAAGATGCTCTGGTTGGCAGACGGTGGGAAGGTACGGACATCCCAACCAGCATTCTCGAAGCTGCCGAGTTGTTTGCGAAGCGAATGCGGGCGACACGAGGCATGAAGCAGATGTGGGAAACGAGAGTGGACTACATGAAATATGAGAGAGGCTGGAAAGGCGGTGCTGATCTTGAAAACCATGATGTGGACGATTTCGAGCTTGTGCCTGAGCCAGCAAAGGAGGAGACAGCCGAGCAAGGCGAACCTTTGCCGCAGACAGAAGAACAGCGTAAGCTCAATGCTGTGAACGACTTCTACCGCGACTCGCTGCCACACCTGCAAAGCGTTGTCATTGTTCTGCTTAAGGCTGTGTTGCAAAACGTGACAGACCTCGTCACCAAAGGCAATGGTCAAAACGGTCTGCAAGCGGGCTTCCAATTCAACGAGCCCAACGGCATCAATGGCTCAGTTAAGCCCGCCGACAATGGCAACGGCCATATCGACCATGGCGAAAACACAGCCGAAGAGCTGGACAAGTTGCGCTCGCAGGAAATTGCTGCAAAAGCTCTGAGTGCAATCCTCTTGCTACTACTTAAGTGGTTCAAGCTCAACCACATTTTGCAGTATGAGTACATGACCCAGCTGCTGCTGGATTCGAATTACGTCCCGCTCATCCTCAAGCTCTGGCAAACGCACGAAATCGGCCGCGCATGCCACTATCCCCTCGAACGCGAAGACGCAAACTTCTTCTACTTCTGCCAGTCGACTTCTCGCCACGGCCCTCCCAAGCCAGCCAACACCTCACCAGACCCAGCCGCAATGGTCGAAGAGTCCTCCTCAGACTCCGACGATGCCGCTCCACCACCCATCAAACGCAAGCGCGATCCACAACCCGTCGAGCCAACCGCCTTCCCCTCTTCTGCAGAAGAACCTTCCTACACCTCTCACCCGCCCGAAATCGACGAACTAGGCTACCCTCTCACCCCTCTGCCTCCCTCGCCAATAACAACCTACTCCTGGCGCAACATCTTCACCTCAACCAATTACCTGCGCGTGCTGCAGAAGATCACCCGGCGCAAAACCCACCGCTCCCTGCTGCTGGTTTCTTACAAGTCCAGCATACATCTGAAGAAGACCCTCAAGATCCCTGTCGCACCGCTGCGATACTACACGCTCAAACTCTTCAAGTCTCAGGTCCCCTTTTGCGGCCGTAAGTGGCGCCAAGGAAACATGAAAATCATCACCGCCGTCTGGCTCTCCGTCCCTGCCGAGCTGCGCGACGACTGGCTCAGCGGTGGCGGCGGCGGAATGGGCGGAGCTTGCATTGGCGATGTTGATGGCACGGTCGAAGATGCCCTCCCGCTAGAGCAGAGCCTGAGAGCTCTCACGCACTGGTGGAATGTGAGGAATTTCAGGGAGGTTATGGGCGTTGAAGAGGGATTGGTCAGGGATGAAGAAGTGGGTGGGTTCTTCGAAAGGGAGTTGGAGAAGTTGGACTTGGGGAGAGGGTTGTTGGGAGAAGATGGACAGGAGGATGGTGGCGGAGGAATTGGAGGTAATGGCGAGTGGCATGGGCCTGTTGAGGGGTACTGATGGGCCAAGGTCATGTATGTACATGTAGAGCTGAGCTTATGCTGAGCTTATGCATGATGATTGGTATTACTACGACGAGACAATGCCTGGTCGATTGTGAGGTCGGGGTCTTACAAGTCTACAACGCCTATATGAGGTATTTCGAACAATAGACACCGTGCAAGAACAGGACAAGAACCTAGCCACAGCTTAACACAGTAATCGTTTAACAAACGAACAGAGTGGTTTTCGCGAGTAATGAGATACAGACACATCGGAACGAAGGCATCGATATATATCGAGCTCTACTTAGTCCACTAATTGTAGTGCTGAGAATCCTCTGAGAGATTATGTCGTATATAATTTGTTAGATTCAGGATCAATCGGAGAACCCAACACTACATCGCCACCTAGTACAGACACAATCTCAATCCAGCCTCTCAACACCTCAAAACCTTCTCCGCCACCCCGGGCACCGCCCAACAAACCAACTCTCTCAAATCCCGCCACTCATCCGGATCGTCCACCCTATGCCACTTCCCATCAACAAACGTCGCCCAATCTACCTTGTCAAACCCAGAAACATTATTCCTAGTATTCTCCAGCGAAATCACAAGCTTAAAAATCAACGACTTGACGCTCGTCGAAGCGAAATACCCCTCCATCCCCGCCCCGTCCTGCTTCACGACCTGCCACTGACTGTACAGCGTCAACACGGCCTGCGTGAGGTAGAAAACAAGCGTCATCGCCGCGCTCCAGTACCTTCTCCCCGCGATTTTCAGCGCGGCGAACACGAGTATGATAGCGAGCTGCGCGCCTCCTGCGGCCGCGAGTGCGGCGAAGAGGTAGATTTTCGTGTTGTTTAGACTGTAGAGAGGCTGGCGGCAGAAGGGGCAGAGGTTTCGCGACGCGGCTTTCAGGCGGTGCAAGCAGGGTTCGCACACAAGGTGAGAGCAGGGCAGTGGTAGAGGAGCCTCCCCCTCATCGGACGTAGACCAGCAGACCACACATTCGACTTCGGGTTTCTTCTCCGGCAGGCCGAGCGCGGTCTCGAGGCGAGCGAGAGCGGCGGCCTCGGAGTCTGGAGGTGCTGGAGAGCCAACTGCTGCGGTCGCAGGCTCGGAGGAGTTTTTGGAGCTTCTGGCGTGTCGAACGACGTGGCAGCCTATGAGGAAGAAGTCGAAACTTGGCAGTTTGCCGCCGGCTGTCGTAGACATGCGGTCCCACATCCCGTCTGCGAGAAGTGACCATGCAACGTACGCGCCCGTAAGGCCAATCGCGAGAACCATTCGTCGCCAGTAAACGCACGCTGCCAGCGCGCAGACTGCAATCGCATCTCGCCAGCTCACACTCGCTCCAAGGGTTCCTCTGGCTTTCCGCCACAGCACGAAGGAGTAGGCCACGACCAATACGGCGACGACGGGCCTGAACAGCACGTCGCTGAGAATTGGATAGGTCTCGGTGCGATTGAGGATGTCTTGGAAGCTTTTGGCGAAAGCGTGGGAAGCGTTGGAGTCAGAGCCGGAACTCCAGACGGGCTTGACAGTCCAGCCTTTTGAAGGCGATGGCGATGGGTGACTGGGTGAAGCCACTTGCGCGTTTGTTGCGTCGCTGGGACTGGAGTCCATGTTTCATGTGCGCGCTACGAGGGCGGTGGTCCGCTGGATTGTCCTGATTCTTTTCCCCCCGTGTAATGACTTGCTCTGTGTTGTTGATGCGCCGGACAGTAGCTGTGATGAAAAAAAAAATCGTCTGATGTGAGAGTTATGCTGGGCCTAGTCTGTCCATAGCATCTGATTGCTATGTTCAAAGCGAGATGTTCCGTCTGGTGAATAGTGTAATCGGAGGCTGATGCTATAGCTACAATCGGTCGTAAGGCTAGGAGGTGCCATTTATACACATGTATGCTTCGCCCGGAAGGATGACTACCTACGTCAAGCGAGATAGAAGTGCAAGTCGCAGTCGATGCGAGTCGGTGGTATTGCGGAGTCAAGTTCTGTAGTTATCTAGTCTGCTGTGCTATGTGGCTGAAGCATTCTTAGCGTCAAAGTAGTGGAAGTGCGGCACAAAGCTCACCGGAGGAAGAAGCAACATGGAAATGAATCGCATTTTGTCAAAAGTACCTTATAGCATTTTGTCGTAAAAATCATTACTTTCTACATCTCCCTTGCTTGATCTTTCCAGACCAAGCGTCGACGTGAAGCGTCGCTTTATATTCGTATGCCCAATATTTGCGTTTCCGCAAATGCTCCCAATGGATCGAAATTCTTGTATCCCAATTTATGCGCCTTGTTTTTTGCATATAGTCCTCCATACTTGATTTAAGCCCTGTTCGCCCTCTTCCTGACCTCGTTGATCAAGACGTCCACAGCATCCATGTCTGAAGCATCAACCTTTCCGGTACTCCAGACATCGTTTGGCAGATGCTTCACGAGTTCGTCAAGTCCGGGCTGGTAATTCCTGACCTCCGAGCTGAGCGCGCCGGCAGCCTTCTTGCGCGCAGCGAGCGCTTCATCCTCAAGCGCTTGCTTGACGAGTTTGGGCACAGCGTTGATCGCGAGGCAGCGCTCTTGGCATGCAGGGTTGTTTTGCACGGCGGTGTTCAAGCAGTGTGCGGCCCACGCGCGGCACTCGCTCTGCTCGCTGTCAAGCTGGTCGACAAGTGGGATCCACAGACCAAGCGGCTGCATGTTGTTCGCATTGTCGATTCCCTCAATAAGTTGCTCGAAGTTGTCCCAAGCGATAAGCTTGTTCTCTAGGTCGCACTGGTCGAGAGGCGCAACGATGGCTGCCATGGCTTGTTTCATAAGGTCTGCTTCTGAAGGTCCGCCCATAAGTTGTGCGAGGAGTTCAGGATCGATACTTGAGGGTTGTCGGATGTCCTGGGTTTGTGTGGTAGTGGGATCATTGCGCGAGGCATCGCTGTTCTGGATGCTCCATTGGAGGAGACGGTTGAGTCCTGGGTCGTTCATCTTGGGTGTGTGGAGTGGGTTGGAACTTTTGTGATTGCAGTAGTTTGTTGTCTGCGATTGTGATAGATCGGCTGAGGGTGCTGACGGGTGTGGTAATAGTATAGAGGGTTGTATGATGTGTAAGACTCGAGAATAGTGTGAACAACGAAAAATGATAGCTACCTGACAATTCACGTCACTCTTGGAACGAACTTTTGGAGCTAGCCTATTCGGGAAGGGGACTGGATGTTTCTCGAGTGTTCGCGAGACTTCTTCAGCGAATCACGTTGGAAGAGAACTGGGCGTCAGCGCACGCGAGACAGACTTCATGTTATGCTTAGCTAAGGGCGACAACGATGGCACAGCATGTCCGTGGAGACGCAGCCGTTGGGTGAGTCGGGCGAGGGCAACAAAAGGGGCTGCTCTTCACGATCATCGGCGCTCTCGCCTGCCTTCATTCCACCCCACCACCGACCCCGCCGTCCGTGCCTGCACCCTTTCGAGGACTTGCCGACTGGCCCGAGTGCTGCTCTGGATTGCGAGGCGAAGCGAGAGGGCATGCGAGTGGATTCGCCGTGGCCAGCACTGGTACGCTATACCAGACCACGGCGGCTGGGAGGCTGTGAAGGAGTGCAAACCAGATATCGCGCCCTCGCCCGTATCGGCTGCCGTCGGAGTTTGGCTTGCGTAAGTGTCGCCCGCGGCGGGCGTGAACATGAGCTGAGAGCCCACGAGCCGCGCGTGCAGCCAGCAGGCAAGCAGCAAACAAGCAGGCAACAGTATAGCAGTGTATATAGCGTGCCGCAGTAAATAGTAGAAGTAGCAAAAGAAGAATCACAAATATCTTCTAGCTCCATCGGCGGCCCAACACAGCCTCAGCAGTGTATGCAGCTTGCCACAGCCAGCCCGTAGAAAGCACGCTAGAGCTTGCGATTGGGGGCAAGAGGCACCGCTAGACCAAGTCTTGGCAGACCACTCTCTTCACCGCAGCTCCCAGGCCCGCGACCTGCCCAACCCAACTCCACCACCACCCTCGTCCTCACCACCACCCTCGTCCTCACCACCACTCGACACCACCGCCCGTCGCCTACATCTCCCAAGTGGTCTTTCTGTTAGACCATCCACCCGACACTCCAAAACCAACACCACCCTACCCCACCACCAAACTACCGCCGCTATGGAGGGTAAGCATGCCTCTGTTTCCTCCCTTTCCACCTCCGCCGCCGCCGCCCATCATCGCCGTCATCCGTGACATCGTCAATCTTCCTCCGACCGGTCGCTAACATGGTTTGCTTTACAGAGGAGGTCGCCGCCCTCGTCATTGACAATGGGTAAGAATGCGCTCGCCCTGCCCCATCCTGCCAGCTGGTCCCCTCAGCTCGACGACGTCATACCAACAACATCATCCGACACCGTCGAGCTGCACCGAGGCTGCAATGGGTACATCTTTCGAGGACAGGAACTGACTGAATGCCAGTTCGGGTATGTGCAAGGCCGGTTTCGCCGGTGACGATGCGCCCAGAGCCGTTTTCCGTAAGTTTGCAGACACCTGTTTCGCCCCGCTTAGAACTTCCAGCTGACAGTAACTCAGCTTCCATTGTCGGCAGACCCCGTCACCATGGGTATGCACTCTTCCCGCAGTTTCCGCTGTCGAGTTCAAATGTCTAACAACAGCGCAGTATCATGATCGGTATGGGTCAGAAGGACTCCTACGTGGGTGATGAGGCACAGAGCAAGCGTGGTATCCTCACTTTGAGGTACCCCATTGAGCACGGTGTTGTCACCAACTGGGATGACATGGAGAAGATCTGGCACCACACCTTCTACAACGAGCTCCGTGTCGCTCCCGAGGAGCACCCCGTCCTTCTCACCGAGGCTCCCATCAACCCCAAGAGCAACCGTGAGAAGATGACCCAGATTGTCTTCGAGACCTTCAACGCACCCGCCTTCTACGTCTCCATCCAGGCCGTTCTCTCCCTCTACGCTTCCGGTCGTACCACCGGTATCGTCCTCGACTCCGGTGACGGTGTCACCCACGTTGTCCCCATCTACGAAGGTTTCGCCCTTCCCCACGCTATCTCGCGTGTTGACATGGCTGGCCGTGACTTGACCGACTACCTCATGAAGATCCTCGCTGAGCGCGGTTACACCTTCTCCACCACTGCCGAGCGTGAAATTGTTCGCGATATCAAGGAGAAGCTCTGCTACGTCGCCCTCGACTTCGAGCAGGAGATCCAGACCGCCAGCCAGAGCTCTTCCCTCGAGAAGTCTTACGAGCTTCCCGACGGTCAGGTCATCACCATTGGCAACGAGCGCTTCCGCGCTCCCGAGGCCCTCTTCCAGCCCTCCGTCCTTGGTCTCGAATCTGGCGGAATCCACGTCACCACCTTCAACTCCATCATGAAGTGCGATGTCGACGTTCGCAAGGACCTCTACTCCAACATTGTCATGGTAAGTTTTCTGCTTGCAGCTTGAACTGGATGCTAAATGCTAACAATTACACAGTCTGGTGGTACCACCATGTACCCCGGTATCAGCGACCGCATGCAGAAGGAGATCACTGCTCTTGCACCCTCCAGCATGAAGGTCAAGATCATCGCTCCCCCTGAGCGCAAGTACTCCGTCTGGATCGGTGGTTCCATTCTTGCCTCTCTCTCTACCTTCCAGCAGATGTGGATCTCAAAGCAGGAGTACGACGAGTCTGGACCTTCCATCGTCCACAGGAAGTGCTTCTAAGCGCATCGCAAGATGTAGGACAAGGTCGAGGCGCCGTCTACGGCTCCAGCATACAAAGCCGAGGTGCGCAGTGGGATGCACGTTGTGAGATAGACAGGTCGCGAACACGACGATATAACGAGCGAGCGAAGCGTACGGCAGGGACAAACAAGCTCTCTCACGCGATCGGTGTCTCCTTCTTCTCTTCTATGGCGGGCGCACGCGCGGCTCTCGCTTTGGTTGGGAGAGTGTGTGCCGCATCAATTCTCGGTGAAGCTTTCTTTCTTCCCAATTGCCGCGATGTCTTTTTTGCTCAGCTTTGAAATGAATGCACGTTTGTAGCGAGATTGAAACCAAAAGAAATATCAGAATGCGTTTCCCTTATAATTTATTATACGTGATGCACAAGTTTGTCGGTTTCACAATATGATCAGATATGTACTCCCTCGACCTCACCAGCTTGTGAATTTGACGGGGATGCTGTAAAAGTTCAATTGTCACTCAACGTATCAGTGGACGCTGCTGGACACATGAAAACAACGGAATGAGTAAATGCGCAGTAGCATTGGTACATGATACAATCCTAGCAGAGGAAAAGGCATCACATAATCACGACTGAGCGCAGTATGACGTAGGTACTCAACCACGTCGAGTTGAGGTCTCCGGGCTTCAAGTTGACTTGATAGGGTTCTCAATTTATGTTTTCCGATCGAGATTACTTCCAGTCTTTAACAAACTTTCTATATCACTTATTGCGTCGTTCAAGATTGCTTCGTCAAATCCAAACAAGTTATTGGCTAGAGCTGGTCGGGACTTGAAGCTCTCAACAACACTATTCGCCAGGACTCGTTCATATCAACCAGCGTTTCGCCACTTCGCCACAATGGCCGAGCAGGATGGAAAGAAGAATATTGTCATTATCGGTGGCGGTATCATAGGTTGCACGTCTGCCTACTACCTGACGAGACATCCGTCGTTCGACCCTTCGAAGCATAAAATTACACTCCTCGAAGCGTCTGAAGTTGCCGGTGGCGCTTCAGGTAAAGCTGGCGGACTCCTGGGACTCTGGGCATATCCCAGCAGCATCGTCCCACTAAGCTACCGTCTTCACAAAGAACTCGCAGACGAGCACAACGGCGCGGAGAGATGGGGCTATCGAGCCGTTCACGTCGCCCAGGTCGACTGCGTCGGCAGGAAACCTGAAAAGACCAGCAATGGAACCAAAGAAGGCAACGAGAAAGAGAATGTCAGCTTGCAGAAACGCAGCAAAGAGGCTCTGGGCAAGCTTCGTGCTGCTGGCGTTCCCAAAGAACTCGACTGGATCGACCCGGAAGCCCTGAAATACTACGACGAAATGGGCACGCCTGCTACCACGGCCCAAGTCCATCCGTTCCAATTCACAACAGCTATGTCCGAGCTCGCGCGCGAAGCAGGTGTCGACATCCGCACCCACTCCCCCGTGGACAAGATCAACTACTCTCCCGACGGGCAATCAGTCGAAAGCGTCTCTTACACCACCTCCACAACCCAAGAGAAAACAACCCTCCCAGCAACAGACGTCATCCTCGCCGCCGGGCCCTGGACCTCTCGCCTCCTCCCCTCAGCTCCAATCGAAGCGCTCAGAGCCCACAGCGTCGTGATCAAACCCTCTCGTCCCGTGAGCGCATACTGTCTCTTCACCGAGATCAAACTTCCCAGCACCAGCACAAAAGGAAGAGGCGAAACCGTCACACCCGAAATCTACGCCCGCCCCAACAACCAAGTCTACGCCTGCGGCGAAGGTGATCGCCTCGTTCCTTTGCCCTCTCTCAGCTCCGACGTGCATGTCGACGAGAGCAAATGCGATGAAATCGCCGCGCACGTTGGCTCGGTTTCTGCTGAGTTACGGGAGGGAGAGATCACGCATCGCCAGGCTTGTTATTTGCCTAACGTGAGTGCGAATGCTGGTGTCCAAGGGCCGCTGGTTGGCCTGACGAAGACGAAAGGGCTGGTGCTGGCGGCTGGACACACATGTTGGGGAATTCAGAACGGGCCTGGCACGGGCAAGCTGGTTAGTGAGTTTGTGTTTGAGGGAGGCGCGGGGAGTGCGAAGGTGGGAGGATTGGATCCGAGGAGATGTTTGTAGGCGTTACGCCGCATAGAAGATTTGATGTCCGTAGAGAATCATGCATTCGACTCTAATCTCTATGTCGAGTGATCGGGTTCTCTTTCGAAGGAATGTAAGGTGTTGTCTTCCCCCCTCCCCCCTCCCTATTCTCGAACTGTCGAATGGCGTTTCCGGAGGCCTTCTTTGATGGCCTCTTCGTTTTCTTCCAATGTTACGTCTTGCAGATCGAATGGTTGACAAAGTACACGCACGCATCTGAAGAGAGGAAGACTTGCTCACCTCAGTTTCACGTAACGTTCCTATGGCAGAACCGAAGGATCATATCTATCCGTAAGCTTGCGAAGCTTGCGCTACGGGAAAATTGTTGTATTATTCTCTTTGCAGACGTGGGAGAAGTGCACATTTTTGACACGAAGCCCAACAACAGCATCAACGTCAGCAAGCATTTCGTCATCCGTACATCACTTGCGGCATCATATGTGATCTCGACACATATGTGTTTTCATGTTGAGACGAAGATGTGACCAGATCACTTCAGCGATGCTTTGACGATTTGATCTGCTCGATAGTATCGGACCGTCAGAGGCCACACAGGCCGAAAGGAAGCCCAAAGAATGACAACAATTACATAGAATTAGGCTTTGCTACAGCTATAGTCCTAACATCTACCTCTGAGTCGTAGATCCACTCCATTGCGACTGTACATCGTCGTCGACCAATGCGAGCATAACCCTACTAACCCCATGTATTCCGGTCAGTGTGAATCCGATGTTGCTCTCTGATTATCGACGACTCTTAGAATGAAGCATCTGTGTCATGAAGAATTCAGCGAAGTTGCGACCAGTGTGAGGCTGTGGTGGATAATGATCTCGAGAACGAAGTTGTCAAAAAGACGTTCGAACATCCAATCAATACCGATTGCCCAGCAATACCAAAGCCACATATAGATACTTTATAGATCTAATAATAGCGGATACACCCCTGACCACGTTACACAAAACATATACAAGTTTACTCACGGTGTTTATGATCGCCACGCGTCAACGCAAAATATCAGTCCCACGCCTTCAGGACTACCACAGCCAACCACATCAGCAATCATGAAGTACACCGCCTTCGCCATCGCCTTCCTGTCCCAGATCGCGATCGTCCTCTCCGAAACCTTCCCAGCTCGATCAGAAGACGTCGACGCGTGTGCAGCGCTCGTAAGAAACACAAATATCCCACTTCACAATCCAGCGATATGTCTAGCTAACAACGTACAAAGAACGAACCCGGTCTCCGTCTCACAGGCGCTACCAAGGCATATCCGATGAAGTCTGTAGAACCCTGCTGACTTCCACATCGTCTCCAATTACTTCCACTGATAATTTCCTAGCTGCGTGGTTTCCTGCCAATTCGACAATGGCTCGAGCGTTCTCGCATTCGTCAAAGACGGCACTCTCTGCGATGAGCTGGGCGACTCGCCTACTGGGCGGTGTAAGAATGGGCAGTGCCCGGCTGGAAATCTCTAGAACTAGAGCTTATTCGCAGCGAAGCTTTTGGACGAGTCGCCGTTGTTGCGATATGTGACCGAGATGTTCTGGGAGGCAGAGCGACGTCGTCACGATTAATGGATGGCTCTGACCTGCGGCAGCTATGGAGATTATGACATCAATCTTGATTCCAGATCACCAGCAGACGTCGCGAGAACACGGTCGTAACGGCCCGAGCGAAGTACAAGAATGTTTTCAACCATCGTTGCGTTTCACTGAAGGTCGTGAAAGTTCACAAGGTACAAACGAAAAATGGAAAAATGAACTTTAATGAACAGAAACGGCAAGTATATTATCTTCTCAATCTATCCACTTCTTCTTTCCACCCAAAAACAAAAAAAAAACGCCTTTTCCATCCGGCAAGATCATCCCTTCCAATCTACCAATCGCTTGAACGCTCAAAATCAAATCTCGTGTCCTACATAACTCGTTCCCATCCTTTAATCGTAAAGCTCCATATCGCCATCGCGATCCTCCAGCTCCGCCAGCGCATCCTCGTCACTCATATCGATATCGTCATCCTCGCCCTCGCTGTCGCCGTGGTTAGGCAGAACAACAATGTGACCATCCTCGAGCTCGACGCGAGCAGTCTCGCCATCCCTGATTGAGCCGCGCAAGATGAGCACCGCAAGCCTGTTGAGAACCTCCTTCTCGATGAGACGAGCGAGCGGACGGGCGCCGTACGCAGGACTGTAACCGGCGGCACCGAGGTAGTCTTTGACTTCTGTCGACAGGTCGATTTTGACATCGCGATTGTTGCCTTTGAGACGGTTTTGAATCTCGTCGAGGCGGACGTCGACGATTTTGCGGATTTCTTTCTTGGTGAGGCGGTTGAATATGACGATGCTGCTGATGCGGTTGAGGAACTCGGGCAGGAACCAGTTGCGCAGAGAGGTCATGACGAGCTCGCGCGTGGTTGGGTCGATTTTGCCGTCTGTTCCTGTAGGGCGGGCGAGGTGGTCGGCTCCCAAGTTGGACGTCATGACTACAATACAGTTCTTGGCGTCGATGATGCGACCTTGGCCGTCAGTAATGCGGCCATCGTCCATGAGTTGCAGGAGGACTGTCAGGACTTCCTTTGCAGCCTTCTCTACTTCGTCGAACAGTAGGATGCTGAAGGGACGACGACGAAGAGCCTCAGTGAGTTGACCACCAGCGTCATGACCGACGTAGCCAGGTGGAGCACCAATCATGCGGCTGAGCGAGTGCCTCTCCTGATATTCGGACATGTCGAAGCGAATCATGGACTTTGAATCATCGAAGAGGAACTCGGCCAGAGCCTTGGTCAGAAGTGTCTTACCAGTACCCGATGGACCACAGAAGAGGAAGGAGGGTGGCTGGTTGGGGTTGCTGAGACCAGAGCGCTGCAGGCGGATGGCGTTGGCGACCGAAGTGACAGCTTCTTTCTGGCCAACGACGAGTTGACCAAGAACCTTCTCCATCTGCAGTAGCTTATCCTTCTCAGTGGTCTTCAGGCGAGTGACAGGAATTCCAGTCCAGCGAGCAACGATCTCGTTGATCTGGTCAGGTCCCACAGCATCCGCGACGAGAGCCTCACCGTGGCTGCTGCGACGAGCCTCGATATCAGCCGCGGCCTTCTCGCGCTCCAAAACCTCGATGCGGTTCTCGACGTCCGGAATAGCGTAGTACTTCAAGTCTGACGCGGTAGACAAGTCGCGAGTACGCTCAGCCTCCTGTTGCTTCGTCTTGAGCTGATCTAGTTTGATCTTCTGCTCCTGAATCTCCTTTGCGCGTTCCTTCTCGCTCTCGTACTTCTCACGCAGAGGCTTGAGGTCTTCTTCGATGTTAGCCTTCTCTGCGCGGGCTTCTCCAAGACGTGCCTTGGAAGCTTCATCCTTCTCGCGATCAAGCGCATGAATCTCAATCTCAAGCTGGCGCAATTTACGCTCCATAGAGTCAAGAAGTTCTGGCTGTGATTCGCGAGCAACGCGGACAGCAGCTGCTGCCTCGTCGATCAGATCGACTGCTGAGTCGGGCAGTCTGCGCTGGGTGAGGTAGCGGGTCGCAAGGTTGGCGGCTGAGACGATGGCACCGTCAAGGATTGTAACACCGTGGTGGACTTCGTATTTCTCCTTCAATCCACGCAGGATAGAGATCGTCTCTGAGAGGGTGGGCTCCTTGACCAGCACCTGTTGGAAACGACGCTCAAAGGCTGCGTCCTTCTCGATGTATTTGCGGTATTCCGCCAAAGTGGTGGCACCGATACAGTGGAGTTGACCACGGGCAAGCATAGGCTTGAGCAAATTGGCAGCGTCCATGCCACCTTCGCCGGAGCTGCCGGCGCCCATGAGCAGGTGAATCTCGTCGACGAAGAGGACGATCATCTCTCTGCTGTCCTCAATCTCCTTCAAAACACCCTTCATGCGCTCCTCGAATTCACCACGGTACTTGGAGCCAGCGACGAGCGCACCGACATCCAAGCTGAGGAGCTTGCAAGCCGCAAGGCCAGCTGGAACGTCTGCGTTGACGATTCTGCTGGCCAGACCCTCGACCACGGTAGTTTTGCCGACACCAGGTTCACCAATCAGCACGGGGTTGTTCTTTGTTCGTCTGGACAGAATTCTGACCACCCGCCTGATCTCTTCCTCACGACCAATGACTGGGTCGACCTTGCCTTCCCTAGCCATAGCAGTCATGTCGATGGTGAACTTCTTCAAATTCTCGTTCTCTTCCTCGGCGTCAGCGGTCTTGCTATCCACACGCTTGGTGCCGCGGATGGCTTGAACAGCATTGTCAATAAGCTTGGTGTTGGGCACATTGGCGTCTGCCAGACAGCGCTGAATGCTCGAATCTTGCACGAGGCATTGAATGAGATGGTCGACAGCGATGTATGAATCTTTTTGTGTTTTCGAAAGTTCGTTGGCGGTACGCAGCACCTTTGAGAAAGCTGGTGCAACGCTCACATGCTCTGGTGGAGGATCCTGGCTAGGTGTGCGGACAAGTGCCTTCTTCATGGCACGGTCGAGCAATTGTGTGTCGCCATGGGCTCTCTCGACGACTTGCTTGAAGAGAGATGCGGATGAAGCGGCGTGTGAGGCATGAGAGTGATCGTTCTGCTGGTCTTTGCTCTGGTCGGGTGAAGGGTCAAGCAGCGCGACTCCCAGGTGGATGGGCAGCAGCTGTGAGTGTCCGTATTGCTGTGCGAGGTCTTGGGCATCCGCAAGGGCAGCGGACGCCTTGTCGGTGAACTGCATGCCGCTAGACATGATTGCGTGTGTTGTGTGTAGCAGTCAGAGATGTAGCGGGTGCAGTGGCTGCTAGTCTGGCGGTGTTGGTGTTCAAGTGTACAAGCCTGTTTTCGCAGTGCGGGGCGTTCGAGACAGAGCGATGTATGATGATCTGGTCTTGTGGTGAGATGATGAATGACTTGGTTACGACGGGAACGAGACGAGTATATATCCTCACTTCAGCACAGTCATCTACCCTGTCGCCGAAGAAAATAGCAGGCCCTCGTCTATACCAGCAAGGCCGATGCCCAACTCGAAGCAGCCAGCACCACTGAGCGCCTTCCATTCGAGGCCGTCGAATGACGTAGAAGCTTCTACAGGAGGCCGATTTAAGCTTTCGCGCTCGGGCCACCATCGACTTCACACGACGAGCGAGTCATGCAGCGCAGGGAAACGAGGGCTGCGATATGAGCAGCAACCTCGTCTGTAATCACAATGGCATTGCACTAACCTCAATCGGAGCAATATGACTTACATGTGAGCCAACATTGACGCTGACTCTGCCATACCTTTCGTAGGTACTACATCACAATTCCAGCGCTTTCTCTCAGCCCTATCTGTTTGTTTATTTGTTTGCTGCAGTCGGCCGATGCCGATGTCTGCTATGGAGGCCATAGAGCAGCTCGTCGGATCTGGTGCGGCAATCTCTCCTTCTGGTCAGCTTCTGGCATGCACTTCCAATGGCAAGCTTAGGGTCTGCTATACTCACTCACCGGAGCGCGCCGTCGACTTCAAGACTCGCATGCAATCGAAGGACGTCACCTCGATAAAATGGTCTGATGACGGCAAGCGCGTTTTGCTCTACTCTGGACAGTCCATCGAGGTTCTGAATATTGACGACGAGTCTGATCGCATACGTCTGGACAACGGTAGCGGCGGGCTCGGCCGTTTCGTCTCAGCGGATTTCGTTGGAAGTGACTACCTCTTCACGACCTGGGAGTTTGGCCGGGCTAAGCTATGGAACTTACACAGCGGGAAAGGTCATGAGGTTGGAGATCTTAAGACAAGGTCTGAAGGCCGTAATTGGGCATCCCGGCCAAATGATGATGCGTCTCCGCAGGCTATGGCATTGTTGTCACGGCCTCAAGCACAGGATCAACTCGCCATTCATTTCCCTTCGATCGACAAGACTTTGGATCCTGTCCTACTGAATACCGTCGACGCCCGTAATCTGTCTTGGTCTCCCGATGGTCGTTGGATTGGTGTGCTGGACACTGCGCATGCGCATCCTGGTGTCTTGATCTTGACACCCGATGGCCAACCGTTCCGATCAGTGCCAGCAGCAACCCAAGACAGTGATGAAGCACTTGAGCTAGGGGTCAAAGCCATCACATGGTCAGCGGATTCACACGTTCTGGCCATCTCGCGTTACGATTCGAAGATCACTCTGCTCAACACCAAGACGTTCGCACCTCTAGCCGTCATTGAACACACCACCACGATCGAGCAGCAGAGTGTTGCTCCAGAGGACCGAGCAACGATATGGCAAGAGTCCGTATCAGCCTCAAATGCTCGCTCATTCGCTCGGGTCTCCCAACCTGTTTCACCTCCGCAATCACGAGCGAAAGGCTCAGCCGAACCATCGGAGTTTGGCATTGCAGAAACGCGGTCCAATGCCGACGGTCGCTATTTAGCCACCCGTGACGAGAGTATGCTCAGTACCGTTTGGATCTGGGATGCTGTCACGTTACGCGCACATGCAGTTCTCATACAGCACAACAATGTGCGTCGAATGCACTGGCATCCATCCCAGCGAGACTTGCTCCTCCTCGACTGCAACGACAATGTTGCATATCTATACGACGTAGCTTCTGCTGAGCCACCAATGCCAATAGAAACAACATCAGCCGTGACACCACTCTTCACGTTCGCGCCAAGTAAATCGGAGGATTCGAAGCCCGTCATCCTGGCCGCAACACGCACGTCTTTCTCTTTGATATATCCCCAAGGCCGCGAACCAACAACAGAAGCAGCGACCACCATGTCGGAGACTTGCGACGCCAGCGGGGTCGAGGACTCACTTTTCGACGTCCTGACCGGCAAGACACCAGCACCCGAGAAAACGGAGCCGTCATACACCGAGCGAGTGGATATGGACGCTGAGCTGGAGGGAGCGACTGCCGGGCTAGAGGATACGTTCAGAGAGAAGAAACATGCACCCAGTTCTCCAGCGTCGATCGATCCACTCGACGATAGCCAGATTTTCTGAGAAGCAGCCTATGATTATTCATGACCTCGCACTGCTAGCTTCCGGTCTGAAAAAGTCGTCAAAGAACAACTTCATCGATGCGTCCAAACAAATAAAGTCGTTGTGGACGAGCCCGCACAAGAAATGCTGCTGATGATGTCGCTTATCACTGAGGTTCTTCTCATCTCGCGCATGAGTAACCGGGAAAGGTCTCATGCGGATCAGACTTACGGCTTTAATTCGATTGCCTCACTGTAGGCCCCGGGTGATCGATCCAGGTGGACACAAAGCAAACAGACTCAGTAGAAATGAGTGCATACGCTTGGTCGACACCTGTCACTGACTGCGCCAGTCAATACATCTAGACTACAATCGAAACGCTGCCAACATGGCACGTGACCCAGAAAAGACCAATTCATTGAAAATCAGACAATTGCTTCCACCAAAATCCTCCTTCTCGCTATCAATGTCGTCGTCAGTCATGTAAAACCCTTCCCAATCAGGGTTTCCTCAGCTTATCTCATTTCATCGCACTTGCGGAGAATGTACTCGCCAACAACTACTTCGAGCATAACCTCAAACAACTGTGCCTGTCACTTGCTTGTGCTCATTCAAATTGTAGTTGCGCCACAACAACACGCAAGGAATCATCAGGGACAGACTCGCAACAGCCGCCGTAAGCTGCCACTTCTGAGACTCGCCGTAAGCGTCCTGAATGCCGAGTCGCGCTGGCGAGCCTACGGGGTACGACAGCTGTGCGGTGATTTCCTGGTAGATCTGATCGACTTTTGCGATTTCGGAGGTTGGAAGAAAGCGCAAGAGGTTCTTCCGGAATGTACCAGTCCATATCGCAGTCGAGACGGTCTGCCCGATAGCGCCTCCAACAGCAGAGAACATCTCCTGGATGGCAAGCACTACCGCTACGTATTGATGGGTCGTGGGCGCCATGACGGCGATCTGCTCGGTAATGACCAATGTCCCGCCTGCGCACGCGATGAATACCTGACACATGATGATGTAGCCTACACTGACTCCTGGCTGGCGGAAGTGAATCATCAATCCAGCTCCAAGTATCGTGACGGGTACACCGAAGTACAAAGCTTGCGCTTTGAATTTGCCAGTCTTCGCTATCACGATGCCTGCCGTGAACGCCCAGATGCAAGACCCGATGCTGTAGATGTTGCCGACGTAGGTGGCGTCTATGATAGTGAGGCCGGGCACGACTTGCAGGAATGAGAAGAACATGCCGTTCCACATGTAGAATCCGAAGAAAATGACCGCGGCTAGGAGATTGGCGCCCAGGACGGTGCGGTCTTTGAGCAGATGGAATGGGATGAATGTGACTTCCGCACCGAAGCGTTCCCAGATGGCGAAACCGGTTAAGAAGAGGACACCAAACACGATCATGCAGATGATCATCGGCGATGCAAATCCTTTCGGCTGGTAGGAGTAAATGTTGAACGGTAAGAGGAACAAGGCGAAGCCTGCGACGATGAGGAGAAGGCCTACCGCGTCGAACTGGATCAGGTAGTATTTCAGAGTTTGTCCAAAATTGCGGTTGATCTCGTCCTTGGGCACGAAACCAAGCCTGACGGCTTTTCTGTAATTCCACTGGAAAAGACCGAACAGCGGGAGCGCGATGATAGGCATTATGATCGCGAAAGTGCCGTATGCCCATCGCCAGCCAACACCGCCAATGACCGCTTTGCCGTCCACCATCTTGATGCCCAAGTATGCGGTAGCCAGAGGTCCAGCAATCCAAGATGTAATGATCCAAGGCGAGGCCATGAAAGCGAACATGAGTCCTCGGTTCTTCAAGCGCGAAGTGTCAGCTGTGAAAACGCTGATCACGTATTGGATACCGTTGTGGCCGATCCAGTAGAAGACTTGAGCCGCAGCGTAAAGTTCCACGCTGTTGCAGGCCGCCATCAGAACTAAGCCGAGAGCAAGGCTTCCCACCATCACTAAGTATCCCTGCGGTCGGCCCCAGATGTCGATGAGCTTTGCGAGCGGCAGCTTGGTGAGGCCGCCGATGACGCTGGACATGACGCCCGTTGCGGATGTTAAGGAGTGCAGTTGGAATTCGCTCGTGACATAGGGAGTGAGACTGAAGCCCATACCCTGTTCGAGAGCGTTGACGAACGAGATGATCCAGATCCTAACCCTGTCAGTCAATGCCAATGAAATTTGAATGACCAGTTGTCTGGATTCACTTACATGACATAAGCAGCGATCAAATGCTTCTTGCTCCAGACTTTCGTCGTCGCTTCCATTTTCTGCACACCGGCTTGTGCATCCTTATTGATGATATCATCGTCGCTATCAAAGCCTTGCGTTGGAGTTGCTTGGGTGATGAAATCGGGCGTTGCCCCTATATTGCGATCGTTGTGAGCGTTGCGCTCATGGTCGACGTGGTAAATGTCGGAAGCGGAAATGATGGAATCTGCTGTTTGTAGCTCTATGGGCTCGGCCTGAGGCTTCGATCTGCCGAAGATATCTCTCATTGTGGCGGAGTGATGTTGCGGGCAAATCGAGGTGTGGAAACTTTTTCGGTGATTGGGATGTTGATGCAAGCTTGCAAGCGCGAAAGATAAGGCGTAGATTGGTTGGGTGAGTGGGTGTGGTCGACCGAAATGAGGTGGAGGAGCGTAGTGGGGTTTTCGAGCGTACAGCAGTGAAGGCTAGTGCCGAAGTGAATGAGGTAGGTTTAGGTCAAGCGCGATGCTGCAGGTAGAAGACAGGCTGGGTACAGCAAAGATATGCAGTATTAGATAGCATGCGGTGGGTGCGTTGAACGGTAAGAGAAGTATCAGCACGTGAGGAATTTCACGACAGAGCAATGTTGAGGAGCTCGAGGTGCAAGCCTGATTCTCGCTCATCACTGGCTTGTGACAGCCTCTAGCAGCTCTAGCAGTCAGCAGGACTCTTTGATGGTCGCAGATCACGAAAGCAGGTACCCATTTGGGAGCGTCAGGAGATGGTGACATATGACATCGACGCATAAGCATGTGGTTCGCCCATTGTTGACGCTCATTTGACATCTACAAGCAACACAGATCTGCTGTCCCATACTGTGTTCATCTCCGCTAAACTATTGTGTCAACATGTGTTGCACCCAGGTAATATTACGGAACATACCTCGGATGCCACGCGCAGTGACTCGCACAATTGTGCAACAATAAGATAGACGCCCTCCCGTCAATTTTGCAGTGAACATGTAAACATTGCATCATTCCCTTCGTGGTATAAGCTCCGTCCATCCAAGTCCTCCGGAAACCGCTTCAAATCAACAAAGAGCTTCTCAATTCCCCTTAGCATCACCTTTCGATGCACCACCCAACGCCTGTACCACACTCTCCAGGCCCTGTACTTCATCTGCAGCTACCCGCCTGCCAGCGCCTGCCACTGCCTCACCAGCGAGTCCACTGGCATCCACCCCTCTCTTGTTCAACGCGCGTCGAGATTGCGTGTTGATGTATCCACGTCGCTTTGCCTCCAATGAATTCTCATCTAAGCGCGTCTGCCTTGCTGCTGGTAGCGATAGCAGGGATGCTTTCAGTTGTGCGAGCAATTCGCGCAATGCGGGTAGCTGCGCTATTGCGTATTGCAGGTTTTGTGACAGAGGCTGTGCTGAGGTAGATGTATGAGGTGACGAAGTCAGGAAACTAAACGGTGAGGAGGCTTGGTCTGTAGGTTCGGCGCCTTGTTGTGTTGTTTTCGGTTGCTGTCCGGTGAGAGCGTGTAATTGAGCGATGACAGCTTGGTTGCGTGCCTCTTCTGCTTTGAGCATAGCATTCAGCTTTGCTGTTTCCTGAACCTTCCGTCGCTGTTGTAGCAATTCTTCTGGTGTGATTGAGGCTGTGCTGCTCTCCAATTCTAGGTTCTTGTAATGTTCCAGCCGCACCCACCGTGCAAGACTCTCCTCCTCATGTCCCACCGCAAGGATGTTCCGCAAAGTGTAAATCTCGAACTTGTCGAAATCCTTGTCAACAATGTTGTTCAGAAGCGATTCGAGCTGAATGATGCCCGTGTCTATTTCGTTCTGTTTCCGCTCAAGTAGGGCTTCACGACGGGCTTCGTCTGAGGAGTGTTCGGCGTCGGGAAGTGATCGGAACCCGATTGATTCAGGCGAAGAGCCTGAGAGGCCAGACTCTATAGCATTGATTGCGCGGAAGACAAGTTCGTTGACTGTGTTGATGATGTCGTCCAGGAGTGTCTGCGGGTGTTAGCTTCGCTCGGTCAAGCCTAGAACGTGCTACTTACCAAAGGGGTGTATCGGAAGTGTTCAGTCAGTAGCGCTGTGTTCTCTTGATTTGATGTAGTCATGCTTGCAGATGTGTCGCTAGTGTAGAGATCGTGATTATTGCCGGCGCATTGGGGATCGTTCGCAGGTGAAGCGAGCTCACGAAACGCGGTGGTGTAAACAATGAGTTTTGGCCTTATCGGACGCTAACCCTAATTCAATCTAATCGATAACGTTCTGTCACATACATGTACATATGTATATGACATGTCCACGGTCACAGGCCGCCAGCTCTGCTCCCCAGTGTATACATGTAGATGACTACTAAGCGTACTCATTGAAGTACGTGGACCAAGCTACAGTGATTGGCAATGAGCAGATCCGATCTACGTGGCAAGTGATATACCTATGGAGCCTGAATGGGACCTCAGCATACGTGGAGCCAATCATCACAGCGGATGACACACCTCCAGCCGTACTCAAGACGAATCAAAGGCATCGGAAAACATATTGTAGCGCTCTAATTTGGGATCAGCTAACAGCAGCCGAGTTCTCGTGCTCGAGTTTCACTTGGACTGGCATTGTACAAAGTGAACAAAGCCACGAGGACTTAAATTCTGGATGTATACATCTAAAGATATGTATTCAGAGCCCTTATCTTCAGTCAATGGCTCTCACGATACGCCGCTTTGCACAAAGAGTGCTCAAAGATCTAGATGGGGTACCTGAACGACCGAATCTGAGAGTCGGTCAAGTCTAAGAATTCCTCGTTTTCCAAGACAACATGAACGACACCGTCTGCGGCAAGGTCAGTATAAAAATTATCCAATATGCAGAGCTGGAGTCAATATGGCTTACTCTGCCTATCTTTTCTATCTCGTAGATCTCTCGTGCGGTTCCAGTACCAATGGATGCCGCCGAAGGACGAGATCAGCAAGATGCAGAAGATCAAGAATCCCAACATGGTGAACTTCGCAATCTAAGTAAAGGTCAGCGATCTGGTCGCAGAATTTGTATGGGCTCGAAGAGGCTACTCACATAATAATTAGGTGCGTCAGATGGTCGATATGTCTGGGGTCCGACAATGTTGCCAGCTATGTAGCCGAGCTGGAATGCGACAGTGAAAACGACCTTCTTCGTTGAGCCACCAACACCAGCTGTCATGAAATTGATAACGAAAAGGACAGAGACGGGGACTATGAAATCCCGTGTTAGTATGCTGAAGATGTATTGCATGGATGGTGGACTAACATTGCAATGTCAGGATGTAACCTCCGTAGCGAGCGGCGGCGTGCTTGGCGGGAATGGTAAACATCATCACAACACCAATGCAGGAAATTACCAAGGTGAAAAGTGCAGCAAGTGTCCTGTTGCTCCACTTCGCAACATAGATGACGAGTATCGAGCCTACGATGGCAGCTGCACCAGGAGCCATGCTCAAGAGAGTGCTCTGTTCTTTCGTGAATCCGAAAGCGGAGATGATGGTAGGTCCAAATATAGAGAGGCCGCCGCTGGGCAAGCCAGTTGAGAACTGATAAAGAAAGACCAAGTACAATCGAGGATCGTGCAGGGCTTCCCAGAGCTGAGATTTGTCGAACTTCCAGACCTCTGTTCCAGTCTTGTTGCCGCGGCATCGTTCCAAAGCGATGCGCTTCTCGTCATTGCTGAGCCATTTGGCATCCGTAGGCGACGCGGCCAGGCAGAAAAACATATAGACGCCCACGCAGATGGTCAAAGCACCTTCAAACAAGAACAGAGCCTGCCAGCGGAAGCCAGCCGGTGCATGGTAGATACAGAACGCGAAGAATCCACCAAACACCTGTCCCATGCCAGAGGCACTGTACCAGATAGCGACACGGCTTGTTTGCTCTTCTCTGGAGTACCAAGAGCTGAGTATGTATATGACGATGGGCGCGGCGCATACTTCGACCATGCCAAGGAGAAATCGAACAGCGACCAAGCCGTTGAAAGTGTGACAGGCCGCATGAAACAACATGATGGAGCCCCAAGCAACGGTCATGATGGAAAAGAACTTGGCGAGAGGCACACGCTGCATGACGATTGACACGGGGATCTCACCAGCCAAGTAGCTGAAACTGCGGATTGGGTCAGAGAGACCCCGTTGGCTGAGAACATGTCGTAACTTACTACACAATTGAGCCCAGCCATGAATAATTTGAAGCGCTCAGGTGAGTATCCTCTTTGATACCCATAACATTTGCGTAAGATATACTGTTCTTGTCCACCAGCATAAGCGTGTAGACAACCAGCAAGATTGGCATGACCCGAAGGTCGATTTTCCGTAGGACAGCTTTGGCCTCTGGAGAATTTGGATCAAACCCAACATGGTCAACAGCCAGCAGAGGAAGAGCCTTGTCCCGCTCCGTATTCTTGTTCTTTAGGACGATATTGTCGACCTGGCCTTCCACGACGGGCTGAGTCATTTTCGAAGAGAAGACAGCTTCAGCATGACTGGACGATCGAGGTCGACAGGAGCTGTCCTGCGGTATCTCGGGGTCTCTCATGTCTTCCGATTTCTTGGATCCCGATTCATTCTCAAGGTGGATTTTTGGAATGAAACGATCTTAGTGCTGTGAAGGTGTATAGGTCAAATTCGAGACGAGTCGCTGGCTCCTAGTTGTACCACGTCCACTGCCGCAAGTAGGATATGAGTTGCCAGGTAGGGGACTGCCAATAAATTCCAGTGGAGTAACTAGTCACTTCACCGCATCTAGTAGTGTGCCTTAGCTGCTTGTCGCTGCTATACCGTACTTCGAACAGTGATAGAAGTCTCCCTCATTTTCATAGTTTGCTCTAGTAGTAGCTCGTTTCCAATGCCAGGCGTTGTCTGGACTTCACACGATATTGCAAGAGGATGGTCATGTCACACCGAGGCGGCGACGGAGTTCTTCGGGGGATCTTGCATCGTGGCTTTTCGTCCTGGAATTCTAATATATTGTCTTGGTTGATAGGTTCTGGAAAATGCTCCGTTTTCAGAATCGTCCAATCAGATGCAATGTGACTGCTCGCTGGGTGTGTCAGATAGCCAGTGCTTAAATGGGGAAGCGGAAAGTAAGAAACGCACGGTCCCAACGCATGATCCGGAGGATACATACACTTGGAATGTGCTCAATCCCAAGCAGATGCTTCAACACACCATTTACGCAGAGATTAATACGATACAAAAGTGTTCGGCAAGTAACCGCTCCACCACTGATCATCAGCATGCAACCCAGCTTGCTGGAAAGAGAAGAGGTCGCTCGACATGATGCTGCTGCAAGTTACTCGATCATTGTTCGCGACATTGTTTTCGGCGTGACTGTGTTCATTGCAGAGCATTCTGGTGGTGGATAGGACTGTGAAAGACCTACCGAGGCTTTCGACGCGGTCCGGTGCGATAACAAGTTCTTCTGGAGAAGCATAAGGCTCAAACGTACGACAACCACCAAGATTTTGAACCAGGAGAAAGGGTTAGAAAGAGAGTGGATGCCAAGCAGACCTACAGTTGGTCGCGTAGCAGGACTCTCGCGAGCCACTGACGTGTGCCACGTTTCAGGCCGACCACTCGGTCAACGCGACCAGCCATTCGCAACGATGAGCTACGAGAAGCCCACAAAACCATTCTCATAAGGTTCCAAGAATTGAATGCCCAGGTTCGCCCAGTCGTGGCCCATAGAAGAATTGTCGTCCATTCCGCTAAAATTGAGCGCACCTGGCATCATTCTGTTGGAGTATTCCATCGTCGTACTGGGAGACATGGCAGCACTCCATGGAGCGTTCTCTTGATGTGCAGGGTCGATTACTAGGATCTGTTCGATGAATGGTTCTGCTGCATGATGAATCTTCTGAGAGGACATGCGTTGGTAAAGCCGAATTGTGTCTAGGAACGCCCTGAGGGTATCCGCGTAGAGCCGTGCCTGCGGATTGGACTCGCTTCCGACGTCCAGTACCAGTAACACGCCCTGAAAGGCGTCATCCAAATCAGGGCGTGCTTCGTCCGCCAGCATCGAGAAACCGATGATCAAACCTGAGCCAAAAGCCCATGCTTTGAAAAGACTGAGCAGACCTAAAGGATGGCGGTCGTCTTGCGCTCTCATATTGGCAAGAATCCGACACAACTGCCCCATATAGACAGCTGAGGCCACGCACACCTGGGCCAGTGTCTCGTCTCCTGGATCTGAAGGGAATCTTATTGTCTGACCCGCACGCCGACGTATGCCAGTCATAAGGTGACGGACCAGGAAAGGCCGCGTGATTAGAATAACAGCGAAGTAATAGACTGACGACACGTGAATATTACCAAATATCAATAGCGCATCGCTTTGAGATAATGCGGTAGTGTCTCGGCATGTGAACTTACGCAAGTCTGGCGAAAGGTTTGCAGACCAAGCTCGCAGACGTGCGAGCAGTCCCTCCGCAGTCGATGCATTGATCACCTTGGGCCCATTGAGCTCAATACACACATCGTCCAAGATAGCAGCTGCTAGCAGGATGGCATTGAATTGTGGTTGGGTAGGATTGAGCGGTAAATCATTGATATCGTGCCTCCTGGCGCGTGGCCCGCTACCTGGTCGACCAAGGAGAGAGCTTGATAGAACATCCAGGATACATAGCGAATGCCAGATACGCATTCGTGAGGCATGGTCCCCACCTTGTCGGACGACTTTAGGGCTCATCGGCTGGTGCAGGCCTAGGATGACGGCTGCCTTGGATGCGATGCCCAGGTAAATTGCCGCCGGGACCTGTCGATAGATGCCTACCGTGTAGAATGCCAGGAGCACAAACAGCCTGACAAGCGATGGGCTGGGATTTGCAAGCATTTTCTCGAAGGCAACAGCCCGAGCGCGATGAAACAATGCAGCTGCCCATTGTGCATCTTGTGGGCCAGGATTGGGATTGCCGGCTCGCGCTTGTGCTCCGATCGCTAAGGCTGTGTCAATGGCAGCGAGATCTTCACGTCGAGTGCCCGGCTTCGGATTCATTAAGTCATTGTCCAAAAGAGCAAACGCTTCCTCCGCAGAAAAGAGTTGCAGTATACCACGAGACTGAATGGTGTAGTACTCGTATAGAGCGTGCCTTTGTTCGAGAGACAGCTGTAGATTGACGTTTGCGTGCGTCAACTGATCCCGGTCCACTTCCAACGCCAGATTTTGTGCGAGCCCATCGGAGAATGGCGTTGCGCCTACGAGCTGCTTCAAACTGTGTCTTAGGAAGTCCATAAATGAGAGTGATGCATTTTCACTAACATATACTGGATCCAGATCAGAACATTAGTAGGGATATTGTGTTATCGACTCGACCATGAATGACTTACGCTTTTCACCATCGGACCCTATCACCAGTTGTTCTTGTGGTGATTCTGGATCGTCCTCTTCTCCTATCGACCGATCTGTGTGCACCATGCTGCTCATGCGAGTCCGAGCGTCCGAATATCCATTCTGCCTCGGGGGCGAGAGCACAGTAGATCCAGCAGCATACTGAGAGCCTGGCGTAGGCGCCGGTACAGGCGGTCCATTCGCCGCTAATGGCCTCTGCTGAGTCTGCGTGCTGTTAGGCCTTTGAGCTTTGGTTGTCTTCCGGCCAGCAGAGGAGGTTGCACTCGACGAAGCAGAATTGGAGCTATACGCGCAGTGCACCATCCGAGACGGCTTGTTGCAAGCGGCACATGGTAGCTTGGAATCGCAGCGAGTCTTGGACGCCTTGCATGGATCACATGCGCGGTAAGCACGGATGCGGTTCTCAGGAGGAACCCGTGGTCGAGGCATGCCGTCCAGCCCTAAACGAGGGCGAAGTGAAGTCGTCGTATTTTTCGGCTGCGGTCACGATAGAACGGTGGAAGCAGCTTTGGAAGCGACCATGGCCTGCGCGGCCCGGGGTCATAGTAACAATAAAATAGACCCCGCCTAGAGGATGACAAAAGGCAAGCGTCTCGCACGGTCTCGGTACGTGCACTTTATATAGAGTTCCGCCTATCTGTTGATTGTGCGGATGAGGTCCGCAGTCGGGAGATGTGATCGGGACCGCTGTGCATCTGCACGCTCGACATTTCATTAGTTATGTCCCATAGCACCTGTTGGATTGTCAACCATCAATTAGTACACTCAGAAGAGAAAGCAATCACTAGCAAAAGCTTGTGTCACAGCCGTGATCACTTCTTTTCCTTCTGCAATCATGGATTGTTCAAACGTTTTGAGCGTATTACGACTGACATTTTAGGAGGAATGTTCCAGGCCACCAGATGTCCTCCAGTCTTCACGAATTATTTGAATGTCGATAAAGTTTCTTTAGCTACATGCTCGTATGTGGGAGTACATCCACCGACGCTTCATTGAACTCTCAGATGAGGTATTTCCAGGCGTGCATCTTCCGGTCCTCAGGCGATCGCAACGCAACCCTCAACTGTGGCCGGTCGTCATAGTTCTGCACGTAGCGGCTCTCAGAAGCTGCCTCAATAGTCTTTGAATCTATGTTTGTTGTTCTTCCATCCCAGACACTCGGAAGAAGGCGCTTTATCGCGATTGTCCTACTATTGTATAGCAACTGCAAGTGTCGGAGAATGCTACATCAGACCAAGGGACAGGTTCCAGGTTGTGCGCGGGCCGAGCGTTCCAATCTGTATAATTGCGGTATCAGATATACCGGCTCTCTATTGCCGAGCTGGCATTCGGTTCTTCTGGACCAGACAACGTTGAAACTATCAAAGAAAGTCAGCTGTGCAGCATCGGCAGATCATATGCTTCCATTTGCAAGATCATACTAGATGGCTGTCTGTCAATTTGAGCCTACAAAGGCAGAGATCCAACGAAGGCAACATTTAATGCATCTTCCAGTTGACGTCAGAGCACATCCCGGCTGCATGTGGCCAGGCTCGCCAGGCAGCAGGACCTTGGACATGAGGGGCTGAACCTCAACAAGTCTCTGAATATTTGAATGTCGAGCGTGTACAACACCACTGCAGACCATCGCAGAGCTTGAGATCACACTATGTCTGGCCATACCCGGATCAAGTTCTCCGTGCCAAAACCTCCGAGCCGCCAAAACACACGCGACAATCCCGAAGCCACTCTGCCTTGGATCAATAAACGTGTGCATGAGTTGATCTCTACGCACAGCGATCGCCCAGCTCGTGAGGAAGCTACTCTTGATCCACAAACTTATCTAGTCATATACTCGACCATATGTGACTACGCATGCGTCAAATATGCTGACCTCCTGGGGGCAAATCTCTATCATGACCTCGTGGAAGCCGTCAGAACCCATTGCAAAGACCTTCGTCAAAAAGTTTTACGAGGAACTTCCCAGACCATCAGAGGGGATACAGCAATTCTGGAAAGTTTTGTCGAGGAATGGAAGCGATTCGGCGCTCTGGCGGAGATCATTACTCATTTGTACCGTTACCATGACAGGCATTGGGTAAGGCGGCAGCTGGACGATGGAAGAAGTCATGTGTACAAGATCGCAGACGTTCAAGAGAAGGTATTTAGGCATGAGGTCATCATCGGTGCGTTAAAAGCAGAGCAAGACACTTCGCCAGCGCAAGACAGTGGGGAGGATCATGTCTCGATCTTGGATGTTGCAACCAGGGCCCGAGAGAATTACATTTCTGCCTCTGAGGGTGCATCTGATCACCGTGCACCTGGTCTTCTCAAGGAGGTCTTTGGCATATTCGATATGCTCGGCTTCAGAATCATCGGCACATGGCAGGCTTCTATATACTCCCACCTGATCGAGCCAAGTCTTGTGAAGCAAGTGATCTTGCCCAGTGGGCTGAAGATCATTCACTTGCGCAATTGGGACATAGAGCCAAGCGTGCAGAACGGTGGACCAGGCTATTGCAACCATGGATTGTTGAAAGCAAAGGGCAATCTCTCAAGTCTGTAGTGAAAAAAAAACGTGCTTGCCAACTCAGGTCACGTTGCACAAACGCACATCGACATTATGATCACATACACATGATATATACATGTGTACATGTACATGTACATGTAACCATTGAAGGGCACATCATTGAATGTCACTGCTGTCGACCCTAACCCTATTTGAATGCTCATAATTAGGAACAGAACATGAAATGTGGCGCCTGACGCCACCAGGCCTCTGCTTTTCAACAGCCCATCAACCTGCATGAAGCATTGCCACAGTCTGAGATCACACACGACGATACAAGAAATTCCACCCGGCACCGACGATATGTTCTGGCCATACCCCTGAGATTCTGACACAGTAGCGGCCTTCTAGCAAGGCAGGAACTTTGAACACACTCGCCATGGACGGCATCGACACTCCACCAAAGCCAAAGAAGCCTAAGGCGAAAGACTCAGAGGATGCTGAGCCAGGCGGCATCGTAGATATTGCGCTCAAAGACGGCGACTTTGTATTGCAAATAGAACATGCAAACGCTGCACTCGACGTGACGCTGCACTCGTTCAGAGTCAGCACTTCTGCTTTGAAAGCTAAGTCGAAGTATTTCGAGCGTCTACTGGAAGCAGGAAGGTTTGGTGAAGGGCAGCAAATAGCCACGCATCACGAAACACTTCTGAAGAAATTTGAGAAGCTGGCACTCGTGCCAGCGGGCGAGCTTCCTGTCATTCGCATTGAAGACCTTGGTCGTATCTCTGCCGTCAAATCCATACGGCCGCTGCTCACCGACTTCTTGCTCATTCTGCATGGCCAGGACACTCAGGCTACACCTCCAGTGTCCAACCTCGCCAATCTGGCCATCGTCGCTGACCGATTCGACGCTCTACATGCAATCAGGCTACACTTCCAACGAAAGAAGGTCATCAGAGCTCTCGACGCCAAAACACAGCCTAAGCAAGATGCTGGCCTTTCCGAAGAGCGCGTCCGCCAACGCCTCCTAGTCGGTCTCATGCTAGACTTTGCCCCTTGGGTTGAGAAATACAGCGTTCGGCTGATCACTAAAGGCTGGGTCGGGCAAGAAAGCGAGCTGGAGGACCCGCTATGGTGGGATTTGCCAAACAGAATCGAAGAAGAACTCGTGCTCCGCCGTACAAGCATCTTGCAAACGATTCAGTCTATTCAGACATACTTCCTCGCGCAGTACGCTTCACGCACGCGCCAGTGCCGTCTCGGCTACGACACCTCGCCCGAATGTGACTCATTTCAGTTCGGCGAGATGGTGCGCCACTTCATGCGAGCCGGAACACTACGACTGGAACACACCATCGTGCCATCAGCATCCTCAGAAGAGGCCGCCGAGTATGATGGTGACATCTACCTCCTGCTTGATCGCCTGAAGCAAATCCCCGAATATCAGGTCGACCGCAACCACTCGCACTGCGGAATTCGAACTCGCCTTATACCACACGCAGACCTGATTTCGGCTGCGATACTGCAAGCTGGTATCTGTGGCGAATGCTGGTCGGAAGACCGGCATGCACACGCGTGGCTTAGTGTGAAGCGGCCGCTGAAGTGGCAGAAGCAGGTTCACGGGCTGAATCTAAGGACGCAGGAACATGGCCGGAAGCACGCCAGTGTGAGGGATTTCTTTTTGGCAAGCGAGAAGGATTGGGCATGAGTCAAGGGCTGTACAGTTCCACCCTCGAGGGAAAGCCATCCTATACGGGGTGCAATGCGGTGACATAGTTTGTTTACATCGATGAGTCCTGGCAATAGAGCATGCCGCATGCGTCTGGTACTACGACTTTTCTCCACACCAGAATCTGCAATCCACAATTCTGGATAGAGGGCTTCGAAAGTTATGCATTGAGACTCTGTATATGCTGTCATTGCTTTTGTCTACATTCTCTGTCATATTCTCGTCAACGTATTGATCATTGGCCATCCTGTTTCGGCTTCACGATACCGCGAGCCTCAGCAGTCTTGCTCAACTCGCTCCACTCAGGACGTGGAATCTCAACACCTTCAGTGACACGACCGTAGGTGATGCCACCGAGTCTGCTCATAGGACGAAGGATCTGTTCAGCGAGTCAGCAATATGTTCCCAAGTTTATAGCATTCCAGTCATTCTCCAGTTTTGGCAGAGCACTTACGCTCGGATCAATCAAGTTCTTATCCTCATTAACAGCGTCCTCCCTCGCCCAGAACCTCACACCTTCAATAGTAGCCACCACGCCCGTCTTCTTGCCCGGTGTAGCTCTGCTCTCAAACTCTTGTGTATTCACCAGCTTTGCCTCAATGCTGAAAATCGCCTCTTTGACCCTGCTTGCCTTCACTTCCTTGCACTCAGCCGGGTGCAGTCCAGTCAAAGCCCATTCGGATACTCCATATGGGGCGTTGACGCTCGTTGCGTTAGCGGCTTCGAGGTAGTGCTCGCTGATGATGTTCACGCAGCACTCGCGGGTGTCGATCAAGTTGCGCAGCGAATCCTTCGCCTTGTCGAAGCCGCCGGCATAGCCAATGACGAAGATCGGCGGGTCGTGGTTGACAACGGTAAAGTAGCTGAAAGGTGCGAGGTTCGTGGAGGAACCGTCGGCTGAGCGCGTGGACACGAAGCCAACGGGACGCGGCACAATGGCTGAGATGAGCAGCTTGTAGTTGAAAGTTGCCGGACGGCCTTCGGCGTAGGGGTCGATATCGACGTGTTCTTTCTTGAGGCATTCGCCATTGTCGTTGGCGCCATCGCCTGCTTGCCAGTCGGGCTTGCGGGTCTGGGTAAAGTTCCACTCTGATTGCTCGCGCCAGGCCGGACGAGAGGCCTCTACCTCTTTGAAGTTGCCATGCGGGTTGCGTTTGATGGCTGCTTCGCCGTCGAGCATTTGCTCGTGGGCCTTGGGGTCCTCGCGGCGCTGTTCTTTGTCGGAAGACATGGTAATGGCAGATAGCTCTTGTATAGGTCTACGTGTAGTAATGAATCGCTTAAGATGAGAGGCGTTCTAGGAAAATGAAACCAAACTTGCCTATGCACGATGACGGCCAGATCTACAGGATTGCGGCTTGTGGGCGGATGGTGATATTTGTTTAATAGGGCCTGGGCTACCTTTGGGTGGAGAGGAGAGACCGGAGGGACGATAGCGGCAGTTTATTTTGCCGACGTCATTCGGCAATTGACATCCGTGCTTACATAATTGTAGATGGATCATTATTTGGTTTTTCGACTGGCAACCAAGAGAAAACATCCATTGATTATGGTCGAAGTATTGACAATAGAAACTGTTTCCAATCAGCAGTCAATGCGGTCAACTGGAATCATTGCAAACCGTCTTGATCGACAAATAATGCGATTGACAACCATGTCATCAGAACCATTAAGCAGTTGAAGATCCACAGTTTGTGTTCACCATTTCCCAGTCACGAAAGCCTCCGGTACTCAGTACTCAGCCAACAAGCCATCAATAATTCGAGGTAGGCCTGAGATCCTCATTCTAGCAGCCAATGCTCTAGTTTGAGATTCGGCAGGACTCATGACGCTGTCGATCGCGTACGACATCATGAGATCACGGAGCTGACCCCTACCATCCAAGCACAACCAGGATTGCGTTCTATGACCTCCCAAGTCTTTAATTACCAGCTCTCGTAGCTATGCAGTGTTGCAATCACACCCAAGACTAGGTCCTTCACCACGAACACTTCTTCACAGCAAAACAGCCCGCAGCCAACTTCGCCACCATGCAACTACCATCACCAATCGCCTTCCTCACTCAATCGTCCACAATGTCTCTCCGCCGCACTGCCCTCAAACAACAACGACTCTCGCCCTTTACGCTACGCACTCTTTCCAGCTCTCCAGCCTTGAGAGCCGGCAAAACACCCCCGCCACCCAGCAACATGCCTCCCAACGCCCAAAAAGCCGGCAAAAAACAAACTCCCGCCCACGACTCTCAGTCCAGTGCTTCAACGCAGTCAAAAGAGAGCCAAGCGGGCGACGACCACCCAGCTAAACAGCCGGATCCTCAGGCTGAGGTGGATAGGTCGACGGGCTTTGGCAACGTTGACGGGCCGGTGAAAGGCGGGAAGGAGGGGTTGGGTGCGAGGAGTGATCGGGATGCGGATGGGAAGTGAGGCCGCAATTGGACGCGAACCTGAAATGTCTATGTGGCCGTTTTGAAAAGTAATGGATGCTAGGAGAATGTTTGTTGCTGCCATTGATGTTGGTAGCAGGAATTTGGGCCATGACCGAGAAGCTGCCTTGTATCATTATTACTTGTATATCAACAAGTCTAGCATC
This sequence comes from Cladosporium sp. VS III D KN 1, assembly GCA_019775635.1. Lineage (NCBI taxonomy): Eukaryota > Fungi > Ascomycota > Dothideomycetes > Cladosporiales > Cladosporiaceae > Cladosporium > Cladosporium sp. VS III D KN 1. The sequence goes on from JACWFN010000004.1 coordinate 838,112, forward strand.
AGCATTGATTTCGGCTTTCTCGATTGATTTCCAAAGCGACAAGACACTCATCTCCAATTCCCAAGAACTACTACATCACCTCATCGTCGCATCTGACCATCCCTCGGACATCCTTCGGCAGTAATTGAATAAGCAGCCATCAACTCTAGCAAGATTCCCTTGAGCCGACGGCACAACACGACGATTCTCTGGCATGCTTGTATAAGCAGAACGATGAAAGCCTCGCGCTATCGACGGCCGGTCCAATACTGTATCGAGATTTCATACTCAATTACTCCTCGTGGCTTGACCGAGCATGACCCAATCCACTTCGGCTAACGTTATCTACAAGCTTTAACCCCACTTGCGCTTTTAAGAGGAAGGATAGCTTACCAACAACATCTCAATTCCGGCTTGTCACAACAAGAAATTGTAATCGAGATCCTCGGTGTTCGAGAAATTCCAAAGTCGAGTAATATAATAAGCCCAATCCATCCTGGACCTCACATCAGTGAACTACTATCAACACCTCATTCCTCTCCACCACGCCACAATGGCTTCTAGCAACTCCTCCGACCCCGAATCCTACCAGACCTACTCCCTAGGCGACTTCTCCCTACAGAACGGCTCTACCATCCCCCAAGCCCAAGTCGCCTACAAAACCCTCGGCGACCCCAGCAAACCCGCCATAATCTACCCGACCTGGTACAGCGGCTTGATATCCTCCAACCTCTGGCTGACTGGATCAGACAAGACCCTCAATCCAGAGAATTACTACATCGTCATCCCTGCGCTGTTTGGCAATGGACAGTCGACCTCGCCGTCCAACTGGATTCACAAAGGAAGCAAGGCATTTCCCCGCGTGAGTTTCTACGACAATGTTCGCGCGCAACACGAGCTCGTCACGAAAGGACTGGGACTTGAGAGGGTTTATGCTGTTTTAGGGTGGAGTATGGGCGCGGGCCAGACGTACCAGTGGGCGACGCAGTTTCCGGACTTCATGGAGGTTGCTGTGCCTTTTTGCGGGAGTGCGAGGACGTCGTTACACAATCAGGTGTTCCTTGAGGGTGTCAAGGCTGCGCTTCTGGGACCGAAGAGTGCGGTGAGTGGTGGAGTTTGCGAGGTGGATGTTGAAGCTGGTGGTGAGTATCGGGCGTGGTCCTCGGACGAGAAGGAAAGGGGATTGAAAGCACTGTGAGTTTGATTGTATCCTACCTCGCTTTAGTGTCTGGATGACTCGCCTGGTGGCCAAGAGACGTCGTCGCATTAGCTATGGATTGCGCTGACTTTGTGTCTTCTGACAGAGGTCGGGTCTACGCAGGATGGGGTGAGTAAAATCTTGATCCCTGACAACACGCGTTAGTATCGCAGCTGACACACCAACCAGGCTTTTCTCAAGCTTTCTACCGTGAGAAGCTCTACGAGTCAGTCCTCGGTTTCCAGGATCTGGAAGACTTCATGAAGAATTTCTGGGAGGCGTGGGCGCTCTCCAAAGGTCTGTAGTCATGATCGATATCATTGAACGTTCTGACTGACCCGATCAATCAGATCCCGAAAACATGCTCACGATGCTATACACCTGGCAGAGCGGTGATGTTTCTAAGCAAGAGCCTTATAACGGCAACTTCGAAGCTGCGATGAAGGGGATCAAAGCAAAAGCGCTGGTGTTGCCGGCGAAGACGGATTTGTACTTCCGTGAGTTTTATGCTCAATGCAGACATTGAGTGAGCGAGTCTCTGGCTGACATTCGTAAACAGCTCCTGAAGACTCCGAAATTGAGGTCGAGAACATGCGGCCCGGCGTCGGTGAGCTGAAAGTCTTTCCATCCATCTGGGGCCACTGGGCCGGCGGTAAGTGATTGAACATCTGCGCAACACCAAGAATGTTTTCTAACTTCATGAGCAGGCCCAGGTGACAGCAAAGACGACGTCAAGTGGCTCGACGATAACCTTCGCGATTTCTTTGCGAAGAATTCTAGTGGAGCTGCTAAAAAGTAGGTTGACTACTACCGGGGTGGAGTCAGGTCTACGGCATCTGCTGTGGGACATTCGATCCGTACCAGAAAGAGGTCACGAGCATCGATCATGGTCCTTGACCCAAAGGATGCAATGTGGCCATCAGGATTCGGGCCGATGGCTGTGTTTGGGAGTTAGCAGCAGGTTCTGGCACACTTTATGCAAGCGTACTTAAGCGTAAGCCTTCAAGGGATGAGAATGATTGGGTTCCGTGACGACGGATATGTGTCAAGTGTCCATTGGTCAATCTGTTGTCGCACGCTGTGTCAATCTGGGCATAGCAGTCAATGATCCCATCCAAACATGGTAATCACAGGTGCGCCGAACCTCGGAGGCACAGCAAAGCTGCAGTTCTGTAGAACGTTCGCAGCAAGAGCAAGGGTTTGTGCTCCGGACCGACCAGGCCAGCGAGACGGTCTCGCCAATCTGGACACAGCTCGGTTGCGCAAGTGTTACTGAAGGAGTGGGTAGTGCGGGATAGCTGGTAGGAGGTATAGCCCTCATGCACACTGCCGCCCACTTCGCCCGAGCCGTGAGCTGTTGCTCTCTGTTACGTGCATGCGTATTTCGTATACGGCAGACATGCGGGAAGCCGATTGCTGGCCTGAAAGCAGTTGACTTTCCGTTGGCGACTACGACCTACCAGCGCGATTCAGACAGACGTGCGCCTGAAGACAAGTGTACCGTGGTTAGGCGTTGATCTCGGTTTTAGCCGCGAGAAACATCGAACCCTACTCAGATTGAGATATCTAGGGTGCCGAGGGTGCTAGGAGACGTCCAGGATTCGACATATCGGAGCATCCGGGTGGTTAGCCTATAAGATGGCACAAGAAACACGGCAGCGGGCTTGATCGGCGGGTTCACGATTTCGCGCGCCCGCCTTGGATGCATGTACCTGCATATCAGTTTTCGGGCAGTCAAGCGAAGCGATCCTTCGCCTAAGGGCCAGATCAGCTTTTAGAGCTCGTCGAGACAGGCGTTGGGTGATTGGCGTGCGTCAGTGGCAAGCAGGTAAATGGCACGGCAGGCCATTGGTCCCTGCTGCGCGTCCGGCTCCAGATTTGCTTCGGCAAGGGTCGAGGTGAAGGTTGTGATGCGGCGTCGCATCTGCAGGTGGAAGGACGCAAGCGGCTTTAGAGTTCGACTCCGATGGACGGTATCGGCCGTGGGATGACGGCTACGGCGCCGAAGACGTGGGCTCGGCGGCGATGCCCTCAATCCCGGTACCCTGCTGCAGGGATGTCATCGCAGGGTCGGGCACATTTTTTTGCGGCGGGGGAGGATTCTGAGACAGCTGGAAGATCGTTGACCACTCTGCGGAATAGCATTTCTCTTCGGGCTATGTTTGCAGCGAGCGACGCGCGGAGCTGGATGAGCACCACGGGTATAATAAATTGGGTGTGGCGTTGGATTGGACGAGAGGGCAGTCCAAGCAATTGCGCGGTGCAGACGAGCTGGCAGGAGGCGAGCTGTCACATCTGCAGCGTTGGCTGTAGCGTAGTAGCACCAACGCTTGCCCAGGGCTATCTCGGCTTGGGCTGCAGTCGATTGCATTGAATCGTGCGTGTGGAGTCGAGACTGGTGGATATGCCTGCGCCTGCACGATGCACGGCGCTGGTGGGACTAGCAGGCAAGACCGCGATTTGATGCAACGTCTGCTTCGAGACCACCATCTCTTCAACTGATCTCTCCGTCGCTGTCACATGCCTCCGCTCAAAAGCTACCTCATCCCATCCCCTCCCCTCCCCTCGTAGTAGCACCAACACCCCATACCACCGCCAGTGTTCGCTCCAGTATACAGCCACCAGTCTGCCTTCTACACCCATAGCCTACACTGCTGCGAACGCTCCTCTTGCACTGCCTGGCTGCCTGCTCCACCCGTGACCTCAACACTGCCAACTGCCCGTGCCCCTCCCGCCGCCCTACTCACCCCGCTACGCTTGCTCGCTGGCGCCGGGGCCAGTCTGCCGAAGAATAACTTCCAGCATTCCGTTTGCAGATCGCCTCTGTCCAGACCTTCAGCAATTTCTATATCACCAGACATTCCACGCCAGACACTCAGCATGGCCGCAACAATGCACTCCACCGCCTACCAACCCTACGCTGAGCGTTCAGAGGACCCCAACTTGACCCCTCTGGCCACATATCTTTTGCGCCTCATCCACCTCAAGCGCACCAACTTGTGTGTGTCTGCCGACGTCACAACCACAAACGAGCTGCTGTCTCTCGCTGAAGACGTCGGCGACCACATCTGCATCCTCAAGACCCACGCAGACATCATCTCAGACTTCAATGACAAGACCATCAGAGGCCTGAACGAGCTGTCACGCCGCAAAAAGTTTTTGGTTTTCGAAGATCGCAAGTTTGGCGACATCGGAAGTAGGTCTTGACAATTAATCAATTAAACTTTCAACAGCCATGCTAACCAGCTCGTTCCTTCCTCGCAGACACCGTGCAGCTGCAATACACCGCCGGTCCTCTCTCCATCGTACGCTGGGCACCCATCGTCAACGCACACATCTTCCCCGGCCCAGCAGTCATCACCTCTCTCGCCGAAGCCGCTAAGAAAGCTATCAACGCTTACAACACCTCTGTTTCCACTGACATCTCCGCCTCACCCACAGCTGGCTCCGGCAATGATGAGGAGGACACTGAGCGCGAAGAGAATGGCACCAATGGCACATCCGACGAATCATCCTCAGAAACCAACCCTGACGGCACCCGTCGCAACTCTCGCCAGCCGCGCAAGCACTCCGTCGTCTCTGTGAGCACGACAATCAGCACAAAAACCGAGACCATCTCTCCCCAACCCAATATCCGCGCCAGCATGTCCCGCGGCTCCATCTCAGAAGACCCATCTTCACCCGACGCCATGGGCTCGGGTATCGACGACGATTCCACAGAAGAAGAGCGCAAAGCCGCTCTCGAGCACCTCGGCGCACCGCCCTACTTCCGCGCCCTGCTGCTCCTGGCTCAAATGTCAAGCAAAGACAACTTCTTCTTCCCACAATACACTGAGGCCTGCGCAACCCACGCACGTCTCAACCGCGACTTCGTCATGGGCTACATTGCGCAAAAGGGAATGAACTCCGAGGAGGGTGACAACTTCATCACCATGACTCCTGGCGTGCAAAAATCCGCTGGCGGAGATGGCAAGGGCCAGCAGTACAACACTCCTCACAAGGTCGTGACTGAGCTCGGTACGGACGTCATTATCGTCGGACGTGGTGTCTACGGCGCTTCGGATCGCAAGGCCGAGGCGCTCGAGTACCGACGACAGGGCTGGGCAGCATACGAGGAACGCCTTCGCTCTGGAAGAAAAAGGAGATAGACGCCTTGCATTATGATCATACGAAGCGAAATTCCTCATTACACTGTTTGCGGACTGGCGCCGCCATGTAAGAGGAGTTCATCCGAATTGGGAGGTTTACGGTGCTTTTCATTTTGCTCGGATATGCGTCCATACCTTGGCTGGGATCCATCACAACGCTTGACGAACAGGAGTGGGTGGTGATTGTCCAGAAGGGCGATTGATCGCGGCGCGATCGAGGAGCCCATATTGCTGCATTTTCTACTGCGCTCGCATTTGCTCTGGGATTTATGCTTTCAATTGCATGCCGTGTTTCGACGAGAAGGATGAATATGAGCAAAAAACATTCTTGGAAGAAAGCAACGCATGTCTGTCAATTGGAAGGAAGAGCTGGGACCAGAAGGAAGGGGGAACGTTATCCACCTCACATCAAATGCGGGAGGGAGGCCAACAAAGCAAAATTTAAACGCAAAAAAGTACGATTTCCATGCATATTTCCATACGATCACTAGAAATCCCCCAAAAAAAAGTTCATTTTAATGTTTCCAACCTTGCTCAGACCTTGTCTTTTTCTTGTGATCGACGAGACCCGAGAGAACATTCGCAATCAACCATAAGAACCCCGATTAGCATCCTGTGGTATCCGAAGATCTATGGTGCTATTGGCCTCGTTTCTTCGGAGCATGTATCAGCAATGAGTACATGTACATCTATTCGAACTTCAATGATGGCATCCGACTAAAATCTGCCTAGGGTTCGACTACAATTCCGGACACTGGGCTTCCCGACGCCGAAACATGTCTAATCCACGATTGGGAGCTCTCACGGCCAATTGCCCACGAGTAGACCAATTGATTACACAGTTCAGGACCCTTCATGCATCGAAATTTCACCGACAGAGCACAACAATCACCAATACAACGATCTTTGGTGAAATCCAGCAACTTCCACTTACCCCAAACACGAACCCTATGATAAGGACCGGCCCGACTGTGTCACGTGATCATAACACATACATGTACATGTATATCGCGTGATGACACTTTTCCTCCCTCTCGTCCAATTCAAAAGGTCATTGCAATATCGTTAACCGCAGTTTATTCTTATCCCACATATGTGTTTGAGGAGAATGAAAGGAAAGAAAAAGGGTGCAGGGAACAAAGCATTAACCAAGCTCAAGATTTTTGGATTCAAATGCTCATATCTAGCATGTAGGTAACCAAACAAGAGACCCAAAGTGAGCCCCTTGCTCGTATCGAACAATTCCGATTTCATGAAATAGGGCTCCCTTGGAAAACGTCCCTGCATGTATGTATGATCTTTTTTGCTCTCACCTCCATCCCTGCCGAGAAAATCCTGTCAACGCACCGGGTATCGTCTTTCATCAATGAAGAGAAAATAAGGAGTTAGAAGTAAGGTAATTGGTTTTAAGAATGTTGTTGCCGTGAAGATGCTGGTGGTCCAGTCGAATATGGTGTGCGGCGGTGTTCATCAGATAGTGCTGAACACAGGCGCCTTCACCAGTACAGTGCGTCCGCGAACAGAAACACCGATACCAGCAGCGAGACGCACGCGTGGAGGTAGGTCATCTCTGCCGCTCTGGCTCTCAGGACGCTGTCCGAGGGAGCCTGAACTGCCCGTCGAGTGCTTGCCCTGCGCGGCTGCAACGCGGCCTTTGCGGTCTGATCCGCCAGTAAGCGCGCTGAGCATGCTGCGCTTCTTGCCGCTGCTGCTCGGGTTGGTGTTTTGTGCATCGGCGTTCTCGGTGGTATCGGTCACATCGCTGACTCCGGACTTCATGCTGGCACGATCGGCAGCATCGTCAGCGACGCTGATTGTAAGGGGAGGGATGCCGGATTCGAGTTTCATGTGCTCCGTGATGATGCTGGTACCGGGCATGTAGTACTCGATGACGACGTCGCGACTCTCGAGGGGAAGGTGAATTGCGATGCTGACGACGAGCTCGATGATCATGTGGACGCCGCCTTCGAGGTCGGCTGGGGGAGGATCCTGGAGGTGAGTGCTGATAGCACTTATCAGGCCCTCTTTGAGGGCATCGGTAAGCTGGGCACGGTTTGTTGAACATGAAGGTGAGCGAAGAGCTTCCTGGAGGCCTTCCAAAGTAGACAGACGCCAGTTGACAACCTTTGCAATGAGGTAGTCCTCTTCCTCTGACGTTTGTGTAGGTGGAGCATAGCGTCTGATATTCTTCTGCACGCTTCGAAGCTGCGATGACAAGGTTGGGTCGAGGTCAGGATGGAAGTATCTATCGAATACTTCTTCCACAAGCCAACATGAGATGAAAGCACGACCAGCCGCTGTCATTTCTTGCTTTCCAGTGGCAACGGCATCCTTGTTCACCGAGCTCACCAGCCATGAAGGTATGCTCTTCCAATTCTTCCGTATGCTGAACGCGAGTTGGGCGATGAGTCCATCGAGTCGGTTAAAGCGGGTGGTATATTCGCTATCGTCGAGTGATGTTCGTGATTGTGACAGGCGTTGGTGCGCTAGGCTGTTCTGCAATTGCTTGACTTGGTCCTCCTTTTCAAAGTAGTACTTTTTGACTTTGGTGTATTTCTCGCCTATACTCGAGGTTAGCCAACATGCCCACTTTCTATTTTAAGTATCAATGACGTACGGAGCTCCTTATGGTCCTTCACAAGCTGGGCCACATCTTCCTCTGAAAGATCTTCCGCAGACTGCACAGGTTGAGGCGTAGCGCGACGTGCTTCGCTTTGCTGCATCGGTTGAGCTGTTTGGTAAGAAGGAGGAGCTTGGTTGGTTGGTGGAACCACAGCAGTAGTGAAAGCCGAGAGTCCGCTCGAAGCTTCCCTCTGCGCCATTCCATTGTTCTGCACACTTTGCCTGTTGTTGCTTGCCGGTCGGCTTGCCTTGGGGGCGGACATGTTACCGTTGCTAGACGGAGCCATAGCTTGCTGCTCCTCGAGGGCGCTGTGTTGTGAGTAGCTGCGGGACTGTTGCATCTGCGGGCGAGAATTTTCTTGGAACTGCGCAGACGTGTCTTGCGGCGAGTATTGTTGCTGCGGCTGCATGTGAACCATCTGCGGCTGCTCGTGCACAGGGTAAGTCGAGGTTCGTGACGAGCTTACGGGCTGAGAGTGAAGCGCCGGGCTAGCATTGCTGCGGCTGCTGCTAGCTTGATAGGCCTGCTGATGATGGGGCTGTGGCTGCTGATGCAGGGGTGCCCCAGCCTGTGGCTGTGCATTTTGGTGTGCGTAGCCTACAGCAGTGCCAGTGAATGAAGAGGAGTCGCTCGCTGGAGGAGAAGCAAGGCCGCCTTGCCGCTGCTCGCGGAAGCCCTGCTCTGTATTCAAGCGCTGCAGGCGGCGTTGCGACCAGCGATCCAGGGCTGCGTGCTGTCCGGAATCGGACGAGGTTTTGGGAGGAGCGTGGTTCATGGACGCCGTGCTGGCGCGAGGCACCGCCGGTTGCTCGACCGAGTCTGAAGTCTGCGCGAGGCCTGGTATGCGGTGGGGTGAGGGTGAAGTGTGCGACGGAAGTTCAACGACCGAGCTTGTGCCTTCTGTTGCCCCAGTTCCGTCTCGTCTGACTACCGTTGCAGAGCGATTGAGACCAGCAGTACCAGGTGAAGGCGACGAGGCGTCGAAGAAGGAATAGTTGGGACCGTCGTTGCCGGACTGGTCGTCGGGCGTGGAGGGCAAGATCGCAATCGAGCGGCGGTCTAGACAGGCAATTCAGCGGGTGTTGCAGCTCGCGCGTTTGCAGCAGGACATACTCGAGAGGGTGCTGGCGATGCTCTGGCGATCGCTGACCGAAGAGGTGCGCTGGAAGGGCGTCGGACGGCCGTTGGGGCGGAACAGAGGCAGGTCTGCGCGGCGGGTGGTCAGTATCTTGGTATGGACGGGCAGGTATCGACGCTGGCGTGCTTCTCCAGGCATGCGGGGCGGAGGGGCGGGCGATATTGGCCTGCACGCGCGACATGGGAGGGCGCCGGCGCTGCGCAGGGGACGGCAACTCACCTGGATGCTGCTGCTGCTGGTCTTGCTGCTGCTGCTGGCGCTGGTCGGGGAAGAAGAGGTGCGACTTGGAGGCTCGATTGGACTTCCAAAAGGAGGGCATGGGTACCTGAGTCTTTCGCGCCGCTCCCTTCGCTGGGCGGGCAGACGTTGGTAGTGTTGGCCTTAGCTTGGGTATCAAGCAGCTCGTCGCTCGGCACTGCGCTGCGCTCAATCACCGGGGCGCATGCAACAAAACACTCCAGAGCCGCAGATGGGACATGGGATCAGAGACAGGTCGAACGACGAGAGTATGTAGCTTTACGAAGTAGCATATAGATCTGCCCCCAGGGCTCGCCGCTTAGCTTTTGGCACGGCCTTGGGCTGACCATACCACACGCGCAAGAGCAATAATGGCTGGCTCCCACCTATACCATCCCACCAATGCGGTCGCCTACTGCCAACGCGTCGTGCCGGAGCGTGATCCATGCCGTCTAGTGCGAGAGCATAATCTGCGGTGAGCCTGGCTATAGCACTCGATACGACGGCTGACCAGAGATGCGGCGTCTGCAAGGTGAGATGCCAGGTCGCGTGCGTACGGACGATGCTTCTGCGTTGACGTTCTTGAGACCTGTATCTTCAACAGAACCACTGCCAGTAGTCCCTGATGCCCCTGACGAACGATCAGCCCGTGCGTACTGACCGCTGTGAAACTCGCTTGACGCACTTTGAAGGGGATGCTGCCCTATTTTTTCACCCCTGGAGAAACGCTTGGCCATCACATCTTCATCTTCATCTACCCCACCGTAAGGGACAATTTTAGATCATGCCGGAGAAAATCAGCCACTCAGCTGCAGCTCCACACGGCATGAAGATTGCCATAAGATGCGTATCACGGTATCCTCGCATATGCAGCCCGCCTGAGCATTAACTCTGATGAGACTGGGCAAGGACGACGGGAGATCCCAGCAAGGATCTGGGTCTTCGTTGCCGAAAGTATGATGATCAAATAGCTATTGCTGCTAAAGGTTCTCATCTTTCGCGTCATGGTTCGTGAAAACGGCTGTCACCTTGACTCCACGCGCTGTCTCACGGACGGCGGACAGCCTAGCGGCCTGGGTACCACATGTGTACTCAACCGCCTTGGAACTTCCTCTTCTGTCGCACGTCGTCCGGTCGGAGAAGGATGTGAGCAAGTAGTTGGTTCCATGTTGCAGGCGAACAGATAGTTGAGCAGCCCCAATCCCACACTAGTCAAGCCTCTCTTCATGTAAAGTAGACGGGGCAAGCTTCCGAGCTGGCACGATTCAAGCTCGTCTTCCTAAATCTGTAGATCAGCGCTGGTAATGGTTTCACGGAGTCTGATTTGGCTTAATAGTCTACAGTCGCCCAATTGCGTCTGTTTATCTCCTCCTGTCTTGGCAGTTACTTGTGCGAGCCGACTGGCGTCATGGTACGGTGCCTGGCGATCGCATGTTACACGATGGACTGTCCCGTCGAGGCGAACAGGCGAAGTCACGGAGTGGAGCGAAGTGTAACGCACATGAATAGCAACCTCGAATGATCGCCTGCGCCGAACAAGGCTTTGCGAATAATAAATATTGCACCGCCCTGTTTCTATTTGCATTCCAGCAATCGTTTGTAGCAAACGCGTCTATCTGCGCGGTTGATAAATATCACCATTGACGACCGCTTGTCAGCTTCAGCTTCCACATCCAGCCATTCGATCGATCGCACCTTCCGTTCGACCACTGCTCTTTCTGACAGCACTTCGAGCTTCAACACCGCGCATACTCCCTTCGACTATCACCTCACCTTACACATCGATCAATCTACTCTACCCTACCTTTTCCTCAACCCCCGGTTCCGACACAGCACCGCAAGTCTGCACCACTCAACATCCACAACAAACAGTCCACAACACCCTACTGCTACCATGCACCTCTTCAACGCCTTCGTCTCAGGCATCGCCTTCATGGTCGCCACAGTCTCTGCTCTTCCCACCACCAAAGAGCTCGATGTGCGCAAGGCAATGTTTACCGGCAATCCTTTCGAGCTTACTAAGCTCTCCGTTGACCGTGTCGAGGGCGGCAACGTCTCCATGGTCTTCACCCTGTACAACCCCGACCCTGGTTCCAAGATGACTGTCGACTGCACCGGTGGCTGGCCATTCAACTCACGTGGTTGGCCGGCCGGCAATTACGCATCTTGCTCCGACGGTTATTTCGGCTGGTACATAACCGACTTCGTCTCGTGGACCGACTTCTCTATGGAAATCAAGGACACCTTCGACGATCCAGGTTGAGTCAACTTGCGGCACTTGCCTGTATAGCTAGGCATCAGAGTCCCGAACACAGCTAACAAGTCTTCTTAGCGTTGGTTCCCCAGTGACTATTTTCGGTGCGGCACACTACACCAGCAATGTCACGCATTGCGAGATTTACAACGGCAATTCCGAGAAGTGCACCCAAGAGGACGGCAGCATCGTCACGGCGCCTATCGATCGCTCTGTCGCATAGTGCCGGCCAGCAAACCCACCAGGCAACAACCTACGAGTGTGATACGACTGCCTTCGGGCGAACAAGGATACGATCTTTCGAAGTAGCCATCGGCTTATTTCTGCAGGAATGACTGCTGGTGTAACCGAGAGTGCGAGACGGCTTAATTGTATTTTCCAGTCCACGAGGCACAAGGATTTGGCTTCGACGTCTACCTAAGTAAGGTAGGCAGCAGGATTAATGATTCACCATGACATGTTGTAAGATTTCGCTTCTCATTCCTGTATTGGTTCTCACATGATGAGTCTAGGCCTTTGACTCTTGTGACACTTACACTTCTTCGCATTCTTGATGTTCGTCTCGCTGAGACGCAGTTCGCCGTCGCCATCTTCATCGCTGTGCCGAGACTTCCTTCGCAACATTTGGCGCAGCACACCATCGCACGCGACCGATGACTGAGACTATAGTATCGAGCAACAAAATAATCACGCCAACATGTCGTCGTAGTGCTCACGCCTCGATCCCTCTCCGAATCCGCCAAGCAACCTCGATCGTCGCCACCCTCCACCAGCCAAAGCCGTGAGTCACCCGCTTGCGCCCGACATCGCAGAAGCCGTGTCCACCCGCGCTGGTGACTCTATCGCTTGCGACACCAGGAGAGTTTTTGGGCCTCCATACTGCTGAGCGGTACCCGACGTCTCGTGACGACAATATCCGCGCCATACGGACTGGCGCGTGGCCAAACTGTGGTCCTTATAGATAAAGGGCTCCTCCGAGGTAGGCTTTGGCGATCGCCGTTCCAAGATACTGTCTATATCTGTTTCGATTCCTTTGCTTCTTCTGCTTGTTGTATTTCCTAGCCTATCGACATCAATACACATACAGAATACCAAATCAGAGATAGAAATGGGAGACCGACACAATCGCAAACGAACCCGACACAGACCCATCAGACGCCAAAGACTACTCTGTCAACAACAGCTTGATATCAACACCACTGCACCCGTATCGATCCCACCACCAGACCAATTACAATCTTCACCATACGCTTGCTCATGCTGGCGACCTGCTACGCGCCAACAAGCATCAACAAAACCAACATTCTATCCGACGTTGCAGACGCAATGCACTTCCAACGCCAACCCAACTTGCATCAAATCCTTACCTGCCCGCCTCCCTGAGACGGCTCAGAGCAGGACCCGCCGCGTCTTCGGCGGTATTGAATCTTCAGACGACGATGAGTCGACAGAGCTTTGTGCTCCCATGCTGGACGTAGTGCTTGCGCTGTTTGGTGGCATCGACTATGACGACGACGACCATACGCAATGAACTGGAAAGTTTTTGCTCTCAAAGCACGCTGTAGCGGAGTAGCAATGACCAACACTTCGCCGCTTGGCTGCCACCACAGAGTGTTACATACGCAGTCGGCTTGAATGCACGTTATGCATGTGCATCGAGGAACAACGCTGGTGGCAAACCTACACGCAAGGTTGACCGCGATGACAATAACGAGCCACAATCGAACTCGACATTATTGCCGCGAAAAGCCTCTTCCCTGCGGTGAGAAAGTCATTGGCACTATACATGTCCCAATCATTTTTTGGAACCAGGTTCAATCGATTCTTGTTCCAGCTGGACCAGTGCTTGCAAATTCTGATTGGCGGCGTGGTTTCAATCTGCGCCAACAGGGCCTCGCCCAACACAGAGGGCCTCAATCACGGAGGAGGATAAAAAATTGAGGTTTGAGAGATGATGGATTTCCTTCGTGCGTGGTCGTTCCGAAGAGATCATGATGCGTGCAGCATCGTAACACTTGATGCACGCACATTGACGCCAGCCTGAGCGAGATGTTCAGAATAGATACGAGCAGGAGTTTTGATCGACAAAAGTGTCGTCAAAGCTCAAGCTCTTTGGTGGATAGAACTGTATCATAGAAATGTAGCTTTTGGAATCTATCATAGAAGCCATCGAACGTAAATTGTTTTCGAAGATGATCAGAATGCAGTAATATTCCGCGCAGACTTCGTCATGCATCCTCCACGATCTCAGCCGGTTGATGGATCGGTCCAATCCAAGCCGCGTCGAGTGTCACACAATAAGCTGTCTTTAGCCTGACAGCTAGAGTGGCCAACATCTTCAGATACGTACTGAAACAACCCGAGTCTGCTCGCGAGCAGCTACCATCGTTCCTCTAACCATCAACAGACCTCTGCCGCTGGACTGACTGCCATCGCTATTCAGACTTGATAGCAGCAAGCCATAGCCACAAGCAACATCCAGTCTTAACCGGACATCCTAATCCTCCTTCCTCTTCTCCCCAACATCCACGCCCATGCTCTCCAATAACTCCCCAACACACTGCACAATGATGCCATGATCCTGCTCCTGCTTCAACCCACTAACAACAACAACAGCAACCACACCCTCGACCCCTCTAACCCTCACAGGCCAACCACCGCCGTGAATAGCGTACTCCCCAGCCCGCGTACCAAGCGCATACTTGGCCGCAAACGCCGCCTCATCGCCCGCCATCTTGTTGTGCATATACCACGTGCTCTTCGCGAACCGCAGCACCGTTGCTCGCTTGCGGGACACCCATGAGTCGTTGTCTGGGTTCGTGCCGCTGTGAGTTGTCGCGCGGAAGATGCAGTGGTTGCTTTGGGCGAGGGAGATGTCGATGACGACGGGTTGTGGGAGGGGAGTCAAGCGTTGACGCAGGAGGTTGCCGAGTGTCCAGGCTGTGTCGGAGGTGAAGTGGGGGAAGGTGAGGGAGGTGTCGATGCGGTCGATTTCGTCGAGCTCCCGGGGAGGCATGGGGATTTCGGTGGCCATGGTGGTGGGCTGTGAGGGAGATTCTTGGTGGCTGCTTTGCTTGGAGAGGAGAGGAGCTACGTGAGTGAAAACGGTGTGTATACTGGATTTATGGATTTATAGGTTTGAATTGTTGATTGATGTTGTAAGTTCAGGTCACTGAGCCCACTTAGGTTGGAACCTTGGACCCCGCACCTGCAGGATGGACCTTCTCTCTCTTCTTCGTGCCATTCCGACTTTCGCGTCTTCACCTCACTTCATCAATGGCTGGCAAAGCGATCTTCCAGCTAGACATGGCAAAGCTTGCAACTGCAGCTGACTTTAGCGCAGGCACCCTGATGAAAATCATCAAACACACGCTTTGTGGCCAAGTGCAACCCCCGAAGCCAGCACTGATTGCTACCATAACACATGACGGCATGGCCAACGTGTCGGTAGCCACATGTCCAACACGCATTCGTGGTATTGTGTGCTCACGAAGCTTGCTCAAACGGTAGGACATCATTGACTGCTGCCTTTGCGCGCACGATCCCAATTCTTATTCTTCTTTCCCTCCGAACGCTGGCAGTGTATCCAACAGTAATCCTTAGTTTACGCCTGAAACACGTCTCGCTCTTGCACACTTGAAACGACCCGTCAAGATGCCTTTCTTCAACAGGAAGACACAAGCCGCTGATGCGAACACTGCAACAGCAGTCGGTGGCAATAATGCACCAGCAACCGAGAAGACCGGACTCAAGGGATTGTTCTCCAGACGCAACCAGGCGAATAACCAGGAACGTGCAGCTTACGGCAATGACAATCTGAATGCTCGACCACGATTCGGACAGTGGCTCAAAGGAATCATCTTTGACATCATCACCATGGTTATCATGGGCATTATAGGTCTCGGTGTAAGTCTCACCCAAAAGAGATCACATCTCGACAACCAACTAACATCGTCAGGTCTACTACGCTCCACCAGCTCCGTCACGCTCATTCCCAGTCAACTTCGCCAATGGCAACATTGTCTATCCCGAATTTGCTTACCCTCTTCGCAAGGAGATAGTTCCAATCTGGCTAGCCGCCCTCCTCGCCGCTCTCATCCCTATCGCCATCATCCTTATCCTACAGCTCCGCATCCGCTCCTTCTGGGACATGAACAACGCCATACTCGGCCTACTCTACTCCCTCATCACCGCCGCCGTCTTCCAAGTCATGCTCAAATGCCTTATTGGCGGCCTTCGTCCGCACTTCCTTGCAGTCTGCAACCCTGAAGTCCCGCCATTCGGGCAACAAGCCGGCACAGGCTGGACTAGCATCATGTACGACCGCAGCATATGCCGAGGCGACAAAGACCAAATCGACGACAGCCTTGAGTCGTTCCCGTCAGGTCACTCGACCGCAGCATTCGCAGGCTTCATCTACCTATTCCTGTACCTCAACGCCAAGTTGAAAGTCTTTGCAAACTACCACCCGTCCTACTGGAAGCTCGTCGCGGTCTACACTCCCGTACTAGGGGCCACACTTATAGCTGGTGCTCTCACGATCGACGAATTCCACAACTGGTACGATGTCGTAGCGGGCGCCATCATCGGCACGGCAATGGCATTCAGCGCTTACAGAATGGTCTACGCGAGCGTCTGGGATTTCAGATTCAACCACGTGCCTATAGCGAGAGACGTGGGCTTTGGCTATGGAGTTGCGCAGGCCGGGTACGCAGGGTTCAAAGAAGCGGTTGCTACGCGCAAAGCCGGCTGGGGAGCTCACGAAGGGCATATCTTCGGTGGTGCGCCCTTTGATGCCGTTTTGCCACCGCCTGGAAGCCTTGGTGTGCCGGCTACTGACCCTGCGGCAAGTGGAACGGGTGCCAGGGCTGCCGGCGCTGGCGCGGGTGCTGGTGCTAATGACGGTGCTGGAGCGCGATCCAGGCGGTTTGGGTTGCGTTCGAGGAGCGCGGACGATGGTACTGGCGCTGGGCCAGCTGAGGCCGAGAATGCTTCGCGAAGGCCATTGAGGGGTAGCATGTTCAGAAGAGGTGACGAGAACGTGTAGGGACTGGCACCAGGAGTGTCTTTCGATTGCGATTGCTTGGTGTATGGTGTAAAGCGATTGGCTCTTGATCAAGCACTTGCACTTTCTTTGGTCTTGCTATGTAGCGATCGATTCTAATTGGTCCAGTAAACCCAATGAATACGTAGGGCGCGGATATCATTGCTGCTTCCGTTCGGTGCGGACTAGTCTAGTCTCGAAGAAGAGGTAGAGCGAAGCAAACGCGAATGCATTATTCGTCACCAAGACGCATCAGTCTTTGGCATCCATGAAAGCAGCGCACACCTTGTCATAGTAAGAAAATGCAATACACGCAACATGTGATCTATCATGCCACCGATTACGCGGCAGAGATGCTGCTGTTAGATTGCGCGGCCAGCATGCATGCAGATGAGATATTGAAACTCCAGTAGGTCGAATTCCTGCATGCACCTCCCGTATGAGCTCCTGCAAGCATGTATATACACGATGTCCGTGGATGTTTGGTTGAGAGGTTGAGGAGCCGACGCTTGAGCTGCAAGAGTAATATAAACTTGAACTGATCGGCCGCCATTCGTACAGGCGAAGTGCAGTAGGGCTTCGCTTCTCGCGCATCCGGCAGTCGACAGATCACTGCAGGTCATGAAAAGTGTAGACTGCACGACCTGACTTTATTAGCAGAGCTGCTTCGAGCAGTACTCTTAACCCGCCGTAAGAATTCCACATAGCAGTGCGAACGAACGAATTCGCAAGTATAACGATCAGTCGCAAAGCTAGGAACAACTCAACCAAAAAAGCCGTTGTCTGTTCGACCGGGCAAGCGCCACAAGCACTTTATCCTTGATCGGATGTGCCGCAAGCGCGCAGCCAGCCCTCACGCCGTCTCCCTTAATGAGATGCCGAGCCGGGTCAGCTTTCGGGATGTGCTTTCGCCTACCTCTCGCCATGTGGCTGTGTTCTCTGCTGCCCGCGCCCCGAAGGTTTGGGAGTACTGTAAAGTGTGAAAGGCTGAAGGTGAAACTTGGTGATTGCTGGGCTTTTGACTTCGTCCACATGGGCGAGACCGCGTGCGTGTGGCTTATATTGTTTATTATGCTTTTTGAGGGATCTGGGGATTCGTGATTTGTGATTTGGCTTGCATTGCAGGGTTAGAGGGGAGCTTGTAGTGTGAAGACCTTGGGGGTATGTTTCACGACTCCGGCCAGATGGTAGATGAAGACGGTATGAGAAAAGGTCCTCGGACCCCAGGTCTAGATGTATGCATGCAAATGCGAGTAGCTGACTGACCGACGCATTGGGTATAAGTGTGTGCTCAGTATGGACGTGATGATCGCGCGGAGGATGAGAAGAGGAAGTGCACATGTGAACGCGCCTTGTGCGCTGGGGGATCCTGGCGAAAGCTGGTTGACAAGAACCGGCGGGTCGTGCATGGATGGGTCGAGGATCTACTGTACAGCATGCACGCGGCAGGAGCTCTCAGATGGAGGAAGACGCACCAGACCAGGTGTCGGGCGCCTAAGGACGTGATCATACTCTCGTGTGCAGCCCTCACCGTCTTGCTACAAGAATTGCGCGATTTCGAGGGTCGAACATGCAGAAGCAGTAACGCCATCGTGCAGCTGTGTGTATCGCCAGCGAGTCCACCGCCTACATAGCTCCGCGATAACAGGATTCGGGCGTGAAGCAGGTCTCAACGAGTGCATGCAGCTCGCTTCGGGCTACAGTAGTCGATCTGGCGCCACGGGCGTGGTG
The DNA here is from genome assembly GCA_019775635.1 of Cladosporium sp. VS III D KN 1. Taxonomy (NCBI): domain Eukaryota; kingdom Fungi; phylum Ascomycota; class Dothideomycetes; order Cladosporiales; family Cladosporiaceae; genus Cladosporium; species Cladosporium sp. VS III D KN 1. The sequence continues at coordinate 856,464 of JACWFN010000004.1, forward strand.
GCGCAGAGATTACATAGCGTGACCCTAAAGTCTGGCTGTCTCAGTCACTCCACCTCAGTTCTCCCTGCCAACGGCCAGCCAGCCCATCAAAGGCGACGAGCTGGCGGCGTGAAAACGCGCTGGCGGGGCAGACACAGATACGCGCCTTCGGATCGCGCGATGCTGATAGCCGTGCCATGCGGTGCTTGGGTTTGGCATAATCTCCCGCCCAGTTTGCGGGATCCACTTAGCTGGCAGAGCTCCAAGATTTGTGATTCCTGACGTGCGGCGGCAGTGAGAGAGGTAACCTTCACTGCCACAGGGCACTCTTCAGCAGACCGACTCTCGATATGAGGCCGCGACACGGCCGGTCGTATGATGTCGATGGATCTCGAGCGCCGTCTGTGTGCCTCTGTAGCTGATAGCACGAGCTCCTATAGCGCAGCACCGACGTGGTCTAGGAAGGCGCACACGCCGCACAGGGCGGACTTCTCTCCTGCCGCTGGGTGAGTTCGCGGTCGGTACTCCACAAACTCTATCTCTCTTGCACCAACCACCCGCTACACGCCCATCCCTGCACACGCCTGCGAGCCCACTGCCTGCCTTGATATGAGGCCACTCCGCCCGCCTGCGTGCTGCGAGGTCGATCCCGTGCTCGCAGCGCTCATCTTTCTCTAATACCCGTCCTAGCCTTTGCGAATACCATCATGCTGTTTTCGTCGCTTTAGCATCGCACTGCTCCGGAACAAAGCGCATGGCGTCCTGATTTATTGCCATTGAAGCTTATACTCGAATTTTGCGCGCCCGTATCGACTTCTTGAACCAATCGTACAGCTTTCTGTACACCATATTCGCATCAATGGACCCAGAAACACTCGTCTCCTTCGCGTTTCGTGCTCCAAAGACAGTCCGCACCGTCGAACTTCTCGGATCATGGGACAACTTCCAACGCCCATATGCAATGTACCATGACCGTCGACGTGGCTCAGGATTCTACACTGGATGCTTCCAATTCCAAGACATCGTGTTCGACGGATCAGAAGTCGACTGGACCAAACCGCGAACGGGAGGCTTAAAGCAAGGCGGTACTTACTGGTACTATTTTCGACTCGACGATGGCGTAGAAGCTTACGACGATCTTCGCGAATGCACTGCATCTTGCCCATTGATGCCCGGACAAATGGTCAATGTCATGTATGTACCTAGAGAGGTGCCGCAATCTCCAGTCATGAAACGCAGCGCGAGTGTCAGTCTTGTTGGAACGCTATCACAACTATCGTCGCTGCAAACCATGAACCCGCAAGCGAAATTCCAAGCCCCACAACCGCCACCAGTGTCAAAGGTTCACGATCGATGCATATCTGACTTCGCTTTGAACGGACGACTCGAGGGACAACTTTCGTCACCAAAAGATGATTTGCCTACACCACCATCGTCGGAGGAAGGACTTCTCAAGGCTGGCCGCAGGATGTTTGGAAGCGTTGGCTCCTTGCACAAACGTGGCATGTCATTGACCGGCTCGCTGCGCAACATGGCAGGGCGAGCCGCAATGAGAGCTCGCGTGCGACACGAAGCCACAACTTACGAAGCATCGCTGATCAACGAGGAATCCGCGTCCATCCACCCTCCTCGATCCGTTCACGCCAGACCGCAAACACGTCGCGCTCCGGCCGACCTCACCATCCCAGATGCCAACTTCAAAGGCTTCTCACAAGTCGTGGCCATTCCCACGCCAGCAGCTTCACCAACAAAACTCATCCACGACAGCGACACCGCGTCGATAGGACCGCAGTCGATATGCGACATACAATTCCTCTCCACATCACCGCCACAGGAGCCTCTACTCCGCACTTACTCATTACACAACCCAGACCAACACGTAAGCACGATCGAGCCGCAATCCACTTCCCAGACCCTAGACCAACCAAGCCCAGCCCTCGCAGTAGCTTCACCAACCTTCTCCGACGCCACGGTCAGCACCACCGAAGGCGGTGACATGATCGGCACGCCTTCTATGGAAGATGCCCTGGCCACGACCTACGTCGATATCAAAGACGAAGACGTTGCTGCTAGACTCCGCTGGGGTCAAGGGGTGCCGACCCGCGACCCAAGTCAGCAAAACTACAGTCTACTCCCATGTAGAGATTCCGTTCTCTGGCCCAGCACAGAGCGCAAGCCCGCGCCTTCCGACCCTGCTGCCAGCGGAACAACAGGACGCAGCGGCTTAGACGCGATTTTCACCGAGCTGGGCTACCTCGGCGACTCGATCCATTGATCGTCAGAACCTGCTTCGAGTTTTGAAGGAATCGAGTGGGCAAGGCCTTCTGCCAGCACTCGATGTGCTCTTTCCTTACATTGTCATCTATCTTTTAGCGCCACGCGTTTTCCGGATCCCGTTGCTCGTGGAGAAGTGCTCTCTCACGGCCGCCCGTGTTTTTTCTTTGGGGCAGGCGCAACGGTGGTGTTTATGCTCTTTTCAAATACCCTTTATCTATGGTTGGGTTTCCAGGACTCAGTAACAAATGGGACGGACGAATTGTCACGTTGCGGAGTCGAAGTACATAATTGTTTTTTCGCTAAAAGCGACTGGGACTGAGGAAAAGTCCTTAACGAATGTCACTCTTCTGCAATATTAAAAGAAAAACTAGTGCACGTATTTGTTCCAAAGTGATGATTAGAAGTTTTGACATGGATGTTTGTTTTAATTTTTTTCCTTCTATTTGTGTTCCACGGAAAGTTTTGTCCGAGTGATTTTTGTCTTTTCTTTTGGCATGCACCATGCGTGATTTGGCCTTTGTTGTGCGTCGAGATAGAAATTGACGCCAGATTGCTTGCTTCAAAGGGCCAGAATACCGCGTAACGGTTGCACAGCAACATGGCAAATGATACGAAATGTATCTTGAGAGTTGCGACGTTGTAGAATGTGCGTCGTCGTCGCGATTGGGTCGCTGCCTTGGATTGACAGCGTAGTAGTCCGTGGCGTGAGAATCTGACGCGGGAGTCGGGTGGAGCATAGATTCTGGATGGTTCGGAAATGGAGAATTGAATTGCTTTTGGGAAGTGAGGGGTTTGGGTAGCTGGTACATGGCTCTGTGCAGTGTTGTGATCCGAGTATTATGCACCTACGCCAGTGGCTCGTCGATTTCTTCGTGTGCTCATGAGCGGCGGTGCTGACTCCCTTAAGTGAGGACGCTTCGATCGCTTTGGATGCTTGTCTCGTTGGTATGCCTTTGTCGTGAGAGGCGTTGCTGGCGCTTCGAGACGGGAGGAGTGCGCGTCAGACTTTGAAGTTTCTGGTCCATTCTCTCCTGCCTTGTGCGTGACCGGGCGTAAAAGAAGCAAGAGGGATGTAGCAACAATAGTGCCACGATGTCGCGGGTGGCGAGACAGACAGACCCCACAGCACTCATTTGCAGCCATGAGACCTTTAGCGTGCTTTCCATGCTTTCGGGTCGTATGGAAAAGCACATGAGATCCACCGCTGTGCATCTATAAGGATGCAGCAATTTCACAGCTATGCTGAAATCAGTCCGTTCGGCAGGAAAAGGTCTCATTCGACTTGCTGGAGAGCGCTGATCGGGTAGATTTGCAAGATGGGCATGTGAGGAACAATGTGCGGGCGATGGCAGATGGAGGAACGTTGTACTGGCGCGACTCGTGTGGCGTCTTTGTCAACACACAGACGGATTCAGTGTGATTGTATTGATCGGCGAGCGTGGCGTGGCGAGAGGCTCAAGAGTATTTTTCCTTGTGTCCGGTCAAGTCGTGGGTTGAGAGGCGAATTGGTTAAGCGTCAGCACTCGAAAGTCGTAGGAGCCGTACGGACAGTGGAGTTCCATCGGATGTCGGACTGGAGTAATGCCATGACTGATGGAAGGGTGGCGTACATGCTGGATGGTCGAAGTATGAAGGCGTAGAGTTTGACGAAATGTTGAAAATGCTGGCGAAGATGGCAGTGTTGGTGGTGATGGCGATGGTGACGATGATGGCAATGAGCTGGACGCTCAGCTGAGTAATAGTGTCTGAATAGTCTGTCATAGATCCTGGCGCCACTTTATATCGCCGACGCAGGGTGGCCGCTCTGCTTATGAAATTAGTGATCGATTGACGAGGATGTGTGTGATTTATCAATCGTGTTGTATATTCGGGCGTATGTCCATGTGTTGACCATGGGTTGGCCTTGGTGCAACGCTTCTCGGACGAATGCAGTAGTGCAGTAGTGGGTCGGGCGATGGCGTGGCGAAAACATGTGCCATGATTCGATGGAGTGACGATTTCGTGCTACTGTCCTGGAGGGTCTGTGGAATCTGTATTGTGCGATGCGAAGTGCGTGTAGTGGTCCAAGGCGCTATGGGTGGTGTTGTGTGCGAATCCGAGATGTGGGAGACATTCTAATTTCAATTAGTGCAGAGAGGCAAGGAGCGCGTACGAAAGCTATCACAATTTTGGATGTGTTCATTCGGACTTGCATTTCGACTCTATCCGGCTTTGCTTCGTGATCCGTGCCTGTACCATATAAACCTCACTGCGTCATGAAGCTGAGCGTGTGTGAACTGAAACGTCTTGAACTTCCAAACTATTGTATCGTGCTTTCAAAATATTTCATTTGAACACCTCGAGCTAGCCGCAATGTGGCAGGTTACGGGCACCACTCGAAGCATGCGCAGAAAAAAGGCAGTAGCAGGTACCTCATTCCCGCAGCCACAGCGTAAACACCAGCCCATGCAGACCCATTCCTTTTTTATCTGTTGCTCTTGGCGACACGCTCGAGCTCGTCCTTCTTCTTGATGGCGTAAGAGTTGGAGGAACCCTTGGCGGCGTTGATGAGCTCCTCAGCGAGGCACTCGGCAATGCTCTTGATGTTGCGGAAAGCGGCCTCACGGGAGCCGATGGTCAGGAGGGCGATGGCCTGGTTGACACGGCGGAGAGGGGAGACATCGACGGCCTGGCGACGGACGGTACCAGCGGAACCGATACGGGTGGAGTCCTCACGGGGACCGCAGTTGACAATGGCGTCAACGGCGACCTGGATGGGGTTCTGGTCGGTCATGATGTGGATCTGCGGATTTCACGTAAGTATGGTGTCTGTCGATGCGCGGCGGGCGGAAGACGTACGATCTCGAAGGCGTGGGCGACAATGCGGACAGCCATGAGCTTCTTTCCGTTGTTGCGGCCGTTCATCATGAGGGAGTTGGTAAGACGCTCAATGATGGGGCACTGGGCCTTGCGGAAACGCTTCTGGGCGTAGCGGCCGGCAGAGTGAGGCAGGTAGACGGGAGTGCGGATCTGGATGTAGTCGCTGTGTGGTCACATCGTCAGCGTGTGCGTTCCATGTTGCCTCGTCGCATCCGCCATATCGCATATCCCGATCCTCCTCGCAGCCCATTCCATCCATTCCAATCCGTCCTCTCGTGCAGGCAGGGGCGCACTCACGTCAAGGAGATATCCCTGATCTCGACATCCTCGTAGCTCCACTTGTTGAACAGCTTGGTAGAGCCGATCTCCTGGGAGACATCCTTGGGCAGCACCGGGTAGCCCTGGGGCGCCTCAACCTCGACCTCGCCGTCAGACATATTTGCTGATCCTTCTGTGTAAGAGTCTTCCGCGGTGGACGAAAGACAAGACTGAAGGGTGCTGGGTGTCGTCGCTGTTGGTTAGTATGCGCCTGGGAATCCGACTGTTCGACGTTGCTTGCGCCGCGACGAATTCGAGAGCGCACTGTTCTGTGTCTTGGCGGGCGAATTTGAGCGCGCACGGGACGGGCCACCACTGGCAAGGCGAGGGGCTTTGCGACGCCGAGTCCGCTTGCTGCAGCCCTCACTCACACTGCACCACGCAAATATGGAGAAGTACTGCTAACATGTACCACACATCACGTGCTGACCATGTCGCACCTGTGATGGGTTGTCGCCACTCATCTTGGCCAGCCTGTGCACTTACTTTACGCAACACATACTCTACCAGTACTTGTAGCATAATCGCGATGCATGTACATGTACAGCTGCTGCTCACAGGTCTGCAAACAGGCTCTCTGCGGGCACCATGGTATCTTTGGATATTAACCGGACGGTAGAGGCTTGTCCTTGTTAGGTGGATCAGTACACCCTCAGTATTATCTCGACGGCTTTCAAGATGAGCACGTGAGCTATAGCTGCTAGTACGAGTGCTGAAACACTCTGTAATGTGCGCAGACTTATGAGCTAGAAATGTGGGTAGCATCATTTGCTTCAAGGAAAGTATTAGACATCCACCTAGGAGATACACGAAACTCTTCGCTCTACAAATACATCACTCACAGGAACTCCGCCGCTTCGATTCCCAGAGCAGCAAGTATCCCAACGCCGAGACCTCCCAGCAACACCAGACACCATGCTACACCAGCCGCTTCCCAACCCAACACTGAAATCCCGAGGGACTTTGCATGCTTCCATCCGTATTGACCATGTCGGACCTGCGACCTCGCTCGAGACTGAGAGCGAGTACGAACCGATGCCTGCTTACTAGGCGAAACACTTTTCCGTGGCCTGCCAGGACTACGGCTCTTGCTCTTACTGCGGGTGACAGCATAACCACTCTCGTTCGAAGACGCACTCTTTCGGTGCTTCGCTGCTGGACGACCGCGCTTTCGGACGTAGGCTTCCGCAGTACCAGTCGTTGGTCCCTCGCCAGGCCTGGAAAACCGCGTAAGGTTCTTGACAGAAGCAAGCTGCTTGACTGCATCGATCCAGCTCTGGCCTTTCTTGGTAGTTGCCGCAGCTCGTTCTTGTCGCTCATAAGCAACTTCATCCTCGTCTTTCAGCCAAGGGAGCAAAGTGGATCGTAACATTGTGCTCGGGTCTGCCTCCGCAAATGCTAGCCAGAGGCCTACCACGAAAGCCGACAGTACCACATCCCAAGCCATGGCATTAGCGCGTCCAGTATCTCCAAGCATGCCGAAAGTCGACCAAGCAGCGTACTTCACATCCTTTGCAGCTTCTTCCATTGCTTTGTCCGGCTTGTTGTGTGTCACGCTCTCCGCTAATTTGGAATTGAGTGCAATGGCAGCTTGCAAAAGCGTACGACTAGCGGCATAGATTCGAACAGCCACCAGTGGCAATGCCATAATGGCAAAGGTTACAGCTCGTGATCTTTTTGCAGCTACGGCTGTACTGTGGTATTTCCCGAGGCGGCGAGGATGGATCCACTGGCAAAATGTCAGCATAGAACAGGGAACCACCCAACAGCTTCAAGGCAGTCGCAAGGTCTTCATCACAGAACAACTTACAGTGATTGCAGTAAAGGCAGCGTACGTCAGTGCTCCCGTGGCGAAGGTCACAAGAGGAGTTCCCGCCCATTCGGACGTAGATGGCAACAAGCTCCAAGCTGCAGCGTGAAGCCACAATGGAACGAGGATAGGCCATTGGTAAGGTGTCCAGCGTTCCATATGAGTATCGCGGACCGGCGACATCAACATGAGCGCGTACAACAAACATTGTGATCCTGACAAACTTATGTAGCCGGAAAGTAATGTAAGTAAAATGGGTGCGCTCCAAGGCAGTGCACGTACTCGAGCTGGATGATGCATCAGTACGCTTTCCTTATCCATATTTCTGACAAAGCCACTCACTCTCATAACTCAAGAGATAAAACCACATCAGTGCTCCCCAATAATACTCGCACGACCACCAGTAATCAGCCGGCCTATCGAAAGGAGGCAGCCACTTCGCAAGCACATTCGAGGCGTCGAGCGAAGTGTCGAAGTGAAATGGGGTCCACTCGTTCAGTATTTGCGACACCCATGTCCGAACCGACACAGCGACGTATTGTCGACCGGGTCCACTGTGCGAATGTCAGTCTGGGGAGAACTACTTGCATATGCGAAGTCAATTACCTCCAAAGTACTTCCTGCTGGACAACACCTTTACCCTCTTCGCTTGATCCGACAGCTCTTGCATGCAACTCTTCTCCTTCTGCTCCCGGATGATCGCCAGCCAAAGTGGTCTTCACCTCCGTCCTCGCCTCGTGATCTGCATACTTCAAGACCGTGACAACAACGAAGCAAGCGAGAGCCAGGCCGAGGAAAAGCTGCACAAGCCGTTTCCGCTGCGCGCCATGCCGCGTGCTGAGTGACCGGCTGGCGAGATCGTATTGGCTGAGCAGCAGAGCGATTGTGCTGCCGATTGTGAAGACGATGGCCGCAACGGTAAAGTAGCCTAGAAAACCGTGGATGTGCTGCTCTTTGATGACGGCTTGTCCTGTTAAAGGGGACGACATCTTGGGCACACCGAGAGTTGAGAGTGGGCGCGGTGACGATCAGCAGCTTGTCTGGCGCGTTGCGAACGCACAGAGATCATGGTTGTGTTGTGATGTTTCTGGAATGTTGCTGCGTTGAACAGGTGGCGATCTGCTACGACATCCCTTGCTTCAGATGCCCGACCATTGATTGAGCTCGAATTTCTCTATTAGACTTGCTTTACGATGATCTACTCTAGTTTGTACATATTATTTACAACACATGTATCATTGGCCATCACCGTTCTGCTTCTTATCTTTCTTGCCTTTCTTGGAAGTCTTGCTTTTGCCAGCAGTGGCAGTCTCGGCAGCCAGAGCAGCAGCTTCTGCTTCTTTCCTCTTCTCTTCTTCCGCAAAGAGCTTGAGGAGAGCAGGGGTGAAGTGCTGCATTTCAGCGATCTCGCCCACTTTCACGCGCATGTAGTCGAAAGCTACGCAGACCTTCATGTCGGACTTGAGCTTGAAGTTCACGGCGGCAGGACCACTTTCAGAGCCGCTGGCCTTCTTGTCGGGGAGGTCGTATTGTTGGCCTGAGGTGTTGTCTGCTGTTTGTGCGGGCAGAGTTGGTGCTTGCTCGTCGGCTGGGCCTTCCATCATCTCGTCCGGGTTGCCGTTTGATGCTTCCATGGCCGCGTCGTCGGGGTTCAGCATGGGCACGTCTTGCGTGATGGTAGTGTCGTTTGCGTTAGAGTCATCATCTCCACTGTGCTCAAGCACTGGTAGCTTCTGGTATCGCTGGCTGAAGTGTGTGAGCACGCAAGCCTTCGCGTCCATAGCTTGAGCGACTCCAAGGGCTTCAGAAGTGGTAGAGTGGTTCTTGGCATAAGCATCACCCTGCAGCTCATCGTCAAATGTGGCTTCGTGAATGCAGACAGTCGAGCCCTTTCCAATCTTAGCAAAATCTTTGCTCGGTCTGCAATCGCCAGAATATGATGCCTTGAAGCTTGAAGGCCAAGTGATTGATATGGCGCGAGCGCCGTGACAGTGTTTCACGAGGCATGCTTGGACGTCTTCGAGTCCGAGCATGAACGGTTGCACATTCATGGAAGTGAGCTTATCTCGTCGATCTTGGCTCTCCAAAGCGTTTAGCACTGACGGAGGCACAAACCAATTCAAGCGCGATTTCTGTCCCCTGTCTGGGAAGGCAGGGGAAACGGTCAGCGGTGCCAAACGAGAGTAGCCGTAGTCCTCCACTGAAGAGTACTCAGCAAGCCATGATGCCATTGCGGGCTCAGATATCACTGCAAGTCGCTCCTCATCGAACAAACTTGAAGCATGTGCGCTTGGTAGCGGTGTTGCCGCCGGCTGTGACTTGTGCGCCTTCTTGTACCATTCTTTGATCACACCGACTGTGCCCAAATGGTGGTCTGCGTGCATGTGACTGATCACGATGAGGCGTAGACCTGTTATGATCTCTTCGAACTCTTCTGGAGAAAAGGCACGCTTGAGTTGACCAAGAGTATTCTCTCCACAGTCGAAGAGCATGCTACCCCATCCGGGCACTCTCAAAAGTGTGGCAGAGACGTTCCGGTACTTGGAGGGCAAGGCTGAGCCTGTGCCGAGTGTGGTGATCTCGACATCCTCTCCTGGCACTGCGCTTACCCACTTCGATATAGCGTCACTGTCTGACTTCACCAGTTCTTGGACACGAGCAGCTTCCTCGAGAACCTCCTTGGACATCTCATCCTTCGTTGCTTGGATGTCCAATGCCTTGACGGCTTCTTTGTTGTGGACTTCAACCTTTGGCTCAAGCTGGACGATTTGACCTCTAACCGCTGCTTGGACGTTTGATGCGAGAGGGGCATTGACGTGGTTTCCTGCAGCGCTACCATTGCCATGAGTTGGGACTCGGTATCTCTTGCCGTCGATTTGTTGCAAGCGGATGGTCGCAGCAGCAACCGAATCAAGTGCAATGTTGTTAGGGCAGTAGTCAGGGGAAGAAACGACATGCTGAAGATCGTTTCTCTCAGCCATAAAGTTGCGTAGCCTCGAGTCAAGAGCGACTCCAGGACCACAAATCCAAACGACTGCGCCTACGCCAGACATGACCTTGGGCTCGCGCCATTCAGGTCGCGCGATAAGGTTCTCGATATACGAAGAATCGGGAAGGTCAATCACAGCAAGACCGCCACCTTCCTTACTCGCGCCCAAAACCTGCTCGGGAGTGACTATTTGGCCATCTTCGTTCTCGACATTCTCTCCTGCGGCAAGTCGAGCCCATTTCAGTCCCTTCGCGACATTTAGCTTGATGGCGTTCTGCGGGTTGAATTTTCCTCTCTGAGTGTGATTGCGAATGATGTAGCTGATAGCTTCCTTTGCAGGCTGGGTAGGTGGCAGGCTTTCCACCAGTGCTCCCGGCCAGGGGTTTCGGACAAGCACCTCCAGATCCGCAGTGGCTTGGTCCAGATTGGCACCAGGAAGTGGGCCCGAGTACTTTTCGATCTTGTTGGATCCCGAGTTGCGAATGAAGATGGTGGCAGGCATCTTGACATCTGCCAGACGAGTCGGGTAAAGCGTATCCAGTCGCCATGTAGAGTTGAACATCTCGCCAACGACAGCTTTGGCGGTAAGTTGGCTCTCTTCTTCTGGCGTCACGCGGTCTGGCATACCAGATCTTCCCTCCTCTGGTACTTCACCTTCGTAAACTTCCTCGATGCTCCTCTTGCGGGGACTGGCAGACTTACCCTCTGAAGGGCTTGATGATTTTGATGTTGGCGATGGGAGAATTGACATGGGCCAGACTTTGATGTTTTGATCCGCAAAATGCGGTGCCCATTCGTCTTCACCCTCCATCCTGTACCTGTCTGGCCCGACTTCTTGTACATTTAGAGGCATACCCTTCCTGAACACGAACCGGCGCGCAGTGGCAAGCATATGGTTCAGGTTCGGTGGCGCAAACAGTGTCAATCCGTTTGCACCAACCTCAGCCTTGGCGGCCTCTTGCAGCTCCCTCATTTTCTCCGCATCATCTTGCACGCCCATGTCTTTTGCCTTTTGTGTCGCTCTTTTCTTGGCCTCTTCCAATCCTGATGCTTGACTCGTTGCAGTCACATCGGCCAAGGTCAAAATCATGCCGATCAAGCCACCAGTGTTCTGCCATTCTGTCCTGCCTGTGATGAAGCACTCGCTGACCTTCAGCAGCCTCGCTCCCATTTGCACACATGCTCGTTGCGTGCCCTCCGCTATGCTTCCGATCAGGTATCTTTTGTTGTCGAAGTGTAGAATGAGTGTAGTTCCAGGTGTATCAGCCGTAGGCGTAGTGAGGACCTGTACGAAGGACTTCATATTTTTGGCGTACTGATAATTGAGATCGCGCTGTGCCCGGAAGTATTCTTGTCTTGGAGGAGCCAGTCGCTCGATGTGATGATCCTTAAACCGAGTGAAAGGATCGTTCTGTGCTTTTGACAGCAATTCAGAGTCCTTTTTATCGCGAAAGGATAGTTTCCCACGGTTTCGCCAACGATCTACCGTTTCTCCAAGCTCATATCTTCGAAATGACGGTAGGATTTGCGCTGTAGATCGAGTCGGCGGTTCTGGTAACTCGAGTTGCTCTTCCGGGCGTAGTAGTTTGTCGTCCGTAGGTTGGGCAGGTTTGTGGTTATTTGCGAGATCTTGCAAATGCGAAAGCACGCTGTCGGAATATTTACGGGTGGACGCGCAAGATCGAACAAGTCGGGGAACAGAAAAGAATCGTGAAGTCGTTAAAGCGACTGCGAGCCCGCGCGTCGGCGCCAACGTGGAAGCTATTTTGAACGAAAGAGTGGGTGTATTGACAGTGTTGTGAGAGACCGCGACTGCACAATTATCGATGTGACATGTCTTTCTTACTTCGAGATGCAGAGTCGGCCAATGGAACTCGCAGGCCAAACTTCCGAAGCGGTATGCTTGGCACCGACGCCGCGGGCGTCATCACGGATTGAGATTGAGATAAGGGTCCAACGCGTTAGGAACACAGTGCATTAGGCTAAAAACAAGTGAATGCCAACCATTCGGATTCCGAAAAAACATTCGGCTTGTGGCCATCATGTATCTTAATGATGAGCTTGACTAGTTCACTTCGCCTCCCTTTCCTCCCTGAAGATCGGATACTCGTATCCAGCTCCAACCGGCAGAATACCAAAGTACGTGAACGATGCGAAAGTCTCCGGCTCGAGCGTGACGAACGCCAGCGCAGCGTTCTTTTGTCTCGAGCTGACCCTCCAGCTGCCGGCCGGCAACCACAAATCATCCTTGATGTACGGCTCCGTAGTGACAGTGTTACGTACGGTACCTTCTGTCACCTCGGTGTCGAGAGTTGACGACGTAATGTTGTACGCTTGCACAGTGCCACGATACTCGTACTTTAGCTCTTCGACTTCGACGCCCATGATGCGCAGGCGGTCGGCTACTGCGCCCCAGTTGCGTGGAATGAGGTATGCTTCGGGACGAGGACGAGTGATGTTGGCTAGAGATGGAGTTGTGGTCTTGAACTCGATTGGGACTTCGACAACACTGCCGTTATTGATATCGACCATGGTGAAGGTGCGATTAGAGCTGGGCTGGGTGTCTGTCAGGACGATCTCTTCGTCGCTGTTGATGTAGTCCTCTGCTGCGGCGGCGAGGACTTCAAGCACTTCTTCGGAGTTGTCTCGCGCAGTATTTAAGATCGACTCGACCATTGTGAGAGATGCGGCTGTGCGGCGTTGGAAGTGCTGGTCTGCTAACCACTGGCCACGCACTTCAGTCAGGATACTGACGGTCTGGGTCATGCCGTAACTATTCGTTCCTGATGCTGGCATGGTTGACAATTCTTCGAACAGGATTGGTGAGCCCTCCACATCGCTCGTGTCGCCAAGAACGTATGGACCCCAACGCATGCCGCGAGACTCTAGCAAGCTGCCCATATTTGCTACAAAGGTTCCCTCGCTCAAGTTACGAATCATCGGGTGGATGTTGAGGTTCTTGCCGCCGCCAATCATGGCGTCAAGACCGTGGCGGTAACGTCCACTGTATACATTGTGACCGGCGAACTCATGCATGTCAATGGATATGTGGGAGTCGAAGGATGAGAACAGTCGCTTGACGTCTTGAGAATGTTGTTTCACCAGCTTCGTGTGCTCTCGGTTGGGATCGATATTTGAGGCAAACTCGCTACGCGTCATGTCAGTATACGAAGAGAGATGTCAGGCAGTGTCATTATACCGTTGGAAGTAATGCACCCCATCAGGGTTATATCTCGGCATGACGAAGATGTCCATCTTCTCCAGAAGGCTTGCCGTCCACGTGGTGTTGGTGTCCATCTTTCCCAGGAGTGCCATGGCACCCTGATCAGCAGCCGGCTCATTGCCATGGATTGCTGCTTGAAGCCACACCCGAACCTTAGTGGAGTTAATGGGCTTGCTGTTGGGATCGCTCAAGAAAGCTGTGAAGATCGGCCGGCCCTGTTCAGATTTGAACTCTGCGATCTGGTAGTTGAACCAATCGTGTCGGCTCGCGATACCACGGAGGAAGTCGTCTGAGAAAACTTAGTCCGTATTCCACCAGTGCTCGCCTGATGCTGTACTCACCCAACGTTGTCTCATTAGTCGGCCCCGACGTTCCATTGCCGAAGGTCTCGACGGGCACCGTCTCAGGCCAAAGAAATGCAGGCGAGGTGAGCTCAACGTCGACATCCTGGTAAGCTAGGGCTATGGCCTCATTATCTTTGCTGGTTGGTGAATAATTCCAGCCTACAAGGTCAGGTCTGATCTGTCAAAAGGTATTCCAAGAAGGAGCGAACCGTATGTGGGTGGAGGACGTACACGATACCCAGTATAGCTGCCTGGAAGTTGTAAATCGGCTTCATACTGGCAACGATGATGGTCTCCTATCGCGTGATATGACTTGGAGCTGAACGATCGATCTTCTTAATTCTTACGCCTCTGGTAGTTGCGCGAGTAGGAGCTTTGAGTTCCACAGATGGGCTACGAATTCTGCCACAGCATGCGAACCCATCTTATAAACTTATCGTTTGCGTTTGAGAGCATACTTACAAGGCCATATGCTGGGTCAGGCCAAGAATCAACAGCTAATCTGACCGACGTCGGCGCGGAAGACACCGCTGTAACAACAATGCGGATATCCACATAGTTCTCGTGGGTTGCCTTGGCAGACTCACAATGCTAGAAGAGCATGTACTTTGACATCGGAACATTTGTGTCCGAAGGCTTGGTAGCGACTCGAGTCAAGCTTTTGTAGCTGTTTGAGGCAGGCGTCAAGACCGGTCGGCGGGGTATACTTGCGCCCAGAGATAGTGGTCTTGGAGAGGAACAGAGAGATATTTCCATGCTCATGACGGATGGCAAGTTTACCGTTTACGTGATGGAGGACCAAAAGGAAGATTGCCTTAGGACTTACATGTACATATATAGATACAGGTGAGAGTCGTTGGACCGGATTTGAAAGGAGAACATGAAAATGCCGCGTGAGACGACTGATGACGCAAGACTTGGCACATCATTGCCCCTGGAGTGTAGAGATGGAAGTACCTACATACATGTACATGTATGTAGGAAACAAATGTATACCTGCATGTACACGATCACATGTCAGCCCCAACTCATTTCTGAAGGACGTCTCGAACACACGGGAACATATCTCCCCGATCTGATCGCCTATATAATAACACATACGCATTTGATCGGCGTTCATACCTGACGAGATATACAGGCATATCTTTCTCATGCGCGAACACCCAAGGCTCAAGCACTCAAGTGAAATCCTGAACGGTGGTTCACCAAGGCACAGCCTCTTCTTCGAATGACTGAAACGTTCCCGTCCGCGTTGACTTCTGCGAAGTCTCGATCTGTGCTTGTTAGTCGAGCGACACAAAATGTTGAACAGGAAAATCGCATACATCTCGCACCATCCCACCAATGCTCTGCTTGAGCGTGACAGGCGCCTGGTCCAATCCCATCATTTTTGCGGCACCATTACCCATATCGGTCTGGACTTGACTGTGAATAACGTGTTAAAAGACCTTACACGTGATACTTGCTTCTGTCATGTCATTCAAAACGTACCCGGGATCCATGCAGAACCCGCTGAGCCACTGGTTTTCTGCTGCTATCTTCGCAACAACATAATTTCCGGCGGCTTTTGACAGCCCGTACGCGCCTGGCCACAAAGCTTCTTTTGCAGAAAGTTGTATGCTGCCAAGTTTAGACGACACGTACGCTAGCTTTGGCTGATCGGCAGCCTTCATGAGAGCCTGCATGGCTTGGAATAGGTGCACAAGCGCATATACGTTGACGTCGATCATGCGCTGCACTTGGCTCAGATCCCATTCAGAGACTGGAGCCGGGTGTTCAAAGATGCCGGCGTTGGCAATGACGAGATTGATCTGCGTAATGCCATGTTCATTTTCCAGAGCCGACGCAGCTTCTCTAGCATCTTTGGTTGATGAGCTATCAATTTTCACAACGATCAACTTGCTACCATCACCGCGTTTGAGCTCTGAGAGAGCTTCGGTATCGGCACTCGTTGTGTTGCGGACAGCTGCGATGACTATAGTGTTATCCTCAGCAAGATAGTGCTCGGTGAAGCCTTTGCCCAAGCCTGGCATCCTGGTCAGTTTGCTGTTCGATCGGCATCTTGCTGAGACCAACCTCTACCCGCACCAGTCACAAGAACAACTTTGTTACTCATCTCGAAGCAGTTTCTAAACGTTAAGGAAGGAACGCAAGAGCAAACGTAATGACCATGAAACGAGTCGTCCCCTCGAATTGTATCACCACGGCTCGTTCAGGTTGCTTGAACGGTTGAGCTCTGTACGGTTTTTAAACTAGTGATCCGAACCAGTCATCGTGCCCTAGAACACATCCGAAGTGGCCGGCTTTCACGGCCCGAACTTGGCTTCGAGCATCCACAAAGCTGCGTGGTGGCGGCGACAAGCGCTCGAGAATTGCATTGCAATTGCTCCATTTTTCGAAACAGGATGCTAATGATTGTCCTTGAACCTCAGATATGTTCATTGCTACTACATAAGATTGCGTCGAGCACCATAGATACCAGATGTTCACATTCGGTTCTTAGTAAGGACGACGCCAACAACTGATCTTTGACTTGAACGAAGCAAAACGAACAATCGTCTATGTTTCGCATACTGCTATACGTATCGAAGTTTAACTCTGGTGGTTGTTTCCAGGGCTTTTTTTCTAGCTCTTTTCCATCCACTCGGACTTGCGGCCACCGGTGTACTTGGCCTTGCGACCCGTGTACTTGAGCGTGAAGACGCCACGTTCGATGGAGTTGACCAGGATGTTCCCAGACTTGAAGTAAGGATAGTTGCTCCAGGTGCCTAGGAACTCGATCGCCTGTATCATTTCGTTAGCACCGATGCTGCGTATAGTTGTCAAGGGTATACTCACGCCATCATCCTCGGGGTGGACATCAAAGAAGCCGGTCTCCTCGATGTTGTTACCGGCAGGATCTCTGGGAAGACCGGAAACATCGACGATGCGAAGACCAGAAGCATAGTTGGATTGGTATGAAAGACCATCAAGTGTCTGTTCAATAATTAGTTTCTAACGTCCAACCACGCCTTATCGTTGATAACAACTTACATATTGGTTGTGGTCGATAGATTTCTCCGGCGATTGGTAGTAACCAGTGTTGACTGGAGCCTCCAAGTCGCTGATGTCAAAGATGTAGGTCGTAGTGTGGTTGACAAGACCTCCGATCTCTCCGGCGGGAGGTCCGGCCTGTTGTAGCTCGTCGAGCTCATCATCAAGGAGAAGGAAGGTCATGTCTTCGTCGACAATCCAACCTTGATGGGAATACTCGTTACCGATGTAGGGAGTGGAACTGATGACAATAGGATTCTGCTTGTCGGTGGTGTCATAGACGGTCAGAGTGTCTTCATTGTAGCCGAAGCAGATCTCGCGGCCGAAGTACTTCTGCGTAGGGCCCCGGTAGATAACACACTCAGCATCGTGAACATAACCATCGAGACCGATGCAACCTGGAGAGGTAGGGTTGCTAGGATCCGAGACATCAACCATGAAGAGACCGCCAGCACAAGGGGTGTTGCGGGAGTTCGCGCCACTGCGACCACCAACGGCATAAATCATGTCAACTTCGGGATGAGCGACAATGTTGTGGGAGGCACCGAAGCCATCAAAGTGAGCCGTAAGATCTCTATCATTTTCGAAGATGACAGGGTGCTTGGGATCAACGTCGACAAGATTGTTAAGGTCGAAGATCTGGAGGCCGTGACCAGTGGCCTCGGAACCAATGTAAACGTGGTCCTTGATGACCTTCATGTCTCTCCAGCTCGTGGCCTCTGTGTAGGTATCGAGGCGTCCAAGATAAGAGAGCTTGCCGTTCTTGCCGATCTCGACGAAAGCTACACCATCAGTGTGGCCCACAATGCCAAATTCACGGCCATTCTTCGAGGTCCATCCCCAGATGTCGTTGCCGCGCTTTTGTGTGGCTCCCAGATCTTCGTGGCTGATGAAGTCCAATAGGTCGACGTTGTTGCATGGGTATTCGCCGGCGAAACCGTTCTCGCATTTTGCTGCTGTGGAGCTCTTCTTGTACCTTTTGTTGCCATCGAAGACTCCACGTGCAGCTGCCTTCTCCCAATATCTCAGCTTGATCTCCATCATCTCCTCCATAGAAGCGGCAGCCACGGCGGTAGCGCCGAGCATACCGACAGCGAGAGCAGAAGTGATCTTCATCTTCAGTATGGCTGTATTGACAATATGGATAAGAGGAACAAGCTGTGTGCCTGCACCGGGAATGACCACAAGTCAACTTATATAGTCTCAGCATCGGCAGTCACGCCAGCTAGCTATACCATTCATACTTCTTGGACCACACTGTAGTCAGGCGCTTGAAGTCTTGGAATATCATATACTTATCTCTTGGTATCTGCGAGGTTATAGTACACTCCGGCGCCTTCCTAAAGTAACATGGTGGCAGAATGCGAGACACCATAGAAGATGCGCGGATTGGTGTTCAAGAAGAGAAGTTTAGATGGCCGAAAGCCAGTTTCTCGTGAAAACAAGCCGGAAGTCGGCCGATCATTATTTATCTCCACTGTTGGCACGCATGACAAGCTTGGGGCTCCTAATGAAGCAAGCGCCACCATGTGGGGAGTGGCTGTGAGGGATTGTACGGAATTACGCCATGGCGATTGCAGGATTGGCAGCTTGGCTGCCAAGATATATACCAACTTCACTTTGCCTCAAGAGGCAGGTTGCAGTAAGCAAAGCATGAAGCCTGACCATTCGCCATATGGGTGCTCCACTTCAGAGCTTCAGCGTGTTCAGCACTGACTTGAAAGGACATCAGCTAAACACCTCACATTCTGACCGACAATAGAAGTACATCCATGCCTCGACGTGGTTGTGGTCATAGTCCATTCTTGGACGTCAAAGGGCATGATGGAACAGTCCAATGTTGTGGACAACAACCGTAGATACCTTATCATCTCGGGACGTCTACCACGACTCGACTTCTTTCTCAAAGTCTACACCGAAGAGCCAACTCAAATCCATCTCCTTTTCCGCTAGGAGGCTCTGAGCTGAAGTCCTTTCGTTCGTCGGAGTTCTTCTCGCTTCAATCATTCCATTCAGCTCAAAGACTTTCCCGACCCTCTCAGATCTCCATTGCTGCCATTTCTTCAAGCGGGGAGAGAGTGCGCCTGCCTCAAACAAACTACTACCAAGGCTCTTGATGATCAATGACAGTGTGTACACGTCTTCGAAGGCCTGGTTGACACCTTGACCTGCACTCGGAGGGATCGCGTGGCTGTCAAGTAATCAGCGAGATCGTTCTGGACACCAAGTGCAACCGTAGCCTTTACACTTACGCAGCATCTCCAACCAGTATCGTCCTTCCCTGACCATCAGCACTGATCCAGGATGGTAGACTCGGTATGACGTAGAACGGCCACAAGTTAATCGTATCAGGAGAGATCTCTCTTACAACGTCCTGCACGATCTGAGGAAAGTCTTTGGTGCCCGAGGCAAGGAATTCTATGAGTTCTTGCTTGTCCGCAGCGCGCGCATCCCAGCCAGCGCGATCGGTATGTGTCCACATTCGCTGACGTCCAAAGAACATTTCACTCGCTTGGGTTCTTTGAGGCGCTATCACGAAAGCACCATGAGTCGGGTGTTGAATCGTGAGTGGCAGAGGATACCTCAGGGCAGGACTCTCCAGATCCTTCAATGCATCGTTCGTCAGACCAAGCGCTGACGTTGGCGCAGCTGCTGTAACGCCAGCCATATTGAGGAACTTGGGTGCCAGCTCCGGATACAGCAGTCGACGGACAGTCGAGTGGATCCCATCTGCCCCGATGAGCATACTGAAGACACTCGTATCGCCATCCTCGAAGCTGACGCTCACTCCGTCTTGGTGCTCATCAGCGCCAACAAACTTCTTCCCGAAGACGATCTCAAGACCAGCACTTTTCATGGCGTCGACCAAAGCATTGATGAGGATGTAGCGGTGCACTCTCAGGGCATCATACCCATACTTGGTCTTGTCTCCAAATTCCTGCCTCTCCGACTTGGAGCCTTCGATGGTCTGCCACGTGAGATTTCGAAACTCGTATCCTTGCCTTCTCACGGTTTCATACACACCGAGCTTGTCAAGTATCTTGAGGGCGTTGGGCGACAACATGACAGCTCCACCTATATCCAATGGTTGAGCTCTAGCTTCAAAGATGGAAGGCGTAATTCCGATCTGTTGCAACGCAAGGGCGAGAGCGAGTCCAGCTAGGCCTCCGCCTATGATCGCGATCTTGGGCCTTGACAAGTCCATAATGAGTAGAACGATATTGAAAAGTATCTCAGCAATGACCTTCGTAGTTGATGGTCGAATGTGTTGTTTGTTAGTATCATTTATAATGAACTCACGATTGTTATTATAGCTACATGAACTGATGCGGATCCCAGTCTCCGATGGCTTGAAGCTGACGCGTCCGCTTGCAGCTCGCCAAATTTCGAGGCGCTATGCAGGTCGACACAAGATCCTTTGCTTACTCTGTCATGCAATTACATCAGTACTGATCAGCACGCGAATCTAGATTTTGTCTCATCGTTCGGATGAACGGTATTGCATGATCAGGGTCGACGCAGATGCACGAGGTCAAGTCGGGTCCGTCCACACTACTCGATGTCAGGAAGAAGCATTGTTGTCGACTCTTGAAACGAACGAAGATGGGCAGCATCGTCACAATACCCTAAGAAGAATGAGTTGCTTGTAGCGGAAGATGTGGTTCTAGCCCGTAGTGCCGACAGGACATGTTTGATCACTATGAGTCCCTGTTGTTCAGTGTAGCGTCGATGTCCGGACCAACAAAGCTCTTACGGCCCTCAACTTACCACCAGAAACATGAGAAGATTAGCACACCACCAATCAGAACAATGGTCCAGTTCATCGAAGATGCGTCCGGATGCGCTGTAGCCGGCCACAGCAGGAAGAAGGTCGTGAACAAAGTGTAAATGACCGCAACGCCATTGATGATGTTGCGATATCGGCCGAGTGTGAATGGTCCGTACGGTATGTGCTCACCTCGCCAGCGCTTGAAGACGCCGAGGATTACGGGAGTGATCTACGGAAATATCAGCTTTAGCATCCTGGAGGAAATCTGCAGTCTTCAGTCTTACATATGTGATGTATAAAGTAGCCGCCGCAGCATTGACGAATGCTAGGAAAGCCGCTGATGAGCCGATGTTGATGAGTCCGAGCAAGACCTGGATGATGACCGAGAGCATGATTGCTCGGAATGGTACTTGCGACTTTGTGCTAACATGAGCAAGGTAGTTGGAAGCAGGCAAGCCTCGGTCGCGTGCGAAGGCCCAAGTGGTCCGCGAGCAGCCCGCCATAAGACCGAAGTGCGCCATGATCACAATAACAAGTGAAACGACTGTCATGGCATTCGCTCCATGGAGCGATCCAGTGGCTTGATAGTAAATCTGAATGATCGGATAGCCAAGTTGTGACACTGGCGCAGCAAGAACCTCGTCAAGGTTGCCTAGTGAGAACAAGAGAGCAATTATCATGCCGAACCCTAGCTGCAGTGTTAGGTACACTGCTTGGTCGATACATGGAGTAAATGAAAGACTTACCCAGCAAGCCGTTAGTCAGTATCGTGCCAATCATGGCTCGAGGAATGACGACCATCGGGTCTTTGACCTCCTCGCTCATCTGTTTTGGTATAAGTCTTAGCGCAATGCTCCAGGGAGTCTTCCAGGGTTTGCTCACATGGCTTGCCGCATCGTATCCTACAAATGGAAAAGTATTGCCAACCAATCCTACACAGAAGGCAATTCCATAGTTCGGCCAAGAATCCGTGTCGGCAGTAGAAGTGAAGACGAAATTCGCATCTGTTTGTGGTGCAAGGTACACCAGCGGGATCAAGACAGCGAAGAAACCAACGACGTGCCAGATGAATAGAAATCCTTCAAGCTTTGGCAGCCACTTCGCGAATCCAACATTTACAACCACACCAAGCATGATGATACACCAGTATATCAATGTCCCATGCCATGCTTGGTAGTGATCAAGATAGCCTGGATGGTTCAGCACAGCCAGAGATTGGATGATGGTCGCACCGAGGTATGCAGGAGATGCTGTCGTGAGTTGCCATCCCCAGAATGTGATCCATCCAAAAATCCAGCTGACAATTCGGAAGTGCTTCCTCGGTGCCAATTCGGCTGCCCAGCGATACTGCGCCGCGGATGTTGGATACATTGAAGCATACTCGGCCAAAGAGGCACAAGTACAAAGTGTGCCGATGAAGCAGAAGAAAAAGCCATATACCAGAGCGACTGGGCCACCATTCGTGAGGACTGTCGTAAAAGTTACCGAGTATGCTTCCCACGTGGCCATGACTGTAGTGGTGAGCCCCAAGCTTGACATGAATCCAAACTTGCGATTGAGCTGCTGCTTGTAGCCCAGACTACGCAACACTCGCGCATCGTTCTCGTCCGTTTGCTGATTCGAAGGTATCTCGCCGCCTTTACTCTGGTTCATCTCGAATTGTTCCATGTTATGCAGATTTCCGCGCGGAGTAGGAGGCGAAATTGATAAACTCACAGAAGAGCGGCTTTTGGAAAAGTGAAACAAGACAGCGAGGGGCCTTCCAAAGCACCGTTAAACAACAAACCAGACGCTCATACACCGCGGAGTGGTCTAGAAAGGAAGGTGGACAAAATGCAATATACTCACCATCTTTCAGGTTCTGAATACCAGGGTACTTTCTTCCGTGCCGTCTGGTTAGCGACATTTTCAAAAAAGACCTCTTACGTCGCACATTTGGGACGCACTGCAGCAAGATCTCGCCAGATGAAAGGAGCTTCGCTTGAAGACATGCCGCTTTTTTGCGAATTGAAGCGTGCATGCAACAGCGCTAAGCAAGTGGCTAAGCAGTTCAAACCTGGTCGCCTCGTACCACTGCATCCGACCTTGAACGATGGAATGTAAGGTCAACCGATGTTGTGCAACCGAGTTGCCCCTGCAAGCTGCATCAACTTGAGATCAGCGAAGCACAGTCCTGATTTCTGCCAAGTTGCGCGATGTGGAGGGCGTGCCGAAGTCCCGTGGGGAGACTTTATTTGCTAGGATCAGATCCCACGCATGACTCTAGGATATTGTAGCTGCAGCTCAACTGACAGAAGCGAGAGGAAGCGAGCTCTTTGAGCGTGAAGACACCTTCGCGAGATGAGAGATAGCATCGCCAGTGATATTGGCATGCTGTGCCGCTGAAGCAGCCGGACGAGCGACAAGACAGTATGCGCCGTCCGCGTTGCCCATGGTGTACGGCAATTTGCGAGCCCAAGAGCAGATGATATGAGATGGCATCTCCTTCGAGAGAAGGCCGCTACTGTAACATCAGATACTGGTATTGTTTGTTATTCCTGTTCGCAAGCTCGACATGACCTCAAGCGACCGTCATGCAGAAATCACCGATATCAACCATGGACCGTTGGTGAACATTACTGCTTGGGTACTGATGTGCATGTCAGTACTATTTACATCCTTTCGTTTGATATCAAGCTTTGTCTTGCGTGGAACAGCTGGCAAAGACGACTGGATCGTTGTAGTAGCGACATCGCTTGCGATTGCGCAGACTGTCGCCACCTCATTGATGGTTGCGAATGGATTAGGGCGACATCAAGATACACTGCTCAAGACGAGCATAGATCGCTATCAACAAGCACTATTGGCGAGCTCCATTCTGTACGTGGCAGCGCTGGCCTCTAGCAGATTATCAATTCTTATGCTTTTGGATCGATTGATATCGATTGCTCAAAAGAGGTTCCGGCGACTAGTGAGAAGTACGTGGGTGACGATCTTGCTGTGTTTGGTAAGCCCATGATACTTTCATAGGAGAGTAGCAACTGATGGCTCATACAGGTAGCTGAAATGCTCTGCTTGGGGTTAGCCTGCGATCTACCCGCGAGTTGGAATTATATCAGCGGCAAGTGCTTGGACCTTGTTGCGTTCTGGGACTTTGACGCAGCCTTCAATATCGCCACGAGTATTGTGATCATCGCAATGCCAGTGATGATTGTCAGTCCTCTGCAAATGAACACTGGTCGAAAGTTCCAAGCGATCACCGCCTTCCTTTTTCAGGTACCTGTTTGCGCATTTGCCGGGATTCGTTTGATGTACCTGCACGAGGCACTCGGAGCTGAGGATCATACTTGGGCATCCGCGGACATGCAGATATGGACCCAAATCCATATGCACTTTTCGATTGTGGCGGCAAACATGCCTTGTTTGAACATATTTCTGGAGGGTGTGTTACATACCAGCCGGCTTTAACGATTGAAACTGACATTTCTCGTCTCTAGGTTTCCAGTCTGTCCTCTTCCGGCAGAACATCGAAGGTTCTGGTGTCGGCCACACGGAGTTGGGTTCCTATCCCTACGCTAAAGGAAGCAAAATTGCAAATAAGAATCATGGAAGGAGCATTTCCGGCTCTGCGGAAGGCATATTTCTTCATGACGATGGTGTTTCAAGTGTGTCCGTGCAGGCCATGGCATCTTCTCAGCTTGAGTGCGACCATCTTTCGCGCCAAGAGGAGACTTAGGGCAGGATATACAAGACAACAGAGTGGACAGTTTTAGGGGCAGAGGGTAAACCGGATTGCGGCAACGGTGGTGTTCCTCGATACTAGACCCAATCTAGACATACAAGTTTGTAGCATTGAAGCCGCCCTTATCTCCACTGACGGAGCGAACACACGGATTGGCGGTGTGGTGGACGAACTTAGCGCTCTCACAGACTACCGTATCTGTGAGCTTCAAGAGATCAGGACGGTCATTCAAAAGTCCTTCTTGAATTTCTTCGGCGCCATCAGGCTGAACTCCGTCCTTCCTTCGTGCTGCCACAGCACAAACATCTCGTTCCCGAGTGTACCTCCGGGAGCAATAGCGTCTCCAGGGATCTCAATTTCTGGTACTCTACCAGCTATGACCTCTTTACAGAACGTAATGGTCCTGTGCAAGAAGCCTGATGCAGGGCTCTTCGACACTGTATGGCCCGCGGCAAGCTGTATACGCCGACCAGCGGAGCATCCATCGAATGACGCTTCCGTCTGCGTGATAAACTCCTGCAACGTGTGTAAGGTACCGATGAAATCTTTCCAGTTGCCTTGTAGGGGCAGAATGATTGGTACACATTGCTCCTCTCCCCAGGGCATGGTGGCGAACCTCTGGTAACACGTATCTCCGACGTAAAGCCAGCGCTCCGCCTCGTCATAGATTGCCATAGAGTCCGGTGTATGTCCTGGCGTATGTATGACTTGAAGGCCGAGCAAGTGTCCATTGTATGCAAGCTCCTCCCCATCCTGGGCGTAATGGCTCACTTCATATTTTGGTGTCTTTACGTTGAATTTTCCGCAAAGCGAGTTCTCAGTCCGATTCTCAGGGCTAAGGAAGGTTGGGTCGTTTCCAGATGCAATGATACTCGCGCCAGACTTTGCAAAGGCTTCGATTCCACCGATGTGGTCGAAATGGCAGTGAGTACACACAACAATGAATTCGAAGCTGGCTTGCTCGCCGCTCAGCACATTTCTTTGTATGTAGTCCTTCAGTTCCAGGGCAGGGTCGTGGCCTTGCTCCTTCTGCGTACCACAGCCTGTGTCAATGATGACCGCAAGTGATAGATGAGCGAAGAGCTTGACGTAGATGAAGGGAAACTCCTCGAAGAACTTGTCATTGTGGACAACGAGGTGGGTCGTATCATTCAACCTTGAGCTGAAGTAAGGAAGAGTGGAAGTCGGTGATCTTACTCCCGTTGTTGTGTTTGTAGGGCACATGTTTGTCATTACTGGCTCTGGAGGCCTGGAGGCGACTCAGATGCCGTGCCCAACCTCAGTGTTGGATCGCTCACTTTGCCGGCGAATAAGTCGTGTCCGACCGGTATATTTATGTCGCTATCTGGGCGGCGTGAATAACTTTGCACAACAGACAGGCTGCACGGGATGGAAAAGAGGGTCAGGTTCAATCGTGATGGTGATAGTGATGGTGGTGGAACGCCGACGCCATCGGGGAATATTCCACGCCGTCACCGAGTGGCGCTTCTTTGGCTGAGTTATGCAGGGTGGCTTCTAGACTCAGTGCTAACAACAAACAAGCAACAATCGATGAGTTGAATGTATGAGAACATGTTCAGTACATAGTCGGTATGGCATGCGCGTTGCTGTGTCTTTGGAACGTGTATATGACCCATCATGCTTGGATTCTCACGTCTGGAGGACTTAGCCGCGTGTTTAGCTCTTGTCGCCTCTTCGTAAATATCGTATAAGTTATACTTGAGGCTGCTTACGTGCGCGCATCCTTCGCAACTCTAATTGCGATGCAATCTTGATTTTGTACACCTGAAGATACCCCGCTCCGACCATGTGGTCTATCTGCTGGAGGAACATAAAAGGTGGCCTGGGCAGTGCAGCCTTGAGCTTGTTTGCACCATAAAACCCTCAAGCTTGAACAGTCGTACTCCCAGCAACCACAGTGCAGCAAAGGTCCATACCATACATTCTCAAACAGCCATCTTCGACCTACATTAATCGATAGAAGAGCTACCGCACTTCAACTATACCTTCAGCACCAGACATGCCGGCCGGACTTCACTACGTTTCCACAGATGGAGGCACTCTCGCCGTAGAGATTACGGGCAAAGAGACTGACCCTCTTGTCATCTGCTCACCTGGCATGGGCGACTTCCGCGATGCTTATGCTCCTCTCGTGAAGCTCCTTGTTCCCCACGGCTATAGAGTCGCCACAGTAGACGCAAGAGGTCATGGCGATAGCAGTGCAGACTTCGCACGATATGGCGACGAAGCAACGGCGGACGACTTCCTGACTATCGCAGACGAGTTCAGCCATGGATCACGCGTCATCTTGGCCGGTGCCTCCTTCTCTGCGGCAGCAGCGACCATTGCAGCCGCCAAGCAACCAGAGCGTGTCAGCAAGATCGTACTTCTAGGACCTTTCTTACGCAATGGCATGGGAGCCGTCGGCATGTGGTTCATGCCATTGATGTTTAAGTGGCCCTGGGGACCAATGCTTTGGGAGACTTATGCGGCGACACTCTGGCCGGGCCTCGGAGGCGAAGGCGCAAAGAAACGAGCTGCCGATTCAAAGGCATCGCTCACCCGACCTGGAAGGTGGTCCGCTTTCCAAGCCACAGTCTCAGGCCTTGACCACAGCGTTGTCGCTCCATATATCAGCCGCGTGCGAGCCCCAGTGCTCGTGGTGATGGGCGACAAGGACCCGGATTGGACTAAGCCCGTGGAAGAGGCTGAGTGGGTTGCGTCGAACTTCAGCCAGGTTGAAACTCTGATAGTCCCTGGCGCAGGACATGCTCCAATGTTCGAACGGCCAGAGGAAGTTTCTAAGAAGATGCTCAGCTTCTTGAAGGAATCAGATGTGGCACAGTGAGGCGCAGCAGCTCTTGACTTGCAGGGCGCTGGGCGTTTGATTGCATGAACGAATGATTGCTTCTCCAGGGTTTCCTTAGTATTTAGTCTCCACGTTGACGGATGGTTCTTGGACGGTAAGGGGAAATACATGCATAGGATATTTCTTCGCAATGGTTAGAAACGTTCTGAAAAAGTGCAATGTCTGTTGACAGGATCGCAACTTATAGCATATACCAGAAGTATACCTACCACGAAGTCAGCTGCACACGCATGGGTTTCGGGCGTGTCTGATTCTAGAGATTGCTTGTTGAATTGTGGAAGAAGAGTGGAAGGCCTCGCAAGTCGATGGAACTGTGGACATCCGGGCCGAGTCCAAACCGAACGGCAGCCGGTTTGCCTGTTTCGTGCTTGTGTAGCATTACGGCAACCTGCATATTGCATGCTGTCTGTTTACTACATACTTTCGACCTTCATCCGACTTGACATATTGACACTTGAGCATTCCAGTGTTGGTAATATGGATCGCTTGCCGATATTCCTTGTCTCTTCAAGGCAACGGCTCTCGTCGAGATGGGCA
Organism: Cladosporium sp. VS III D KN 1; assembly: GCA_019775635.1. Lineage (NCBI taxonomy): Eukaryota > Fungi > Ascomycota > Dothideomycetes > Cladosporiales > Cladosporiaceae > Cladosporium > Cladosporium sp. VS III D KN 1. The sequence continues at coordinate 884,192 of JACWFN010000004.1, forward strand.
CTCCCGAGAGCGCCGAACTTGTCGCATCTGGCAATGGTATTAATTATTTAGACCTCCAGCAAGGTAGGCTTATAATAGACATACACTGATACAGCGACTCGTTGACTATCTCGTCAACTTCCACTCGTTCATTTGACCGCTACACCACTTCTTACCCAGGCATGGTCCGAACACAGCTCAGCGCAACCGCAAGGTTGTGTCCATCTACCAGCGCCCTACCATTGCGCGCATGTCGGCTTTCACCACGATTCGCAACTCAGATAGTACAGCCTCGCCGGAATCTGTCTTATCATAGACGACCAATCGCAAGCGGAGTTGTCCGACCCATGGCATCCAGCCAATTTCACACCACATCACAACGTCTTGAGCGATGGGCGAAAGAGAAGGGTCAGAATGAGCAGGCGGCCAAAGCACTAGAAGAACACAATGCCGAAGTCGACCAAGTTGCTGCAAGCGTCCGCGGTTTCCACGAGCGTGGTGAGAAGTTCAGGATATTCCACGGCTCGACCAACAGCACAAGGAAGAGGCCTCAGGGAAAGACCGTAGACACTAGCCGTCTCAATCGCGTCCTGTATGTCAATACCGATGCGGCTGAGCCGTATGCTCTTGTACAACCAAATGTCCCTATGGATCGTCTGGTCGAGGAGACCTTGAAGTATGGACTGGTGCCGCCCGTGGTCATGGAGTTCCCTGGCATCACTGTTGGTGGTGGCTACGCTGGCACGTCCGGTGAGAGCAGTTCCTTCAGACACGGTTTCTTCAACCAGACTCTAGAGCAAGTCGAGATGGTACTTGCAAACGGTGATGTTATTACATGCTCAGAGCACGAGCGACCAGATCTCTTCCGAGGCGCAGCGGGTGCGGTTGGTACTTTAGGTGTCACCACATTGGTCAAACTGCGTTTACATAAGGCATCCAAATATGTCGAGACCACATACCACCCTGTAAATGAGGGCATGCCACAGGCAATGGAGATGATTCAGAAGTTCACAGACCTGAACGGTGACCTTGACTACGTCGATGGCGTCATGTTCTCCAAAACGCACGGTGTTATCGTTACAGGTCGCATGACGGACACTCCATCCGAAGGCATTCCAGTTCAGCGCTTCAGCGACGCGAGCGATCCATGGTTCTACCTGCATGCTGAGAAGCGCGTCAAGGACAGCACTGGTCCTGTATCCGAAGCCATACCTCTCCCAGAATACCTATTCCGCTACGACCGCGGTGGCTTCTGGGTCGGCACTCGGGCATTCGACTACTTCCCTGGCATTCCCTTCAACGACTTCACACGTTGGTGGTTAGATGACTTCCTCCACACACGCATGCTGTACAAGGCGCTTCATGCAAGCGGCCAGTCAGAGCACCTGATCGTGCAGGATCTTGCGCTTCCTTACGCCACTGCCGAGAAATTCGTCGACTTCACTGACGAGAAGACTGGCATTTACCCGCTTTGGCTGTGTCCGTTGAAGCAGAGCCCGCTTCCAACGATGCACCCTCATTCCGATGAAGTCGAGACCGACGGCGTGACGCAAAAGCAAATGCTGAACATCGGCCTCTGGGGCCTCGCACCGCGCACACACGCCGAGTTCGTGAAGTCTAACCGCGCGCTTGAGCAGAAGCTGCTGGAACTTGGTGGCATGAAGTGGCTGTACGCACAAACCTACTACACAGAGGAGGAGTTCTGGTCACAGTTTGACAAGGAGTGGTATGACAAGCTGCGTGAGAAGTACAATGCCACTGGCCTGCCGAGCGTGTACGAAAAGGTCAAGGTGGATCTTGAGAAGGAGGAGAAGACACCAAAGACGTTTGGAGAAACGTTGAGAAATACCTGGCCGTTCAGCGGCATCTATGGGCTGAGGATGGCCATCAAGTCGCGGGCTTACATGCAGGCTAGGAACTCGACATGGAAGGACTGGGTGCCGAGGTCGTAGCCGTGGTGCTGCATTCTTGTTTGTAACAATATACGAATGGACGCATACATATCCCAGGCGTAGGATACTGAATACAATGTGATTATATCGCCAGACGTCGCATTCCGCGTCAATTCTTCTTGACGGGCCACCATATCATACAATCGATTGGAACTCCCGCACCACCTTGCTGCTTGGTGCCATCAGCTGCTGCACGGCCTTTTCCCAGGACCACGATTCCCGCGCTCTCGAACCCTAGTTTCGCATACACTCGTGCTGAATATGTAGTAGTAGCTTCCAGCCACACAGGGACGCCCTCCTCCGCTGCCCGTTCTTGCACCCTTTTGATTAACGCTGACGATAAACCCTTCCCTCGCGCGTCACTCTTGGTCGCCACAAAGAACAGATAGTAGAAGTTCTTGACGCCCTTAAGCGCCCGTTGCCGTACGGCGCCTGTCGCGGGCTCGAACTCGCCCAGCATACGCCAGCAGCCTGCAAAGCCTATCTTCCAAAGGACCTGGAAGACGCCGGCCGGGATCAAAGTCCAGGGATTGTCGACGGCCTTGCCTGGGGGCATGACAATCGTAATCGATGAGAAGTTGTCAGCTTCTTCGAAAGCTGCATCGTTCAAAGCTGCTGCAGTCCCAATGCGGGTGAAGTACTCGTGCAGGTAAGCATGGCGCTGAGACACAGAAAGGTTGCCCAAAACGTATGCGATTGCTGGGTCATACCGGAAAGCTTCTGCGTAAAGAGTGGCGGTCTGTTCGAGACGCTCTTTACCGCCGGTCGTAATCGTGATGTCGCTGCTCATGTTGCAAGGTGGTTGCGTCTCGTGGTGTGGCCTTGCAAGGATCTAAATTGAACTACGCCTCTTGTGTTTCTGCGCCCATGCGCCGACGCTCGTATTCGGATCTTCATTTCTCTCTCTGCCAGACGGCTAGAGGATTGTCATTCGAAATCACGTGATAGAACATCTGTCGATACTGATATTGGTCCACCACTATCATTCTGCAAAAGGTGTACTTCGTTGCGGTCGTGTATACTTGGGAGAGTTCTACTCGGCCCGAGCACGTGGGAGTCTCCACGTGACACACATGTGTTCAGCTTCGCCCAAACTCCACAAGCTCAGCTCAGCTCTCCTGTTTTGGCTACATCAATACCACTGTTCGTCAAAATCGGCTCACACCTTGGAGCTCTGATATGCAGTAATGGGCTGACTTCCAACGCATACATGCTTGCATCCATGTGCAGTCACACAAACGAGGTGAATCAATGTGTGGCTAGCTGAGTGTGAAGCCACAAGCGGTTCAGGTCACAGTACGCATACGTCTCTCTCGTGTGACTTTTACAAAAAGAGACACGCTACCAAGATGGTTCCTTGTTACACGCACGCCTTTCACACGCGTCAGCTTGCTCAGCTCATGCAGAAACATATCATGTAATCATTCAGCTCAGCCTTTCACCATGATCAGGAGATAATGTATGAGAGTGGTTACAGACCGCTGAAACTGAGAGGTCTGTGATAGTAACTGCGGTGTGTATATAAGCATTCACATCGTTTTGGTGTTCTTCTCTTTACTTTCTACAAAGACATCTCAGTGCAACTCAAGAACATGGCTACCATTCAAGATTTCATCGGCATACAGTACATGCGTACAGCCGAAGGCACTGTCGAAGGCCAGGCTTACAAGAACAACAACTATCAGTACGCCTCAAGCTCCCACCAGGTTGACCATGACATGAATCCAGCTTTGATCGTCCAGCCGAAAAATGACGCCGATATCATCGCTGCTCTGAAGTATGCAAAAGCGAACAAAATCGCTGTGGCAGTCAAGAGTGGCGGCCATCAATACAGCGGTGCCTCATCAACTTCCGGATCTAACATCCTGATCGACATGAAGCCAACTTTCAAGGATCTGAACAACGACTTGAAGGTCCTGGACCAGACTAAAGACAAGTCATTCATCTATGTCAGCGTGAGCTGGAGTCTCGGTGAGCTTAACGGCTTCTTGGCCAAGAATGGGCTCTTCCTCCCACATGGGCAGTGTGCTGATGTGCATGTCGGCGGTCATGCGCAGACAGGAGGTTACGGACAGCTTGGACGCAGCTTCGGGCTGTTCGGTGATCATGTTCGCGAAATCAGGCTTGTTGACCACAATGCCGAGATCAAGACGATCGATTCAAGTTCCGATCCAGAACTCTTCAACGCGATCCTCGGAGGCAGCCCTGGTAACTTCGGCATCATCACTCACTACACGGTCGAGGTACACCGTGATACCAATCACGACTTCAGGTCTGTCGGTGGCCAAGCTCCCCAGGGTCTGCGTACAGTCTGGTTGTACAATAAGGAAACAGTGAAAGCGCTTCTCGCCAAAGTGGCTCAGATGGCTGATGACCCTGACACGCCACGCAACTACGACCTTTGTGTCAGCGTCCTCAGTTCGGACTTCTCGCTCTCGGACCTGGTGCCTGAGATCGACGGTGTAATGAAACGCGACCACCCGGAAATTTACGGCCTAGATGGCATGCCACGCTGGCCAGCGTCAATCATCCTCTACGCCCAGTGGGTTCCTATGAGCAAGGATGACAAATACGATCCCAAGTGGTTTGAAGACCTCAAGAAACGCGGCTCCTTGCAACTTATGAGTACTGACTTCAACAACGAACCCATGTCCCAAATGACCGGCAAGTGGATCTTCAGACAGCCGCGCGAGTTCGACCACCCGTACGAGAAGCGCACTTACATGACCAACTCCACTACTCTCACCAAAAACAACTGGGCAGACACCGTTGCCTCTCAAGTTCACAAAGTCCTGCACCTAGACTTGGGCTCCGACCTGTACAACAACTGCTGGCTCTCAGTCCAAATCCAGTGTTTCGGCGGCAACAAATCCATGTTCCGCGCCAACGCTTCCAACGGCACATCCTACAGCTGGCGCGACTCGACCGTCTGTCAGGTGATCGACTGCTTCCACGAGTCGAAGTTCAAAGCCACGGCTGATGCGTGGCAGGCGGAGAATGACAAGTTGTTCGTTGGGCCAAACAGCTGCTTCAGCAAGCAGGACAAGCGGGTGTTGTGGGGATCCTATGGAGACTGGGACTTGCACAAGATGAGGGCCACGTATTATGAGGATGAGGCCAAGTATCGGCATTTGCAGAAGGTGAGGGCGAGGGCTGATCCGGATGGCATGTTCACGCCGAATCCGTTCTGTGTGAAGCGTGCTTCTTAAGCGTGCAACAGTGGTCAAAATTCATATTTCCGGGCTCTAATTTTGAAGTTTTTGCGATCATCTGTGTCGCTTCACAGTCGGAATGTTGAGTGTCGGCCTGAACGACAAATGTCATGTTCCCACGTTGCGGCGCGGTGTGGCATGATCAATAATTTCACACGTAGCTCGGCAGTACAGCTGAGACATTTTCATACCTCCGTCAAATTCTGACTATCCCACTCGATCGTTTACACTCTCGCATGCTCATTCCGAGCACCATACAGTGTGGATGCTCATGCAAGGTGTGAGGCTGATTCTCGAACTTTTATAAAAAGACAAATCGATGACTTCCAATCTCGCAATTGCTTTAGAACGTGGTTGTCAAGCGTTGCACCAGGTACTCGCCACTACAATATGTTAGTAAATGAACTTGGATTTCAGGCGGCTGCACACCCGCAGTACTTACCTGTTCACGCTTGGATACTTCTTGGGATTCACCTCGTCATAAGTCGAAGGTATCGCTTCGATGAGTCGGTCGCTGTAGTGCGATTAGGATTGTCACTTCACAAGGCAGTGTTGGTTGTATGTAGACTCACAAGTTGGGATTGCAGAAGTATGCAATGCTGTACCTGCTCGGATGCATGTCCTTCTCTGCTGGCTTCGGGGGTTCAACAACGCGGTGCTTGGTGCTCTTGATGGTGTCGTTTGACCAACGAGCAAGCAGATCAGCGGCATTCACGACGATAGTATCTTCGATCGGCGTCGCGTTGACGAAGGTGCCATTTGGGGAGCGAACTTGCAGCCCGCCTGCCATATCTTGGAAGAGGAGAGTGAGGGATCCTTCGAGAACAATATCAGCAGGTGTAAAATGACAGAGACGGATAGCTTACCGTAGTCGGTGTGAGCACCTGCACGGACTCTTCGCTCGTTTTGTTTGAATTCGCTCGTTGGACAGGGAGGGTAGTGCAACAATCTGCGGGTCTGAGATTAGCACATGACCTTGTTCATGCAATGTTCTGCAAAACGCACCTGAGAGTGTTGTCTCCCTTGTCGCAAAAGGAGTCGAACCAAGTTTCCTCAATGCCCAAGCCCACAGCGATGGCCCGCATGACCTGTACGTGCAAATCCTTGCACTTGTCAAAGAAATCCAGCATGGTCGCCTTGAACTCCTCGCCGTCGGTCTCTGGCCAATGGTTGGGGTGACCTTCTTCACCTTCACGACCAATTTCAATAGTCTCCTTCAAGTCCTCGCCCTCCGCAGCGCGCAGTTCCTCAATTTCCTTCGCATCGGTGGCGTCTGTCACCTTCTCGCGTCCTTGAGCACAATATCCACGGTTCGCCGCTGCTGTCGTCCATGCAAGAGCATCTTTCTGGCTTAGAGGTCGCTTGAAGAACTCAGCCGACTCTGCAAATGTCTTTTGCACAACCGGTTTGGCGATGCCATGATTGCGGAGGTAGATGAAACCGGCAGATTTGAATCCATCGAGAATGGCGCGTGCGGTGGTGAGCTTGTCTTCGCTTGAAGTGGGGTTGATGAACGTTTCGAAATCGATGAGGGGAATGTGGAGAGAATCGTGTGACACGGCTGTGCTGATGGAAGAAGACATGGTGAAGACTGTGTGCTATTGTAACTATACTAGGAGATCGTAGAAGTTTTGCATATGTCGGGTCGTCAGTGAGTTTTGTGTGTTTTCGTTATCTTTCGCCGAAACACAGAGAGGGGCATTATGTGCGCCGCCTGGAGCTACCTTATCAAGCTCATGCAGATGGCGGGGCGTTACTCCCCGGAATCTTCCTGCCCTATCCGGCATAATGTTGACATTGCTCATGTGCTTATCTGCAGTAGTGGGGATACGTGGATAGGAACAGCCCGACTGTGGAGAAAGACAATGCCACGAGTCGCTACCAAGGGACGAGTCGCAATAAGTACTAGCACGGCAATAACAAAGGACATCTTTGGGCATTCGTCTTGATGCCACTCTCGTCTTGTAGCCGCTACTTCAACCTCGAATTGGCAGCCCTTCCTTCTGAACCCCAAAAGACACACAGCCAGTCCGAGACAACATGCCTGTAGTCGACGTCCACACCCATGTCTATCCTCCGGCCTACATGGCCTTGCTGCGTTCCCGGGATGCAGTGCCATACGTACGCTCATTTCCGGACTCGCCCAACCCAAAACAAGAACGACTTGTGATATTGCCAGCCGAGGACACAGCTTCGACTTCGCGAGGTAGGCCCATTGGGTCAGAATACTACGATGTCGAGGAGAAGCTGGCATTCATGGACACCCACGGCATCGACATATCAGTCGTCAGCCTTGCCAACCCATGGTTAGACTGGCTTCCGGCAGAGACAGCTGCACAGGTTGCACAAGAGATCAATGACGACGTCAATACGATGTGCGAGAGCAAGCCTGGCCGATTATACGCCTTTGGCACTCTCCCTCTCAGTGCACCGGTAGAGCAATCAGTCTCAGAGATCAAGCGTCTGACTGAGATGAAATACATGAGAGGTGTCATCATGGGAACCTCAGGTTTGGGCAACGGGCTTGACGATCCAGCCCTCGATCCAATTTATGGAGCGCTGGAATCGCAAAACCAGCCGATTTTCTTGCATCCACACTACGGCCTTCCCTCTTCGGTTTACGGTCCTCGGGCGAATGACTATGGCCACGTGTTACCTCTCGCTCTCGGTTTCCCGCTCGAAACAACCATTGCTGTGACGCGCATGCTTCTTTCTGGCGTCTTCGACCGCTATCCTAAATTGTCAGTCTTGCTCGCACATTCCGGTGGCACGCTGCCATTCTTGGCTGGCCGGATAGAAAGCTGCATCGCGCACGATGGTCATTTGCACGCTCAGGCAGGGTTCAAGTCCAGAAGGAGCGTGTGGGATGTGCTGAAGACCAATATCTATCTCGATGCAGTTGTGTACGGCGAGGCAGGACTAAAGGCTGCGGTGCAAGCGAGTGGAGCGGATAGGCTGATGTTTGGAACTGACCATCCGTTCTTCCCGCCTTTGGATGAGGGTGAGAAAGAGTGGCTGAGCGTGCGGACGAACGAGAAGGCAGTGTCGAGCACTTTCTCTGGCGACGATGAGAATGTGGCCGCTGTTATGGGTGGCAACGCAGTAAAGGTTTTGAACTTGACGTTGTGAGACATGTATGGGTTCACGTGAGGGGTGTCACCTCCGGTAAACCATCACTCAGTGACAAAAAGCTCAGTTCACCAACTTGCTCAATCGCTCCTCATCCAAAATCTCACCCTCGACCAGCCGTCCCACTTCCTTGACATCACCACCAGATTTCTCGTAGCGTACAAGCGCCGGCACATTGTTGACGTTCCAAGTTGTTCTGAAAGCATTCTTCGGATCCTTCCATCTACATATCGTTTAGCATGATCACAGCACTAAAATAAAGAAAAGTGCAAAGCGAGCTACTTACTCTGGCCTCTCAATCTCAGCAAAAGCGACTTGTGGCTTCTTCGCGCCTGTGAAAGTAGATTCGAGTGTTGGAAGAGCAGCTCGAACATCGGGGCACCATGCTTTATTTGTCGCAGGGTCTTTGGATGCCAGGAAAGCGATGAAGAATGGCTCTGCTGCGGAAGGGAATGCGAGGTCCGCAATGGCTTTGGGGAGTGTGAAGTTTTGAAGGATCGGCATGATGCTGGTTTGGGCAGGTATCGGAGTATTGCTTTGAGGTGAAAGGGAGAAGAGAGATGTTATACCGGCGGTTCAAGTGGACTCGCCATTTCTGGCCGTGCTTGCGAATCACGGCGTCTGCTGGGGAGACCCTAACCCTGGCTATGAAAAGCTGTTGACATCAATGATCGAAAGGACAAGAACATGCACTGCACATGTGATCAAGACTCGAGATCAATGGACTGCGCTCACTAAACTTATACATATGTTATATGCATATATGTGTCAATCATGGTGTTCGCGATGATCTCTATATCGATATGTTCATCAGAAGCATTCGATATACCTCTTTAATTGCTCCTGACAGCAACCTCATCTTAATGATATCCCTAGCGGAGATCGATGCCCATGATCATTCCGTCGATATATATACGCGTGGGAAGATCATTGATCCGGGGCATTGGCTAGGACAACAGATAATCGTTGTGTCAGTCGTCTGCTTTCTTTGCTGGCCATCCCGAAACATCTTACTGTTTTTTGGACGATCTAAGCCGAATACCGAAGTAATTCCGTCGCTTAGCGTCTCCCCCGCTTTTCCAAGCTCATATTAGCTCCACTGGGCCAATTCTAGCCGGAAAAAAGCGGGAAAAATTCTCATTCATGAATAGATGTATATATACAGCAGTGCCACCAACATCTTCATCAATCAAACCCTTGCCGGGGTAGCTCAATTGGTAGAGCGTGTGGCTCTTATGACAGCAAAGAGATCAACCTCAAGGTCGTGGGTTCGAGCCCCACCTTCGGCTATTCCTATATCACAAGCTCAAAAGAGCAGCTGTTCTTTTTGTTTTTTGTTAGTAGAGCGTAGGCGTCACATATGCTTACTATTTATTGTATAGCAGCGCTTCCAATGGTAATGTCCTTTCCTTTTGCAACATATACAACTTGTCATGCTCTTGTGGCAACCGCATTCGATAGGCCTATTGTGGCAGGATCCGCCTCCAGCTTTCACAGTATCTCAATTGGTTTTCTACGGTCGTGGAGTCGCTACTTATATCAACAATGGTCAATATGACTGAGACACATGGTAGTGGCTTTTAGATTCTGATGGTACGCCAACGAACGGACGAACACAGGTCCGATCTAATGCTGACAACAGGTTCGTTCTGCAAACAGTCTTCACTCTGGAGTATCGATCTCAATCTATCACATGTCAGATAGTGATTGTCAACAATGCATACGCGCGTCTGTTGATGCGCGAGCACGTGCCGATGTGGTGTCATCAACAGCTAAGCCTCACTCACTCGTTCACTCACTGGCCTATCTACTTAATACTCCTTCCTTCTCCTTCTCTCCCTCCTGTTTTCTCTCCACGACGGCGACAAGGTGGTGCCTCTAGATCTACCGGCAAGCAACGCCCGTCGTCCGCTCAAACTATATAGCTGGCACCTCACTGCCACGACCGTCTCCTTTAGTCAAGGTTTCTTACAACGTCAACTTTTGACAACCAACGGATCCGTTCATTCGGCACTTCTGTCACCAAACGCTCGCTTCCTGCTCGCCTGGCTCGCGGTGAGACTCGAGGAGCTCAACATCTTCTACTTCTATAGCTGGCACCTCACTGCCACAACTACTCCTTTAGTCAAGGTGGTTTCCCAAGTCAAATTTCCAGCAATCAACGGATCCGTTCATTCGGCACTTCCGTCACCAAACGCTCGCCTCCTGCTCGCCTAGTTCGCGGCGAGACTCGAGGAGCTCAGTCTTTCTTATCCACCGGGGTCTCGCACATATTGAATCCCAAGATTTTTGTTTGAAGGGGAGAAACAGAGGACGGCGTTTTTTTCTGCTTTTTTTCCTCTTTTTGCTTTGCCATTGGAACACTACACACTAGCACTATCCTTGAAGCGACCTTACGACTGCGACACTACTTCGAATGCCCGATGAGCGCGCGCTTACCTCCAATGAGGCAAGTTGGCAGCACTTTCGAAAGAAGAGCGAAGCTTGCGATGCAAACGGCGCGACCTCGCTCACATGTCAAACCATTCACCTCGACATCGCCGCGTGGCCGCGCAATCTCGTTTTGAGTCTTTTGCCCGCCACATCGCGGCTTTCATTCATGATCCTAACGACCTTCGCATCCTGAATCCGGGTCATCTTCAAGAATACCGTGTCTCTTTCTTGCCAGTATCGCCGGCTTCTCTCACCAGTCCTCACATCGCTCCTTTCGCATCATGGCCGCACCACTTGCATTAAACGACTGTCGCTGGTCGATCAAGAGCGCAGTGTTCAACATACTCGCTTTGGAGCCGACGCAGCAAGAACGTGATGCGATCGCCGATTTCTTGCAGGAGGGCGGCCAAGTCCTGTTTGTCAGAAACAGTGCTGCGCTCGACAACACCCAGACGGACCTTGAGCAAGCTTCAAGCACCGTCAAGGCCGAAGCTTGCGATGCAGGTGGCACAACAGAACATCATCAGTCGCCAACCAACGCCAATAGCGAGTCTGTAAAAGCGTTCGTCGATGACTGGTTCGCCTCCCACTCCGTCGACCGCCCGACTGTGGCTCGAGGTGACGCACCTTCATAGTGCACCAAGCAAGAGCCTCGTCTCCGCGACGACAGCATCCCTCGATCTCATCCAGGACGAGCAAGTGATTTCGACGGACCGATCGTTGGTCAAGTAATGGCATCCAACAAATCTCTAACGACCGCATCGAACAATCCTAGCGCCAGCCAACCCAAGAAGTCAGACCTGACACCGCACAAAATGTCAGCGAAAACGCGACAATTCTGGGACGACTTCACATCATGGGGGAGGTCCACTGGGGGCTTGACTTTCGAAAACCCTACTCTTCTAACCCGAACCAAAAAGGTCGCTCGATCGTGGCGATAGGGACAATGGTACTTCTGACCTCTCTGGATCCCGGTAAACTCTGCGGCACTTTTGGTAATCAATTTGCTGAGCGCGATGGCACTAGCGTGACTGCCATTGGGATACACATTGTGCGTTCTTTCTGTTTGCTTGGAAGCCAGAGCGCAGCACTTGTATTACACAGCCATGCTGAGGTCATTCGTTCAATGGTCTATTCTCCATCAAACAGCGTGGTTTAAGCCTTAAGTCCTATTAATGGACATTGGCTTTTGTGCAGGATTAAGTAGGCTTGGATGCATTGCGCATCGATTTGTCTCTGGCTTGCTCCCGAAATCGAGTGGCTGAGGTGGCTAGGAGGGAGGTGGCCCCAAGTTTCTTCTGCGTTCTCTGTAGAACTATGGACCAATTTCATTTCATGCACCATTACCTTGCTCTTCTCTTCTGGTGATGTTCCCAATCAGTAGTCCGTCGATAGACTGCGACCCTTCGCCTGTCTATCACGAGCGATAGCCAGAGGGCGGTCAAGAGCTAGAAAGTAAATCATCTTCAGAGTACGTCTCGGAACTGGGTATGCAGTCGCCATAATGTACCCTTCAATTTGTCTAGCCCAGCATTTTTGGAGGCTGGTCAGAGAGATTGTAGCTGCCGTGCCGTGTCAACCCCGCGAAGCAGAGTCAATTTCGAACTTCAGGTCTTGAAGCCCTGTCGTGTGACCGGCGTATTGTAACGCTGAGTGGACAACAACATTCGAACGATCAAATTTGATATATGTCCAATCGTCACTATCACAATCTGTATGATCAGTAGAAATATGCATTCCATTGATAAGGTTGGATCACCTGTTGGGCTCGGAAACCTAGCCTGCCACGCTCAGCTAGCTTGGCCTACTCTCCGAGCCTGCCTCACCTTTGTGTAGTAGTACATTGACAATTCGATCAAGATCGGCCTAGGATATGCATCCACCTCATTGCTCATTTGCAGGTACTCTAGGAATCCATATACTCTCATTCCAGCGTTCAGAAGGGAACCTGGTCACTAGGCAAATATTTGTACAGCCGGCCAATCATATATGACCCTTTTGTTTGGCAAATCACACTCCTGATTTTTGTAGCGTGGCCTCGACTTTAGGCACACTGTATTCAGATTTACGGCTGCAAGATTTGCCCTGTGCCCAACAATTCGAAGCTGGGACATTCTGCACCATTTTGACAATCATTTCTAAGTTGCAAGACTACCGCCAGGCCCCAGATATGCTATCGATCGAAAGATGATAGACGAGCATACTGAAATCACACTTCACTCTTCGTCGATTCACACTTCAAAACGATACTGAAGGTGTTTTGATCATTTCTTGCCCAAAAATGGTCGCCAGAGCTCCAAAAATTGATTCTCCCAACCCGGATTGAACGAATGACCTCAGCATGGCTGTGTAATACAAGTGCTGCGCTCTACCACTGAGCTATAGGAGAATTACTGTATCATGATTGATGGAGGCGGGTGTTTTGAGTCGAATATAACCATTCAACTACCCATCTTGAGCCACGATGCGGAAGCGACGTCTGGCTAACATGCAGGCACTTTTCTAATGCAAAAATGATGCTCTGAATCGAGAAATAGACCTTGGAATGAGGTATGAAAATTAGTCAAAAAGATGAGGCGAAGAGGTCGGGAAAGAAATCTCTTACGGCGCAAAGAACGACTAGCGAACTTTGGCTAAGTCACGGTACCTTCCTACAGGGTCTATATGACGGTAAACAAGACCATGAAACGATCAAATCGATCAGTCGAACGGGGAAAGGAGCAGAATCTTCGGGTAGTGCTTTGACGACGGTGCTTCTTTTCCCACAGCAATCTTGCTGGACAGGCTTCACGATGAGCATACTAAGGTGATAACAGCGATGATAATCGAAGACAGCTACGCCAAACCTTTTGTGACCCGTGTGATCCATTATTTATTTTGACTTCTGCAATTGAATGTCTTCCCCTCAAAGTTAGGTCAAGAACGTGTGGTGTATTCGTGACTTCTAATGAAGAAGATATGTCTGTGAGACTACACCTCATCAATTGATGCCGCACTCATTGCAAATGCTAGTCTAGGTTTGCTATGATACCATATGATCCTGGATATATCTATCTCCTCCAAGGAACTGTCATGTGTCCGGAAAAACTCCCGTACGGTGTCCTCGACGTACAGAAAGGTTTGCAGAATGATACCCTAAACACTAACCCTGTCTAGAACCGAGACCACCTTTTTAAAACTCATATATTGTTTCATATAGGTTATAAACACTCTTCGTGGCCAGGTATCGATCTCAATAATTTTTTCTCAGGAGCTGATGCACTGGAAATGGGCAAAAGAAGCAAATAGCGTGCTCGACATGCTTGCGACGAGGTCGAAACATGGAGGCTTCAAACAACCTATGCATTTGATCACTGAAAGTCTGAAAATAGGATCTTAATGGTCAACAGACATGTTTACGATACTTTTGATGTCAGTAGAAGCAAATATACGACATGATCACCACCGCACAAGGATAACTATCCACATATTACATGATTCTGGTCTAGCTGATAGTACACCCATGAAGTGATAGTTGGATCTGTGCCGACTTATGCGCAAGAACTGTCTCTTGCAGATAACGGCTAAAACCTACCTTTTACTCTTTACTACATATAGGCTTCTCACTTGAATACTGACTGTGACATGCATCACTGGCACTTGTATCGCTTAATGATAAGCAGGCATCATTCGTCCCACCTGGACGGCCCACGGCCATTATGACGTTGCAATTGCATGTGGGCGTCCGCGCAAAATCAACCTGGATGATGCCGATACTGTACACACGACCAATGATCCATTCCCATAGAGACTTGATAATTCTCTTGTTCTACCACGGCCAACCATATGGATCGCATAGAGGCGGGCAGCAAGTACATTTCCGTCAACGACTCGACGAGCGACATACAGTAGTCTGTGTACATGCCTGAACACCAGAAAGATATTCACTAGTGTATACCAGGGAGATAAAACAAAACTCAAGTGGAGAATTGAACAGGAACAAATAATGAATGGGTGTGGCAAAGGGTATATTGAAGAACGCGCATATCTATCAACCATCACCCGCGCCCTTGCGCTCAGGCGTACTCAAGGTGGGTTGGCATCGTCGTCGTATCATGAAAGAGAAGATCGAACGCTCAAAAGGCCGAACAATCAAACTTTTCTTCAGAGTCTCATCCAGGGAAGAGAACGAAAAGAACGCACACACGAAGAGCTCAATTCTTTTAGCTTCATCATGATCGTTTGTTTCGTACATCCCAGACGTGTGTATTTGTTTCATGCCATCATGCAACAAAGGTAAAAAGGGAATCATGCAAAGGAACGCATCACATCAGGGTTATTCGTAGCAGGAGCGGTCAAGCACACGGCGTCAACAGCACTCTACTTGAAGACCTTGCCGTCGGCAAACTCCATGGTCTTGCCGTCGACGACGACGGGCTTGTCCCAGGCCCACATGTCGTCGACGAACTCCCTGTCCTCGGGCTTGGAGGGGTCGAGCTTGGTGAAGGTGTAGGACTCCATGTCGGGGGCGACATCGAAGGCGGGCTCGGCCTCCTGGCCACGGATAACGAAGGCACCACGGATGATGGAGTCGTTGGTCTGACCGAAGACGGCACCGCAGCCGAAGATGTACTTGCGGCTGCCCTCGAGACGAGAGAAGAAGCCACCGATCTGGTTGTTGCTCATGAAGGTGAGGGTGAGCTCCTCGTTGTACTTGTAGTCGAAGCGCCAGATGGAGTACTCGTCGAACTTGCAGTTCTCCCAGAACCAGGGAAGGGCGACCTCACGGGTCTCCTCGTTGGAGTACTTGCGCTTCCTATAAAATTGTTAGCATTGGAACATAAAAGAGCATTGAAAGAAAATAAACGTACCAGTCGTCAATGACGAATGTGGCCTTGCCAAGAGCCTCGAGAGGGTGCTTGGGCTTAGGAGCCTGAGGAGCAGCCTCCTCTTCCTCCTCGGCCTCAGCGGCGGTCTTGACCTTGGGCTTCTTCTCAGCCTTGGGCTGAGCGGGAGCGGCAGGCTTCTTCTCCTTCTTCTCCTTCTTGTTCTCAGAGCCCGCAGGAGGCTTGTTCTCAAGAGCCTTCTCGGTGAAGACGGTGTTCTCGACGACAGCCTTGTAGATGTCCTGGCTGATGACAGTGTTGAACCAACGGGTGATGTTGGGGTGGTTGGAGCGCCACTCAGGGTCCCAGAAGAACTGGAAGCCGCGAGAGACAATGCCGGCGGTGAAGAGATCGGCAAGGGTGAAGCGCTCGCTGACGAGGTAAGTGTTGACGAGGAGGTGGTCCTCGAGGACCTTGACGTTGGCAGCGGTAGCCTTGAGGTTGTCGTCGACGCTCTTCTTGTTGTAGGGGTCACGGCCGATCAGAGGACGGAAAGAGGCGCCGAGGGCAGGGAGGACCTGGGAGTTGGCGAAGGACATCCAGCGGAGGATGCTGGCGTAGTCCTGCTTGGTCTTGCCAAGAAGGGTGGTCTTCTCGTTCTGGGAGGTGACTGCGCGGAATCGTTAGCGAGTGTTTCGCGGGGTATTCATTTGATTCCAAAAGGTGTGCGCGAATTGCATTTTCAGAGTGTGAATAAAGTCTCAACAGTAATCTTCAGACAGGGATAACTGTAATTGATAATATTTCTCATCATTGCAAATGCGTCGGCTGGGCCGAGGGCGTTCGAGGGAGCAGGCTGCTGACTTACGGTAGATGGCGATGGCAATGCACTCGGTGAGGGTGAAGTTGTCGGCGCCAACGAATGAGGGGACGAGGCCGAGCTTGTTGATGAGCTTGTAGTCATCGGAGACACCCTTGGCGGGCTCGGTGTGAACGAACTCAATGTCGAGGTTG
Organism: Cladosporium sp. VS III D KN 1; assembly: GCA_019775635.1. Taxonomy (NCBI): domain Eukaryota; kingdom Fungi; phylum Ascomycota; class Dothideomycetes; order Cladosporiales; family Cladosporiaceae; genus Cladosporium; species Cladosporium sp. VS III D KN 1. The sequence continues at coordinate 900,716 of JACWFN010000004.1, forward strand.
TTGACATTGGCCACGGCCTGGATGGCAATGGTGCGGGGGTTGCCCTGGCGGAGGTGTTAGCGGGAGGTGGTCCTAATAATTTGTGGCTATATGATTCACAGCACCGCGCAAAAGCGGTGGGGTGAAGTCGCAAGCTGTACTTACCGGGTAGGAGTAGAGCTTGCCGAAGCTCATGATGCCGGATGCAGATATTATTTAGCAGGTAGTAGTGTGCCTTCGTCGGCTGGGTATAACGCGAGCGAGGAGAGGGTGTGGTGGTGGTGGAGTGTGGTGAAGAGAAGACTGCTTGGGCTGGGAAGAGGGGAATTATCAACTTCAGCAGCTCCGCGGTGGAGATGGCGAACGAATTCTGCTGTCCGTGCTGCCTCCGCCGCCCGCCAGCTCTCTCCCGAGCGCCTTGGCGGAAACGCCCATGGACGAGCCTCCTGCGAGCGATTGACGGCGACGACGAACCAGTCCATCGAGCGCCCGCGCAATCACGTGTGCATCACCCTCGCCATGGAGGCACCTCTGATTCGATCTGGCCTGCGCAGAGCAATTGCCTCCTCCAATGCGCACTCACAAAGACAAACCGCCGTCTGCCAGCGCCGATGTCTAGCGACACCCACCGAATCATCAGCACGAGAGCCCGTCAGAGCAGCCCGGCCCATACAGTTCTCTCGGGATAGGGAGCAGTTCTCCCGCGGCAGGCCTCAAGGCAACTTCTCACGAGGTGGCCCTGGCAGCAGCACACCAGGCGACCTCCTCCTTCAGCGCATCCGCATTGTCCCTGCATCGCCCAGTTATTTTACCGCAACTCCTCGCTACACCGACGATCTCCTCGCCCTCTCTGGACTCCTCCGCAAACACCAGCTCCTTCCTCAAATTTCTCCCGGACAGGCGCCTCGAGTAGCATGGAAGACATATGCGCAGTACAAGGCCGAGGTCGACGAGCCAGTCAAGGAGACCAGATACAACCGTCTGCTGGAGATCATCAAGCGCCTAAATTACATTCACCCAGCGCTGATCCCCGAAGAAGTGACAGCTGCTCTAGACCGCTTCAAGCGTACTCTGCAGCCTTTCCTCCAAAAGCCTAAACCCATCCTTGTCGACCAGCACGGACGTGCTCGGGCATCAGGAAGGAGAAAGAGCAGCACGGCATCAGTCTACGTGGTGGAGGGAACTGGAGAGGCGATTGTGAACGGCAAGTCGCTTACAGAATATTTCGGCCGTCTGCACGACAGGGAAAGCGCGATGTGGGCATTGAAGGCCACCCAGCGTCTGGACAAGTACAACGTCTGGGCGATTGCTTCGGGAGGTGGAACTACAGGACAGGCTGAGTCGATCATGTTGGCTGTCGCCAAGGGTTTGATGGCACATGAGCCGGATCTCAAGCCTGCGCTCAGACTTGGTAAGGATAAATCTTCATTCAAGATTGCCACGGGCGATTTGCTGACAAAATTACTACAGCTGGCGTTGTCACACGTAACCCCAAGCGTGTTGAGAGGAAGAAGCCTGGCAAACTCAAGGCCCGCAAGATGCCCGCCTGGGTCAAGCGTTAAGCGCACAATTGCGTTACTATGTACAGAATATGTATTACATACCCATTTCCAATTTGTGAAGATTTGGCTGTGCGCTTTGCTCTGGAGATGGACCGTTGCATCTCAGCGTAATGAATTGTTCTGGTTTCCTGCCTTACACCTATGCTTGGAGCCTAAATTTGGAGCAGCAACAGGATTATGGATACGATGAGTGGAACTGGCTGGGTCGAAAAAGCGCGACGTAGAAGGTGCGGCGTTCGTTCCTTCCTTTGGTGCGTCCTATACGACCAGTATTTCTGAATGCCTTCTCGCAACACTGGAAATATGTGCGACTTGCATGCAAGCCTTTAAAGAGCTTGGGTGGCAATACATCACGTCGTGTCACTTCCAGTCATTACTCATAAGTAAGCACATGGTATCTCAGCGGCATCCGCCCCTATTACATATACCAGGACTGAAGGTAGGACTTCACTAAAGCTCGAAGGTTTTCTGAGAGTCGTATGTGATCTCAATGAGATAGAGTTTCGAGGCCTGTACTTACATCTGTAGACACTAGCATGATGCGAAGCTGACTGAGGCATGTGCAGACTTGTGAGCTATTGCTATACATGGGCGGTACGTCACAGTCCTTGATGCGCATGACAGGTCACAGTGAAAAAGCGCGTCGAGGGATGAGTTCAGCCACAACCAGGTGAGTTTTGGAAATCCGCACATCATTACTCGTACATACATAAATCATCAAGCCGAGTGCTCGACATGCACGCAAGTGCTTTTCTTCTCCTCCTCGACCGCTTCCTCCAATTTCCCCGCCTGCCTGGCCTCTTGCACATCGCTTCTGACCTTCTCCTCCTCGGTCGGGTACGCATGCTTCCACATAGTCCACAGCGGGCGCTGGAAGAGGTCGTCCATCGACTCGATCGACCTGCCCTTCATTTCAGGAAGGCAGAAGAAGATGAAAATCACGCCGAGGTATGTGAGCATTGCATACAGCAAGAAAGTGCCGTAGCCCATCTCGGTGATCATGTTGGGTGTTGCGCGCGTGATGCCGTAGTCGACGATCCAGTTGACGAAGAAGCAGAAGGACATGCAGAACGAGCGCTGGAAAGATGTATTAGCAGACTGCGGATGATTTCGGCTACCATTGTAACCGCTTTGACACTTACAATTCTCGTTGGAAAGATCTCAGCCGCCACTACGTAACAGGCGACAGAGTGGCCGAAGGACCATCCGAAGGCGTACAGGTAGATGAAGACGATGCCGACGATGCCGCCAGCTGGAGTGCCGCCTACATCGCCGTTGGATGCGCCCGGGTCGCCGAAGCGGATGTAAAGAGCGAGGTAGAGCATGGATGTGCCTTGGATAGTCGCACCGATCAGGAGAGGGAGACGGCGTCCGACGCGGCTATGCATTGTTAGTATGCAAAGAGAGTATAAACTTTGTATTAAGAGGGAGACGTACTCGACGAGGAATCCAACGTAGAAGATTGTTGTCACGACTTTGACCACGCCGTACACTCCCTAGGAGACGCTGTTAGATAAAGCGTGTTGTGAATGCCCAGGAAAAGCTTACTGTAGTGAGAAGACTTGATGATCCTCCCTTGACTCCGATCAGCTCGAATATGCGCGGCGCATAATAGTTCTGATTTGACGATTAGCTTTGTGGTCGTGAGCACGAACAGAATGAGCCTCGACGAACCAAAGAATCAGTGCCCGTAAACTTGTGGAACAAGAATAGCATTACAGCCTAACAGGGTCAGCGTGGTTTCTGGGATGACTGCAAGACTCAAGCTCACCAGGAAGAAACGTTGGAAGTTGCTTCGGTCTGTGAATACATCCTTGAGAACGACCCAGTAATTGTAGCCTTTGTGTACTTCCTGCTCGTGGAAATATTGTGCTTCAATCTCTTGAAATTCTGTCTGAACATATGGATGATCTGCAGGAAGCTTCCTGAGACGTGTGAGGTTCTTCAGTCCCTGCTCGGACTTGCCTCGATTGATGAGGTAGCGAGGTGTTTCAGGGACTAGAGGTATCATGATGCACATTAGGGCACCAGGGATGAGTTGGATGCCTGGACACAGTCAGCGAATGTAGCTTTGTCTCTCGATTGTATACGTACCCATCGAAACTCGCCATTGCGCATCGTCATGCTCGACACCAGGACGAGTCCAAAGACTGACACCATAGTTGACCCAAAAGGCTAACATGAGCGAAGTAACAATCATCAGATTGTAGCTGGCCGTCATCGATCCACGAACTGATTTTGGACTGTTCTCTGCAAGGAACTGAGGTGAGAGCATACTGCTGGCACCAACACCCATACCTCCGATGAAGCGACCAGCCAAAAGAACATCGTAGTTCGCAATCATTTGCAAGGCAGCACCGATGAGGAAGACGATACCCCATGCGAAGACTGACCATTTGCGACCAAGGTAGTCGGCCGTTGGAGCAGCCAATAGTGCACCGAGTGAGCCTCCTGCGGCAAGCATAGCAGCAATGGTGCCCTTGCGGTCGTCCATCTCCTCTTGTGTCAGGTTGCTGAGGCCAAATGCGTTCTCGAATGAAGGCAGAGTCAGGATACCGCCGATATTACCAGAGTCGAATCCATAAAAGCAGCCTGCCCACGCGACAGTGATGAGCAAGTACAAGAGTCGTCCATTGAAGATTTCTCTAGGGTCTGTCTTCGCATCTTTGCTAGCCCAGATGGAAGTACCGCCGGCCATGATGGGTGTATGTCGATAGAGTGTGGAGAGCCAACAGAAGCAGAGCCAACCAAGATGCTTGGAGAGCTTGTCAGACGCTACATGGCCTGGGATGGAGATGGCTTCATATCATCGCCACACGCTCACCATACAGCTCTCAACGAAACTCTTCCGAGAGGCTTATACCAGCGGACCCGTTTCTCCGCATCGCGTGGCCGGGAAGGTTTGGGGTTGTGGAGATAGTGTGGAGGTCGACCACGAGACAGGACAACTCTGCCATCGGAACGTCCTCTCCGACCCACGCGTTCCAATGCATCGGTGTCTGTCTCCGTCCTCTCGGTCGTCGGCCAAGTCCTACAGCGAGATCGCAAGTCGGATCCCTCAGGACCATCACTCACATTCTTCATCCATCGACACACACTTCCCTGACATTGGTCTCGTGTATACATCTTATACACGACGCTACAACCAAGCTTAACACAATCTCCAAGTCGCCAAGTATCAAGCCTTCACCAAGCCTCCACATCAGCCCAGCGTAGGCCAAGAGAAGTACTTCCAAAGCCAAGTACTGTACCTTCTTGTCTGAACTTTCCGACATCCGACCTTCTTCAATGGGCAGCTACGGCGACGATGTGGTGGTTGCAGAAGACGACAGTGTATTGACACTCACGGAGAGCCCATTTCGGCACTCCATGAGCTTCATCCCATCTGCCACAGCACAGTGTCATGCGTCCAATCTGCTACTGCTAGACGACGGCGATGTGCTGTGTGCGTGGTTTGGTGGAAGCCAAGAGGGCAAGAAAGACATCAGCATCTACACTGCTCGTCTGTCTGCTTCAACAAGACAATGGTCCGCTGCTCAGCAAGTGACCTTCGATGGCACACGAAGCGAGCAAAACCCTGTGCTCTTCAAGACTCCTTCGGACGAGATTTGGCTCATGTACACATCCCAGAATGCAGGGGACCAAGACTCGGCCGTCGTCAAGCAGCAGGTTTCTCGTGACCAAGGCCAAACCTGGAGCTCTCCAACAGTGTTATTCTCTGATCCAGGTACCTTCATCAGACAGCCAATGATCGTCTTGGAGGGCGGTGAGTGGCTCATGCCAATTTTCAAGTGTCGCGCTGAGCCTGGCACAAGATGGATTGGCAACGACGACATCTCCGCAGTCCGAGTATCGAGTGACCAAGGCAAGACTTGGACCGAGAGAGAAGTGCCAAACAGCTTTGGTGCAGTGCACATGGAAGTCCAGCGACTGAGGGATGGAAGCTACCTTGGTCTGTTCCGCAGTCGATGGGCGGACAACATTTACTTGTCGACTTCTCCCAACGCACTGGATTGGACAGAGCCGCGTCCTACTAGTTTGCCAAATCCGAATGCCGGCATATGCTTCAACGTTCTTTCCTCGGGTCGAGTCCTTTGTGTTTACAACCACTCGTCTAAGGCGAAAGCTGTCGGACAGCGTGAAGGATTGTACGACGATGTGAAGGAGGAAGGTGATGAACGACAAAACCAACAAAGTAGGCATGACGGCAGACAGGCGTTCTGGGGTGCTCCGCGTGCACCACTCTGCCTTGCCTGGAGCGATGATAACGGGCAAACATGGAACAACAGAATCTTGGAAGATGGTGATGGCTACTGCATGACCAATAACAGCGAGCAGAAGCTCAACCGTGAGTTATCATACCCGAGCATGGCGGTGGCATCGGACGGAATGGTTCACATTGCATTCACATTCTGGCGACAGAAGATCAAGTATGTTCAAGTGCGGGCTGAGGATATCGCTGCATAGACCATAGACAGTCTCAACTATATTAATGGATGCCGCGTGTACTGTTCAACAATGACTACGCTTCTCTTACTGTACCATTGAGAGGCCGTTCAGGGCTATGGAAATTGTCTTTGAGAAGCGGGCTAATGTTATCGGGCAAGACACCAGACTTCGCATGCCTGCCATCGAGATCTACATTGGATCACTCTCGCATACAGAAAGTGAACCTGAATCTACATAGCCTGCACCTCCAGTGGACAATAAAGTTCTTCCAGGTGGTGCATGTCCTCGGCACTCAGATCGACGGACAGCGCCTCCGACACCGCCTGGATTCTTGCAATCGTGTTCAGTCCAACAATGGGACATGCTTTCTTGTGCAGAAGCCAGGCAATGGCAAGGCTAGACATGCTGCAGCCTTTCTTCGACGCCAGTCTCTCCACCCTACTCACGATCTCTCCATTCTGTCGGCCTTGGAACCATTTCTTGGCTTTCTTGTCTTGTTGTCCACGCTCGGTCTGCTGATCGAATGGTCTCGTGAGCAAGCCTCTGGCAATCGGACTCCAAGGGATTAATCCCACGCCTTCAGCGTTGCAGAAAGGGTTCATCTCACGCTCTTCTTCACGGTAGAGCAGATTGTAGAGACCAGACATGCTTGTGAAAGGGGTCCAGCCTCGGATCTTTGCAGTGTACTGAAGGCGGGCGAACTGCCAAGTGTACATGCTGGATGCTCCGAGGTAGTGGACTTTACCAGCTTTGACGAGATCGTGTAAAGCACCCATGATCTCTTCTGGACTTGTCTCGTGGTCTAGACGATGCAATTGCAGGACGTCAATGTAAGTTGTGCCAAGACGGCGAAGCGAGGCATCGACGGCATCAAATATGTGCTTGCGGCTCAGGCCCATTTGATTCACCAAGACGCCATCATTGTAAGCCGGTTGTGGTCTGCTATTGGGCTGGTCTTCGAGTACCGGATAGAATAGCTTGGTCATAATTACGACCTTGCTCCGAGGGATGCTGTAGACTTGTAAGGCTTTGCCAATGATCGACTCGGACTGTCCGTTTGAGTAGGTATCTGCAGTTTCCCAAGTATTGATGCCAACGTCATATGCTTTCTTCAGTAAGGGCAAAGCGTCTTTCTCCGATAACACCCACGGGCTACCCTCCCAGTCCGGGTTGCCGAAGGTCATGCAACCTAAGATGATTCGCGAGATCTTGAGCCCGCTGCTACCCAATTTCTGATATTGCATGGCGGGTGGGACGCTTGAGGGTGTTTCGGGCTTCGCCCAGCTTGCTACAAGGTCTCGGAGCGTGGTATCCTCGCCTACATTGCCAGGAAACACAACATAAGTGATGCCAGGATGTTTTGAGGACTCTTCGACACATTGCCAGAGTGGTACACCAGAAGCAGCTTGTCCACGGATCCTCGCTCGACGGAAGCCCAAACTCTTGGTAGCGGCATCTGAGCTGGTGATGCCGCCTTTGGCAATGATATATCGTGGTCGTGGGATTAGCATGCGAAGGAACAGCACCAGCGCGGATGCGACAACGCTACCGATCTTGAGGCTGGAGACCTCGTCTGACCCAGTGATCAACTTTCGACTAGTCATGATCAAGACATCGTCTCCGTTCAAGATCCAGCGGCCAGCTTCATCCGTAGCATCCAGAATGGTCTGCTGAGATGTGTCGGTGCCTTGAAGAAGTGCTTCAACATCAAGTTCGATCCGGTGTAGCTTTCCAGCGCGCCCGGATACAAGAGACTCCAACTGCGCCGTAGTCTTGGGTACGTAAGATCCAGCAATGATGAGGCCTCCGGACGCCTTCGGTGAGTGGTCCATCTTCAAATCCCTTGGTGTGAGAGGCGGTATTTGTTCAATTCCTAGTCGGGTTGAAACAAACGCAGCTCCGGTGCGATATAGGTACCTTTTACCTCGACTTTGTGCCTCGAGTACTCCGAGGACAAAGACCTCCATATCAGTATCGACCACCGCATTGGCAATAATGATCGATCCTACCGGGAACGACAGTAGAATCTCCGCAACGCGCAAATACCCTCCAACACGTATATCTTCAAGTGATATAGATTGCACACGATCTGCAGAGATTCCTCCCCTCGACTTCTCCACCACGTAATCTCTCAAATTTGATTTCGTGTAGCCAAAGGTCGCATCTCTGGCGAAGGGAGTTTGTGCTGCTGGCACTAGCTTGCCATCTGGGCTGGCCACATAATGTATGTCATTGATCGTAAGTCTCCCACCTTGTCGAAAGAAGGGTGCCAAAATCCAGGCATCGACCTGACCACAAACTTCTTCTGCGACCTCTGGCTCATCCGGGAAGTGGCCACGTAGGGTGGAGTCGCCCCGAAGGACAATCTCGAACTCTCGATGGCTTGCTCTTGCAGCTTCTTTTACAGCCCCGCAGATGCTTGCGATGAGCTTACGAGCCTCCAGTGTAGGCAAGGCACGTGAATTGGTGAGGATGAAGAAGCCGCGCGAGCCCGAAGCGAACTCTTCGAGCAGAGTATCATGGTCCCAGACAGCTAACACATTGATGTCGTGACAAGTCTGTGTTCCAGTGGGATCGTCATCCAGAACCACAAGGACAGGTAGAGCATTGGATAGGTCTGCAACAGTCTTGAACAAATTGGTCTTTTCGAGTGGTGCTGGAAGCTGCTTCAACACAGCCTCTTGGTCTAAGATTCGCTCAGAATTGTGGTCGTTCATACTGGCAACGCGTAATGGCTTTGGCAATGCCGACGCTGTGTGGACGTCTTTGCCAACTTGAAGCATTGGAGACACCTGCTCCGGAGCGGCGCATCGCGCTGACATGGCCGCGAGACTCCATATGCGCCGAGATGGCATACCCCACTTGAGTCACGCATGATCTCTCCACACCAGCAGTATTCAGTTGCGCCGCGATGTGTCGGAGGTAGACGAGAACAAGGTTTCGCAGCAGTCTGGGCTGGATTGTCCGGAAGCCGCTTCCGACTTGCGAAAGTCGGAGGCGCACCGCCAAACACCGACTTCGTCTCTCTCTTCCTCACAAGTCGGATGCGGGCACTGAGAGTCTTGTCTATGCGGCGTAGATTGACGAGATGCTTCGACACGGGAGCCAATATTGTGTCCCGCCGTCCAAGGGCTCCATGAGCACGACCGTAGTATTTCTCCCGCTGGCCTCCTTTCCACAAGCTCTCGAAGAAACATTGGTGTCTCGCTCAGAACTGACAACATGACTACTATTCATACCGTGTCACCTCAAACTATGATCTCTCATGATGAGCTCAGGAAGCACATCTCGAAGAATGACTGCTGGGTGATTCTGCATTCAAAAGTGTACGATGTCACAAGTTTTGTCCATGAACATCCTGGGGGTTCCGCAGGTGCGCATTTTCGGCATTACGAAGGACGAATTCGAATACCTGCTGACCCTGATCAGTCATTCTGAAGTATGCTGGTGGCGATTTAACAGAATCATTCGACGAAGTACATTCGCCTAGCATTGTGAGCAAAGCGCTCTCTGCTGAACAGTGCGTGGGTCTGATAGATCCCTCCTCACTACCCGTGGAAAGAGAGGTGGTTGCTCGGAAACCACGAGATTTACTTGCACCTGTCAAGCCGGACCTACACAGTCTGATATCAGTTCATGACTTCGAGGATGTGGCTAGTCAATTCTTTACAGCTAAAGCGTTCGCGTTCTTCTCGTCGGCGGCTACAGACCTTGTGTCCTACCAAGCCAACATGCGATCCCATCGGCAACTTCTTCTCCGACCAAGGGTCCTACGCAATGTTAAAGACGTGTCACTAAAGCGCAATATTCTTGGGATGGATTCAAGCGCACCATTCTTTGTCAGCCCGGCTGCTATGGCACGCTTAGCACATCCAGACGGCGAGCTTGCCATTGCTCGCGCTTGTGGCGAGCATGGTATCATACAGACGGTATTTGAAACCTCTTGCCTACGAGAAATACCTATGCTGATGTATGTAGATATCGAGCAATGCATCATATCCACTGGCTGAAGTCGTCGCCGCTGGCAAGCCAGATCAACATTTCTTCTTCCAGCTATATGTCAACAGCGACCGATCTAAGACCGAAGCACTTCTGAGATCTGCGAAAGAGCTAGGTGTCAAGGCCCTGCAGGTGACAGTCGATGCTCCTATACCTGGCAAGCGTGAGGCGGATGAGCGCATTGCCGCTGAGAATTTGGTTTCAGCTGTCAGTGGTGCCGTCGCATTGAACGATAAGAAGGGAGGAGGTCTCGGCAGGGTGATGGCGAAGTACATCGATCCGACATTGAGCTGGGACGATCTAGCTTGGCTCAAGGAGGTCTCCGGTCTACCTATCGTGCTAAAGGGCATTCAAACAGCTGCCGACGCACGCAAGGCAGTTCAATACGGCGCTGCTGCCATTCTTCTCAGCAATCATGGCGGCAGATCTCTGGACACTACACAACCGGCGATGGTCACCCTTCTCGAACTTCACAAATACTCTCCGGAGATCTTTGATCATCTCGAAGTTTATGTCGATGGTGGTTTCACGCGAGGAACAGATGTCATCAAGGCTCTTGCACTTGGCGCCACTGCCGTTGGGCTTGGTCGACCATTCCTATATGCTCTTGCTTACGGCCAGGATGGTGTTGAACATCTAATTGAGATTCTGAAGGATGAAATCGAATGTACTATGAAGCTGGCCGGAATCACCGACGTTGACCAAGCACATCCGGGAATGGTCAATACAGCGATGCTTGAGCCGTTGGTTCGTGGAGAGTCACACCCTTGGATACGATGGAAGCCAAGAGCGAGTTTGTGAGCATTCATCAACTATGCAGTAATCAGTAGCAGAGTATATATTTCACGAAAGGATTTCTAACCATTACTTGAATTGTTGACCTCGATATGCAGCGAATACAGTTAGAACTCGTAAGTCTGCACATGGTATCTCAGCGGAAACTTTCGTCACAATATAAACAGAGGCCGAGGATAGGACTATAGTAGCTGCCCACAGAGAGCCGAATGTCCTCTGTGGTCTCCACGAGCCGCATTGTAATTTTTTACCCATGGCCGCTGGTAGTGGCGTGATGTAATTCCGAGATGTGTGCAAACTTATGAGCTGGTATTGTGACCAGATACTCAGCTTTTCCTAGCGCTAGTCTAATCAGGCACTTATCTGTGGCCCGGTATGCTGAACATAGAAAGGTTCCACGTGGTTACTGAGTTGTAGTGACATTGATATACATTATTGACTCATAACGTGTAGTCGTACTGCAAATCATCAAATGAGAAGTTTCCAAAATCTGACCATGCCATGAAGTCCGGAGCCATGGTAGGTATTTGTGAATCGAAAGTCATGTTGAAGCCGTCTTGCATACCCGTCGCACCATTGCTGGGGTACTGCACATTCGCATAGGGACCATCCACAGCGCCGAATGGGCTTCCAGTCATGACGTTGTCGACGCCGAGCGACGTCGTGCATGCCGCAAGTTGCCTCATCAATCCAGTGGTGACTCTGGTAAGTGGATGGGATGGCATGGTCGGCATACGCACGAACAGTCCCAATACGGCGCCCATGCGACGGAGATCTTCTTCTACCTTTATACTGAGCTGTTCCTTTCTTTTCATGCAGACTTCGAGAAGGAAGCGGCCGGCGAACGATATCATGATGTGGAAGTAATGCGGAACCCCAACCAGATTGCTGCGGAAGACATCGTTCTCCAGAATCATGGTGAATATGGTGGTCGCCGCTTGGTATGCAGCGTTGGCGGCAGGAACGAAGTGCATGGGGATTGGGCCGTCCTCGAGCTTCAAGAAGACATGATGGCAGAGATACAGCTTCGCGAATTGGAAGTGCATGTATAGTCCGGTCACGGGGAACTCGCCGATGTTGGGGTCAAGATCTGTTGATTGGTCAGAAGGCAGTAGCACATAGTCTGTTCCCAAACTTACCAAATAAGGGCAGGAATTGAGAGTACCATTGGTCCAGCTCTCGAAGGAAGTGGGTGAGCTGGATAGCCATTGCCTTAGGTAGCGGCTTTGCCGTTTCAGCCCCAAACGCGTCCCGGATTTGGCCCATGATGCGCAGTAAGGAGACCTGAGAGATAATACGGACGTCCTGTTTGGCCACATCATCACCGATCAAGAAGAGTTCCCTTCGTTCAACGATGTCTTGCTCTTGGCGAGTAAGGCAGTCACGATTGTGCAGAATAGACAAGTGCTGATCGCAGATGAAGAGTAGATACCATAGTCTGACCCGATCTCGCTCTTCGAAAATCTGTTCTGGTGTTCTTGACGGAGATGGATCTGTAATTCGGTTGAAATGCCTGTGAAGTCGCACGTCTGCCGCTCTGCGGATTGCATCGCTGGACAGGATCCTCGATGCATTAAGAAGCCAGAAAGATCCAATGCACAAGGCGCGGATGAAGTCAAGATTCCTTTTCTCGAACAGCGATGAAGATACCAGATGGCGATACTCCTTATTGCAGATCTCGAAGACATCTCGGTCCTCAATACTATGCAAAGCAGCTACGGCACATATCGCTGCTAGGAGGGTGGGCGAGGCTCTTCTGATGGTTTCGGTATCTTTATATTGGCTTGCGATTCCATAGAGGAAAGGATCCAGTGTGGTGAGATAGCGGTGTACTAGGGTATCAGCGGCTTCGACAGATACCAGACCTTTAGTGATCATGTCACTTCTGTCCAATGTCCTGCGTCTTTGAAGCCGTGGACTTGTCCCGTCAGGAGTAGCATCAGTGTTGGCATTCTCCAGGAACGTGTCGATTGGCGCTTGCAGCGCTGATGGTGAAGCCGGAGGCGAGAGTTCACAAAGCTCCCCGTCTTCATCTACAACTTCTTCGCCAGGTGCTACTAAAGCACGGTCCTCTGCGGACGCCTCGACCTTTGATTCTAGGTCCGGCGGTGCTTCAAGACCTAGATGTTGGCACAACCGGTTGAGTGTTGCATGGATACCTTTAACGTCTTTTCGGAGGCGATTGACATGCCTAGGTAGCATTAGCTAGACATCTTCTGGGAATTGGCAAGAGGCTGCCTACTTTGTGTCTGCGCCACCAGGACGCGCCGCACTGTGAAGCACGCAAGACAGCTTCCGTCTCTGACATCGACTACATGGCGGCTCTTCGTTGGGCATGTCACACTTGATCTATGACATGCGTCAGCCCGAGGTCTGCAGTCAAGCAACCTGAGTGTTGCAACGTTGGACATCATGCCTTCTGCTTCCGGCATGCCGTGCATGCGGCGATCATCTTCTTGTTGCTGTCGCCACGATTCGGAGCGTTGCTACGTTCAGCCTGAATCTCCAGATCCGGACTGCTGACATTATCCCCTCTTTTCCTTTTGTTCGATGGAGGCATTGTTCGAGGGCTATACAAGATTTATCACCCTCAGAGTCCTAGAATAATAACGACGGGCGATGGTATGTGCATACAGCTCGAACAAAGATCGAGCACATGAGTCCGAACCGGGACTTGGACCTGGGCACTTGGTTTCGCTCAAGCCATACCTCCTACTGCAACTACACTCCACGTGCTCCTCATTGACTCCACTGGAGGGGAAATCAGGGCTAACTTCATCGTGTGACTAGTGAGCGGAGTCGTTGCTGTAGTGCAGTGAGACCCCGGTTCTCGGCCTTTGGACCCGGGCTCGCTGTATCATTTGACCGACGCTGGTGAATATACAGTTCTAGCTCATAAGTCTGCGAACGTCTCAATGTCTTGTTATGCCATTTTCAGCAGATATAGGTTCAGGTCTTGAAATACTTTTCGTTGGGATAATAAAGGCTCTTTAGAAAATTATCGAGTACTGGCATAGTTCTATCTTTACCCCTCGTCTATTTCATAGGATAGTTGCCGCTGAGACGCTGTCCGCAGACTTCTGAGCAACAGCTGTACATCGTGAGTGTGATGTCTCGCGACTCAGAGCAAATAGCACTATGGAGACAATCCTCTGCATACTGGCATTCGTTATGATCCTAAATTTTAGTTGACTTTGATTTCCATATATGAAGTCAGAGTGGCTGGAGCAGGTCGGCCACGCTCACAGGCGGACGTCATAAGTCTGCGCACTACATCTCAATGGCCGCTGTACGTTTCTTACTTCTATGTCGGTGCGTACATGCGTGTATATCAGCAAGAGTCTGACATAGCGTCATGAATATCTCGACGGTGTGTGAGCCCAGTTCGAGATCGATAGCTGCTGGTACAAGCATCAGGATATACCTGTACGTGGTGTGTAGACTTGTGCGCAAGAACGGTGGGTGCGACACGCCAAGCATGAGCTCCTTGAATAATGATTCCGTCGATTTGTACTACCTCCGTACTATAACCTTCAGATGAGGCCAACGTCTCTATCATCATGGAATACAACAGTTCCCCAGTCGGGTCTGTTGAACCGATGGGGCTTGCTTGATCCCAGCCGATCAATATGCTCCATCTCCTCGTCCGCCAGCTGGCGGTTATCCTTCAGATTTGCAGCTATGCGCTTAGCGTTGGTGCTCTTCGGAATTACACTCCAACCCTTCTGAATGCCCCAACTCAGCATTACGTTGCCCGTTGCGATACCTTTATCTCTTGCGATTCCCACAATAACAGGCTCCTCGTGTAGAGTACTACCTGATCCTCCAAGAGGACCGAAAGCCGTCTGATGAATCCCCTTCGATTTGCAATACTCATTCAGCTTCTTCTGCGGCAGCTGAGGCTGTATCTCTGTCTGGTTGACGGCCGGTATGACTTGTGCTGTCGCGAGAAGCTTCTCAAGGTTTGTGGTAGAGAAGTTGGCCACGCCGATCGCGCGTACCTTGCCGGTCGAGAGCAACTTCTCCATTTCTTTCCAAGTGTCGCAAAAATCCCAGCCTTGCGCATGGGTTTTCCGATCTTCTTTGCCGTACTCAGCGCCCGTATCTGGGCTTAGAGTGATCGGCCAGTGCATAAGGTACAGGTCCACGTAATTCAGATTAAGGTCGTGCAGCGACTTATCCAGTGCTTGGGCAACGCGTTGGTGATCCGACGACCACAGCTTCGTGGTGACGAAAAACTCCTCCCGAGGTATAGGTGCTTTCTTGAATACTTCGCCTATTTCAGGCTCGTTGTTGTATAGAGGCGCGCAATCGAAATGTTTGTAGCCTGCTGCGAAGGCATCTTCAACTGCTTTTCCAGCCTCTCCCGTTGCTGCTTTCCATGTGCCAAAGCCGACAGCGGGTATACGTGCGCCAGTGTTGAGAGTGAAATATGAGGTGGCCATGTCGTAACAATTGTAATCACCCACCGTATAACAGAGAGAGCACCTGAATATCATATCACCTCGAACCACGACTTATCATAAACATAATTGACTTTCAGTCTTTCTAATCGGTCGGATCGGTGTGCCGATATGCTCGCATTCTGCTTCCGGCGGAAGATTGCCTCCGCAGAACGTCAGCACGCTTCACCATGGTAGGAGGTAGCTCCCACTCGTGTTCACAGAACACCGCTTGGGAACTTGCAATTGTATCATCCTTAACCTTCGTGCTAAAAGTACGCCGAAAAAACTCCTACGCAGTGTTGACGTCCTCAATCGCTATTATGAATCGAGTTGTGGTCTGGGACGAGTGTAGCAGATGGCGTGGATTCGCTGAACGTTTGCTAAAACGAAAACGAAATCACAGGTGACAGCAACAAGGACCCAAAACAAAGCATGTCATCATCAAGCAATAAGCTAGAGTGGTAGTAATCACATAGAATCACCTAGAATAACATATTTCTGGAGATAATACACGATGAAAGAAAAAACCATGGTGAAGCATTTCATCAACAGGGTTCGGGTTTGGGGTACCAATGCCAAATTCTTGACATGACATTAGAAAGGATGAGTGAGAGAAGGCGGCGATATCTGAGCAAGTCTTCATAGTCTGTGGAATCTGCTATGCTAAATCAGGAGCTCAGCTGAACGTTGTCTTCGAGCGTACTCTCCAGCTCGGCCAGGTGCTGCATGACTTCGATCGTGGACTTCTGCAAGTCCTTACCAGCAGGCTTGTAAGGCTTACGAGGATAGAACAGCGTCTGGTCGGTCAATCCAGCAGCCGGACCAGCAAAATATGCCGTGCCATACTTTGTCGCCGAGAGACCTTTCTTGCACGCTGATTCTGCCAATGCCACACGCCCCTGCAGTTCTCGGGCTTCTTCGATCTTGCCCTCTTGCCATAAGGAGTATAATCTTGCCACGGATTTGGGGAAAACATTGCCGATACCTGTCACGCAACCTACGCCACCACCGATCAGGCAAGGAAGCAGCCAGTCGGACTGACCAGAGAAGACTGCGAACTGGTCAGGCGTATAGCGTGCTGTCAGACTTGTGACCTTGCCTGCATTCGCACAGGTCAACTTCGTGCCAGCAATATTGGGGTGTTGAGCAAGCTGTGTGAGAACATCCACTCCTAAGTCAATGCCTGATGTGACGCCGGGGAACTGCTTCAAGTCAGCAAATATTCGAGAAGTAGTATTCGGACGGGCTCACGTTGTAGGCAATGATCGGTATTCTGCTGTGGTCGGCAACTTCGAGGTAGAACTCCACGATAGCATCGTTGGTCACTGCTTTGGGCCAGTAGCTGGGAGGTAGCAGCAGGCCAAAATCGGCACCAGCTTCAGCAGCATCGTCGACAAGTCGCAGTGTCTCGTTAGTCGACTGGCCACTGATGCCGGCAGCCAAGGGAAAGTTGGGTGCTCCGACGTCTGCTGCTGCTTGTCGTGCAGTTTTGATGAGGTCTCGTCGTTCTTCTGGCGATAGCAAGGCGGCTTCCGCGGTGGAGCCCTGTAGAACGAGGCCGTTGACCCCACCACGTATGAGGTGGGCAAAGTACTTGCGCGACGCTTCGAGGTCAAGCTCCTGACGCGGCGTGTTCTTGTAAAGTGAGACCACTGGGCACCAGACACCGGCAGGAATGGCAGATTTTTGCTTGGTCATGGAGCCCATGTTGAGCTGTTGCGTATCGAGTTAGGAGAGCGTGCTAGTTTAGCTGTTACGTTCGGAGCAAGATTGGTTTTATACGCTGACACTGATGAGGAGAAAGGGTAGGTTCTACTTGGTTGTACTTGTCATGTTCGCGCGCATCTCATCACATTGGTAGTGCAAGCTGCGTCGGAGGCGATGCTCCGAGAGTCCTGTAGACACAAGTGGAGGCAACCTAATGCGGCCGTGACAACTCTCCGCTCAAACAAATGCCGAGAAAAGAGAGTCGTGGTTGACTCTCCGATCGAGGAGGGAAATGTTGCTCAGGCATGACTTTCCACACGCTATGCTTCGTGTTGGCTATTTGTTTTACCTCCTTGTTGGTCTCGGCACGCGATCGCCGCGTCTGCTACTGCCAAACTGCGCAATAGATATTGCTTGCTGCTTATTTACTGGGACAGGCCCACGTATAAAGCTTGAGGAGGGACTTGCCTGTCTAAGTCAAGCACATCAGGACAATGATGTCAAGAAAGAGTCCATGTAGACACAAAGGATGTATGAGAAACCGAGGAAGCCAACTGTAATCGTGAACAAGGAGTGCCTGCAAAACAAACCTACTCCGACTTTCCCCGCAGCGGCACAGCTCGGAGACCATCCTTCGACTTTATCTCGATATATCTCAATGAAGAACGATCGGATCAACACGTAGGTGGTCTCGGGTGATAGCTGAGGCACTGTGCTTTCGACTCGTGTGTCCGTTAGGCTTTCTGTCCCATTGATTCAGCTGCCACGCTCCGCCGGAAAAAACAAGACGAAAACAGCGATACTCACCTTCTGGCCTTCTCCACGTACAAAAAATTGGAAAAGGAACGCCAAAAATAAACGATGTCTGCCGGACTCGAACCGACAACCTTTGGCGGTGTTCTGTAGTGGTGTACTACCGAAAACCAATGCGCTGCCATTGCGCCAAGACACCTTGTTGATATCTGCAGGTATTATGCATAACATATACCCCTAAACATTCATGTCACAGCCCACTATCATACCATTGAATGTGGCTCGATCTCGTGTCCATATAGCCGTCAATACATATATACACTATTGCAGAATATTATCTATATATGAATTTTGAGTGAGGGCAAAAAATTCGTCTCGTCTTTAGATTCCTCGATCTCCAACGAAGCGTTCTCACAATCCAAGGCTACTTATCGGCAGCCCGAGACTTCGTCTTTCGTAGAGCACTGTTGCTTGTCAAGCTACACTGTTCTATTCGGCATGTTCCCCAGGACGCTGATTACCTGGTAAACTCAGGCAAAAAGACATCGATTATGAGATCTAGTTCAACGTCTCATCGGCCATCACAAGTCTGCAAAACACCGTCTCAGTGGCCGATACATGCGTCTGTCGATCTGCGCCTGAGGAAAAGAGCATACGAGACGAACGCGAGACTTACAATATCTCAGTGGCCGATACATGCGTCTGTCGATCTGCGCCTGAGGAAAAGAGCATACCGACCACTACGAGACGAACGCGGGACTTACAATATCTCAGTGGCAACAAAAAGTAAGACTGCGCCGAACGCTGATAGTAAAAGCGTCACGGCTTAGCTTACGCGTAAAATTTCTAGCACGTGTTTGTTCGACAGCGTATTGTGGAGAAGATCAATAGGTCATCTTTGAGTGTACAGGGTATTACAATACATTCAGATATCAACAAGGTGTCTTGGCGCAATGAGGTGGCGAGGAGATGGCCTGGGTGGGAGGTTGCCTCACCAACTTGATCACAACATACCGCTGGAGAATACATCAAGGCTGGTCCGTATCTTAGCAGACAAACGGCTAGGAGAAATGCAAGTACCCTCTCCGTGGCCGCGACATTGATCGCTGATAACATATCCGACGGTATAGGCATTATCGTCGTTTGGGGATTGACATACTCATCACTGTATCTCAATGATGAATCAGACAGATTTGAAAGCCATATCCGCTGGTACGAGTATCAGAGGGTACTGGAGTACGCGCAGACTCATGTCTTCGATTCTCATTTCAATGCTACGCTCTTCCGCACTCACTGTGAATATACCGATGATGGAGAGATGATCCTGATAACATTCCCCGAACAACGTTTGCTGCCCAATAGTCAGGTCAGCGGATTTGTATTGGGATATGAGACCACGAGAGAACGCTATGCATTCTGCGGCGCTTGGTACACTGGTCGCTAACCAGTTCTCGTCAACCAATGAACATGGGAAGACTCGCTGGAGACGGGAGAATACTTCTCAATGGACAATCGAGCTGATACCGGCTGGTTTCGTGGATGCTTCGACTCATATCACCATTGAGACACAACTAAAGCTCTAGGCCGACAATACAAGCTGATATGCCAATGCTGTAGACTTCAGACTTCGATTCCCTCAGATTGCCATTGAGATACTGATATAACGCGAATCACATATCATCAAAGGCATGATTCTGTTAGATGACCGGAACTTCATCTTCATCTTTTAAGTTCATTTTGCTCTCCTGGAATATGAGTTCAGGTCGTGGAGACTCATCGACCTTGCTTGTAACGTCTCTGTGGCATGGGGATCGACTGATGCATTTGAGTTGGTTGATATCTGCATATGAGCTGTTTACGTATACGTACGTTTGATATGTCATCTCAATGGTAGATAGATCCCATATTGGTTTGTTACCTGATGGGATTAGCATTCAGAGAAATGGCAGCGTATGTAAACTTGAGCTTGCAGCTTGCCGAGGGCTCAATTCTCCACCAGGTTTCTCAGGGTACCGTATTCGTAAAATGATGCTGCTTTACTCGTATTGACCGGCCTGTGGCACTGCAGCGGCCACGTTGCTTGAACTCATATTCCTCGCTGTCCCACGGAGATCTAATTTCTCATGCGGAGAGATAACTCCATCTGACGAGAGAAAGTGCTTTTGCTGCTGTACACGTAGTGAAAAATCGACAGCATGGTCAGCAGTGCATCAAATCTAGTCCACTTCATCTCTAGTACCTTGAAACATCTCGTTGCATTGGACGAAGGTGATGGTCTGTTGAACTTTCAGACAATCTTGCAGCCTGTTGCGCGAGACTATGAGGGCCAAAATGCGCCTCTTCTCATAGCCGTTGCACTCGGTGGTGGTATCTTCCAATTTCTGGTAAGCGCCCAGCATTTTGGTCTATGGAGCAACTAGCTGACGCAATCAACGCAGATAAGACATACAATCATTCGCGTCCTAGGTACATGCTTGGTTATTGCCTGCTTCGAGAACACTCGGCAAGACGCCAGCGACCCAGAACTGCCGCAATCTCGCAATGAATCAGCAATGGCGAGCAGTGTCCTTACCTTGCTGCGAAAGACCAGCCTATTGCGAACGAGAGTACGTCGCAGCATAATCTATGCACTCATCTACTCAATTGCCTCAGGATGTTGCTCCACGCTGGCATCATCGATATCGGGCTCCTATATCTGGCTAACGCTTGCCGAGGTGGCCACTGTGGTATTACTGGAACGCCTCCATCTCCAATGGACTAACGCCATCGCAATGAGAACATTGCAAACTACAGCTGCATCATCCCCTTCTTGGAGAACACTTCTGCAGCCGACGATTCTGTATGCTCTCGCACAGAAGATCACTGTCCAACTACCAACAACCGTCGGCCGACGATTTGCTTCAGACGGTATTTCTGCGACCAATACAGTAGCCACAAGAGACATAGTCGTACTGTCGATGGCACTAGCACTTCGTTTCTTCGTACTCTATCCTGCGTGGGCCAGTCTGTTATTCTTTGAGACAAGGCGGAAAGCAAAAGATAGCCCGACAGCAATAGGCGGTACTTTCATCCACGTCCTCAAGATGTGCTACCGGAGAGTACTACTTCGGCTGTCAACTCTTCATCTACAAGCCGCTGGGATCATGATTGTCATTGAATTAGGGACATACGTCCTTTTCCATTCATTACTATCTATACCGCTGGACTCGACCCGAACTTGAGACTGCTACTAGAATGAAGGAATTCTAAGCTCCACCAGTGGCGACCTTGGAGGGCCAGTGCGCGATCGTGACAGCATCACCAGTGAGAGTGATGTTCATGACCACAGAGCGCTCATTGTTAAGCGCGAGCGAGTAATCGCCAGGGTAGACCACAAGGTCACCGTTATCAGCCGCGCGAGCGAAAGCACCTGCCGGAACATCGATGCTGACTGTGCAAGCTCCACCAGGCGCAATCTCAGCCTCACGTGTAATGCCTACGAGCCACTTGATGGGACGTGGCGTGGGACCGCTGGTGGTCGAAGCAAAGAGCATAGCAGAGTAGTCGGAGGCGATCTTGCCAGTGTTGGAGACCTGGGCCTGGAAAGTGAGTAAAGTCTTCTGCTCGATGAACTCGTAGCCGCCGTGTGGCTGGACGAAGAAGTCGGTGATGTTCATGCTGTGGCTTGCGGAAGCGTTCATGGCGGACTTCTCTTCGAAGGTGGTGTAGAAGAGACCATGGCCGAAGGCGTAGACTGGCTCACCAGTGTACCACATGTATGTCTGTCCAGGGTTGTCACCAGAAGGACGGAGATCCATGTCAAGCTGGTAGAAGTCTTCTGCGTAAGAAGCAGGGTATTGAGTTGTCACTAGACGTGCGGCGGGTGCTCGCTTGCCAGATATGATATCGTAGAGAGCTTGACCTCCACTTTGGCCAGGGTATCCGCCCCAGATGAGAGAGTTAACATTGTCGTTCTTCTTGAGTGCAGAGCTGTCAACCTGACCGCCACCCATCTGCAGAACGACCACCGGCTTACCCAGCTTGCTCAGGCGGTCAATCAGGTCAAGCTGGTTGCCCGGCCAGGTGATGTTCTCTCTGTCCATTGCCTCGGACTCGACGGTGTTATCGATGCCACCAGCGAAGACGATCACATCGGATTTGCGAGCTGCAGCAAGGGCCTCATCGAAGTAGGCTTCGCTGTTGCTGGAAATGTTTGTACCAAAGGCGTAGTTAACGGTCCTGCCAGAGGCCTCAAATGCTGCTAGAGGGCTAATGACATAGGGTGGGGTGGTGAAGTAGTTGCCCAGCAACTGCGTTGTTGCATTTGCGTACGGTCCGATGAGAGCCACGCTGGAGTTGTCGTGCAATGGAAGTGCGCCGTCGTTCTTCAGCAACACAATTCCCTCCACAGCGGCCTCATACGAGATGTTCCAAGCGTCGGTCTTGACGACATCGTCCCAAGTCAGGTCACGGTACATAGATCCGTTGCCGTCGAAGTAGCCTTGACTAACGAGTTGAGAGTACAGGCGAATGACAGCTGTCTCGATGTCGTTGCGTGACACGTTACCCTGAGTGAAAGCGTCCTCCAAGAAGTATGAATACTCAGTACCGCAGTCGATGTCTGTGCCAGCGAGAAGCGCTGCTGCTGAGCCACCAACTCGGGTGTTTGCATTGTGGTGCGGGTTGAACACACCATAGACGGCACCACAGTCCGATGAGACAAAACCATCACCGAATCCCCAGGTCTCGCGGAGCAAGGTCTGAAGGAAGAAGGAGCTGGCACAGCTTGCCTCGCCGTTGACAGCATTGTATGAGCACATCAAACCCTTAGCTTTGGCCTGCAAGATAGCGGTACGGAACTGCGGTGTGTAGTATCCTGCCAAGTCTTGCTCTGTAATGTTCACATCGTTGCCAAGACGACTGTGGTTGTGCCATGTTTCAATGTCGTAGCCAGCAAAGTGCTTAGCAACGGTGACAAGCTTGGGAACAGCTGGGCCAACACCACCTTGCATGGCCGTGATGTACTCATAAGCGTACAATGAGGACAGGAAGAATGCATCTTCGCCGGGAGTCTCTTGACCACGTCCCCAGACTGGAGACCTGAAACCGTTGATGTTGGGCGAGTATACATCGAGACCATAGCGACCAGCGTTGCTCGCTGCACGGCCCTGCGTTGAGATAATTGAGCCAATTTGGTGGATCAGACTGCGATTCATGGAGGCCATAGAAGTGATCGGCTGAGGGAAAACGGTAACCCAACTGAAATCGCCTTCTTTTGGTTGGTAGAAGTGGCTGATACCGTGTAACGCTTCGTTCCAGACTTCGTAGGGTGGCAGACCAAGTCTTGGAACACCCGGCGCGGTGTTGACAGTGTTATTCACGAGCTCTTCCATTGTGAACATAGCAACCAAAGCCGAAGCTCGATCCCAAGCACTGGCAGACTTGTTGCAGACCAGAGTATCTGCCAGAGGAGAACCCACACAACTCGGGAATCCGAGAGGAATGGTAGCGAGAGTCCTGTGGTCAAGCTGAGGGTTGCCATTGGTAGTGTAGTCATAATAGCTCATGTTGTTCTGAGCCATCACGCCAGCCACCATGGTGGCCAGCGCAGCAGAGGTGGAGGACCTCATCTTGCAAGAAATCGACGAAGGAGAAGAAAGCAGCTGATTGCAGCGATGCCTGATGTCCAGGAAAACAATGCATGATCGGCCATTACATTTTTATAGCAGCTGCAGCTTGTCGCCCAATGCCGAGGATCGACACTTAGGCAAAAAGCCACGCCCGCTTAAGACGCCAACGGCGATGACGATGAATGCTTGTTGCTAAATAGCCAGGCTTTATGCTAGAGAAGCATTGCCTCGTAAGCTTTAGACTTGCCGATTTCCGGTATCCCCACGTTCCCCGCAGACAAGAGTGTGGGTGTGGATGTGAGGTGTTCAGCCGGTAAGGCGACTTCGACCTCCCAGGTGCAAAATGATCATAAGCGAGATTTGTATGCGGATGGTGGCGGCTGGTACCTGCATAGAGTGCGAATGAACGCATCATTCCAGGTTGACGCGGGAAAAGCCTTTGTGCCGCACACAAGCTTGCATCTGCACAGTGCAGCTCTCAATAGCCGACCTAGTGATTATCCGGTGCTGGTAGGTATTGGCATACCAGTCTCCTAGTGGCTCATATAATTGAAGCGCGAGGCATGGCGAGATGCGTTGTGTGTGTGCTAATGTCGGTTGCTACCATGCTGGTGGCAAGGAAGCCTGCGAGAGCATTGAGACACTTCATGATTATACATGCTTGTAAGAAGGGCCGCTATTCTGATAGTTGGATGCAGTGCCGCTGATACCATAGTGGCATCTTGAAATATTGTTTGTTGTACCAGATTCTATGAATCCATGAACATGATGGAGACGTCAATGGCGTCTCATGGCGAGTAAACTGATGTATGAATCTAGATTCTTTAGCTGTTCTTACAGAGTATACACGTACAATGTTGATTTTACAATCGTCAGGCTTCCAAGCCAGTTCTGGGATCCTTCGCAGGTGTCCGAGCCATTTCTCAAATCAATCTTGCCTGAAGCTCTTTCCAAGAATCCACGCTCAGATTTCCTTGAGCAACATTCATCGAGACAGACTGCACAGTCGACTCTTCATCCACCATGTTGTCCACGAACGAGGCCAAGTCTTGCGCCGCGTCTTCGCTTGGGACGGCAATCTTTGTATCCTCATTCGGGTCCCATATGATGTCCGAAGTTTTTATCGACACTCCCAAAGTGTTAGAGACAGCCTCTCCCACTGTCTTCGTCTCTTCAGGCGTTGAAAAGACAACTACGCAACCGTCGTCCAGTACATCCACATCTGTTGCACCAGCCTCCAGAGCCGGGTCCATTGCCTCATCCAAGCCAACACCATCTTTTTGATCGAAGACTATCCTTCCCTTCTTCTCAAACAGAAAACTCGAGGGCGACGCTATGCCGCCGGCGGTCTTGATTGCCAGCTTGATGTTCGCCAACGTCCTGAGTTTGCCGTCCGTCTCACACTCCACCATGACCGCAACATTATTCGGCAGAATACCTTCGACAGTCAATCTCTCAAGGCTTGCGCCCGTCAGACTCCTGCCTTGGCCACGGGCAATCGCTGCTTCGATGGACGCTTTGGCGAAACCCTCCTTCTTGGCTTTGGTGACGAGGTCGGCGAGTTTGGGGTTTGAGTTGATTTCGGGACCGAAGAGCTTCGAGGCTGTCGCAATTTCCTGCGCAAATATTGAGCGCTGGCGATTCTTATGGGCATCGGCTTTGCCTTTGTCGTGTTTAATTTTGGACCAGCGATTATGACCGGAGAGGTTCGTTGTCGTTGTCGAGAAGGCGCGACATGTTGGAGACGATCGTGATAGCGAGCGTAGCAGTGTGATGCCCCGGCTTGGTGCCATTGTTGTGGTGTTTGAGCAAAAAGCTGAGGATGGAGGAGGATCTTGTGCAACGTGAAATCAACGCTGCATGAATTATTATTAGTTACCAATTGATGGAGATGCGGCAATCTGGACCCCTGATCTCATCAAATCCTGGGGAAGGTCGTCAAGCTGTCTCGCGTGAGCGTGAGCATGTCCAGCTGTACTCCCACATTCACACGACTCATACAACACACGCAACGTTGCCACGATAGACGACTTCACGCAGGACATGAAGCAGTAATACACCGCCCAGCAAGACCACACAATGCCCGAACAAGAGGCGACACAGACCCCGCCCCAGACTGCCAACGCGACCGCGACCCCAAGCGAGTCAACGCCCGCACCTGCCACCAATGGCGCTCCCTCACAATTCCAGCTGGACGTCGCCAAACTCCACGCGCTACCCTCGGAGCAGCAGGACCTGTACCTCCTTTCCTTCTCGTCGGATCTGGCTAAGCACGTCGACGGTCTCACGGCTGAAGGCGCGACCACCGAGCAGACTGCGTTGAAGTTGGAGCTCTTCCAGATCATAAACCTCTCCTCTCCTACGCCCACGCGAGTTGTTCGGAACAACCTTGGTAGATGCTTTAATGGTATCCTCACCAAAGGCAGCAGGAAGATTCTGTATGAGTCGATCAACGACTGCGTAGCGATCCTCACGGCTGGAAAAGAGAAGGATCTCAGGGCAAAGCATGCCGCAGCATATTGTTTAGGAGCTATATTTGAGGCTGCTGGCGATAGTGCCGTAAGCTTGTCACCACTTGCGTGTACGTCTCTGGTCAAGCAGCTCAAGCCGGCTGCGAACGATACGGGATACCGTAGTGCCATCTTCCGCGCACTAGGCAAGATCGTGAAAGGCATCGTGGCTGCAATCGAAGATGACATTGGTCGGACAATATGGAAACAAGCGCGCAACGCTGTCGGTGGAGACAAGTCAATGCTCGTACAGGCATCGGCTTGCTGGTGTCTGGAACAGTTGACGGTGCATACCACAGCTTACGACAACTCAAATGATTTCGAGAAACTACAGACAGCCCTTTGGAAAGCTATGGAAAGCACATCTGTGTGCGTACGACGTACGGCATCCTCATGCCTTGCGAATGTACTGGTGAAGAGCTACTCCGAGTCTCCAAACAAGGACACTGTCCCAAGGATCAAAAAGCCCAAGAAGACGAAAAAAGGAATTCCCGAAGATGCTGAAGAAGAGGCCGAGCGCACATCGTCTCCTGCTCCAGAGAAGCCCGCGACAGCGCTCTCTTACAGTCTCCTAGAGATACTGAAACTACTGTCTGCATTTTATATGCGGCCAACCACATCCAACAGAGCACGCGCTGCTGTAGTCAACACATACGTGAAAGTCTTAAGATCGCTCGGGGAAAGCATCGTCGAGAAGAACTATGGCGAGATTGCGCAGCACCTTTTCCGAGATGTTCTCAACCATCCAAGTTTACAATACAACAAGTATCGTCAGCTCATCAGTCGCAAGTTCGTCAGTATCATACTAGATCGCGTTGTCATGCGCATGCTGGGAGAGACTGCCCAACTCAACGCATGTCGATTTTTGCTCAATGACATCATCAAGGACTATCCTCAGGCGGTGAAAGAAAGACCAGAGCCGTCTAAGAATACACTGACTGCTGCAGTCGCTGCATTGACCTCGCTTATCCGCTGTCTCGATGCTGGCGTCGGGTCTATTGCAGAGCTGTGCCGCGAAGGCTTGCTGCAGGTATTGCCTCATCCCAGCTTCGCAGTGCAGATACAAACGGCAAGGGCATTGCGCGCACTTGTATTAGCGATTCCCCAGCAGCTTTTACCGAGCGTCACCATCTGTCTGAACAGTGTCCATCGCGAATTGAATCTGCTAGGCGGCCCTAAGCAAGCACCGAAACGATGCATAGGTTATGCCCATGGTTTGGCGGCTATCCTGAGCGCCTCGAACAGACACCCACTGTACGGCTCTCTCGATGTGTATGCGAGAGTCTTATCGCAAGCGACCACGCTTCTCAAGTCCGCTGGTGGCTCTGAACTCCGAGTCTCAAGTTGTCAGCTCGAGGTCGCTTGGGTAATGATTGGGGGTCTGATGTCGCTCGGACCTAACTTTGTAAAGATCCACCTCTCACAGCTCATGCTTTTGTGGAAGAACGCACTTCCTAAACCAGTGCCCAAAGAGAACATTTCTCAGCGCAGCATGCTTGAGCTATCCTACCTCGCACATGTCCGAGAATGTGCTCTTGGCTCAATCAAGGCGTTCCTGACCTTCAATCAACGTCTTCTCACTTCGGACGTCTCTCGTCGACTCTCAGGAATGCTGGAGAACACCGTCTCGTTCTTGCAGGGCCTACCCTGGAAACGTACCAGCGAAGATCCTCAGAATAGACTCTCTCCCGCTTTGCAACTCCAGGACTATGAGGTGAAAGCTCGTCGCCGTGTCTTTGAATGCTTCTCTCAACTCCTTACGCTGAGTCCAGCGGGCGCCGTCGAAGCCAACGCTCATTCCTCTCTATTGCCGCTGGCTGTCGCATCCTTTTCAGGCGCCGATTACTACTCTCCAAGCTCATTCGGCGCTTCGATCGCGAGTTCTGCGGGAACGTATGACAGCATCTGGGAGGCCGCGGACAACTACGGATTTGGCGTGAACGGACTTGTCACCGGTCTCGACATCGAGGATGCTGTCACTCGCAAACGAAGAAGACACTGGAGCTCAAGAGCCGACGAGGAAGGTATTACCAATGATGTTGTGGCATCTCCGATTGTCACCGCTGCAGAATTTGACTCCACATGCTGCTATTCGTATATCGAGGACGACCCATCAGTAGAGTCCCTACCGGCTTCGCCAGCGACAGAAGCTGTCAATGCCGCGATTGCCGTATTTGCGCTATCGCTACCGCTTCAGACACCAAAAGTTCAAGAAAGCATGCTTGAGCAGATGTCCGCTTCTCTCAGTTCACAAGCTCTACAGAAGGATCCCGCAAGGAAGACTGCGATTCTTACCAACGTCACAACCGCACTCTCTGCAACGTTGAGAGTGGCTACCGGGGAGAGCGGAAGCTTCAAGGGAAGCATTGCGAGTACTCAAGCTGAAAATGCTCTTCAATCTTTGCTGCGTGCTTCCATTAAGTCCCCCGACCAAAGTGTTCGCTTCATGGCTGCGGAGGCAATTGGGAGGCTGTGCAACACATCCGGCACATCCTTCACGACGGGTGAAGTTACTTATCTGACCGAGACTGTGGTCAACAACCGTGAGCCGTATGTTCGTGCTGGCTGTGCTCTAGCTCTCGCATCTATACACTCTCACCTTGGCGGTATGGCTGCAGGGTTCCACATGAGGAATATCGTCGGCATTCTCATGTCACTCGCGGCTGACACACATCCGCTTGTTCATTTCTGGGCGCTCGAGAGTTTGGCCCAAGTAGCTGAATCCGCCGGCCTGAACTTTTCCAGTTACGTTACTAGCACAATCGGCATGCTAAGCCAACTATATGTCTCTGACAGCCACAACAGCGAAAGTGCTGTTTTGGCATCATCGAACACTTCTATCGACCTACCGGTAACGGCCGCTATCGCTCAAGGCGTCGACTCGCTCATAAATGTTCTTGGCCCTGATCTGCAAGACATGACGAAGCAGAGAGATATGATTCTGACGCTAGTCAGTCTCTTCTCGCAAGAGACCGAGGTCGATGTCCTTCTGGCAAGCCTGCGATGTATGGAACACTTGTCGCTATATGCACCTGGGCATCTTGAGTTCGTTGCATACGTGCAGCGACTTCAGAGCGACATGGACTCCAGCTCGCCCGAGATCTCACATTCCGCCGTAGGAGGACTGTTTGGCTTGATGCGACGAGACGCTCCCGAGATTGCACGTGCGGCCAAACCAGGTTTAGAGGAACGACTGTGGGACTACCTGAACGACCAACCGAACACGTTAGCAGTACGCAACATCTTCCACAATTGGCTGCAGCAGACTGGCACAACAAATCCTGGCGAGTGGATATCCAGATGTAACACGATCCTCACCAAGACCAAAGCTCGAGGTGCTCAGCCTCTCACAGCAACAGCGAAAGATACTGCCGGTCCTGATATACAGGATGAGGAGGTCGCTGGCTTTGCGGTCACCGAAGGTGCAGCGAAGGAAGACGATGCTGCGGGCGCTACGTCTACTCAGGAGCTGATGCGATGGCAAGTACGCTTATTTGCAATGGAGTGTTTGCACACATTGATTGCAATGATCAGCAAAGAAGCCACCATTAGCGAAGATAGCCCAGGTGAGGCGGCTCTGCAGAGCAAGGTTGCTGACGTTGTGCGCATCGCTTTTTCAGCATCGACAGCATCAGTGGCTTCGCTGAGAGTTGTTGGACTCCGCATCGTGGAGCAGATCCTCAAAATGTTCGGTCGTACACCTGATCCGGACTTCAGCGAAGCAATGCTTCTCGAGCAGTACCAAGCGCAGATCAGCTCTGCGCTAACACCGGCTTTCGCGGCTGATTCCTCACCAGAGTTGGCTGCTGAGGCTGTCGATGTATGCGGCACCTTTATCTCGACTGGAATCGTCACAGACATTGAACGAATGGGCCGCATTCTCAAACTGTTGGTGTCTGCCCTGGAAAGCTTCTCGCAAGAGTCCGAGACCGCCTCGATCGGCGACCTCAAGGGATTGAGTTCTAATGCTCAAGTGATGGTTCGCATGTCTATATTCTCCGCATGGGCAGAACTCCAGACTGCCAGCTCTTCTCAGCAGTATCTCCATGATGTTGTGAAACCGCACATTGCAAAGCTGGTCCCTCTCTGGCTGAACTCCTTGAAGGAGTATGCTCGCTTGAGATTCGAGCCTGATATCACTGCCACCACGGGTACTGCCTCGCTTTCGGATGATCTTGACACTGTCTATGCATCACTCAACAGGCAGACCTTGCTGCGATTCTATCAAGATTCGTGGTTGAGCCTGGTCGATGCTATTGCCAGCCTCATCGACGAAGACAGCGAGCTTGTATTTGACGCTCTGGACAACAAGAAAGTCGAGCCTGAAAGCCAGGATGGCGCGCAGGAACAGCCTAAGCAAGACATCAACTACCGCGAGGAACCTGTGGCCTTCTTCTTCGTTCTTTTCGGTCTTGTCTTCGAGTCTTTAGCAGTGCGTTCTAATGACGACGATGTTGTGACCAGGCAGCGCAACCTGGACATCTTGCAAGCTCTCAAGAAAATCCTCAGGCCATCGGTCTCGGGTAACGCAATCTATCAAGAGGTCGTGTTTGCCGAGAGCATGGATCTATTCGACCGCATGGTGCTTACTGAGAGCCTAAGTGTGCAGACTATCATTGTGGAAATTGCTCGCAATCTCTGCATTGCACATCCATCATCCCGCCACGGCATCGAATCTCCGGACAACGGCGAGCACCTATCTGATGATATCGAGCAATTGTTCGAACTCACTCGTATCATTGTCCTGGTCCTTGCGGGCCTCATTCCTGGCCTTTCTGAAACGCCCGTCTCAGTACGCCTGGAATCCAACGAGGAGGCGCAAAACCTTGTACGCACCTCGCTACAAGCACTAGTCGATGTCAGTGACGTCTTCCCCAACATCATCAAGACAGACCTGCATGCCACAATTCTCAATATCTTCGTCACAATTCTTGGCACAGGCGCTTGTCAAGCCGTCGTCATGCCGCAGTCGCTGCCTGTCTTCCGCCGCTTCATCGCCAGCATTGCCAGCGAAGCGCACGGAGAAACAAAGAAGCAGCTGCTCAACACTCTCTCGAGGATGCAAGCCATTCTGCGGAATGCACAGAGGAGAGAGACAAGTGCTAGCCTGCCATGCGAGAAAAACACCCTGCTAGCTTCCACAATCCTCATCTCCACGGCCGGCAAAGTATTGAACGACGAGCAGCCGCTCGTGATCAAATTTGCCCGCGAATTGAGCGAATGTCTCGAGAGCAAGATGACTTCGCGCGTGGCCGCAGGGTGCATCAGAACTCTGATGCTCGTCGGTATCTGCTCGAGACACTTCTTCGCGCATGGAGTGAAGTTCCTCGCGGAGCCTCTTGACATCGAAGGCATGGACGAGAGCCGCACACTAGTGGCCCAGACTTTGACGACCTACGTACCCAGAGTTCCTGCCGAGGGCAAGCCAGCGGTCACGGCGCTTGTGATGGCCACATTGCTGCGCCGCGCTGCCAAGGAGGGCGATTCGACGCATCACGAGACCGCAACACGGCTGTTGGAGCTTGCCGCAGCTGACAATGCTGTGTTCAGAGGAGTTGTGGGTGGTATGCAGGGAGAAGAGAAGGCTCTCATGGAACAGGTTCTCAAATCAAGGGCTGGTTCGCAGATCAGACAGAGTGTCGACAATGCGGGAGAGCCGACCATTGCGCTGAAGATGAACTTCTAGCATCTGAAGCCAGCTAAATCATGTAGAGACCTCATTTATGACTGGATGCGCAGCATGTTGTTCGATACCATAATCGCGATCTCACATACGTCCTCACCGGCAAGTTGTCAGAGCTAATCTCAAGATCTATCTAGTGACCGACCATCGCCTGAGCCCTTTCACTATACCTGTTACCCTGTGGCTTCAGCGAGTCGAGAATGCTTCGCATATGCTCCTTCTCCTCATCTGTCAACTCCACGGTCCGCGAAGCGAAATTCTCTTCGAGTCGATGCGGCTTCGTCGTTCCCGGGATTGGAATCATGTCCTGGGCGATGACCCATGCCAAAGCGACTTGGGTGAGCGTGCACCCTTTACGCCTCGCAATCTGCTTGATCTCTTCGACGATCTTTTTATTGTCGTAGAAGTTCTGGCCTTGGAATTTGGGAACTATGATGTGATGTTAGCGGGCTATCCATGCTTGACTGGATATGAGATGTGAGTTGCTTACCCGTGCGACGGAAGTCATCAGGAGCAAAATCGTCCGGGCTCTGGTAGGGGAAGTCGTCGACAAGCCAGCCGTGACCCAGCGGACTATACGCTACATAGGCAATGTTGAGCTCACGGGCAGTGGAAATTAGCCCGTCGGTTTCGTGTAGAGTCTCAAAGGCCGAGTACTCTGCTTGAACGGCATCGATGCGTGCAACTAGAGGATCATCAGAAATCGCTCTATATAGCCAAGAGAAGGAGAAGCCAAGGCATGGACACGTACTTGAGTTTGCTTTGCGCAGAGTTTGAGCTGAGCACTCTGACAAGCCGATGTACTTGGTCTTGCCTGCTTTGCGAATGGCGTCAAGGGCCGGGATTGATTGCTCAAGTGGAGTGTCTATGATTCTTCCATCAGCTCACAGTAAATCTGGCAAGAGGTTCCTAAATGGCGACTCACTTGGGTCGATGCGGTGAAGATAGTATAGATCTGGCGTGAATCCCAGACGGTCAATTGTTCCTTCGATGTACGACTTGATATGATCGGGTGAATTGGTGACAGCGCCATCTTCGAAAGCGGCAAATCCACATTTAGATGCGACTAAGATCGCACATTAGTAAATTAATGTCGTCCGACAAGGGTTTCTGGTTTTACGAACGGAAGATCTTGTCGCGGACGTTATGTTTCCTGATAAAGTCACCAAGGAGCTTTTCGTTTACGCCGGCTTGGTAGACGACCTAGACGTTATGTCAGTTGTCGGAAACGGTCACAAGCCTTTGTGATGTGTGCATACCGCAGTGTCCCAAAAAGTACAGCCTAGCTCCAAGGCTTTCAATAACACAGGTTCGGCTTGCTCAAGAGTAAGATTGTTTCCGAGACCGAAGCTGATGCCCATTGCACCGAAGCCTGGAACCGGCACTTTGATCTTGTCAAATTGCTGAAATGACACCATGATATCGAAGCACTGGACGATTTGGTTTGTGATTGAGAATAGATGCGAGTCCTGGTGAAGTGGATGTATCGAACAGCAAAGATTCGACCGAGAGCAGATTGATGTATGATCTTTATATTTCACAATGGGTGGATCACAGATCGGCTCACATGCTTGGAGGGCAAACTTGTTCCACCCTTAAATCCGTCTTCAAGTATCTGAAAGTTATTTCAGAGTCCAACAATTGAGCATTGATACTAGCATCTCAACCGCTATCCTTCTGATGGTCGGCTTTAAGTATTGTTAACACCACTTTAGCCCTAGTTGGCTGTTCCACAATTCAGACCTGAGCGGCCGCGATCGCGGCCGCGAAAGATCGTCATCGTCCGCATATGCGGTCCAAGGAAATCAGAGACAAATGGACCCTCGTTCTCACCCAGAAACGATTCGACACTTTGATAGATCGGAGCGCTTCCCTTATCAAGTAGCTTCCACTTGGTCCGATATTGCCTATCGGAACGTACTACCGTTGTTATTCATGAATTTGCACAGGTGTCTCACGGGGAATGGTCGTTTCTAATGTAGACCAAGGTTGAAGGTAGAACTCCAGTGATGAGAGAGGAATCTTTGAGTGTTCCTGACCATCGCTAGTGGAATTGATTCGATATGTATACTGATGCTCGCTGATAATAGCATGATACATATCGAGGCTTGTGCTGACTTATGAGCTAGTTTTGTACCTCCTGTCCCATACTGCGACCATGACGTGTATGCTCAGCTTTCACACGAGACCATGACACACGTCCATGGGGTACAGCATAACATTGTGCGAATCCGCATCTTCAAGCTGTTCCACCGTCGCTCCTGGAGGATTGTATGCAACATGTAAGCGCAGCTCGGTCAGCATGCGCAGAGCTTGTATGTGCAACACACCAAGCTGCCGACCTGAGCTATATAAGCTCTATACTCAATGGTTCTAGACGGATCCGACTTGCACTCCCGAACTCTATAACTACGACAGTCTCATCTCAAAGCTGACAATGACCATGACGAACTTCGACGACAAAGGATCCAAAGTGGTGTCACCATCTGCCCTCGCCCACGTCGTGCTTCGGACCGCAAGCCTGAAGCTCATGCAAGACTTCTACTTGACATTTCTCGGCGGCCGAGTGACGCATAGTAACGATACAATCACTTTCATCTCCTACGACGAGGAGCATCACCGCATCGCGCTCATCGGAATTCCAACAACGGCGCCAAAGAACCGTCACAGCTGTGGGCTCGAGCACATTGCCTTTACCTTCCCAGACCTGTCATCACTACTGCTAGCATACCGACAACGTAAAGCTCGTGGTATTCACCCAGTCTGGTGTGTCAATCATGGCGTCAGTACAAGCCTGTACTACAACGATCCGGACGGCAACATGCTGGAGACGCAGGTCGATAATTTCGACACCAGCGAGGAAAGTCTCGGTTACATGCACAGCGCTGCTTTTGCCGAGAATCCAATTGGAGCAGACTTTGACCCGGAGGACTTGATCAGAAGGATTAAAGCTGGTGAAGATGATGCGAGTCTGAAGAAAAGGCCCAATGTTGGTCCGCGTGGGATTCCGGATTTCGTCAAATAATTGGAGCAAATGATTTCCGGCGTGGTAGTAATGATCGTTGATGCTGAGGTTGCAAACGGATGGAATTCTTATCTCTTGTCAAAAGATGCTCGTGTCGATGGGCTCGTCGGGTCTTCAGGATCGGGTGACTTGTGTTTCGTGATTTTTCTAGGTCGAACATTACCTGTCTACAGTTCACTTGACAATCAGACTGTAATTCAGCTAAATCTTGTTGTTATCATCTAAACAACGATTGCCATGGAAGCAAAGGCAGACCCGATTCATTCCCAAATTCTTTACACGTACAGTCAGTACTCAAGACTCTGCGCGCAGCGTCTCAGTGGCAACTATCCCCCGAAGCGGACGAAAGCGACATGGTAGGACTACACTAATACTCCAGGATTCTGAAGTGTCCTCTATCGTCTTTATGAGACAGAATTCGAATTTCGAACCTGTGTCTGGTGATACTAGCACAAGACCACACAAAGGTGTTCACAGAATTATGAGCTAGAACTCTAACAATATCATCGAGCCCATGCGCAAACAAGAATGGTCTTGACATCGACTGACAAGAAGCTGCATTCTGTTTCCGATCAATGTGCCTCCCATTGCCTCGCCAGTCTATGAAGCGTTTGGAATATCTATCACCGGCTGATGTCCAGCCACAACATCCTCGTCCTGAACAATTTCACCATTAGTATGACTCAAAAACTCGACTTGTTGTTTCAAAAAAGTCTTCAGAGCCCTTGTGTCAGTCCTCTTCCCTGCTGCACGGTCAGAGCTCAGCTTCCGGAGCTCAGCTCGTATCCTCTCTTCCAAGATCTCGAGGCGATAGCGGCCAAACTCATAGTACAGCTGTGACAGATCTGATATCCCGCGAACTGTTGTGAGCACAGCGTCGTCCCAAAGATGTGGAGATTTGGGTCGGAAGGATGTCACCATTGTGATCCGTTCTTGGGCACCGAGAGCGTGTAGGGCTTGGTGTGTGATGTAACGGCCTTGCATAATGACTGCACAGCCCTGAACGGTCAGGTCAGCGTTGAAATCCCTCACTTCAGATGTAAGTAATGTTGTACCTTATCTGGTCCTCGGACCTTGAGCACTTCATTGTTGGCTGTCCTCAAAGCTGTTTCCCCGCCGATCATATTGGTGCAGTCGCTCAACATTGTCACGCAAACGAAGGGATAAGAGTCTGTGTGCCAGCCGACGACGGGCTTTTCGTTATCGTCCAGGCGTCTTGCCTTGCTCGGGCGATCTGAAGATGGCTCGGCATCGGCTTTGGCTGATTCCAGCTCGTTGCGAGCGTCCTGAACGGACTTTACACTGATGTTGACGTGAGCGATTTCGATGTTCATCGCAGGTATGAGATCGACCCCTGCAATCTTTGAAACGATGTCAAGTGTTTCTGGGTGATTCCACGCATCGTATGTGAATGGCGCGCATCTGCAATGCAAGAATGAGCACGCTTGTCTCCTATGGCTGACGGACCAACTTACTCCGCGACGAATCCCCTAAGGTGCGAGGCAGCGATATTGCTATGGTAAGAATACTTCTCGAACACTTTGGGACTGAGAATCTCATTGCGGAAATTCTGTACAGCTTTAGGAGAAAACAGTCGAAAAGGCTGAGACACTGCCATAGGCGAGATGCCCACTCCATCTTCGTAGCCTATATCTTTCATGGATACGATACTTTCAGGTGGCTGGAAAGCGAGGTGCTGCTCGGGATAAAAGCCGGAGACTTCTGAATGATCTTCATGATATCCTTTCGGGACGATTGGATCGGATACGGCGTGTGACATTGCTGTTGGCATTTTGACGAATGTTTGCAATATACCGTCAGATAAATTCGACGAAGCAAGTGAACAGTCGAGAGGATGTCAGTGAAGATGCCAAGTGGAGAGCTGACTCCTTGATGATACAAAATGAAGCAAGCATCGCGTCTCAACAGACATCAAGGCTCTGTATAGAGAGAACGATCCTTGATCCCGAAGATCATGCAGTGTCGTATGCCTCGATTGGGATAGCAAGTAGGGGATACCAGTATACCAAAGCCTAGTCCTGCCGAGAAAGATAAGGTATCGGAGTGGCTGCAAAGATAAGCCACATGGAAGATAGGACTGCGACTCCAAATCGAGAGCTTCAGTGCGGCCGAATGAACATCTTTAGGGCTACATATCAATCGTACCAACCAGATTGTACCGCAGTGTCTTTTGGTTGCAGTCGATCCCAGTGGTGCTGTGGTGGTCCCAAAGCTTTCTTGCGTAAACATAACCAAGCTTCTCCGCTTCACGCTGACCACGCTCCGATATTGGCGTCACAAGGTCAAGCAGCTGCAGCGTGAGCATGCATGAGGGAAGACGGATGGTGTGATGATGGTGATGCGACTGTGCGATGGCTCAACAAATGAGCGGGGCGTGGTGAATAGAGATGCTTGGAGAGCAGACTGGTCGCAATCTGCGAAGCATTGCTCATGATTTCTCCCAAAAAGGATACGCAGCGTTTCCTAAGTCGTGTCCGTCAATGTGCCTGGGGCTTGACGTGCTACGAGAAGATTGTAGTTAACTACCATACAAGCCCGTTGGTAGGCGGGCGCGGAGGAGTAGGAGTTTGGTCACGTGCAAATTAAAGGATGGCAGTTCCGTCCAGCCTCGAGAATATCCATCCAGCCAATAGTTAAGTACAGTCGTTACTCAAAAGTCTGCGCACAGTGTCTCAGCGGCGACTATCCTCCGAAGTAAAAACCAGAGCTAAGGGTATAATCATAGTAGTACTTAAGGTGTCTCGAATTGTTCTCTATCATCCCGGCGAGGTATATTTTCGAAACTTGAGACTGGAGATGCCAATACTGGCACAATACGACATTGAAATGTCCGCAGACTTATGAGCTAGCACTGTACTACTGATCGCATCAGTGAACTAGACAGCTTCTTCTACAGGTTTATCTGCCATCATATCGTCACAGAAATAAAATGCTGGTACCAGGCTTATTCAATTGATTATGAAGAAGATCGTCCTGTGACTTGGTTGCGAGCAGCCTGTGCTCGCCAATATGCGCTTTGGGTAATCGCAGCCTTTGCAGCGGCTCATCTCCTCTTCTCCAGATCCCATTCCTGATACTCCTTCTTCACTTCCTCGAGTTCCTTTGCCAGGTGCATGATCTGGCCGTCATAGTCCCTCAAGATTCTGTTCGCACCTTGCAATACGTTCTCGGGTAAGCTGTTTCCTTCTTGTCTCTGTGCCTCCGCAGCGGCAGCGCCGACCCTCTTGCCCTCCTCCTCTAGCCAGCGGGCTCTTTCCCGCAATCCGACCATCCGCGCCCAGATCTCTTCTTCGCGCGAAGAGAACGAGGGCTCTTTAATCTGCTTGTTGAGGTCCAGAATGTTTCTGCGAAGGGTTTCTTCGGTGGCGTCAAGAGCGTAACCGCGGTTGCGCAGAATTTGGCATTTGATGGCGAGTCTGAGTGTCCTTTGCGCGATGGCTGCGTGCTGGCGCTTCGACGTCTCGATGCGCACACTGATCTCCTGTTGATGCTTTGCCATGATCGCGGCGAGCGAGTTGTTCATCTCATGCAGATTTTGTTGTAACCTGTTCAGCACCTGTCCTTGAAGCTCCAGTCTCTTTCCTAGCGCCTCGAAACCGCGTACCTGCACAGGCACGTATGCAGTATCTGCATCTCCCTTTGGCTTGTTCGACAGCGCAGTTTCCCACTCTCGCTCGGATTCGCCAGGCGCAGGGTGGTAGTAGGGCGCATATGCTGGGTTGACCGCGTTGTAAAGATATTTCTGAAGTGATGTGCGCTGGTCATTTGGGTCCCATTTAGTCACAAGAACAGCCATTGCGTCTGCCGGGCTTTTGTCGGTGCGGGCGACCGAGTTCAAACCAGCAGCATCGAGACGGGACTGGGCGAGCTCGCGCTGCGACTGGACTCCCAGAGCGCCAGTGTGGTTGGCTCCGAATCCAGCAGAGAGCGATCCAGCGAGAGGGTTACCAGTCTGTTGTTGTGGGTTGGCGAAGACACTCTGGTTCTGCTGTGCCGGCGCATTGGTTGTGGATTGACCGAAGAGGCTTGACTGCTGTTGCTGGGGTTGCTGCTGTTGTTGGCTGGCGCCAAAGAGGCCGCCGCCTTGTTGATTCGAGGTTGTGTTGCCGAAGAGCGACATGGCGTGTTGATGTGCTGTGATATGTGGATTGATCGGAGCTACCAGACCAATATTGACCTCAATCTGGTGTCGTTGTAGCTGCAAGGTGAAGAAGAACCGATTTTCCTGGGACCAGAAAGTGTCACAATGTGAAAAGAGATTTCTCCGAGCTTAGCAGAGACACGGGGACAACAATCCGGCAGACGTCTATTGTGGTTGGTATTGTCGCAGTGTTTGGCGCAGCAAAGTCCAAAGTCGCGAGAAACGCGCCTGGAGCTGGCATTGAGCCAATCGGCTTGAGCCGTCGCGATGACCTCCGCGCCAAGTCCTGGCCTCGATTGAACCTCAAGCAGCTCTCGGTCGACGAAGAGGCGCATAGTACCACCCATTGAACCCTCAAAATGGCCGCCAGACAACCCAGGTAGGTTCTACATTATGCCCGTGTAGACCATGACTTCCCGCTAACCAAATATGCCCAGATTCAACCAGCAGGTCCTCGTGGACACCACTCCACTCCCCGACTCTGTTCCCAAAGTCGAAGAGGTTGGAGCTTCTTCGGCACCTCTTATGAGCGCGAGCTTCTTCATTGGAGCGCGCTGCCAACCTTACAACGATGACTACATGAAGTGCAAGACGGAGGCGAACGGAAGGGGAGAGTTGGACTGCCTGAGGGAGGGTCGCAAGGTCACAAGATGCGCAACCAGCGTGTATGTATACCCGTTATTCTTTGGAGAATCGAGGAGAATACAGATGGATGTATACTCGGCATTCTGGGGACAAATGAAGGAGAACACAATTGGAACTTTACACGAGTGGAATTGTTTCTGACATGAGATGTAGGCTGGACGATGTGAACAAGCACTGCTTGGCAGAGTTCCGCGCTCACTGGCAATGCCTGGACAACAACAACCAGCAGCTGTGGCAATGCAGGAAGTTCGAGAGGCCCTTGAACAAGTGCGTTTTTGACAACTTGGTATGTTGAATTGTAAACCCCGTTTGAAGCGACAAAGCGGATCACGAGATAAGACAGGCATGCTGACAAACTTACAGAAGCTGGAGAAGAAGATACCCGGTGCGCCTGAAAACGAGGTTCCCGTGCACGAGCGCAAGCGCCAGATCTACGCCCACAGCATCACGACCCAGTAGAGAATGAAGGAGGAGTGATGTTGATTGAAGCGAAGGCTTAAGCAAAGCCAGAGAGTGAAGAGCGTCTGTACAAAAGGCCCACGTTTTACACATGTCCAATATATCCAATACACTGACAGATGATCGCTCACTCGAATTGACGTGCTTCTAATTTGTCTCGTGCTAATCGATTGCTTGCTTGTGATTACATATATTCGCAAGCTTAGACTCTGCAAGTCAGCGCATCTTGCACTCTTTTTCTAGCATCCACCAACTTTACAATTACTGTCCAACGATAAAACACGAGGCTGCTTAGTCAAGATGCGACTCCGCGACAGTCTCTCCGTCGTCTTTATAGACGCAGAGAGCGTTGAGTGCGAAGAATACTATGCTCCGAACGGCGGCACTGGCACCGAAACCGCTATTCGCACTCTAGTCGTCATGGACGCCGATGAAGAGATTGCAATTATCCTCAAATTAGAGCCACACTTCGATTTCGGCGACGCGCATGGAGTCAAGGTTACCCTTGCGATTGGAAATGGACCACCCTCTCCAAACAACGTCCAAGACTTCTGGGTATCTAAAGCAAAGCGAAACAAGACTACCAAATGGACGAAGTTTTGGACTTGGAGTGATGAGCGTGCACAAAAAGACGAGCGTCGACTCAGAGCACCGGCGCCTGCAGGTAAATGCATGCTCTATCAGCGCGCCGATATCCTGCTAATGTTCTATCCAGATGGCAGGTTCGAGCATGTACCTGTCGAAAAGTGGAAGAAGGCCAAGAACGCGCCACCGGGCTCCATTGCTGTCTATGTCACGCGCGGCAGATTACCTGGGGAGACATTGCCTGGTCTCAAACATTGCGTTACTGATCCTCCAGAATCGGCGAAGTATGTAAACAAGTGCGTGCATTTTTGATGGCCACTGACAGCCTTTCTAGGCCTGACGGACATTTGCATCCCATCCGCGCAGAATGGTTTGAATCATCACCGGGAGAAGCTGGCAAAACTTACGTGTTCTTGGCCTCGAACATCAGTGCGTATCATGAGAGCCACACAAAAAGAGGCTGTGGAATTCTGTATACAGTCGTTACTCGAAAGTCTGCGGACAGCATTTCAGCGGCAACCATCCTTCGAAGCAGAAGGGAGCTTAAGGTAGGACTAGACTAGCATTCAAGACTTTTTGAAGTGGATTCTATCATCTCAATGGGATGAGGCTCAGAGTCTGAATTTACATCTGTTTATACTGGCAGAAGCAGCGAGACATTGATGAGGAGATGTGCGCGGACTTATGAGCAAGAACTGTACTCACAACATCTAGGCGAGGAAATATTCAATGCAATGGGCCTCGATAGTGTGGCCCCTGAAAGCGGACATCAGGATAAAAAACTGCTTCAGAGCCGGGCGCACCTTCGGGCTCGCAACTTGAAGCTGAGAACGCTGGGGAGATGAGGAGAAAAGGCAACAGATATAGACTCAGAAGTCGAACATCTGGACTTTCGGGAAATCAGCAACTCTCGGTCACGGGTCCAGTTCGCTCACGCCAACCGCCACCTGCGTTGCATGCAAGGGATCGGAAGCGCGGAGCGTCGTCTCCTAATGCCAGTCGCTCCTCAAACAACAAGAGAACCAAGACCGAAACAGCTGAATCTGAAGCCGAATGGATCGACTACAATGGCGAAGGCAACTTGTTCATGCGCGATGACGCTGCTTCCAAAGAGGACATGATACCGAGTGTGAGTTCGCCGATCCTAGCTACACAATGGCCAATGCTAACAAAGCCTACCAGAAGCGCAGCGCACAGATACCAGGCAGGACCTCTAGCCCGTCAGGTCAAGGCGGCCAGGGCGTTTTGCAGAACAGCGAAGCGATTGCAGCAAGGCAAGCCGGAAGGAAGATCCAAGACCTCGAGGCTGGGATCGAAATTCGTCGTCAGCGAACTGAATTTGAAACGAGATTCGGCAGAAGCCTCGAGGAATACCCTCTTGAGTAAATACGATGGCATTTCCCATCAAGGCCCAGAGACCGGCTACTGGTACATGCCTGGAATGAGAGCTCAGACGCACGCTGTACCTTCGTGGGGCCAGCCAGGACAGCGATCCTCTTCGAGCTGTCTCTTATCTTCAGAAATAAACTACGTTCTGGAAATGTGTGAATTTTATCCATTAATTTCTCAACCTCGTCTCTCCGTTACCCTGCATGAAACGAATACCTTCATTTTGCACAAACCGAATTTGCCTTTAATGATTGTAAGATGCCGGGTTACAGTCACAGTCTTCCGCCTGAATCAATATTTTCCCGCCACGACTGCAAGCTACTGTGACAAAAGGTTCAGACACCACAGTAATAGTCTCCGCAATTGCTGTAGTTGTCCGAGAAGCAGTACACGTCGTGTGTGCGTCCCTTGTCATCCACATACGTCGTCCACGTCTTGCCTTGCAGGTCAGCATCCCCTACAATAGAAACACCATCAGTAAAATAAGAGCCCATCACGAACAAAGTCGGGAAGGAGACGGGGAACTCACGGCCCTTGGGATATCCGACCCTTCCACCGTAAGGGTGGTGCTTGCCGTCTTTGTACTGGAGCGTCACGGAGTAATCATCCAGTGTGAGACGGGTCTCTTCGTCGGCGAGGCTGAAGTTGATCGGGAAGGGAGAGGTCTTCACCACGTCGTCGTTGTCGAAGAGCTTCATTTGTTGGATCGTTTGGTAGTTTCCCTCGGTGTACCTGTCGACGCGGACGCGGACGCAGGCTTGGGCTTGGAAGATGAGGGTGGCGCTGAGAGCGGCGATTTGAGAGGCTTTCATGATGAGAGATGGAATAGATGGCGTGTGGAGATTGGAGTCGGAGGGATGTGAAATTTTTGGGAATTATATCTCAATTGTGTAAGACGCTGGCTGGGATTGGGAAGGGACGCTGTGATGAAGGTAGTATTTTGGTGGAATCGTGCAAGGATTAAATATCTCTTGATTGACGGTCGTCCAGCTGCCATACCCAAAGCTATTTTTGCGCCCTATTTCGCTTGATCGATGCGCAATCCGAAGATGGCAGAGGACCTGAGGTCTACATCAGACTTACGAGTTCTCGTCCATCCCTCTGAACATCCGATAGGTATGCAGGAACACATGCAGAAACTCGTATGCGGCTGCGATGGGGCTGAGGACATCAGGCCTACCTCATACGAGTCTTGCCTATTCTCACACCATTCCATATATGGATATATGCAGAGACTCGTGTGCGGCTGTAACAGCGCGTTCGTATAGTAGCATTTGTCCGGCATGCCACCCCTATACCAGAGTATGTTGGCATTATTACAGTGCTAGCTCATAAGTCTGCACATGTCTCGATGTTGTATAATGCTATTATCGATAAACATAGGCATAGACCCTGAATTGCATCCCTTAGAGATGATTAGAGACACCCAAAACTTGCCTCACTACTACCAAAGGTCTACCTTAGCCTCCATCCACATCAAGAGTTAAAGGTCGCCGCTGAGATGTATGTGCAAACTTTTTTGATTAACGACTGTATGCTTATATGCACAACCCAGCGCCCAAAGAGCGCTGCATACCACCCAAAGCACACGTGCGCTTGCTTACATGTAGCGAGCCGCTGCCACACGTGACCTGGATTGCACTTTCAGATCCTCCTAAGACATGTTAGCAGAACCATTTAAGCGGGTGTTGTCTATAGGCACTACCAATATTGGTGCCGAGGACGGGGAAGTACGAATCGTAGAGGGTGATCATTACCGACGCGCGAGAAGATCACATCATTAGAGCAAATAGTATATTCGTTCAGCCCTTCTCATACTTCGCAAGCCATCATAATCTCCTTCACCCGATCCACAACAATCCCTTGCACCCCAGATTCTCTCTGCAACCTCACGCATTCAGGATCATTGTTCTTCGCTCCGTAAGTGGCCAGTCCCAGTCCCCTTGCTTTGGCCAAATGTGCGAGTCGTGGACAAGCTGCAAGAGGCGTCGATTCAAGGATTATGCCATCTAGTCCCCATGCTGAAGCAAAATGTAGTGCAGATTGAAGAGATACTGTGCGGGAGTCTGGCCTCGGCGCACGAGCATCGTTGAGGAAGTAGATGGGATACGGCACCTTTTTAAGGGCAAGGGCGATGCAAATTTCCGGGCTGAAACTAGAGAGTAGAACCTGGCGTGCGGAGAATTGAGGCGGGAGGTTTGTCAGAGTGGCGAGGATTGCATCGAGGTATGAGTGCAAGGAGAGCCAGTGGGCAGATGTATGCCAGTCAACGGTCTCGTCGAGCGTGGGGTATTCTGAAGAATTGGTTAGACTATTCACGTGAATACAAGAAGGAGGGGAAGATACGGACTTAGCTCAATGTGGAAGGGGATGCTTGGGTCCAGATCTGTACAAGCTTGTTCGAGTGATATAAAGGGTGCTTGAATGAAATCGCCGCGGGTGTTGGGCTTGAAGCCCACGATACGTCCTTCGGTCGTTCCAAGGATACGGTCTCGACGCTGCTGCATTTGGAAAATTTCCATGGGGTTTGCTCGGGATAGGGAGCGTGCTCGCCTGCGGGGATCGTGTTGCTGGTATGAATCGTTCGCGCTTTGAAACTTCATATGTGGTCAGCTAATCGCTCATGTCTTCCCACGAAAGCGGCCGCCAGCTTCAACTAACCTGATGGTAGGTCAGAGTATGTACAGGGGCATCAGTACCAGTCTCGCT
This sequence comes from Cladosporium sp. VS III D KN 1, assembly GCA_019775635.1. Taxonomy (NCBI): domain Eukaryota; kingdom Fungi; phylum Ascomycota; class Dothideomycetes; order Cladosporiales; family Cladosporiaceae; genus Cladosporium; species Cladosporium sp. VS III D KN 1. The sequence goes on from JACWFN010000004.1 coordinate 945,181, forward strand.
GACGAGGAAGTCGTGGTAGATCACAGGTACGAGATCTTTGGTTACTTGAACATCAAACTCCACGAACGCAGCTCCAGCCTGCACAGCTGCCTCGGCGGATTCGATGGTGTTCTCTCCGAGCTGCAGAAATCGCCATTCAGGTCTATTCTGTCCGAACCCTATACTCCCAATTAGCTTGATGGTACCCGCCTGCTAGCAAGAGTGAGACTAGCCTCTGTGTCCACCAATGCCATTGCCAAAATCGAATGGCTTTCTGGGACTCGTTCTCGCCATCGTAGGGGCATCGTTCACTACTAGTAGGGTATACGTAAATATAGCCACCAGTTTGTCTTGCTTCTTGGTACGTATTGGAATCTTTCTAGTCTCGCCAATGGTCTCAAGCTCAGTTAATGCCGTGGCTCTGTCGGGTACTTCAATAAGAGCACACCCTGTTCCCACCAGGGCTTTGACGTTACCATGCGACCTGAAAAGCTTGACTGCCAAGACTGTATGCTTCAGGGTAGTGTCGATGTTGTAAACACAAGGCTGATTGCTTAAATCTTCCATCACGGGCAGATTGATGATGTTGGGCTCACGCCTGGCATCCGAAACGGAAATCTCTAGTGATAGTAAGCCGATACCGTCCACCAGATCGGGGCTGGTGTATTCCACTGGTGAGTGATGGGTTGTCGAGTATGGCGACCCAAGATTGACAACTATGGAGGTTGAAGTGGGCCCAGATGTTGTCGCCGTAGCCAAGACGTTGGTGTTTGACGCGTTTGAATCCTTCGAGTAGTTCTTCCTCAACAAATGTTTCATTGGTAAAGTGTCGGCGATGCGTTGGGCCCTTTTACTAGCCGCTTGAACCATCCTCGTCACCTCGTGGTGGCCACGATAAGCTGCATGTTCAGCGATGGTCCAGCCAAAAAGATCTCTCGAGTCCGGATCAGCACCTGCGCCGAGGAGGAACTGTACCAAAGAGGACTCTCCGTTAATGCTCGCATAGCAAAGCGGTGTTCGATTGGTGACAGGCTCAGAGGTGTTGGGATGCGCACCTAGCCCAATGATAGAGCGAACCTTGTCCTCATCACCAATTGCAGCTGCATGTATGAGTCGCTCCTCAAGCGATATACTGTGGAGAGTTGACTTCTCGGCGATGGCGGCTAAGCTACAGTGGTCGTTCATACGCAATGGTGGCTCGAAGATCGACGTAATGTTCAGAAGACACAGGCTTCTGGAGACCGCTCTCTGCAAAATCGCGACTGTGTCGAAGACACTCCTCGATGTGATCATTGGGAATGGAGCCATATGAGAGATTGGATGATGTATCAACTTCTCCCTGGTGTCTAAAAGGCCAGTACGTTGGGAGAAGTTCGAGGTCAAAATTGTCTGACGTCTTAGAACAGGTGAATCCTGTAGCTTGAGCTTGACACGATCAAGTTTGTCGAGAAGACGCAGAAAAGCAGCCGTGTTCACTGCTCCGAATTGATGTAGCTTGATGGTCTTCGTCTTCAGCTCGAGCTGTGCATGGTCGGAGATTGCTGTAGGATCTACGCTGTGGGCATGGACATCGTGGACCACGTCCATGTCGAGCTCTCTGTAGAACTCGGTAACGAGTCGAAGATCATCTTGCAGAGCGGTGATAAGGGCTGTCTCGGGTCAAAAGATTGCTTCTTGGACGCTGCGAAGATGTAGACCACCTACTGTCAATGTACACATGCCGATGGTCTCCTGGAGGCTTGTTCGTCAAGGCCTTGATAAGTGCCTTAGAACGATCGTACTTCACGTAAGCGTGCAGCCAAGCAGGGTTTTGTTGCTCACGGAATTGACGGCCGAACTTCATCACTGTGCCGAGTAAGAGGGAGAGGTGAAATCGAATGAGCTGCAGCACGCTATCTAGGTAGCCAGCTCGATCAGGCGACATACATCAAGTGCCCTGGTTACCCCATAGCCCCGCAAACATCATCTGTCGCCTATCTGCATGCCCAGAGTGTGGGCAGTCGAGGCAAGGAGCGTGTGTGGCTCGCCAGTGCTTCGCTGTCGAAGTTCGACCAATCATTCTTCACGGCCTATCACATACCAGGAAGCGAGATTGCACAGGTGGTGGTGACTTGCATTGCGTCGGGATGAGAAGCGATTAAGTGGTTGGCACATGACAGACTGGTGGAGTAACGAAGGATAACAGACATGTAGATCTCGCCGTTGACCGAACTCTCGTCCCTGCCAAGGATTCGTTATCTATCACCGCTACCTCCTGGTGCCAGCCACGCTCGTGCAGCATTCTTGCCCAAGTGTTCTGAGGCGCGTCGTGCGAGCAAACCTGTACCTGAGCAATTTCTTGCCACCATGCTTGCAATGGCCATGATTAAGGCGTATGCATGTGCATCTTGGGAACTCTGCCAACCTCGCATAGGTTTGGGTAGTATTCTAAAACAACAAAGTATTATATGTTTCAAAGCAAGATATCAAAGCACATACGACCATAGGTCAGTGAAAACTGGGCATCCCGTCCGCTCTGCCATACATAAGCACTGAACCGGGCGACTAGTACTAGAGTGGGTGACCATCTGGGAATCCCGCCTGTTGTATGTTTTTGTTTTATTCTTCAAAACACATAAATCACACAGAGAACGCCTCCATGGGTTCCAATTGCTCAAAGGAGACAACTGGAAGCTGTCTAGTAGTGGAGATTTCAGCTTCATCTGTGATAAGGGCTGGAAGTATCTCAATGTCCATTCGTGGTGTGCAGGCTAAGCTAAGCTCATAAGTTTGCGGATACCTCCTACCTGGACATTGTTATTATGCCAGTATCAGCAGATGTAGGTTCGAAATATGAAACTATGTTCGTAGAGATAATTGGAGAGACTTCACAATTCTTGAGTAATATGATAGTCCTACCTTTACCTCGTAGCGCTCGTCTGCTTACGAGTACCCACTAACTTCAAACCTCTACCGTCAGCATCTCATGGCCGAAGGCGCTACGTGTGTTGTCCCTGAGGAGTCTCCGATTTCATATGTTGCTAAGGTCACCGCACGGAAATAGCTCTTACAGCTGCAGAAGCACCAGAAATGACCCATCACAGAAGACGAACAAATGCAACAGACGCAGCACGGCGGAAACCATTGTACCAGGAGCATACAGGGAGATGCAAGCAGTCACGTCTTGCATTTCGAGAAGACACCGTACTAGCTTCAACGGTAAGCCTTACGTTCATGCTCCACGATTGAAAGCAGTACATGCAGATGCCATGCAAAGTCAGCCGCCGTGCCAAACACGATCACTTCAAAGATTGTGTATATTGGCGTCTTTCTATTACCACTATCTTACCTACAATTCTGCGCACAGCCTCTCTTTCTGGGCGTTATAGAGCATATAGATATGTGCCTGAAAGTAGAGGGATATCATTCATTCATTCACAAGCGAAACCAACGCATCCTCATCATCATCTCAGTGGTAAACAGACCCGACTGAAGAGCTATAGCTGCTGGAATCAGCACCTTGGACACTCAGGATCATGCGTAGACTTGTCAGCTGGAACAGACTGTACATGCTAACACCGCAACTCCAGCCGTCCAATCATCCTCTTACCAATGGCAGTGGCAGGAAGAACCGAGCGATCTCAAGTCAGCTGCTGCAAGATCTCCAAGCTCCGCAAATCACGCACAACGGTCATTCGCAGTAGCAGCGGTGCATACGAATCCTCACAGCAAATGCAAGATTCGCTGGCGGCCCAAGAATAGCAACGCACGCTACTGAAAAGTACCGCGCAGACATTCGTGGTGGCTGAGGCTATTCGACAGGGCATACGTACCACCGCAGTGTGCATACCACTCTGCGAGATCGCAACAGCCTCGACATGCTGGAATAAAGTCGGGTTAAACTAGCTACTGCGATGGAGATTCGTGCGCATGTAGGGCTTGCTTTTGCGACTTGTGTCTCATGTGGCTGAGTCTCTAAAGATCCGTCGCGCGCACGCATAGACACTCACTGAAATGCATTCCTAGGTCCAGGTCCCATGCAAGATGGGCATCAGCGGCGCAAATACACTCGCATGGCAGCAAGGTCTAGATCTTTCGACGTGTCGGAAGTCGGGAGACATGATGAACCTTTTTCTCCTCACAAGGCTGAAGCCATTTGCATTCTTTAACCTGGGTTCAGCAGGTCGTGCGGTTTTGTTTTTAGGGCAAGTCTGTCGAAGTAGGGAAGCTCTCAGGTAGTGACCTAGGGTTGGCAAGGTATCTTCCGAGCACAGGACCGGAAGCAGCGGCAGGCGCGGTCACGTATACGTACGCAGCCAGGCTGGGGAGCAAGGCACGATAAACTTGGAAGAAAGCTGGAGAGCGTGGCGTCTTACTAACAGCTTGGGGTCAAGCGGCCGCGTAAGGCTGGCATGTATTCAGAGCTAGCAAATAGTGATGCTGTCTAGTGTGAAGAGCCGGACTAGGAGGTAACAAAGAAGATTCGGAAAGTCGAGGTACACAATGGTGAGATCATACCGAGCATACCAAGATAGAACAGCCAAGTGTAAGGCGGCTGGCAGCGTGAGGTGAGATGGCGGGATGCATGTCGTTGTCCGAAGAGACCGATGCCCGACCAGCATCTTTCTTACTGTGCTGTCACCGCTGTAGGTGATGACGCGAACTCATGTATTGTAAGACGCTTTAGGAGGTAGCATGCGGCTGAGGAGTTGCATGGTTGCCATGACACGGTGTGGATATCTGCAAAATCTTGGTATATACCACAGCCATACATCATCTTATACCATCGTCAGGCATACACCATGCGATCGATCGACAGAAGGCCTTATGCCCTATAACGATCATCAAGTCGCAATTGATGCCAATATGTTCTGGAACTCAGCTTGCAGGGAATCGCAAATTTCTCAAACATCGAGAAGTGTGAAGGCAGCGAACGAGACAGCAATCCCGAGACCTATGACGATCGCTGGTCGGAGACGTTGACCAGCATTCTCGTTTCAGGGAGAATGTCTCTGCGCTATAGCATCCCTGCCTTCTTGCGAGACCTTGCGTTCGAGCAAAAAGCTTGGTCAATCGTCTAGGGTTCTTGAAGACTCAAAACACGTGATGAGACTGGCAAAACTTCGTAATCGCAGCAGGCGCAGGTTCTGGCCAGAACTGCCAGGCACCGCATTGACGACCATGCCCTAAGCGGTAATATACTCTTCCCATGCCAGCACGTTGGAAAGTGGTCTCCTTGGTCAGGGAGTTTGCGTTGAAGAGACCGAATTCACACCGAATTCTGAGGCTGTGAGGCAGCAAATTACGATACACCCAACCGGCGTGCCCGCGCGGACCGCAGCTGGCACCGGTACTGTGAGTTTTGGCCAGCGGAAAACGGCGTGCGATACTTGCTCAGGGCAGAGATAGGGTCTGACAGGAATAGCACAGGCTGTGATAGGGAGTGCTGGGGAGTGCACCTCGAGAGATGGGAGAGTGCATTTTGAGTGTGACATCGACGGTGCAGCATGAGAATTTCTTGCGCGTATCACTAGAACAACAAACAAAGACGATTCGACCCCTCTTATGCATCGTGAGACACATACCGGTGGAGCGGGCAGCAGGATTGGGAGCCGGGGATGGCGGCAGCAGCACTCCCATCGACGTCACGTGTTTCCACTCTGGCAGAGGCTAACGGCGAGTGAAAAGGCCGAGCTCCCGATAGAGCGACGGCGATTGGCGGGTGTGCGGTGACGGGCGTTTCAAGAGCAGCTGAGGGCAGTCGAACGAAGTCTGCTGCGCCCCCTGCTTGGCACAGACCGCAGCGAGCGTGTGTGTGTGCAGCAGTGGCCGCCGGCTACGCAGGAGCCCGTCGTCGCCTCTCCGCATCTCGCTGCCTCCAGTCTGTCTCCAAGTAACCCACACCCTCCTCTCTGCACACTCCAGCAACACCAACGCCCTCGAACACTCCCACTGCATCTGTCATTCGCTATCCATCGGACACACGTACTGGAATCCGTACGGCACCAGTACGAGACCAATTCGACGACCCAGGACACCGCATAGCATCCACGACTCGACTCGCGGCCTCCCACGCATCGACTCCCGTCGCATCCGCCCTCTCGCCTTTGCGACCGCCCACCAAGGCATTCGCACTTTACATTATCCACCTCACGTCACCTAGTCGCTCGCTCACACGATTCAATGGGTAGCAGGCCTGTACTCAAGACCGAGAACTTCGATATGGACACCTTCTTCGACTTCAACCAGGGCGGCACCCAGCCCTCGCCCATCAACCCTTCGTCATCACGACCCGATGCCACCCCTGCCGGCCAGGACTGGAACGCACTCTCGCCCTTCGACCAGCCCGAGGAGCGCCAGCACTTCAATGGACCCAGCCACGACTACAACCAGTACAAGCAGCAGGTCGGCCTCCCGCTTGGAAGCATCCACAACATGCCCATGCAGCCTCAGATGATCGATGGCTTCAACTCTGGTATCGACATGAACATGGACGGTGGCTTCGGCAACGGTTGGTCTTCTGGCATCGACATGGACGCCGATATGGGCATGGACTTCAACCAGCCTCAGACTTCAATGCCGCCACCCATGTTTTTCCCTACTGATGGCGCTTCCAACAACTTTGTCAACCCTACTACCCTGAGTGGCCAGGAAGTCCCGAGTAACTCTGGACGACTTTACCCAGGAATGCACTCTCAGCAGGCTCAGCAGGTCGCCATGCAAAAGGCTGCTCAGACTCAAGCCATGCAGCAACGCCAGATGAGACTGCAGGCTCAACAGCAGCAGTACCGCCAAGCCGCCAATGCAGCCCAAAGCCAGAGCCAAGCCTCGTCCTCTCAGCAGCAAAGCCATGGCAGCACCAAGCGCCCTTCACACGTCACTGAGCCGCACGTCGAGGAGTCCATTTCCCGCCTGCTGAACCAGATGCGCAACAACAGCACTGCCTCTGGTGATGACTCTGGATCTCCTGACAACCTCCTTCCTCAGATTGCCAGGATGAGGAAGGATGAAGAGGAGATGGACGAAGATGAGCGTCTGCTCGCATCCGAGGAGGGCAAGAAGCTCTCCAGCAAGGAACGTCGTCAACTCAGAAACAAAGTTTCTGCTCGTGCTTTCCGTTCAAGAAGAAAGGGTATGTATTGTCATTTCTTGTTTTTACCTTATTATGGAAGCTAACATTTCACAGAATACATCGGCCAGCTTGAAGGCGAAATTGCTTTGAAGACCCAGGAAGCTACAAACCTACGCAGCGAGAACACCCGTATCTTGCAAGAGAACGAGCGCTACCGTGGTCTCCTTGAGACCCTTCTTCGCCACCCAGCCTTCACACCCTTCATCAACGACATCAGTGCCAACCCGTCTGCTCTCGACATCAGCCAGCTTCAGCAGAAGGCGGCCGCTCAGACTGCACCCGCTCCTCCTCAGCAACCTCAACAGCAGCAGCAAGCACCCGTGCAACCTCAACCTCAGCCAACCCAGGAAGACGTCAAGCCTGAGTTTCTGAACTTTGACGCCTCTCAGCTTCAGATCCCTCAACAGCAGACTCAACCTGCAACTCCTCAACAGCAACAGCAGCAGCAGCAGCAAGGCAACGAGCGTGTCGGCCTCGCCATGATCCCGGAAAACGACTTTAGCAAGCTCAACCTCAACCAGCAACCCATGAACTTCAACTACCAAAGTGTCAACGCCTTCCCGATCACCAGCATGCCCGTTGGCCCTGACCCCGTTGACCTGCTCGCCTCCTGCTCTGCTTCTTCCGCTGCCGCCTCTACCGCTTTCACCAATGACTCCCTCGACATGAATGTCCTGCTCGCAAGACTCGACAATTCTGCCAGGAAGATCAATGTGTGATGCACTAGCTCATCTCCAGATCCATGCTCTCCTTTTTCTTGTCAACTCAACAAACATTTCCTTTCTTGTTCATTCTTCTTGTGTGTGTATGGAAATTTTTCAACTACTGGGCTCAGCGCGAGCAAAACGTCACGGACACAACGGATTACCGGGTACAATCCACCCGATGGGTACTGGGGGAAATGGGGGAACGGCGTTTCTTGTTTCCCATCATATTAGACATTTCGGCGTTCATGTGCTTTTTTTTTTTGGTCTCTTTTAGTATTTGAACAATGGAAACGCATGGGATTTTCTGATCCCTCTCTCTTGTGAATCTTGCGTCTTCCATCTTACACTCACATGTTCTCATAAGAGGCGCCGTGTCAAAGTGGAGTACGCATGGTCAGCTTTCCAACGTAATAATGCATTCTCGATAGATCGTGTGACGTCCAGCTAGTGATGAAGATAACAAAGTCAATAGTAATAGGTTGAGTACATGGCATGACTGTGGACGAGGTCTGATCAGTGCAAGCACCTCTCAGCCTGAGAAGAAGACTACATTTTTGCGAGTATATTACATCGAATTCAAAAGAGTATCACTTCGCCAAAAATCGTTTTTATCCTTGTTAATATTAGCAGATTCAAGGCTATGTTGATCTGCATAAGACTCTCCAGACCTCCGAGAATGAGCTACGAGATCGTCATTTCTGTGCCGGGCTGCGCTAGCAACCCACCGATCTACCTTTGCGTCATCGTTTAGTCTGCCTGCACGAATTGGACTCGAAACATGATCACTACCCAGGTAGAGATAGCACGGAGTGTGGCCGCGGGCAAACCCTATAACCTGCGTAGCTCTGTTCAAGATCAACGTTTCTGTTCGCGAGCTTGATTTTCGAACCATGGCCAGTGATTTTAGACAGCAGTATCGTAGCTGTTAATCACTCCAGCCCCCTGGACAGATCTTCGCGTGATGCACCCCACAAGAAGTGCTGAACCTACTCAACCGATTGAGCACTCATTCGCTGAACGTGGAGATATAGCACCCCTGTAAAGATGAGTAGACTGATCGAGATGCCCTCTGCCGCCTATAGCTCGGTTTGGGCAATTGCAGAAACTCTCCCGCAGTCCGCGTAGGGAGCGGTGCGGTCATCGTGCATGTGGCTCCGTCTGTGAGGGCTCAAAGCACTTCCCATACCCATGGTTCGCTTCTAGTCTGCAAGATCGCAATACTATCTGGAATCTTCAGCCGTTCTGTACCACGATAATGGATTCGAACAATTGGTCGCAGAGTTTCAGCAACGGTCCGGATGGGCAGACTCGGACCAGCTATACCTCTTCGTCTTCTTCTCACAGCAACTCAGGTGGTCCATTGTCATTCGAAGGGTTCCCATCTTTCAAGTCGCTCTCGCAGCCTTCTTTCACATCGCACTCGGAGTCTTATAGCACGGACAGCTCCAAAACGTTCTACCTTGCAAGCGTATCCAATGGCCATGTCTTAGCTCACCAAGAAAACGGCCGTCCCTCTGGTGTCGTCGTTGAGAACAAAGGCGATCGAGGCGACGAGCAGAAATGGACTATTGAGCATGGTGATGAGCCTAACACTATCGCCCTGAAATGCATTGCCAATGGCAAGTACTTGCACTGCTTTGAAGGCAAGAGCTGGGGCAAGGTCGGCACAGGCGACAAGCAATGGTGGAAGATCTCAGACGGTGATGTTTCGCCGCCAGGCGCATGTCGCATTGGTCCCGTCGATTTTCCCGATGTCTATCTGAATCATCACTCTGGAAACACTGTGAGGAGAGGTGCTGCTGGCACTAAGGTCCACATGTACAAGTGGGAGGTAAGTACATGCGAGAAAGATCATTGGAGCTCAATACTGACTTTCAATTGAAGCAAAACAACGAGCGCCATACATCGTGGTATCTTTTCGACACATCGGCGAGCTTCAACCCAGCATACTCGAGTTCTTCCAGCGGAGGTGCCTCCAAGGCGGACTTTGACTCAAAGCTCAAGGCGCTGGAAGATCGCGAAGCAACGTTGACACAGAAGGACAAAGATCGATCCGCCGAGCTGGACAGGACTTTGAAGGAGCTGCAGGAGCGTCAGGAGGCTCTGGCAAAGCAAGAGAAGGAGCGCGCCGAGAGCTACGAGAAGAAGTTGCAAGAGCTTCAGAATCGTGAAGCTGAGGTTGCAAAGAAGGAAGAACAAGACAAGTCATCGAATGGCAACACGGATGAAGCAGACAAGCCTGATGGCGATGATGAGAAGACTCAAGCGGACAAGGAAGCCGACATTCAACGCAAACTTGATGATCTCAAATCCAACGAGCAGAAGCTCGCCGCCGATCGTGCCAGCCTTGGGAAGAACAAGGCCGATTTCTCAGCGAAGTTGGAGTGGTTCAAGCAGCGTACGAAGTCCTTCGAGGACAAGAAATCGTCGGCTCAGCATGATGCCGTGCAGGCGAAGAAGGATCTTGAGCAGCGCCAGAAAGAAGTCGAAGGGCAGAAACCATCTGGAGGCAAGAATGCTTCGCAAGGTCAGAACGGAACCAGCCAGGATGGAGCTCTTCAGAAGAAGCAGCGTGAGAACGCCGATTTGGAGAAGAGACTGGCAAAGCTTGAGGATCAGCTCGCTCAGATGAGTGGTTCTCAATCTCACTCAGGAAAGCCACAAACTAACGGTACAACAAACGGCTCCAGCACAGGCAGTACCGGTACGTTGGGCTGCGGCTACAAGCACTATAGGCCACCGCGCAAGATCAACAGGAAGGTCATTGGATTGGTGTATGAATGAACGACATAATCATCGATGGTCGGGTCGATGTTGTAAAAATGCTGTATACAAATGAAACGTGCTAGCTACATTGCTCCGCAACATACAATCATGCGATCGAGCCATATTGCTATACCTTGACACACGAGCTATACTTCAGAAGGTGAAGACTGCACGCGGTCTCTCGTTCAGGTTTCATCAACAGAGTCCTTACTAACGTCGCCCACGTGCTTTTGGGTTCCAGACCATTAAAATCCAATTGATCGTTACGAAGTTGCTACACGTACTTTAAATACCAACTCTCCAAATGCCATCAGATCTTCCCCTCCTTCTTCTCAGGCGCAGCATAAGGACCCGCATCATCATGCTGCTTCACACCCTCCGCACCAGCAAGCCAACAGACCCGCTTCTTAGCAAAAATCTCCACATTCGGCTTCAGCACAGTCTCATGTAGGTCATAGTCGTCCACGGTGCCAATCCTGGTAATCAGCATACCGGGGAAACCTGAAGAGATTCTGTACATGAGCGTTCCACAGACAGAGCAAAAGTTGTTCTCCATCGTGTTGCCGCTTTCGACAGTCTTATTTTGTGCGAACTTGGTGAGCTTTTCGCGGCCGCGGACGTGTTTGGTCTCGGATTCTTTGACGACGAAGTTGGAGGCGAACATTGAGGCGGTGATCTTCCTGCAGTCGTAGCAGTTGCAGACGAAAGAGTCCACGAAGCCAGGTGCTGTGAGCGGCTGCGAGTGGGGATTAGGTCAGCTTCGATGTCGGGTTTAGAGTGGATGGGTCAATATATACGAAGAGAATCTGCACCGTGCCACAGAAACATGTTGCCGTGGCTTCTTTGCTATCTCGGCCACCTGAAACGCCCTCTGAGGGCAGTGGGATGTGGGTCGTGCTCATGGTGATTGTGGAGGGAGTGGAGTTATGTGTTTGAAAATGGCAAGATGGATTGGCTAGTATTCGTGATGTTTGCCTCAATCGTGTTGATGTAGAGAGTTAGTTACAAAAGAATATGGTTTGGATACTTATACATCAATCGACGGCAATGCTTAGTCGATGATCTAGACGTCAGCCTCAATCATAAGCATCTGATTTCCAACCCTGCCTCAATTTCCAGGCATTCTTGCATCTTGTATACCAATGGTTATCGCCGAATGACACAGCTCGGGATACTGCAGAGGGGTAGAAGCCATGGTATCAATATTTGTCAGCGAGGGGCACACGCCTCATTTGCCAGGTCGAACGCCGATCACTGATGATATCCATTCATTGTTATCGGATGGAAGGGACATCACAGAAATCCAGGCCGCGGACGTGGCGCCGTGGCGGAGAAGACTACCAACACTGACGTTGCATGTAACGTCAATGGAAGCCCGCAAGTTAACCGTATTGCCGGAAACGATGCTGATCGATTGAGCAATGACGCTGGCGCATCGCGGGCGAGGCAAATGCATCAATCTGTGAGATTAGGATTTGCTATCTGACCGGTGTTACTGTCTCTACAGCATATATCGTACAACCTTATACAGAGATAGTAGCATACAGAGTATTGATATAGGCCTAAGAAGTCTATGAACAGATCAGTCGATTGATTTCTCCATTCCATAGACGGAGGTTGAGATGAATCGAGATGGCGGGGGCCGGGAATTGAACCGAGGCTTACTATCGATTTACCACTGTGCCAATGACAATTCTGCTCTCAAAAGCAATTGGAAATTGAAAGCACGCGTGGACACAAGTAGGAAACGTCGTCGGCCTTTAGGAACAACTTTTGTAGCAGTAAAAATTGACAAAAAGAAGATCTATGCCTTCTATGAGAATCGAACTCATATCTGAGGATATCTACAGCTTTGCTGAAGTCATATTGGTTCATATGAGACCTCTGTTCTAACCGTTAAACTAAGAGGGCAAATTCAGGCTGTTTAGGCATGATCTGTGGGAGTTGGGGCGGCTTTTTGAGACTATAATCGCCCAAAATTTTGCGATCAAAGTCTGCATCCACGTCCGATCACCACCACCGACTGGGACGTAAGGAGAGAATGGGAGATGCATTCTTAGACGCTTGTCATACTGGGTTTCTCATTCAATTAGTGGTTGATCGGTACCTGTGCATATGTGTTGCCTTGGGGACTTCAAAGTCGCTCAATTCATCATTGAACGCCAACGCCAATAAAACGACGACGACAACCGTTGGATGCCAGTCAGATGATGACCACACTTTCTGCCGAGCTACCAGACTGTCGGATCATGTAAAAATTGGACCCAGAATCGACGGAGTCTATGAATATTCACAGAAGATCGCATTGGCCTCAGCAAGAAGATGAAACACTTGGAAATGATGCTCTCGCTTTAGGCTGAGTGACAGACTGTACTACTTTATTCCGAGTCCTCAAATCATCTTTGCTCAGTTCTCAACATAACCCCTTTGGCGACAGCGCTGCTTGTGTAGAAGTACAGTTGGCGCTGAGATAATATGCGCAGAATTTCGAGTAATGACTGTGCGTATTTAGTGACCGACAAGGTCCTCGCATCAAGTGAACGATGAACAATTGTCAATCAAGCATAAAAATAACTCACATAAAGCTCTGATCCTCCTCCCACTTCGGTTCTCCAAGTTGCACACCATCCCACCACTTCCTGACAAACTCCCCCACACCAACAGGCCTAACATCCGGAAACGCCTGATTCAACTCATCGCCCACGAGTCCATCTCCTCTCACCAATGCAACTCTCACTTGGTTGTAAAACCTTTTCCCCTCCACCTCTCTCGCCACCTTCTCCATGTCCTCCACACCATTCTGTCTGACCAAGAACTTCCTCCCCTGAACTTCTTCCAACACCTCAACCATCTCCCTCCAATCCATAACATCGCCTCTCATGCCCAACTCCTCAGGCCAAGCCTCCATCTCCAACGCCCGCTCCACAAACCTCGCCACATCCCTAGTGTCAGTAAACGCAACCTTGTGCGTCCCATCACCCGGCAAATCCGCCGTGCCAGCCTTCACATTCACAACAAAATTCCACGGCCTCAAACCCGCAAGAGCTTCTTCCTCACCACTCTTCGCTCCCTCCGCAGCTCCAACATCAGTCACACCTTTCGGCGTTCCAGTACCCAACAAACCCATAAACATCCCACAGGAGAAGCGTGTATACTCCATGCCACTAGCCACAACAGCCTTCCAGACTTCTGCCTTGCCAGCATAGAGATCGAAATCATAGCCGCCGCCTTTGAGAGCAAATTCAGAGGGTGCAAAGCGTTTGACGCCCGTTTCTTGGGCTGCGGCGACGAGCGCGAGCTGGCTTGCGCGGAGAGCGGTTGCTGAGCCGCCGATGAAGGAGATGACGGTGTGCACGCCTTGCAAGGCTTGGACTAAGGAGTCATGGGAGTCATAGTCAACTTCGCGGACGGTGGTGCCGCGGGCTGTCCATTCTGGTTGTGGAGAGCGTGAGAGGATTATAAAAATGTGTTTGTCGTTGGCAGGGGAAGAGGCAAGGTGGCGAAGGACGGTAAGGCCGAGGCCTGACATTGCTCCGGCGAGGGCGATGAGGACCATTGTCTCGCTTGGATGATTAAGTCTCGGGGATTTTAGTGGTAGCAAGAGCTAGAGGTTTCCAAAGACACAGGTGCGTTGTCTGCTCAAATTGTTCGAGTGATTGTCCTTTAGATAAGAAGGAGACAGAAAGAGCTCGATCCTCGTGTCGATGATTCTGAATCTGGACCACCGACAAGATAAACCGTCCAAGATCTCACGAAAGACACTGATGGGGATGGAAGCAGGAAAAGACTGCGAGGACAGTATCACCCTTCTTATACCATCCCCAGACCTACGCTTCCAAGACCACATTACCAATCGTGCAGCACCATATTCATGATCTCCTGGTCAACTAGGAAAGCGATAACTCCTATTGCCGTGAAGCTGCGAGCCAGGATTGGGCCCAGATCAAGAGAACATGCATCTTTGCTCGTGTTCGAAGAGGGAAGCGGAGGATATATCAATCCGGCTCTGAGCAAGTTTCCCGGCTCGTGCGCTGATTGGCTGAGTTCCCTTTACAAAAGCTATCCTTGAGCAGACTCTCAAGCACAGTCAGACATTGGCGTGACATTATCAACCAGAGAAGAAAAGGAGCTGAAAGATTCCTTGCCAATATCAGCGCAGATAATAAGAATTGTGTAAGAGGGGAACGGTTGGACGTGGGGTTTATCGCTTTTCTGGTTTATAGCGCTGGACGTAGGGATGAAGATAACAAAATAACGTTAACCTGATCAAAAAGCTACAGGAAAATGTTAAAAGGAAAGGTCCTACCCGGAATCGAACCGGGGTTAGTCGGAGGTGAACAATTGATAATCAGAACCGACTGTGATAACCGCTACACTATAGAACCAGTTATGCTGGCAAGAATCTTTGGTGACAATAATATACAGTTTTCACTCAGTCGAGATGGAGGGTACGAGTCGTCTTGTGACAATCGCGACGAAGTCCATCTATCTGCTTCAAAAAGTAGTGACGAGGTCACAAGTCATCCTATGGTAGTTCCATACATATGTATTTGGTCGTCAGAGAACCGTTGACATTCAAATATTTGAAGTCCAAAAAATGCATACATGTGGGTAAGTAGGGTTAGTGTCCGACATGGCATCGATGCACATGTGTCTTTTGATAACGTGAACACAGTCTTCTGCGCACATTGGATCATGTGTCCAGGGATGTGTTCCTCTGAAACGCAGACAAATATTCACGGGGAAAGTGCTCGTCTGCGAGGAATTGGGAGTGGTGGTGACAAGCATGTCGTCGGGCCTAACAAGCTTAGAAGTGCGGAGTGAAACACATTCATCCAGACAAAGACATGTGCAGAGAAACGAGCTCTACTCGAAAGCTCAGTTGGGCCAGATAGGGTTTGGCACAAGAAAGGTTCATACAAGCGTCATGACCGTCTGTATGTCGCGGAACCAAGTCGAGGCAGGATTGATTGCGGACACACGCGTTGGTAACTCCTAGACAGAGAGTGAAGCGACGGGGAAAGCGATCCACACATCTCTCGTAGTAAACGCTCGAGGCGGAGATTCTCCAGACTTTGATAAGCGGTACATAGTAAACAAAGATGATATCAAAAAATCCTAGACATCCCAGTGTCCACCCTTTTCCCTTGCGCCGAATGTTCAAGAACGACTTTTCGCACCTTGGGGGAATCTTCCCAAAAGAAAAGGAATACCATCCCCATCCAATCCTCAGCTACCATGCAGGGCGGCATGCTTAAGCATCTGGTTCCAGACAGAAGAGGTCATTTGTTCGTTTTCCCAGAAACGCCGATTGAACGCCTCGCCAAATGCGATGTGATGGTATTTACAGAGATGTCCTTATGTGTCGTTGTCCCTCCTCTTATTTCGTCCCGCAATACCCGCCGTTTTGGGTTGACGCTGTTTCGATGGTGAGATGCTGTCATATGCATCGTCCTTCAACACAACGCGGCGATTGTTGCGGCAATCCACGGTGGCCTCGACGCAGGAGCTTCTGACCGGCGCGTCATGTGTTGCCGCTATCGCAGAAGAGTTCTCCTGTTGACCCGTCTCCATTCGCGGTGCACCTCCGAGACGTTTGCTAGAGGCGGGCTATCCTCGCGTATTGCGTTCATTCAGTCGTCCGCTTTACGCCCTCAGCTTCCCGTTCCTGCCATTCATCAAACCGTTGCGTCCATCACCAAAACTTGTTCGTTTGTTTGCGCCGCTGTCCTCATCCGAATCCTCGGCAAGATCGCCCAGGTTATTTGCTTCGATATCGTAGCTGTGCATCATGTGTTCACCAGAAGTTGCGCGGCTGCCGCCCTTGGATTGCACGACCGGGCTGCGCATTCCCCAGGAATTGCTGCGCCTGTGGCCATCATCACCGCTGCGGCGGCTCTGCATGCTCAAGCGCGTCTGCAATCCAGTGAGGCCGTCTGTAGGGATGCCATCGACTTCGCTGTAGCGACCACGAGCTTCATCTCCACTGCCGCTTGTGATGCCGAGCTTGCTGCCATTGGGATCCTCGCGCGACAAATTGAGCAAGTAGACACCAGCAAAGATTGTAAGGAAGCCGCAAAGAAGTGAGATGGTGTTGCTTGCGTCGACTGTGTTGAAACCTTGGAACAGGATGAAAGAAGCGATAAGGGTGAAAGTTGTAAATGTAACATAGTAGAGCGGGTTGACACTGTGAAATTGTAAGCATATGGGCAAATCAAGGTGCCGAGGCATTAGTTTTCTTACATGTTAGTAGAAAATTGGCTGAGAGCTTTGTTGAAGTAGTTCATCTGTGTGAGAATGCAGACGACCACCACAATCGCAAAGACGTAAGTGCTCGGGTGTGAGAACTGGTTGTTGCCGGCCAAAGTAAGCTTAAGCGCGATACCGAAGCCCTTTATGGCCATGATCGAGATGCTGCCAACAGTGGAGCAGATAGAAAGATACACCATCGGGTTGCGCTTGCCGTATACTGGCGAAATTCTGTAGATCATTACAGCCGCGAAAACGGTGACCAGGAAGCAATAAATCATGAATGCTGTGAAGTGGTCAGTGAGAGTCCGGTGCTGCATGTACGCACATTCCAAGCAATGGCTGTAACCCACCTGGTTGCAAAGCGTGGTCTAACAGCGCGTCGATGTTCTCCAGAGGCTCATCTGGCGGAGCATGCAGGACGATGACCACACTTCCGATGAGACAGATGGCACATCCCACACGTCCTAATATTCCAAGCTGTTCTCCCAAGAAATAACTTCCCAGGACTGCGCCAATAAGCACACTCAGTGCGCCTAGAGGCGTGACCAGAATTGCAGGCGCAAAAGCGTAGGCGCTGAAGTTGCAGATCTCGCCGATGACCATGGTCACGATGCCTAGCCACCATATAGGGTTTTTGAGGTATGTGAAGCCATCGCCTTCGAAGCCATGGTGTTCTGCGGCAGCGTTGAGTCCTTTCTTGGTGATAACAAAGCTGGCGCCGATGCCGATCGTTGAGCACACGGCCAAGAGGAGGCCGATGTATTTATCCTCCATTATTGTGGTATGTGAAGGTGCTTGTACGGAGACCAAGCTCTAGTAGCGGACACAGTCCAAGTGCGAGTTGCGTCGTGTTCAGATGCGAGTTCGTAGTGAGCGGCCGGCGCTATTGAGGACTTATCATAATCGGAGGACGTAAACGGCTGGGGAGGTGTCGTTCAGCTGCGTCGGCAGGAAAGCAGAGTCGCAGTGCTCGCAAGAATCAGTCGACAGCGAAAGGGGAGATGCGCGCGCACGAGAGAGTGTGTTGAGCAAGTGTTGTAAGGGTGCACTGCGGTCTGAGACGTGGTCGCGACAGGTCTTGGGCCAGGGATGGACAAGGTTGGACACGCCTGCGCTTATCCTCCGCCGCACTCGAACGTCGGTTGCGTGGCTTTGTGGAGCTTAGCGGGCGCCAGCTTCAACCATGCCTGGGGACCGAAGGCCAGCCCTCGTCTCTTCAATCAATTGTGCTGATGATGAATCAATTGGTAGGGATGTATGCCCGTACTACAACGCGCGACATACGATAAGACTGCTTTCTGATAAGTCTGCTTGCCCAAACACTCGCATTCACTCAGGTCAAACCGCCCGCTATTGTCGCTCTCCGGTCACCCTCGGTCACCAAAGGGACACGGCTTTACCCGAATCAGCAGAACGAGGCGCGCGTCCAGGAATAGACGCCCTGATCTGCAGGTACGAAGGTGGAAGAGTTCGCCGCCAACTTTACTCAAATCGAGCCCTCCTGAGTCTGCCGTCTGCTCGTGTTGCTTACGACCATTTGGTGTTGAGAGGACCTAGCATACACTATACAAGAACCTAATGCAGTCGCTCTTCGCCACCACTATATTACTGTTCTGACATGCGATTCGGCGCCGTTGCTGGCTCGCCGTTGAGCCGAAGCCAGCGCGTCCCGCAACTCGATCGTTCGTTTCACGCGACTCTTCGTGTAATTTTCCGCGGTGCAGGCCACATGTCTTGTTTCGAATGCTTTGTCTCGTCTCGTCCGATTTGCCCGGTCTCGCTAAGTGGGAGTTGTTGAATATGGCTGCCACGGACGAATCAAGTGCCTGACCTTGGCAAAGACTTCGATCAGTGCTTTTAGATATCTTCAGAACAGTCTTAGGCAGGCCGAAGGTGACCTGCACGCCGATCCGGGCGCACCTGCAGAAGTTCTACAGGTGTCACGGTCTTTGGCAGCATGCATCTTGATGCAATTGTCCGCAATGATGAGCCCGAGTCGATTCGAGGGAAAGCATCGACAACCAGATATCTAGTGTTCTCACGGGTCGACGCGAACTGACAACGCATGAACTCGACCAAAGACCAGCAGCCTGCTATACGAGAATTACAAGACTCCCGATCAGATATTTCGTGATATGCATGGTGGGGTGCGGGCAGGGAGGCTCATTGAATAATAGAGCCCTGAAAGCGGACACCTGGCTGAACAGCGTCATGTCAAGAAAGTCCAACGCTCCCCAAAGCTCTCAGCCCACGGTAAGAAGCCACATTGCAACATCGTCGCCGCCACCAACTCTGAAACGGCTTGTGACTGTATCGCTCACTTCGCCCATACTTCTTTTCTTCCATTTTGCATCCTCTCTCTTCCAGTCGTGACGCTTTTGCGACGCCCAATGCTGCATTAGATCCAATTCCAAGCCTTCAGCGAAGCGCTACACCGCCAGCCATTTGGCACCTCTACACACACAACACATCACAATGGCGCCACCTAGCCGACAAAGGGCATCATCGCCTTGGAATATAATACTTGCATTCCTGTTCTTCTTCACATCATCTGCCTCTGCCGCCGTGCTGGGTCTCGACTTCGGCACACTCAACCTCAAGGCCTCTCTCGTCAAGCCTGGAATCCCACTCGATATTGTCTTGACGAAAGACTCAAAACGCAAAGAGGCTGCCGCTGTAGCCTTCAAGCCTTCCCGCGACTCGTCCAACAAGGTTATCGCCGAACTAGGAACCTACCCGGAGAGGGCATATGGTGGTGATGCGCTTGCGCTCCAGGGCAGGATGCCCGGCGAGGTCTTCCCTAACCTGAAGCCTCTGCTTGGTCTGACTTGGAGCGGAGAGCAGAGCGAGACTGTGAACGAATACTCAAGCAGGTACCCTGCTGTGCAGGTTGAGCAGGATGGAAAGCTGGGCACAACATTATTCAGGAGCAGCGCATTCAACGAGGCCGAAGAGCCGTGGAGCGTCGAGGAGCTGCTCGCCATGGAGCTTGGAAACATTAGGAGCAACGCGGAGGGTATGGCCGGCAACCTTGTCGAGGACGCGGTTGTAACTATCCCCGCCTTCTACACCGTCGACGAAAAGAGAGCGATCGAGAAGGCCGCTGAATTGGCAGGCTTGAATGTCATGGCTCTGATCTCGGATGGTCTAGCGGTTGGTTTGGACTACGCAAAGAGCAGGACATTCCCTACGGTCAACGATGGAGGCAAGCCTGAGCAGCACATTGTGTTCGACATGGGCGCTGGCTCTACAACCGCAACTGTCCTCAGGTTCCAATCGAGGAAAGTCAAGGATGTCGGCAAGTACAACAAGACCGTTCAGGAAGTCGCCGTGTTGGGAACTGGTTGGGACAGGACGCTTGGCGGAGACAACCTCAACCAGCTGATCGTGGACGACTATATTCGCAAGTTCGTGACCAAGCCTGTCATGAAGAGCCGTGGCATTCAGATTGAGGACGTCAGCAAGAACGGACGTCTGATGGGCCGAGTATGGAAAGACGCCGAGAAGGCCAGGCATGTTTTGAGCGCCAACTCCGAGGCGAACAGCTTCTTCGAGGAGCTGCTGCCGGAGATCGACTTCAAGACCAAGCTTACCCGCACTGAATTCGAGACTCTCGCTTCCGAATACGCAGACCGTGTTGCTGGACCTCTCAAGGATGCCCTGGCTGCCGCGAAATTGACCATGACGGACATTGACAGTGTCATTCTCCACGGTGGGCTTGTCCGCACACCTTTCGTTCAGCGTAAGCTTGAGGAGTTTGTGGGCAAGTCTGAGAAGCTCCGCAGCAATGTCAACGCTGATGAGAGCGCTGTCTTTGGTGCGGCTTTCAAGGCAGCTGGTCTGTCGCCCAGCTTCAAGGTCAAGGAGATCCGCGATTCTGATGTTGCTGGCTACCCAGCTGGTATCACTTTCCTCGATGGCAGCAAAGACAGAAGACAAGGACTTTTCACTGCAACCAGCCCCATTGGAAACAACGCGAGCACGAAGCAGGTCAACTTCAAGAACAAGGAGGACTTCGACTTTGGTATCTACCAGCAGGTCAGCGACGTGGATCGGGCTGTCGCCAAGGTCCAGACTACTAACCTGACTGCTTCCGTGGCTGCCCTCAAGGAGCGTTTCGGCTGTGAGAAGGAAGACGTCAATGTCAAGTTCAGCATCAGGCTCAGCGCCGTCGATGGTATTCCCGAGGTCGTTTCGGGCAGCGCCAGCTGTGAGACTGATCAAGCCGCCAAGGGTGGCAGCGTCGGAGACAGTGTCAAGGGCTGGCTTGGATTTGGCAAGAAGAACGATCAGGAACCTCTTGAGGGCGAAGATGGTACGGAGACTACAGAGCAGGTCGAAGCTAGCACCTCTTCCTCCTCGTCCTCCTCCGCCTCCGCATCTTCATCTGCTGTCCCTGAGAAGCCGAAGAAGCGCGTTGAGACGATCAATGTCGCCTTCACCACTACCCCTGAAGGCCTCCCTCAGTCTTCTCCCGAAGAGCTCAAGCGTATGCGTGAGCGCCTGACCGCTTTCGATCGCAGCGACAAAGCCCGTTACGCACGTGAGGAGGCACTGAACGTGCTCGAGGCTTTCACCTACTACGTTCGTGACTTCCTTGACAACTCCGACTACAGCCCCGTCAGCACGTCTACTCAGCGCGATGCCATCGCTAAGCTCCTGAGCGAGACCAAGGAATGGATGGAAGAGCCCAAGGAGGTCGCCAAGGCAACCGAGAAGGTCTTCAAGGACCGCCTGAGCGCTCTCAAGAAGCTTGTGGAGCCCATCAAGCAGCGCCTGACTGAGAGCGGCGGCAGGGACGACAAAGTGGCTCAGCTGAAGGAGTCCCTGGGAAGGACCAACGAACTCATGGACAGCGTCCGCGAGCAGGTAAAGAAGGCCGAAGAGGAAGCCTCCAAGAGCGCCTCTTCCATCGCCGCCTCGGCAACCGCGTCCACCGATACCGACGACCTGGATGACGACGAGGCTACACCAACCTCTTCATCCAAATCGACTGCCACGCCCTCTGTCTTCTCCCCGTACACCATTGAAGACCTCACCTCCATCAGCAAACTCCACTCCGAAATCTCCGCCTGGCTCGAAGAGAAGACCACCGCTCAAAACAAGCTCTCCGCCCACGAAGACCCCGTTCTGACCATCAAAGACCTCGAAGCCAAAGCTTCCAAGCTCAGCGACGCCATGCTCGAGCTGATCCGCAAGAAGATCAACCAGCCGAAGCCTTCGTCGAGCAGCAAGAAGGCCAAGACCAAGACTAGCAAGAGCAAGAAGGGCAAGAAAGCTTCGTCTGCTACTGCTACTTCTGCCGGTGAGGCCGAGACTGACGCTCCTGAGGCTGAGGAGAGCGGACCCAAGATCGTCAGGATGGATCAGGGTGAGGATGGCGAGGTGCCTAGCGAGGAGGAGATTTTGAGGAGGGTCAGAGAGGCTATGGGCGATAAGCAGGAGGGGCACGATGAGCTGTAAGGACCTCGTCTTTGCTTGCTTGCTTGCACTCGGCCCGGCTCGAAGTATTTTTCCTATTGTCATAGATAGAACAATCTCTTCCGAGAAAAGCCGCGAAGGTACTGCCTGTATATGAATTGATGGCGAACTCGTGCAGATTCATTGCATCCAATTATTCTCAAACTGCGCAGATCTTGAATATGACATATTTGCTCACACGCCGTTGCTATCTCTGGACTATTCGATGTCTTAGATCAAGGAAGCCAAACAGTCGCGGGCACATCGTAATCTAGGAACTATATACTCAAGTCACGATATGAGCACCGGCATACCGCAGAGAACCATTCCTGTCTCTTCGACTTCGAGCGACAGCAGTCGAAAGTGCAGGCGACAGCAGCTAAATCTCCGTATAGTCGTCATGGTCCCTAGCTAGAGCTCTTGACTCCTCGTGGCACTGTTCACGCCGCTGCTACCGGCGAATCAATGTACACTCGACTACTGGTGTCGACGAGATACTCCATCATTTTCGAAATGGGCTCTGTGATGAGTCGCTCCTCTAAGATTCTCGTTGCTCGCTTTTAGCGTACGTCTCCACCACAGTCAAACACCCATACCGATACAACCACCCCCTCGAGCAACAATCAACATGGTCAACAACCACCGGCCCAACGTCATGATTCATATCAATCTCAATCTGACCATCATTGGCGATCAGCATGACGAGACTGGTAGCAGCACGACCACAAACGTTCTGAACAGGGAGACACAATAGACACCGTTCTAAGTGAGTGAGTGAGTTGCCACATGGAGTGCCCGTCCATGCCTCAACACCCGCAGCCATATCATTTGGAACCCAACAATATGCCAGTGGCAACGCACCTCTCGAGGGCAATGTCGCGAACTGGCAAATTTGTGCCATGAGTGTGCCTCGTCCGGCACCATTCCGTCCTGTGAGTAACACATTGTCTGCATGTTCTCATTTGGGCACTGGACGCTCATGCTTTATAATCTGCCGTTGGAGGAACTTCCGATGACTTCAATGTCGCCAAATGGCAGATCTTTGCCTTGCGTGCTGGTGGCCATGCGCCCGTCCGCCCTGGAGACGAGGACGGGCGCCCTGGAGACGAAGAATGAGCCCTGCCTTGGGCTTTGTTGGGTGTGGTCTGCTTGGTTTTGTCTACTTTCTGCGCTTGTCTGTGGTGTTTTGGGGTATGGCTGTTCTACAGTGCTCATTTCGGCGTGCCACCCTCCCAACAACAATGTATACGGCTTTGTGCATGAAAGGACTGGTAGCAGCAAGATCACAATCGTCCTTGACGGAGAGATGAACGCCGTTCCAGGCGGGTAAATCGCCACTCGGGGTGCCCATGGCCCAGTCATTGGGTGACGCTTGTTATTTCTGCGCTGCATACCGTGATCTTTCTCATATCTCTCCGCAATCACGGAAAGGGTGGAGCGGATTCTTGAGAGCTGATGGGGAAGCTGCCAAATGGTTGTTGATGTTGATGTCTTGCATTAGGGCCGGAATGTAGAAGTCTTCGTGCTCGAAGCATAAAAGCAGACTAGATGTCATTCTCGTTCGAATGATTTACTACTGCGAAGGGAGAAATGAATGCGATGAGGTGAATGTCTGATGGTCAGGCGAGAGCTTAAAGACAGTATGACTTTAAGAGCAGGATGACCATTCTTGACGAAGGAGTACATGTCACTGAACATGAAGTTATGGTTAGCACAATAGACCAGAGAAAGCTATATCTTGTTATTTGCGCTAGAGACGGGATGCAGCTCGCGCTACCTCCGGTATGCAGCTCGCGGGAGGTAATTAGTAGTCAAGTCTCCTACCAGTAGGATGAAACGATGAAATTCTCCAGTCATCTTTCATGATACGCGTATTAGCCGGGAACTTTAAGACTGAGAAGTAGCTATTGATCGGAGATGTCAGAAGCCATCCGGACCTCATTGCGAAATCAGAAAACTTGTTCTATTTCTGCAATGGTGAAATGATAGCAGCCACATGGAACACGCGATGGACATTGTGAGAGCTACCTGCGAGCCTGTTCCAACCTTGCAATGCACTCTCCACCAGAGATAGACGATATGGTCATTTCGCAATCTGGGCGGCCTGATAGCAGCATTATTGTCTCCCTCGGTCTTTGCAACATCGGATCTAATTGGTGTAGTACAAACGCATGAACCTATTTAAGCATGCTGCTAAGTTCAGCTTTGGAAAAATCACATCGATCGTTCCGTATTGAGTCATCGTTTGGACCGCCTGAACATTCTCGGTGCGAAAATACTGCTACCGGTAGCTATGGATCAAGGGATCTATGCTAGGTACTGAAACAACAAAACATGTGTCTAGACGATGCAGTTGGTAGTAGACTACTGCCAGCGGCTATAGAAATGATTCAAAATGTGCTCTCCAGTGAGACAGGGTCAGGCTTACCTGAGTAGATGGGCTCCTGAGGAGCTAGTATCAGTGCTAATAGTAGTCGAATCGTCCAAATTTGCCTCTGAGATGCATATAGCGTTGAGCTCAATTTTGAGCCAGTACCTGCGACTGTAGAGGAGAGGATGGCCGTACCTGCCATCGAGGCATGGAAAACATTCCACCCTTTCTAGTGCTAGTACCATCGGCTATATATGTAATATAGCCGAGCTTCACCACTGAGAGAGGCGAGACGTTACGATAGCTATCATGCTGACACCATGGACCGCAGATGTAATTCTAGCACCATCTACCATTGAGAGACGTAAAGCAATCCGCCAGGCTCAGTGCTAATGCCATCAACTGCAGATTTGATACTAATTGTATATGCCACAGAGAGCCGTAAGGTACTCTACTAGCTTTTGTGCTGGTATAGTCGCTCATAGCTATGATTACAGCCAGGTCTAACATTGAGATAGGCACCCCACTCTGCCCGCCACTGTGCTCATACTATGGACTGTAAACGTTTTAGTAGCTGCCTTGACCATCGAGACATGCAAACAATCTCGCTAGCCCTTATGCTAATACGATAGACTGCAGATATGAAATTATGTACATCTACCATGGAGAGATTGCATTTACTCTACCGGGTTTCGTGCCAATACAATCGACTGCAGACGTGAGTTTCGATACATCTACCATTGAGAAACGGAAAATTTTCCGCTGGATTTAGTGCTGATATAATCAGTCATAGATGTCATAGCAGCTGTACTTGAGATCGAGACGAGCGAAGTGCCCTGCTGACTGGTGTGTTAATACTGTCGTTGACATTCTTGATCTGAACTATTGTTCCACTGATATTTCAGTACAGATTTGTGGACACTGTACTACTCGAGATGCTGATACCATCAGAGATAGGCACTGTTTCCACAATATAAACCACGGAGATACAAGCGCGGTTTCCGAAGGGTCATAGCACCCTTCACATTACTACAGTCACTTACAGAGATTGCAAAAATTCGTCATTGAGGCATGGTTGTAATGAATTTGACATTAGCTGCAGCATGAGAGAGGTCTCCAGGCGTCCTCTCCAAGTCATCTGCACCACTATTGCCTTCTCTCTTCGCTCCAAGCATCACTCGCTTGAACCTTCAGCATCACTCTCGTTGCCGAGGCTCTCCTCACCATCCACATCTCCCCCTACCGCACCCTCCTCGCCTCCCTCCTCACCTCCCTGCACATCTCCCTGCGCATCTTCCTGCGCATCTTGCATGCCAGCACCCCTCAACTCCCTGGAAGTCTGTTGCTGCTTCCAACCACGGCCCTTTCTCGGCCTCAAGCCGTTGTACTGGGCGAACTCCTTCCGCAGACGATCGATCAGGGATTGGATCCCCGAATCGTTGCGTCTGCGGTGGGCGGAGAAGCGCCGGTTGAACTCCCTGGCGATGTCCTCCAGCGGCGTCGCAGGCCTCTCACCACCGGCGTCTCTCACGAGGCCCATGACCCACTCCAGCTCCTCCTGGGTGTAGTCTTCGCGCTTCTCTGGGCGCTTTCTCTCCCAGATTCCAGCACGCTGGTATGACTGCTCGCGGTGCTTGTTGAGGTCCGACACCTTCTTAGTGTCATCCCAGTCCATGGTGTCGGCACGGGTCCACTTCTTCCAGCCGCGCGCGCCGTACACCCAGAGCTTATGCTCCTCTTTCTCGCCGGGCCAGACGCGAGAGCGGTCAACAGTGACCCAGCCACCACGGTTCCAACAGGTAGCATATTCGGCGTGGTCGCCGCCAGTCTGGTCATTGATCCCGCCGCGTACACCACCGTTGTTGGTGGGGTCGTGGTGTTGATGGGCGCCGGCGATAGCACCAGGAGCAGTGCGGCTGACCAGCGGAGATGAGTTGTCGTTCGCAGGTGACGTCCTGCGAAGTCTCGAGCGAGGCGGGCCGGCCTCTTCTTCTTCACTCTCCACATCAGCATCGAGAACGGGGTCATTACCCGGGTCCCGGTCTTGCTCGTTAGGAGCCCAAACAATGTCGATCATCTCCGTTAGGTCCTCACGACCATCCGCGATGAACAGCTGGCCTAGGCGACGGATCTGGCTGGCTGTCGGGTGTGCTGGCAGCCCGTGGCTACTGCCAAAGTTGATCGCAGCAAAGCCGCGATCGGAAGCAACACCATTATTGGTGAGAAAGCGCCAGGCACCAGGACCAGTGGGATTGTGGGCTGGGTTTCGTAGATGCTCATCCGGCCAGAATGCCACGATAGGTCCAGCGTTTTCGCCAGTTCCTACTTCGAGCTCTCCATTCCTGCGAGCGCGATTGACCGCTTGTTCGTCGGCATAGTGCCAGGCGAGGGCTTGAAGTCTATCGTTCTCCGTGAGGAAACGCATCCGACCTCGACCAGGAGGGTCTTCCATCGGGTTGATGACTGCATGCCTGTCAATCGCGGCTTGAACCGCGACCTCTCGTAGGACGGATGGTTGAGTGTGTGGATGGAGTCCCGTAACTTCTCTATGATAAGAGGATGGCACGCGTTGGTTCTCGTCGGATGTCTCCCATGCCGCTTCGTTTTCTGCGAGGACGGGAACACTCGCGTTGTCAGGTTCGGCCATCGAACGAAGCTGGACGTGACCATCGGACATCACATATGTGCGGTATTGGAACTGAGTAATGCTCAACGCTGGATAGTAATGGCTGAGACCGGCGCGCGATCCTTGAGTTTGTAGTTCAAGTCTGTACATTTCGTTCTGAGGCTGTGGCCAGAAGGGTGTAGCGTCGTGCAAGAGGTTGAGATAGTCACTGCGAGGGACGATGGCATACTGTGGCGAAGGAGAGTTGAATATGCCCAGCCTTCTTGCCTCCTCGTCATCATCCCGCATAGAAGAATGACCTGAACGCAAGAAGTATGTCGGCAAACCGTAGTACTCCAGGTAGTCTCTGTACCAGCGTTCAGAGTACGGCGGCGGGTTGCTTTGACTGATGGGACGCCTCGTACGGAACCAGGTACCGTCTGCATGCTGGACTGCCTCCATGTCGGGCGGAGTAATGAGAGGAGCTTCGTAGATACGGCCGTCTGAGGCACGCCATCTGAAGCGGAAGCCTTCTGGCCTGACACTGAGCTCGGCGAGGTCGCGGCGCAATTGCCAAGCACGACGATATTCCTCGAGGTCCTGAGGGCCATCGATAGCGGGGTCATCTATAAAGTGTCAGTGTCGATTTCACAACCAGCCATGGTACTGGTACATACAGTTGAGGCCATCGTAGAGGTTGTCGAATGTCAGATGAGCATCGAGCTCGCCGAGGCGTGGAGTCATTTTCTCTGGAAGGTAATGTTATGACTGAATTGGACTTCAGGCGTTTGTGAGTTATAACATACCTTTTCCGGTATCGCGCTTACGCTTTGGTGCCATCTTGCGAAAGAAGGCCTCGAGATCTTGCCTTCTTTTGGGTGGAGTGATAGCTTGTAGAAAAGCTCTCTTGTCGCCGTAGTTGTGTGCACTATCGGTCGTGCCTTTGTCGTCGCTTTGCCAATGCCAATACCAATGCTGCCAAAATGCTTGCCGCCGCTGCCAAACTTGCCCGACCGCTTGTACTTCTCGCAGTCTCAAGTGTACTCACCTTGGTTGTAGTTCCAGGTTTGGAAGCTTTGGACGCTTCCTTCGTCGGAGAGGGGGATTGTGGAGGATGTAAAATCTCAGAGGTGTAAGTGACAGTAAGTCAAAGTAGTAGTTGAAGGAATTTGTGTCCGTCATTGACTGTGTTTGTGGGTCGCGCGACAGAAGAAGATAACACGTTCATCAAAGGGGGGCAACGCACGAGTGGATTGTTGATCGACCAATGGCATCCGTGCCAAACAATATGCAGTGAATGGACATAGCTCCAAGCTATGATAGTCACAGGTTGCTGTAAATAGAGCGATCGGCTAGAGGTATTGTTTGCCAAACTCCAATCTATCACATTTCACTTTTACTTCTTCTTTGTTCAAGAACGTCGATTGATCAACAAGACAGTTCTGGTATTGCAGTCATGGTAGCTCGTATATCAATCCAAGACTCCACGTGGTAGAGATAATAATTTTTGACATTGTTATCCATGTGCCGCGGCTATTGCATTTCGCAAAGTCGGTCCAGTGGGTGTGAAACATGAACAAAGAGCTCAGGCGTGCGAGACAAACACAAGACCAGGTCCACATGCATATGCATTGCTAAAGCCGCAAACTTCAGAAGGTACAGTGCCTCAAGGGTGCTCGGCACTATTGTATATGCACAGAGAATTAGCAAAGATTACATATTCCAAACTGAGTGTACTGTGGACCACGATCCAGACAGAGATAAGCATATCAGAAATCTTTGCAGAACTCAGCAATCAGATTTCAATAGGAAATTTTCTTTTGATGTGGTTTCCTAAGTGACTATACCGGTCAGATGCATGTTCGCGCAATCCGCAATCCGAAAGCGGCGAGCGATGTAGGACGAGCGCCATGCTGGGACATTCATGATACCAACGGGAATGGCACCATGTGTTCGCTGGACACAAGTGTTGTAGTGCTTTAATAGCGTCGAATATTGATATGCGAATGTTCATCTGGCATGCGTAACGTGGTTTGTTGTTGGAGGGAGGAGGTGAGGTCGGATGAGATGAAGTGGAAGCTGCAATCGCCAAGCATCGGTCAGCATCCAATCAACTTCATCAGCCACAGATGTAACTACATAGTACGGCAGCCTCACCTCAATGTCAATCCCAACAACGACCTCCTTTGCAGCTCGACCAGAAAACTGCGCTTGACAGTGCGGCTTGGCCATTAAATTCGTAGCAGCAGATCTTGCAGTGTGTGGCCATCATCTTCGGAGCAAGAGGAAGCCATCATAGATGCGATGTCATTGAGTCTGAAAGTCTCACCTTGAACCATACACGTATACACTGCCGCGACTGTCAGAAACGTTGCCATCGCGATTTGCTAAGGTCATTTCGAAGGCAGGACCGAGATTCAACTTGCTGTCTATACGGCGCAAGTTCTGATCTCGCATCTTCGTCAATGGAAGACCGACCCCTTCAAATGTGCCTACCATTGCTAATCATGAGACCTTCAAGGTAGAAATCACCCCTAACCAGAATCTGTTGGTATGTATGCTGCTTTCTGGATATAGTGAGCTGCGGGCAAACACGGTGTCACTAAAAGTGCGCCAGTGGATTTATTTCGAAAACGCTCACAGCAGCTCACCGCACTACATGCAATTCTTTCGCGGGAGATTGCTCATGGTCTTATAATGACCCGTCAAAGTCAATCTCACCAAGTTTGAAAGCTTTTCTTTGACTACCCCATCTGCGGTTTCGACTTAAAGGCCGATTTGCTTGTTTCGCGTCAATGCTCTGATGATATAGGTAGATAAGCGCATTGCGGCAGATTTCAAGTTCAGGAAAAGCTTTTGCAATATAACAATGATCTCATGCGATCTAAAATTCACTGCGGCTCTAGGGGGCAAAAGAGCGCGCGCTGCAAGTCCAATAGCAAGCCCGCGAAATGCGCGCGCCACGTTCTTCACGGGTAGCAGATACGCGATGATCACATCACAGAGAACCTTCCCCCTTCTTCGCCGCGAAAACTCACAACGACCACTCACGATTCGCAAAACCATGGGCTCGACGACATCGAATCTGATGCTTGATCTTCAAATCCATCGGAACACATCCCTACAACGCAACTCGGCCTTCGAATCTAAGCACTCCACAGAACAATTGAAAGACCCGCTAGAAACCATGTCGGCTCAGCAACAAGTAGTTCCGACGGACGGAAAACGTACTAAGTTGTTGCTGGATATGCCAGACGAGATTCTCAAACAGATTCTCGACCATGTGAGTGACCATCAACATCACATTCTAAGATAACCTGAGCTGACAAGATCAAAGATCAGCGACAAAGCCAGCGTACATCATGCGCAGCTTGTGAACAAGAGACTTTATGCTATCGCAACCGAGAGTCTCTACCGTCATTTCCACATGACGCTTGTCCCGGATTTCGCTATGAGCAACACTTACGCATGCTACTTACCATCTCACACCGCCGGCCATGACTTCATACGCGAACTCGAAGTCTCGTTGATCGTAAATCACAATCAAGACCCCACGCGCGCATACCAGTGGCTTGACCAGCTCCTTGGACATCTGCCCCCGAACAAGCTGTTGTATTTCAGGTAAGTTTCGGAGTTGGCTTCTTTATGTAGACTTCTAATCAGCTTCAGGTCAAACTTCAACCGCCCGTTGCCCGCATATGTGCTCAAGAAACTGTGGTTAGGCCAAGCAACCTTGAAAAACATCGAGATCTTTCCCAGCTGGACTGTCGACAACTTCACCCCGAGAAATATCGCGGATCACTTTCTGAGCATCAAAGAATTGGTTGAGCGCGCCGATTTCAAAGAGCTGGAATCGATCCGCGTTGTCCCAGATTGTTCAGAGACAGCTGCACTGTGCAGCGCAGTGTTGCAAAAAGGACAGCCTTATACAGATGCAAAATCTGCTGGACTTACGACATATTCAACAATGAACACAACGGGAGAAAAGAGAAAAGCGAAAATGATTACCACACTTGAGATTGATGGGTGCAGATGGATTGAAGATGCGGAGCAGGGCATGACTGCAGAGGACCAACTTGTCGAAAGCCTCTTCGCTCACGTCCCGCGAGTTCATCCGGGCCAGAAAGGGACACTGGGTTTCCTCACTACCCTTCACCTCAAGGATGTCAGTCTCGAGAAGAGCAGATCAACTTGGCACACCTATCTGAGTCTTGGGAAGCTACAGCGGCTTCAATTACACTACTGCTCAGGTGTGGATATATTCCTTCTGGAGCTCACCAGCGACGATTCTGACGTTCCTATTCTCAAATCTTTCAGCATCATTCATGAGACTGAGCAAGACCCTGACCATTTGAGCGAGGCAATCGACAAGTTGTTGCATTTCACAGGCGATGAGATGCAGGACCTGGAACTATGCCTGCGCAACGCGTCAGGCCTTCCCAGGCCTTGCGGAATTGCTCAACACGGAAAAAGTCTTCGTACATTGGTCTTGGACGTCAAGTCTCCTGATGGGTGGAATGGCCCCGATGGCTACCTTGTCTACGACGAACCGAGTCTGAAGTCTATGCTAGAGCCTTGCACGCAACTGCGCGAACTTGCCCTTGGAATGCAAAACTACAGCTACAGCTACCATGGTTACGATCGCAGCACAGACGTCGAACTCGACATTGCGAAGGACGTCCAAGCCGTCTTTGAATCCACCGCCCTCGACGTCCTGAATATCTTGAATCTCCCGACTGAATACGACAGACCTCACGTCAGACCATTCGCCGACCACGCGCTCGGACGCGTTGCAAACGACATCTACAGAATTCAATATCGCACCAACACACGCCTTCTCAAAGTCCTCGCATTCGGCAGCTACCAGCTTTCAAGACGCGATCCGCTGTTCTTCGTTCCTACTGAGATCAAAGTTCTGAGTAGAACGGGCATATATTTCGCCGCCGAAGTGCCATTGACGGCGCTACGTGCGGAAGGTCTGGCATGCAGGATGCTCGATCACAAGAGAAGAGACTTCAATACGCACCACCGTAAGCTCTTCAATAGGTCCGATGCAGCGATCGAGCTCCCCGATGATTCGGAGGATATTTGGTAAGTATGCGGGAACAACACCTTGGATTGTGTACGGATCGAACGAAATGATGCTGCAACTGGGAAGACAGATATCTGAAGTCTGTGTTGAGAGGGATGAGGGGACAAATGACGTATGGTTGAAGTGATACTGGCCCAAGAGTCGCCGTGAGCTCCATATATGGTATTCATACAGTGCAAGTCCTGCCTCATACATTTACAAGAAAGTCTATTGCTCGCTCTTGGCGGTATAGTTGTCAGCTTCATACCTCTTTCCTCTGAAGCCCCAAACACCGAAGTTACCGCAGCTGACATCACCAGGGTCAAGATCATTCAGATCCCACCTCAAACTCCTGAATCTGTTCTCGCCAGGCTCGATCAACAGATCCATCTCGCCACGAGACTCCTTCTTCACCCACTCGATGTCACGCTCCATGTCGAATTGCGTGTAACCAGTGCAAATGATGGGCACCTTCATGTCCAAGAGCTTGGGCAGAGTCTCCTTCCACTCAGCCGAGCTTGCTGGGTGGCCGAGACCGGGGTGGAAGCACATCACGGCATCGAAGTAAGGGTCGAAAGGTCCGAAGTGCTGGGCGTCGTAGAGGGTGTGGAAGTATTCGACGTAAGTGCTGATCTTCATTTGACCTCCAAGACGATCTTCGACGATGGCGCCGAAGGGGTTCGAGGGTGTGCGAGGTGGCAATGGGAACTCGGCGTCACGGCCAGACATGCTTTCGGGTCCGATGAAGATCAAGTGGAAGGAAACTCGGGGGAACAAGTACGAAAGTTGCAGCCAGATTTCACGGGGAAGAGAGGATTCGGCGCGAGCTCCAAGAATGAAGATTCGTACTGGTGGTGGGTTGGGACGGAGACCCTTGATTGTGATGTCGGCTCCGGTACGAGGTGGGTGGAGAGTGTAACGGAGTGCTAGAACTGATATTAGCTTCATTTTAAGATGGAACATGTGTACAAGAGCTTACCACTTAGCGATCTTAGGCCTTCCGAAGTCAGTCTGCCGGCTTTAGAAATGTTGTAAGGGCTCAGCTCGTGAAGAATGCTGCCGATGGTGATGGGATAAGTCAACAGCCTTGTGACCTGCCTCATGGCACGTTCGTCGTCGATGGCGTTGAATTCTCTTGAGTACAGCATTGTGTCCCAGTTTGTCAAGTTGACCTGCGCTTCGTCCATAGTAGCTGCAGGGTATTCGAACTCTGGGAAAAAGCGTCCTGATACAAGATCGTGGTCGTCCTCGTTGATCTCCCTAAGCTGATCGCAGATCTCCAAATGTGCCTCGTAATCATCCGCAAAGTGTTCTTCGGAGCAGGAAACAGGAATACCGCAATCAGGGCACTCATATCGGACATGTGCAGGAGGAAGAGCGCCGGTCTTGCGCGATTCCAGATCATTTGGTGAGCTTGGAGCGCGTGTGGCCTGGTGTTCTGGGTGTGGGCAGTACGCGTTCTGCTTCATTACAGCAGCTCGTTGCCGTATGACCGGAGAGGGCGACTCGGAGAAAGAATGGAACAGGTTGTTTCGTTGCAGCATTGGTCTGACCTCATCTTGTCGTTGCTTGTCGGCCGTCCTTCCTCGAGGAGTGTTGTAGGGCGGCACCTCATTTGCGGGTTGGTGCAGCGAGTCTACACCGGGAGCGGCTCTCTGGCGGGTAGACTGGTGGATCTGGCGAGGCTTCGAGGATTGTGTCGAGGCGGACGATGCGAAAGTCCGGCGGAGTGCTGCGTATTGGGTGGTAGGGCGAGCTGCAGGCAATGCGGCAGCGCGCAAGCACCGTGTGCATATCGATTTGGAGGCCATGGTGAGGCCTGTACGTGACTTGCGCCGTGTGTATGCTACCTTAGACTATGCTCGTCGACGTCCAATGGATGTCTTGACGTGCCCGAAGGAGATGGCCTGCCCGCCACAAGCTCGGCCGAAGGCTCGACGAGAGAGTGATGGGCGGCGCTGCTCCCCGCCAGCGGAGCTAAGAATTGGACGCCTTCAGACCGCGCCGGCTTGAAGATCGCGTATCGTCCACAGCTGCTGCGAGTAGCATTGTACATTACCAGCAACAGCACTCACTTGTGTGGGACAGGCGAAGGGCAAAATCAGGCGCCTGGGTGCTCTACGTACAAAAAGTTCGAGCGCGACCGCTCCGCGCATCCGCAAGAGCGCAGGAAAAGTCACCAGCACATACCAAAGCGACACGGACATATTTGGCGGTTACTGCTGGACGAAACCTTCCCATTGCGACTCGACATACATTCT
Source organism: Cladosporium sp. VS III D KN 1 (assembly GCA_019775635.1). NCBI lineage: Eukaryota > Fungi > Ascomycota > Dothideomycetes > Cladosporiales > Cladosporiaceae > Cladosporium > Cladosporium sp. VS III D KN 1. The sequence continues at coordinate 979,764 of JACWFN010000004.1, forward strand.
CAACCGAAACGCGAGTTCGCCATCAGCGTTCGCAGCCTGAAAGTGTCTGTGAAGCTGCAAGCAACCGCCTTGCATTTCTGTTATAACGACATCTACGGCTGCTTCACGAAATTGGATATTGGAACCAACAATCACTGAGCGCATACACTCGAGCGCAAGCTCGCGAAAGCACTCGAAACAATGGCCAACACACAAGCGACACAGGCCTTCTATTCGCTTACCCTGGAGGCTGGCTCCGCGCCAACGGCAGCCTGTCTCTGCAATGTCATTCCTGGATTGAAGGCAACCGATCAGCAAATATTCGAGGCGCGTGGCGAGCGTGTGTTCTTACGCCGTTTGGTGAGCAATGAGCAGGGAGAAGTAAAGGCCGAGACCGTACTCGAACAAGATGTGTTCAGTATCATAAGAGGCGTAGGCGCATTCAAGATTCCAGGCACAAAAGAAGGTATGTCACCTCCCGGATACTGCAGCGTGGCCGTATAGTGATAAAGCATCCGCATGCAGCGCGACCTGGCAACCCACATTTGCCACTACCAGTATGAGAGCCACCACACTTCTGGAGACTTGTATGCCAAGTGGTTGGTTGGCATCAAGATGGTGGAGTGGGTTGTCGCGAGCTACCTGCAGACGATGCAAAGAGGATCATTACTGACCATTGACACAGACTTGCTCGCCATCTCTTCTGACTCAGGTAGGATGGTTATGTTGCGATACAATGCCGAGCGCAACCGCCTCGACAAGGTGCACCTCGAGACTTTCGGCAAGTCAGGTATCCGCCGCACGGTACCAGGCCAATATCTCTCTGTGGATCCCAGAGGTCGCTGCCTCATGCTGTCGTCCATCGAAAAGAACAAAGTTGTGTACATCTTCCAGCGTACCATCGATGGAGAGATCAACATTTCCAGCCCACACGAAGCGAACCAAGCCGGCTTGCTATGCTACGACACATGCGCACTGGACACTGGTTGGGAACACCCAGTTTTTGCCGCTCTTGAAGTTGATTACACGCAGGTCGAGAGTGACCCCGAAACGGCCAACGCTCCCGACAAACACTTGAACTACTATACGGTCGATCTCGGTCTCAACCATGTTGCCAAATCATGGAGTGGCCCTTGCGATCCAACAGCGAATAAGATTTTTACTGTTCCAGGTGGCCAAGAAGGACCTTCTGGCGTCATTATCTGCGCCGAGGGACGCCTATATTACATGCACAAGGGACAGAGAACGCCCATCAGCATACCTATACCTCAGCGCCAGGGCGCGTTAGAACAAGCTCGCAACCGTTACATCGTCGGCGGATGCATGTTCTCTAATAAGAGCAAACGCACATTCTTCCTTCTGCTCCAGACAGATGACGGCGATGTGTTCAAGCTTACCATGGACATGGAAGTTGACGATCGCGGACGAATGACCAACAACGTCCAAGCCCTCAACTTGAGGTACTTCGACACTCTTCCTGTGGCTCGACAGATGATGCTCATCAAGAAGGGTTACCTGTACGTGGTTGCTGAGAGCGGTCCAAGCATGGTATACCATGTGGATGGACTTGCCGACGACGATGACTTTGAGCCTTGGAACAGCTTCTCATCTTCTACACTTGCGAACCACGAAGAACCTCTTGAGCCACTTTCATTCAAGCCGCGTGAGGAACTACACAACCTTTCGTTGGCTGGCGATGTTCCCAGCCTACACCCTCTCACGCGCACTGATGTGGACAACCTGACCGGAGAAGACATGCCTCAAATCTACGCAATCCAAGGAAAGGGTGACAAGTCAGTCTTCAAGACCATTCGCCACGGCATGTCTGTTGAAGACATCATCTCAAGTCCTATGGGCAATGTTCCATACGACCAGATTTGGTCAATGAAGCGAGCTGTGGACGACCAATGGCACTACTATGTCCTCCTCAGCAGCTCATACACCGATCGCACCACTATACTCGGCATTGGCGACGACGTCGAGACTCTCGAAGATACCGCCTTCATCACAACCCGAGCGACTATCACTGCCGCCCAGATGGGCGACAGCTCACATGTCCAGGTGCATGCCCGTGGAGTTCGTACAATCCATGCAAGCGGCAAAGTAGACACATGGGATTCACCTGCACACCGCACTGTTGTTGCAGGTGCTGCCAACCAACGCCAATTGCTGCTTGGTCTCAGCTCCGGTGAACTCGCATTTTTCTTCATGGACAACAGTGGTGCACTCAATGCACTCGAAGAGTATCCAGAAATGAGTGACCGTGTCACCGCTATTGGCATCGGTGCCACACCCAGAGGTCAACAGCAAGCCAAGTATGGTGTTGTGGGTTGCGAGGACAAGACCATTCGTGTGCTTTCTACGGATATCGAAACTCCGCTCGAGCCTCGCAGTGTGCAAGCTCTTTCGGATGTTCCGACCAGCATCGAAGTCGTGGAGATGATCGATCCCAGTTCTGGCAGTGCCGTCAACTTCGTTCACATCGGTCTTAAGTCTGGCCTGTACCTTCGCGCTATCATCGACGAAGCCACAGGCGAGCTTTCTGACGTCCGCTCCAAATTCCTCGGTCACAAGCCTGTCCGCATCTTCCCTATTGAGATCGAAGGCCAGCAGTGTGTGCTATGCTGCTCCTCAAGGCCTTGGTTAGGCTTCCACCACCCGATCACAAAGCAATACACCATGACTCCTTTAGTAACAGGAGCACTGACAGCGGCTGCGCCATTCATCAGCGAGCATATTTCTGGCCTGTGTGGTATCATCGAGAGCGAACTACGGTAATTTCAGCCCCTCCTTCACTCACATTAATACATTGAGCCCTTTGCTGACAATCTGTTTCTGCAGCATCTTCACTGCACCAAAGCTGGGAGGTCGCTTCGTTCACGACAACGTCCCTCTCGAATACACACCCCGAAACTTCACTCGCAACCCCTGGCATGCGATGTACTACGTCATTGAAGGAGACGCCAACACACTCAGTAAGGCAACCATCAAGCAAGTATTGGGTGAGAAGAGCGACGAGGAGAAGTCGGTACCACAGCTCGGACTAGCAACCGCACCCTCTCACTGGGCATCGTGTGTGCAAGCTGTTGATCCTGTCAACTCTGCTGTCACGTCAACTCTCTATCTGGAGGACAACGAGACCGCCCTCTGTTGCGCTTGCGTTCCATTTGAGTCTCGCGAGTGGGAAGTCTACCTTGTGGTTGGTACCGGACAAGACATGAATGTTGGCGGCAAAGCCTCCGCCTATCAAAGTCGCGGCGGTGGTTTCCTTCACGTTTACAAGCTTCACGACCAGGGCACTCGCCTCGAGTTTCTCCACAAGACACGCTTTGAGGAGCCCATTCACGCCATATTGCCCTTCAAGGGTCGTCTGGCGGTGGGAATCGGCGCTGAACTATTCATCTACGATATTGGCACAAACGCCATGCTGCGTAAATCTCGCGGCGGCCGTGTACCCAACAAGATCGTGACCCTCAACGCTGCAGGCGACCGCCTCGTATGCGGTGATGTCGCTGAGTCTCTCACATACGTCGTCTTCAAGCCCAAAGCCAACCGCATGATTCCATTCGTCGACGACACAATCCAGCGCTGGACTACCGCATCGGCCATGGTCGATTACGAAACCGCCGTCGGCGGTGACAAATTCGGTAACCTGTGGGTGCTACGATGCCCACCTCAAGCCTCCGAAGAAGCCGACGAGGAAGGCATGAACGGCTTCATCGTGAACGAGCGCCCATACCTCGGCGGTGCACCCTACCGTCTCGAATGCCGCGCCCACTTCTTCGTCAACGACGTTCCGACCTCCATCAAGCGCACACCGCTCGTAGCAGGTGGCCAAGACGTCATCTTCTGGTCCGGCATCAGCGGTACGCTCGGCATCCTCGTGCCCTTCGTCTCGCGCGAAGACGTCGTCTTCTTCCAGAGCTTGGAGCAGGCTCTGCGTACCGAGGAGCCGCCTCTCACAGGCCGTGATCACCTTATGTACCGCGGCTACTATCAGCCGGTCAAGGGTGTTATTGACGGCGACTTATGCGAGAGGTACATGGCGCTCAACTACGATGGCAAGGCGCGCATTGCCGCTGAGTTGGAGCGAGAGCCGAAGGAGGTTGAGAAGAAGGTTGTCGAGATGAGGACTAGGGTCGCCTTCTAGGCTTTGTAGATTACTTGTGTGGTCGTCGAAGTCAGAGATTAAGGTAGCCTTGATGATACCCACTACGAAGGAAAAGTGTAAACACCAATTCACAGACGGCAATCGTGATCTTCCTGTTTGCCTCGTATGTGTCGTAGTTTGCAAACAATGACCACTTGATATCCTGGACAGGCTATAGCTGTGCCAGTATTGTATGCCACCATAAAACACTGAGAAGTCGTCCACGATCAGAGTATGTTAATCTGTGTATGTATGTTTACATGTCTACGCAAAACATGGCGATGAATCTACGCCTACGTCGATGTGATCCTCGCATCTCTGTCGCTCACAACGTTATCTTCTAATCATAAGCTACATCAGCCACTTTCATGACCGCATCCCCATTCACATGCCCGTTAGTCTTCTCATCCCCAAGCCCAACTCCCTTCCTCCTTCCCTCAATAATGGCATTGAAACACCTTCCCATAGCCTCCAAATCGCCCAGAAGCGTAACGTGACCTCTCTCACTGCTGACGACACCACCTCTCGCGACTCTGTACTTTTCAGGCAGCATTGCCGCTTTCGCAAGCACGACGCCGTCTCCGCTGGCAAAAGCTAGCGCGTCGTAGGCGTCCGCGTGTTTGATGCCTTCGCGTCCTGAGACTCGTGCGCCGTATACCGTTGGGATGTTGCGGCCGTAGACGACTGCGACGGGAGGGTAGATGTTGGCGTCGCCGTGGGGTTGGTGGAAGGCGAGCGATTGCTTGAATTTCTTGACAGAAGCGAGCGTGCGGGTTAGGTAAGCGAGCGCTTTATCGTGAGGGATCGTGACGGTGGTGGAGACCGAGGGAGGAAGTTCGGCGTCTTCCACGGAGCCATTCTGGGAAGCTGAGTAGTCAACGTTGTTGTTGGACACGGTCAGGCCGCTGGCACCTTGGGTGTTGAGGTCTGAGGCATCGGGTTCGGCCGCCATTCCACCTGCTTTGGTACCGTCTGTGGCGTCTTGTGTAAGGTTGTTGGCATTTGAAGTGCCTCTTGGACGACTCGGGAGACTGTTCTTTCGTAGGCTTGGGAGGCTTGGTAGTACTTTCGCCATGGAAGATACAGGGCCGCTGAAGAAGCCTGTTGGCTCGGGTGGCTTTACAAGCGGTGGAAGTGGTCTAGCGAGACATGGAGTCAAGCGATTGTCGATCCATGTTTGCGGGTCGAAAAAGTCGACGGGGTACTCTTCGCCAGTCTCTTTATCGAAGAAGCAGCGGCCGTTCAAGGGAAGGAGGGCGAAAGAAGTACGAATAGTGAAGTTGACCTGAGCAGTCAGGACACGGCTGCTGAGAAGGACATCGTCACCATTACGAAGTGGCCCAAGGATGTTGACGCAGGTACGTGGAACTCCCGCATAAATGACGCCAGCGAAGAGGGTAGGTTGTTGATTGACTGCGTGTCTTGTGATGAGGCCACCAAGCGAGTGAGCGACGACTATGGCACCACGCTTCTCCCTGGGAACACCAGGCTGGTTGCATGGCAGTGTACTCAAGAACTCCTGAAGCTGCTTGCTGAGATAGGCCGGATCCAGACGCCAATCGTAACCATAATCGTGAACTCGTAGCTTCCCTGATCGAGCGTTCTCGCAATTTCTCAAACGCTTGAACAGTCTTCTGGCAATGTCCACCGGGCCGACATGGGTGAGCATGCCGCCTGGGATGACCTTTTCGGTGGCCTTCTCGTCGTCGCCAGGCTCAAGGCCTACTTCAAGGTCGACTTTGCGAATGTTAAGACCAACTTTCACAGGTGCCCACAACTGCCGGTGTGGTGGTTGTGCGGATCTTAGAATAGAGCCTCGGTATCCTCCTAGGATGACAAGGTCACCTTCAAGTTGTGACAGTGCTTTGAAGAATTGGGGATGAGTGCTCTCGAACTTGCTCTCGTTGGTAGGACGCTGAGAGGCATTGCCAGTCGGTCCATTGTGTGAGCCATTCAATTTCTCGTTTTGAGGAAGTCTCATGTCAGCAGCGCTCCTGGCACGTTCCCGCGTGCCCGTGCCCGCAGGTTTCCTCGTCACGGAGGCCGCTCGCTCGCGAACAAATTCAGGTGTAAGACTGGCCATCGAAGGCATACTGGGAAGCTTGATACTAGAGTCTGCCCAGCTGTCCTTGAAAGCTTTCATTCGGTTGTTGATCTGAGCGGAAACGTCTGCAAAACGATCATCGTCTCCCAAGGACGATGCATGGGACATTGTTCTTCTCGCAGTGAGTGAATCGTCCGAAGTCGACCTGCGAAGATACGAATTGCGTGAACGTAGATTGGCGAGTTGAGGTTTGCTCGGTAAGTCTCCAACGGTGCCAGTGACTGCTTCTGGATCCGGCGAACTTTCTCGCCGGGATCGCTGGGTGTTCCTCGATAGTTCACGTCTTGATGAAGTTTCCGATGCTGAATTAGTGAGGCTTGAACGTGATGGCCACTGGAAGTTGCTAGCCAGAAAACTTCCTGAGCGGCTAGATCTTTTGCTTGGTCGTCCCTCATTGTCTGCCTCGTTTGCACCGTCATGGTGTGAGCTCGAGAACGGTGCAGTCAACGAAAAATTGGGCAAGCTGGGAAGCGCGCCTCGCCAGCCGGAGGTATTGTGATCCGAATCCGAAGAACCTCTCCTTCTTGTAAACCGCAATCCATCTCTAAGGAATTGTTTTGTCTGGTCGGTTCGTTGGAATCTACGTGGTACTGCTCGCCAAGGTGACGGAAGGCGCACATCTGTCTTAGCAGGCGATCGTGTCATCTTTCTAGCGCTCTCTCTAGCTTCTACGGCATCTGCCTCAGCTTGACGCCATTCAATGGGTTGTCCTGCGCCTTGCGGCCTTGAGACTGGTATTGGGTCGTGTGTATGCACAGTATGCTCCGCCACGGGCTTTCCTTTATCTTCAAGCTCGTCCGACTCTTCTGGAACGTCCCTTTCTGCATCTTCTATCCCATCTCCAAAGAACCCTCCTGCAGCTTCTATAACAGCAGCCTTCTCCGGCGCCGGTGTTTGTGGTGATGTTAAGCGTGACTGCTCCGGCCCAATGCTAACATCCAGGACTCTCCGTGCATCTTGCGTTGGGATTCTTTCGATGTCTGACAGATCTTCGCCCGAGGATGTGTTGCTGGTGTCGTAGATCAAGGAATTGTAGCCGATGTCCTTGAGGGCTCGAGGGCGCCGCTCAGGCAGAGCGATTGTGATACCATCTTCGTCGTTCGCCATGATTGCTACCGCGTGAAGTGATTGTTGGACATGGGTGAAGGGTGTGTCAAGGAGTGAAACGTATTGCCAGAGAAGGGAAAGCACAACAATCGACCGAGCCGAAGCCACTGACCAAGTTCCTACCTGTTGCTAAATCCGTGAAACGTGCCCTGCCACGCTGAACTGCATCCTTCGCGCGAACCGCGCCGTATCGCATGCGGCTGTGCGTGGTATGGCCGAGTTACCGAGTTGACCATTGGTAGCGTTTCCGGTGCATCCGGGGCTGTGTAGAATATTTCTCCATCTCCTCCGGCATCAGCACATCGACTTGGCTCGCGTGCTTCGGAGGCATTGCGAGGGCGCAGATTGCGGATCCTTATGTCATCATCGACATGGTCTCATTGGACAGCCAGCTGTACGCGAGACTAAAAAACAAGCACTTTCCAGACACGCGGGATGCCCGGTTCCGCTTAAGCTTGCTCTAAGCATATTCCCCATTTGTGAATTGTTATGCAGAGGCCATTTCCTCCACCTCATGCCTATATGTATGCATATGGCTATGTGACCTCTGCTACTGTGCTCTACACGTGAATGAGCATTCGGCCATACACGCTCCTCTCGTGATCAGGCTGCGTCGTTCACCAGAGTGGTCTCATGAAACACAATGGTGCCGCTCCCTCACGTACCAGCACCGTCCCTAGTCAAACCACATTTGCCGCCACCTGGAATGTACGAACGCGCGTTGTCCGGGCCTCCGTGTAATCCATGCAATTTGCATAGTCTTCAACAAACGACAATACAGACACAATAAACTCCCTAGGAGCGAGCTACTCTCAGGATGTGCTTCAATGCCCACGGTTCCTAGCACATTGAACCGCAATCACAGCCGATATCATGTTGCCTGTCAGATTTTCAAACCCACTTGCGGTAAAATATCAATTTATTTCAGTACCTGGGCATCGCTCGTCGCAGATTCAAGCATGAAGGACGATTTATTGAATCTGCTTACGAGCTCACAACCGATCGCAGTTTTCTTGCAGATACCAAAGCGCTCTCGCGCTCTCGAACTCTCAGGAGTGGTTCCTGCCACAAGACAGGCAGCGTCAACGGGGTCTCATGGTGGACTTTGGCGCCTGTGCAAGAAGATGGAATCTGCGTCATGGCGAGATTCGGGTGCACAATATCTTTTTCTTTCGAAGGAGAATGAAGCATGATGGCACTTGAGACGCGCACAGTAGCTAGAATGCGAGGTTATATGAGCTTCTGTGTGGCGGTATAAACCTCAGCCAGCTAACAGAGTAGTGAGTATGAATCGTCAGAAATGATTGAAAGTGACTGCAATTATTCTAGAGCTGCTACCATCAGCATAACAGTCTCACACGTTCTTCAACCCAGACTTATGATTGGCAGTGTTTGGAGTTGTTATCGAGGATGGATGTGTCTTTATCGTCCCTCCCTCCCGCACGCATCGTGGCCGACAGCAGCGGATATGGAGCGTCTGACATTAACCAGCCAACCCCAACCGCGCCAGACCTCACGGTCGCGTCTTTCGCACACCACCACACTCCACCGCGACAATGACGACTAACACACAGCCAGTCTGAGATTCCACGCCGACTCGTGGCAATGCCGGTGCAACTTGCAGCGACGTTGGCGGAGATTGAGGAAGCATTTGCGCACGAAGGCAACACCGACGTTGAACAGACTGGACTCATCGGCGAAGAAACTCTGACACGTTTCGACAGCAAGCTCTGGTTCGCAGTCCGCATAGGCGACCTTCTTCTCGACCAGTACAGAGTCCTTGGGAAGGTGGCGAACGGTGGGAGCTCTACCATCTGGCTCGTTGAAGATGTCCAGTAAGTTGACGCCTGGGCCGCGCTTCGTGAAGCTTCGTCTGGGACGTCTGCTGATCTTGATCTACAAATACAGCACTACAGATCACTTGGTCTTGAAGATATCCATCAAAGCTAGCGATGAAGATGCCCGCGAACAACGAGCATTTCATCTCATTGAGGCACGCGCCAACGCCAACACCACCCATCCCGGCTTGCAGTGCCTACAGCGTCCCTTGCGCGACTTCATCGTGGAAAGTCCGCGGACTGGCCGTCACCATTGCTTCTTGTTGACACCGTCGGCCTGCCACGTCGAGAAAGCTTGGCATGTCCTAGGAGATCTGCCAGTTACTCTCACCCAGGAAATCCTAGTCAACACTCTTCAAGCGCTGGACTTCTTGCACACTGAGTGCTCACTCATTCACACCGACATCAAACTCGACAACATCCTGTTCGGCTTCGCTGGCGAACACCATGTCGCAAAATACGTTCGCCAACTCGAAATGCATCCCGAGCGATCCAAGCTTCACTACGGGAAAAATGGTGATGACGAGTACCCAATCACCAAAGCAAAGCCCTTCACCATCACCAAGAATTGCTTCGCTCGTCCACTTCTGAACGACTTAGGCGAGTCAGTGAGAATCCCCACGATCAACATGGGCTACGCTAGGGCTCGATCATGCAGTCCTAAAGCTTTCCGCGCACCAGAGATCCTCCTTGGGCGGGCCTTCAACGCCACCATCGACATCTGGATGATAGGCTGCATGACCCTGCAAATGCTTACGGGCAAAGTCCCGATCTTGCCTTACGGCCTCAACAAACCATGGACCAAAGTCTACACGCTGGCACAGCACCACGCACTTCTCGGACCACCGCCGCAAGCTTTCCTTGTGCAAAGCGCCAGTGCTCGCATTTACTGGAATGAGAGAGGAGAGTGGATTCATCCCGACCATGACGTCCCTGATATCTCGCTGGAGAGCATCCTAGCATCCGTGGAGAATGAGAAAGTCCGCGAAATCGCCATCGACTTCGTGACGCGCTGCCTGCAATGGCTTCCCAAGGACCGCTGGTCGGCCAGGGAGCTCGCCAGACACCCATTCTTGACGCCGCCAAAAGCGAGTCTGTGGAAAGCCTTGGAGGAATGGGAGAAGTAGAGATCAAATGAGATCTGCTATGATGGACCACGGGAATGGTTGGATACACCGCACGGTTCCAGATTGCCGATGGGAGGTGGCAAGCAAGGCAATCTTGAAAGCTGTTGCGGATATAGAAAGGAGGAGCTGAAGGGGCACGACGGTTACTCGATGACAAAAGTACACGATCAATAAAAACTTGCATCATCATTGTGTTATTAAGTATGATGTGAGATATGGTCTACAATCGCTCCCAACGACGTGCACGCATGCAGGTATCCAACGCTCAACATGCTCATGTGATGGAGACAAAGGTGCAAGAAAGCTTTTACAACCAACTCGATGATCAGATAGGAAACGTATTATGTTTGAAAAGGTAGATGTGATTCTCGGTAGATATGTTCAAGTACAGAAAAGGCGCGGACTAGTTGTCTGCAGCATGCATTGGAATTGAGGTCTGTGGTAACACAATCATTAGCTTGTGTTATGCGAGATAAAAGTCTTGCAAGCGGTAGTGGTTGTGTGTGTTTCAGTAGGAACAATTGGAAAATATGTCCTCCATGGATTTTTTGTCGGAAGGTTTAACGATATTTCATTTCATCACAACACCAGGGATGGGTAGGGAGATGTGGGTGGATAGCGTACCTTTGGTGGAAGGTCTTTAGACCAAGTTCGTAGCGTGTTGATTGCTTGCCATCGGTTTCTCCTTCTCACTAAAATCAGAGGTTGCCGAGTCAGGCGGAGGTGGTCCGTCGTGTGTCGGTGCAGCTACCAGTACGTTGTCGTCGAGTTCGACTCTCGGGCCATGGAAGTTCTTGCGACCGTCGATGAACCACTGGACTACACTGATGAGTAGCACAATGGCGAATGCAACGACGCAATAATTCATGTTATTTCCTGTCACCGGAAGCTCTGGCGGGAAGACGAAAAGGACGGTTGTTACAATGACATAGGCGATGCCAAGCAAGTTCGCGAACCATGCGAAGGCTTCTGGAAGCTTGAAGTATCGAGTCTCTGGCAACATGCGACGGCCTCGCATGCAATTAATCGCGACAGGGATTGCGTAGCTGACACCAAGCGCAGTCACACTTGCAGAAGTGATAGCGTTGAAGGCGCTTGTACTTCCCAAGAAGATGCATCCGAAGACGACAACCACAAGGAGTGTCAGGGAAAGAGACTCGAGAGGGACATCCAGACTTGCGTGCACGCGCGAGAAGTATTTGGAGAAGGGCAAGCCGCCATCGCGCGCAAATGCTGTGTATTCTTGTTAGCAAATGCAAGGCGCACCCCATGTGGGGCTGCTTACCATATGTCATGCGGCTGCTGGTGGTCATGATCGAGGTGGTGGCGAAGACGAGACACACGAGCGGGAACATCGTGAGACAGACAGTGCCTGCTTTGTTCCCTGTCGCGTGGTAGAAGATGGCTCCCAGTGGTCCGTATGGCGAAGTGATCACATTTGCAAGGTCGCCGGCAACAAAGAGCAGGCACATCAAGAAGATGAAACCTGTGGTAAGACCGATAGCCACGCAATAAATCATGATCTTCGGGCCTTCAATGGCAGCGTTGGGGATCTCCTCGATCATGTGTGCAGTGGCGTCAAAACCAGTGAGACCCAGACCACCTTGAAGAAGACCGAGGAGCCAGGCGATGCCGTCAGGCCAGCCGGTCTCGTTGCGGAAATCTGCGAATACCACCTTGGCCGAGTTGTAGTCCGGGGTCGCACATGCCAAAACAGTGATTGAGATGATAGCGAAGCCGCTAATGGACCAGATGATGGCGGTCTTGTTGATGAGTGGTATTATCGAGTTGCCGAAAGCGTTGATTATAAAGGCGATTATGTTGTAGCCAATGTAGATGACGAACTGGTGCCATCTTTGCGCGACGTAGTCTGGGATATAGAGCGGGATGAGTCCAATGATCAGCTGGGAGCCAAGAAGACCTCCAGTTGCTGTCAAGGCCATCCAGCCGAAGACATTTATCCAGCCGGTGATCCAGCTTAGGATTGGCACCCATGATTTCCAGCTGATGACAGCCACCCAGTGATATTGACCGCCAGCCTAATCAAATCGTCAGTCTCAGCTCGTTGCGGGCAGAATAGATAGAATGTACATACCGTTGGGTAGGCAGAGAGGAACTCGGCAAGCGAAGAAGCAAGACATAAGTTGCAGATGCCGGCGGTCACGAGACCCCACAGGACGCTCGTCGAGCCGCCAGACGGCAGAGCAAGTCCCATGGAGGCTGATAGCGCAGTCCAAGAGTTGAGAATGGCGAAGGCCAAGCCCAACATGGACAGCGGCGAGAAGTTCCTCTTGAGCTCCTGCTTCTTGCCCATGGCAGCAAGCTGCTGGTCGTCGGGCGCGACACTATCGCGTCGAGTCGGCGCCATGTTTGCGTCTGGGTGTCAGTAGTATGCAGAGACAGCAGTCAGGTATTGGTCAATGGCAGAAAGACAATTGAAGATGCTGCCACGCGACGATCGACCACGCAGAGCTGGCCGCTCGGCAGCAGCACGCAGGTGCGACATGATCGGCCTTCGTGCCTCCGCAGCAGTAGCCCAGTAGCTCTCCGTCATCCGAACCTTCCTCTCACCTCGTGGCCGCACCGAGCCGCGTGTGCGGGCAGGTGCCAGTCAGCAGATACATCTATCAGCACCGTATCATGATGGCCGGCGTGTAGATAGGCGGCCCTCTCCTCTTTTGCTCGAGGTGATTCGTGGAGAAGGTGCATGAAGGAAGACAAACTCGTGCCGTGTCTGCGCGGAAAAGAACGTGCGACGGCGGCTGATCCGTGGGCTTGGCTGCAATCAAGCATGGGCGGAAGCTTGTGCATCACTGCTGTTCATCCTTCTAGGGCACTTGCCCGCGAGTACTTGCCACATTGAGAAACACATCGACTATCACCAGCTATCAGCAGGCATCTGTGGAACTGCTTGCTGTCAGCGGCGACTTGGAGGCCGCTTACAGACTCGAGATAGACCAAGGGACCTCGGGGACCTATCTGTGGCGCTGCCGGGCTTCCGAAGCTACGCGTCACTCGCGAGGACTGGCTTATCTTGGGGATAGGGCGTCTGTATTGCGACAGGGGATGGCTTGATGGTGTCAATGATTGCAATAATAGGATGCGTCACAGATAGGTGTCGCAGAAACTCCCTTCAAGCTGTCACCTCTATCACTGATACGCTCCACATCAACGTCCCTCGACTCCTTTGACTGGGCCTACATAGACATGCCTAGCTCTCCACCAATAGTAGAACATAGAGAACAGGAAGACAGAGCCGAATATAGGAGATGCCCAATTGAAGCCTGAAGCCGTGACAGGCAGCTCCTGTGGCCAGAACGACCAGAAGAACGCCCAAATGCCAAAGACGACAGCGGACACATTGCACACAATGCCGAATCGACGCCCCAGAGAGAATCGTGCTGGCGGTAGCGTGTGCGGTGCATAAATCCTTCGCCAAAGCACCGAGCCAATCGACAAGGAGTAGCACATGAGCAAAGAACATGTGCTCAGCGACGTGATCGCGTAGAAAGCCACCGGACTGCCGATGTAAATGAGACATAGGAGAGCACCTATGACGCAGGACAATTGACTTGCATGGACCGGTAAGTGCTTTCTCGAATGCACCGTACCAAGCCACCTCGAATACGGCATGCCATTGTCTCGAGCAAAAGCGAAGAGGTCGCGTGTGACAGCAGCAAAGAAGTTGATCGACGAAGCGGTCAGAATGAGTGCAATTATCGTCAAGATCGCAGAAATCCAGCCGGTCGAAAGAGACATCCTCATCACATAGATGGCAGGGTAGGTGGTCGAATCTCCCAAAGCAGCTTCCAGATCCGGAATGTGGTAGCAAACTGTCAAGAGAGCAGGGAATAGCAGCACGAAGTTGAGCACGTAAACGGTAATCATGGTCCTAGGAATGGCTTTCGCAGCGTCTTTCACGTCCTCGGCCATGTGCGCTGTCTGTCAGTCTGTCAGCGAGAGCACAAGAAGCGAGCCGATACCAGGCAGGATACTCACTGTGTCGATTGCGACTTGCTCGCTGATACCAGTCAACTGGCCAACCAAGATTGCAAGTGCCATATTCGGCCAGCCGCCCTCATTTTGAAACTCGCCCCAGACCTGGTAGTGAGTCGCCGAAGGCGCATTCACCCAGATCGGCACGATGTACGCGAGATATCCCAGTATATGGAGCACGAAGAACGCATTTTGCCAATACGGCAAGACCTTCGATCCATACACGTTCGCAACGTAGCACAGGGCTAGCACAGCCAGCGCAAGTAGCGATCCTTGGTATGCGGGGAAGCCATAATTCTCGTTGTTGATAAGGATGATGGTCTGCACGAGGCTACCAGTCAGGAAGAAACCCATGGCGTTGCCGGCTTGCCAGGCGATCGTCGAAATCCAACTGGACATTGTTAGTAAAGAGCTCTTGCCCAACGGATGGAGGATCGACTCTACCCAGTGAGGTAACTCAAGAACTTCTGATACTTCTCTGGGCCGAACTCGGAAACCCAATGGTATTGGGAGCCGGCAATAGGAGCCATGCTGGCCATCTCTGCCTGCGAATTTGGTGAGAAGCGGTCTCGGATTGCATGAAGAGTGCCCCTGTAGCTCGAACTACGTCGACCAGACAGAGACGCTCCTGCGGAAAGCAAACTGCGCCACGTACCATACTGAGATAAATTGGCGCGAACCCAATCCAGCACCACAGTGAGCTCCAGACGAGACCTGCCCGACCTCCATCAATCAGTGCCGGAGATATGATGAAGAGGCCAATCTCCCAAGACGCAGTCGCAATGGAGACGAAAGAAATGATTGACAGTTGGCGAAATCTGCGCTCAAACTGTTGTTCTTTGCCCATGCGTCGCATGCCTTTGATGTCGTCGTTCGTGGAGTCTAATGAGTTGGAGACAGTGGACGGAGGGTCGGACTCGATGTCATTGTCGATAAGCTGGACGACATTGACCTCGTCATTACGCTTACCAAGCACAGAAGAGTGCTGTGTGGGTTGTTGTAACAGTTCCATCGCCCTGGTGCTGTGAGATATCCAGGTGGAAATTGTGGGTAGCAAAGACGCCAGCCTCAAGTGTCTGATGGGCAATATTGAAACACGCGAGAAAAACTGCGTGTAACAGATTTCAAAGGCGTCACTCTTATATTAAGCCTTTACCCGGAAGATCTTCACGCCACGATCGACTATCGATACTCAAGCCACGGCCCTGCAGATGCACGATATATTAAAGCTGATATCTGACAATGCTGTAGCCCTGGCATGTCCGGTGATAAGTATATGTAGCCTCGTTTTGTAATATGTACGTACAACAAAGTCGCTACTTCTCGAAGATATCTTAACAGACGCTAATGTATACACAGACCTTTAAAATTCTTCTGCATCAATCGCTTCTCTCGCTCGAGTGTGATATCGCCCTGGCCTGCAGCGCAATCTGTGGCGCTGGTCCAGCCCCGCTCCCGGTAGAGATCGTCCCCAAGTTGTGACACGACAGCAAAGTCGAACCAATCAGTTCTGGTTTTGATAGTGCACGGGTTTATCCCAATTGTATTGGCGCGGCATACGTTACTTTCACCTGCCCTGCAGAATCACAAGCGAGCCGCTTCGTGGCGTTGCGTTGAACAAGCGAAGACAAGCTCGGTGCCCAGACCGCCATTCTGGATCGCCTCCAACATAGATTCTCGGCAGAGACAGATAGATCGATTGTCTCAGCTCTTCAACCGGCACATCGTCTCGAGCGGCTGGTCGAAGATTCATTCTTCGTTCTTCAGACCAGGATGTTTCTTCTCCAAATCGTCCACGAACATTTCTACCACAGCATATATAAGTCAGCAAGATTCGAATGTTTACTTCTAGCCTCAACTCGGGCACACGAGGATAACGACATAAGAACGACTTACCCATCAGCTTCCCGCAAACCCAGCAGTCACCGTGCCCACACGGAGGACTCTTGTGCTTGCTGTACTTTGACCCAGGACCAATCACCTTGAAGACGATCATCCCCGTCTTCGTTCTATGTACAGTGAGGCGACATGTCGTACGTTGCGAAGCTGAGGTTTGACGCCGGGAAGAGTCTTTTGAAAGGTAGTTGCGTCCTGTCGCTACCAACTGGCCAAGCGTTTGTAGCATGGTCTTCGGCATTTTGTCCGTGATTCTGTGGCCCTGTGACAGGAAACATCCTGGCCATGTTGGTCCACAGATGTGCTTAAATGGTCTATCATTGTCTTTGTCCGTGCTAGCATGCGATTGCTGCATGTGAGAAATGTTTGTTGCATTCTTTCGGAGTCTTTGATATTGAGATTGAGTTTTGTTTGCTCACTCTGCAAGTACTGGACCTAATGGAGCGTGAAGAGACGACGATGGATTATATGGCTGATCTCTGGACATCGGTCCTAGAGCGAATAGCATTCGGCTATGCTAGATGTCCAGGACGATCAAGGCGAAACACGTTCTGCAAAATGGTTGAGCTAGACGTCCACGGTCGGTCATGTGCATCTATGTGAAGACTTACTGTGGCGCAATTGATGGAATGTGGATTTAAATATGATATTGTTCGTAAATTCGTCATTATATAATACTATACCTTAAACTCTTCCCCTTGTAGACAGATCTCAAACCATTTGGCTAAGTGTCTACTCAATGTCTACCTTCTTGACTTCGACGAACTCGCCATTCATCTTCGGGACGGTGACACGAAGGACACCATCCTCGAGCTTGGCAGTGATGCCCTCAACATCCACCTGCGCCGGGTTGGCACGGCTTCCAAGCCTGATCTTCCTCTCAAATGCGCCGACCTTCCTCTCGTCCAACGCCAAGGTCTTCAAGAACTCCTCATCGCCTGGTCGGTAAATCACACCAGCAACGTTGAGTTCAGACTTCTCAGCGTCCCAATTGACGCCGACATCCTCCTTCTTCGCGCCAGGAAGGTTGATGTGGATGACGAAGGAGTCCTCAGTGTCGAAGACGTCGGCTTCGGGCTTGAAGTCGTCCGACTTGGCCGCAGCTCTGTTCTCGTCGTTGTTGCCACCGAAGAGGCTCTCATTGAACATTTCTGCTAGGCCTTGCATGAATGGTGGTACGCCGCCGGGCGGACCAAAGGGACCGCGTCCGCCCCATGGACCACCTCGTCCACCACGTCCGCCGCAGCGGCCACGACGACCCCTGCCGTGGTGATGGTGCGGGCCATGTCCGTGGTGCGGGTGATGTCCCTCTGGGAATGGTGGCGGTGGACCATGGCCGTGGTGAGGGTGGGGTCCCTCTGGGAAAGGCGGTGGTGGGCCACGGTGATCGGATGGACCAGCTTCATTCTCCTCGGTCGGGGTCGAAATAGGCGGATCTTCTACCTCGTACTCTGGCACAGGCGGCGGGGAGGGTGGTGAGGGAGGGCCACGGTGAGCGCCGCCAGGTCTTCCGCCGCGGTGGGCAAATGGTTGGAATGGCCACTGGCCCCACGGGTTGTTGTTGTTGCTTGTTGCTTCTTCGTTTGTTTCAATATTGTTGCGGTTACCGCCAAAAGCAGCGAAGGCGGGATGGTCAAATCCTTGACCTTCCATGTTGGCCACAAAGTCCCAGAAGGGAGCGGTGTTGTTGTAATATCGTACGTTGGGCATAATGGTTGACTTGATGGTGATGGAAGTAGGTTGTGTTGAGGATGAGAGAAAAAGGAAATGAATAGCTAGGTAGCTAACGCCACATATATACACATTTACTAGACCTTCAGAAGTGCCACGCACCCACCTACGCCTACATCTAGGCAGACTTGGCCGCGCAATACACAGTCAGCCACTACGAGTCACACACTCAAAGAAGAGAAGCAACGTGAAGGTTGTAGAAGATCGCAGGCAGACGTATTCCACGCACGCGAGGAGAAAGCAGGGCAAGCTTAACAATCAGTTGTCATTCGCTTTGGAGGTCTACGTACACAGACTAGTGAGCCGAATGTGGTCTAGACTTGAGACACAAGCTCGCCACGACGCCACCGTGTGGCGAAAGCTGTGGCTTTTGGGGCCCGGGGGTTTGCTTAACAACTGGGGACGTACGGAGGTACGTCACCGCATAATCTCTCACGATCCCCAGAATGCATGTTTTGCATTAGGAGCCGTGTCAGTATTATGCTAGAGCAATGGTACCATGCAAAGTGTTCGGTGACTTACGGTCTATGCTATGAGCGTCTTCCCACTGTTCCAATACAGCTCCTTCACACGTTCGAAAGCAAAGACTGAATGGGCCAAAACAACCCCAACAAAACGAGAACTCATTGATGCAGTCAAATGTCAACGACCTCAATTCTGAACATTGAGCAGCATCAAGCTTGGTCGAATGTCACTCGGATTGACTTGATTTCAAGAGTGCCATCTCCAATCTCTCCAACAGTTCCAGATCCTCTTCTCCATCCCAATCAACCATAAACCCAACGCCGACCAACCTCAAACTCCCAACTCGTTGGAACGATTCGGTGATTGTGCCCAAGTTGTCTACTTCGAAGCGCACAAGGTCCTTGTTAAAGCACCACGATTGTATCCAGAGACGCTTCAAGCCAGGCAACACAGCAGGGAGGACTTCGGTGTCGCGTTGCGACATACACAACGCAGCCACCGTTTGCATGGCACCTCTCTGTTCAGGACTGAATCGCTTGCAGAATGCTCTGCGGAATTTCGAGTACATGCCATCGCCCAGAATGAAGTTGTTCTCGGCATATGGAATCAAGGACGCATCGTTGTGCATCTGGCGGCAAACACGAAGAAGCTGTATATCGAGTCGGACTGGCTTGCCACAAGAGTATATCAAATCACTGCTGCAAGGCTCCCAGTTGCTGCGGTTTGTAGACAACGGTGAGCGTTGAGAATGTGCTGCGCCGGTCAGGTGTTTGAGGGGTTCTAAGCTATCCCCTGCTGCACATGCTTTGATGATGAGTCCGTAGCCTTTCTCAGGGCTTTTGGGGTTACCGTCAATGTGAACAGTGATGCCACCCAGGAGGAGGCGGTAGATCTCGTTGCGCAACTCGGCAGGGAGGCGGAAGAACGGAGGCTTACGTTGTGAGGTTTTCCTAAGAATCATTAGAATTGCAGTATTCCACATGGTTTTTATAGGTTTAAAACGTACACGCTAGGATCCATGACGATGTTGTAGTAGCGATTCGAACTGAGCTGCGAATTTATTTGTTGTACGAGGTAAGATGTGTTGGACGCGGAAAAGTGGGCTGTGTTTGAGAGTGTGTGAGTGAGCGTTGTTATAAGTGCGATTGTACGGCTGCCTTGGAGGGCGATTGCAAAAGTGAAGAAAATATCTGACCAAATTCACTTGTTGTCACTTTGAGGTGGGCGAAGCGTTAAATGTGTGAGACATCTTGTACACCTGTTGAGCGAGAGCATACAGCTACAAACGCAGGGAGGGGTACCAATTTTAGGTGTTCCTGACGAGAGATAGTTCATATGTTCGCCATACGCGTATTCTCCGTGAGATTGAATAGCACGTCGAATTGGATGTCATGAAATAGCTTCAAGTAAGCTTAAAGAAGCAGATTCAAAGCGTTGCCGATTGCGTTGTTGTACTATAGACCATCAACTAACAAGCTGCCTGAAATCTTACTTGAAGTCAACAACGTTGCGCTTGCTCCAACCATGCTGCTCAACAAGACCAATGTCTCTCTTCTTCTCCTTGTACAACATGCCACTCAGGTACTTGTAAAGATCGACGTTGGCACCGTGGTACGCGATGCTGTGATCACTATCGGTGTAAGCCCTCCAGCTCATCTTCTCAGGGCTGACACCGTCACCAACGAGCAGATCAACCAGCGCAGCAGTATGTTGGTAGTGCACATTGTCATCGCCTAGACCATGTTGGATGCTGAATCCACCAGGGACGGCCTTGAAGCCTTCCGTGTTGCGGATGGCAGTGGCCTCATAGCCGGCAGCGTTGGTCTCGGGCACTCTCATGTATCTTTCTGTGTACATGCTGTCGTAGAAGCGCCAGTCGGTCACAGGAGCAGTGATGAGACCTAGTGTGAAGGGTCCGGCATCGGCGCCTTGAGTCTCGAGAACCTTTGCAGTCAAGAAGCCACCGAAACTCCAGCCCCACAGTGCGACGTGGTTGGCATCGATGAAGTCGTTGTTCTCAATGAGATAGTTGGCAGCCCAGATCTGATCTTTTGCCTCCAAAATACCAAGCTGCTCGGTCACGGTAGAGCGGAACTCACGGCCTTGGAAAGCGCCTCCACGGTTGTCGATAGTGTAAAGGATGTACTGGAGCTCAGGGTCCGCGGCGACGAACAAGTTCCAGTTGTAGTTGGTGAAAGCTTTAGTGGCGCGCTGCGAGTTGGGCCCTCCGTACGGCGTAAACATGATAGGGTATTTCTTGGATGGGTCAAAGTTGGGTGGGTAGGTCACCTTCACGTTCAGCATGTAGTCGGTGTCCGGGACAGGGCCAATCTGGGTCCAATTCGTGCTGGGAAGGTTGTAAGTCTGCAGCTTGTCTACAAGTGCCTGGTTCGAGGTAACGGTCGAGAGAGGCTTGGTGCTGTTGACAGTATAGAGCTCTTGGTAAGGGACGTTGGGACCACCGTAATTGAGCAGATAGTAGCCGTTGTTTGAGGAGAAAGATGCGGACCACCATCCAGCCTCAGAGTCATCCACGAGAGCCTTCTTCTCGAGCGTTGCGTAGGAGACACTGTAAAGATGACTCTCGGTGCTGTCTCGCTCGGTTGAAGTGTAGTATACCAGCTGACGCTGAGTATCGACAGAAAGCACAGAACGAACTTCCCACTCACCACTGGTGAGTGTGATGTTGTTGGAAGCAGGTCCATTGACCGGGAATAGGTAGATGTGGGCCCATCCGGAGGCATCTGAAACATCGAGATAGTAAGTCGTATTGGCGCGAGCATAAGTGCCGTTGCCGCGAAGCTGACCGACGTACTGGATGTTAAGGCCGTTCTCTAGCCAGCCATCACTGCCATCGCGCTCACGGTTGACCTTGGACGATACAGATGGCACAGAGACCGTCACGAGCTTCTCCTCGGTCTGTACGCGGTTGTAAGCACGATAGATCAGGCTCTCATGGGTATCAGTGACCCAGCTGACTTCGCCAATAATGAGTTCCTCAGGCGGGAAAGCATCGGTGGACACAGGTGAGAGATCCAGAGTTTCCAGATCAAGCAGAGTAATGGAGACGGTAGGGTTCGTGGTGCCGACCTTGGGGTAGCGGATATCAAGGTTCTGGCTGTAGACTGGCGCAATGTCGCTGTCGTTCATGAAGTACTGCACGGTAAAAGTGCCAACACCTGACTCGTTGAAGCTGAGGAAGCTCAAGAATTGAGCGTCCGGAGAGAACCAGAGCGCAGAGCGATCACCGAAGATCTCCTCCTCGTAGACCCAGTCAGGCACGCCGTGGAACATGTCCTCGCCGCCATCGTTGGTGATCTGGGAGATGTCGCCGGTCGCGCCATCCTTGATGTAAAGGTTGTTGTCTCTGACGAAAGCAATAAGATCGCCGGTGGGTGCAAGCTGCGCATATTGGATGTCCCCATTTTGGTCCTCAACGAGAGGAGTCTGCTCACCAGAAGCCACATCGAGAACAATGTAGTTAGACCAGTAGGAGTGTCTGTAATTCTGGGTGTAGTTCGTCGCGAAAAGGACCTTTTGCTGGTCGGGGCGGATCCAATACTCGTATACATCTTCGGGGATGAGTTCGGCGGCCACAAAGGTATCGTTCTCGCCGGTAGCATAGTTTTCGAAGATTAGGGCACCGCTATCTGCTTGATAGACTACAAGACCGTCCTCCTCGTCGGGCAGCCAGTCAACTGAAAGCGTGGAAGCACGGAATGCAGGGCTAAGAACAGTGTTGTTGAAGGTGAGAGACTCGCTACCAGTGCCAGTAGGGGCGACCGGTTCGCGAGGAGGGTCAATGGCACTTGCACTTCCTAACAATAGGGTGACCATGCAGGCCAACGAAAATGAAGACATGTCGGCGATGGTGAGTGGGAGCGAGGCAAGCAGGGCACTGACGACTTACAGCAAGGACTATCGCATGGCTTTATAGCAGCGCGCAATGCACGCAAGGCTCAGATCATCCGCTATCATTGATAGTGGTATCGTTTGCAGCATTGTACAGTATGTAACCTTCCAGTTGGAGCTAGGGCGCCAATGTTATTGATGGAGATGGATGCTTGGCTTTTCTTGGAGAACACGAGAACTTGATTCGCGTGTCGCCATGCTGGCACGTTAAGGACGCTCAAGCGGGTGTGAAAACATTCTGTACGACTTCCAGACCTTGAAGCAAGGACTTTCATATGCTGACAGGACTAGCATGTATCAGCTTACATAAAATAAAATAAGTACTTAGCTAGGAGGTACTGCAGGGCTCTTAGCAAACTCCGCCAACTCCTACAAAGGTGGCTGGGCTCAAGTCTCCATGCACGAGTGTCAAAGAAGCAAAGTCGGCATTGATGGCGTGCTGGTTGACGAGTGTGCAGTCATAAATGTGTGGATGGGATAGGACCTAGACTTCCTTGGACGGCGTGCACACCTTATATCGTCTCCTCCGACACGCAATTGTGCTGCATCAGAAAGCACAGATCGTGCGGGCTCTCCCAGAACAGCAAAGGCCGAAACGTTACGCCATCGCCCCACCAAACACTTGGAGGTACCTTTAGGGCGCATACATCCCATTTGAGTCTTCCTCCATCAATACTGCCACGTTGGTACATATCTGCGCCAGTTAAGCAGAGGTATAAGTTGAGATTGATTTCCTTGTCTGCACAAATCTCATGTTGTAGCCCTCCACGTTCAATCGTTACTTCTCCCCATCACACCTGACTTCTCAACCATTTGGAATCCAATCGCTTGCACATTGCAGAACACAGCTAAGCTCGGAATTATCTCGATTAGGAGGAAGGATAGATACTCAGCACAATGGCCGCCCAACAGAAAGACCCCGAGCAAATAGCACTCGCTCGCCAGCTCAACCATACTCCGACGGGTGAGCAGTATGAGCGGATGATTTCTGGTATGCTGTGAGTATAGGAACACGCCCACGAGCGGCTCCAGAATATCCTTACTGATCGCCTGTCACTCGCAGTTACGACGCCTTCACACCAGAACTCAATGACTCGCGCTTCAAAGCCCGTCGCTGGTGCCATGAGTACAACAACACCTTCCCAGAAGACCCCAAAGCGAACTTCGACACCATTGCAGCAGACCGACTCGTCAAACTGAAAGAGCTAGTGGGCCATGTGGGAAGCGATGTATTCATTGAGCCACCATTCCGTGTAGACTACGGATGCAACATCAGCCTGGGTGACCGGTAAGAGCAAGCGCAACAAGCAGAACGAATACACCGCAAGAGACGCTGACGTTCGATTGACAGCTTCTACGCCAATTTTAATCTCACAATCCTGGATTGTGGTCTAGTGACCATTGGCAAGACCGTCATGTTTGGACCTAATGTGTCCATCATGGCTGCCACGCATGAGACGGAGGTGCAATCAAGGCGCGATAACATTGAATATGCAAAGCCTGTGGTGATCGGCGACGATTGCTGGATCGGCGGAAATGTGGTGATTCTGCCTGGTGTGACCATCGGCCAAGGTTGTACAATCGCGGCAAGTGCGGTTGTCACAAAGGATATTCCAGCTTGGAGCGTTGCCATGGGCATACCGGCGAAAGTGGTAAAGAAAGTAACGCCTGTGGAGGATGCATGAAGCTGAAGTCCTACCGCTATACACGATTGTGATCGATAGATGTGCGAGCATAACAGAGCCTGTATTGGAAAAGCTCATGTGCTGACGACATGGTCGCCGAAGCAGATGATCGCACGAATAAATGTATCGAATGCGGAAGTAAAGACCATTTAGCATCGAATCACAAACTCCTGCCGCTAAGTAGAAGCTACAGTAATTGTCCTTTCGCCGGAGTGAAACTGGTCTTAATTACCTTTGACAAGGGACCGACGACTGCTTTCCAAGCTCACTTCGAGATCGAGATCTAGTGATTGACTGCTAATCGCCATGAGCACGCATTTGGTACAATAAAAATGCAAGTAAATTAGCCCTCAGCCAGCTACTCGGGATCCGAGCTGCAGCACCTGTACCTTATGCAAGATGAGTTGTCAGCGCTTGCATGCAAGAGCTGAACTCAGCTCCGCCAGCTAGGCTGCTTTCAGCGACACGTAACCCTACTTACCAAACAACACCACGTTCGTCCCATCGGACGGGTCGTGCCAAAGACAACCGCCGACTTGTTGTTATATAATCATCGACTTGGTATTCTCTACATGTCTACTGTGTGGTAGAGATGTCGCGTGGGTGTCGAGTAGCTGACTGAGCATAACCAATCCATTCTCGAAACTACAGGTTTCTGGGTGCAATGCGCAGCCAACCGGAGCGCGATGAGAGTATAGACGGCAAGGCGATTCTTGAGGATGGCCAGGTTAAAGGTATGACGAAAGCCACCTCTTCGTCGATACCATCACCAATCGATCCGGCGAGCGGATCGGGCTCGGACTCACACCATATCTCTCGTGTACCTCCACCCAAAGGCACAAGATCATCGTCAGAAGATCAGATCTCAGAATCCCTATCTCACTCTCCGATATTACTCTCAGGGCCGCCTTCTCATACCGTCGACGTCCAACCTCCAGCGTTGATCGAAACCACAGTTTGGGATTGGCAAGCTCCAATTGCGTATCCGCAGTCTGAAGCCTCGAACTCGGTCTTGACCGGATTGTACGAACCGCAAGGCGAACTCTTGCTACAAGATCACAGCGGGCTAGCAAGCGTACGAGCAAACGAGTTCAACATCCCAGGTCCTGTGAATTCTTCAAGCGGAGATCATAGACGATTGCCAACGAACCCTCTTGAGGCCGCCCTTGCGAGTCACAGCGTTCCAGGGTTTGACGGTGTGCGTGCA
Organism: Cladosporium sp. VS III D KN 1; assembly: GCA_019775635.1. Lineage (NCBI taxonomy): Eukaryota > Fungi > Ascomycota > Dothideomycetes > Cladosporiales > Cladosporiaceae > Cladosporium > Cladosporium sp. VS III D KN 1. The sequence goes on from JACWFN010000004.1 coordinate 1,004,961, forward strand.
GGAGCAAAGCGCAAATCGGCTCCCGACTTGTACCAGACGACAGCTAAACGATCGGCTCTGGACAGGAGAGACTCTGATCAGAGTGGTGTCTACGTGAACGCGCAAGGTGGCAGAACCACGATTGACCTAGACCGAAGAACGTTGCCTGCAACCCATCCCAGCGGTTCGTCTCCAGCTATGGTACTGCCGGCGCGGAAAGTGTTTCCCATTCAGATCGGAGACAAGCTGTTTCGGCTGAGTGGCGCGTCGATAAGTTCAGATGGTAAGTGAATCCTTGGCTACAAATTCTTGAAGTAATGCGAATGATCATGTCTGACTCATCGTCTCGACATCCAGCACCATCGTACTTCTCCCAATTCTTCGAAGAGCAGCTTCGACAAAGTTCGGGTTCCAGCAAAAGCTCCGCAAGTGACGCCAGCAGTGTACGAACACTGTACATCGATCGCGACCCGTCTACGTTCTGTGACATCTCGCTTCATCTGCAGGGCTATCACATTGAACCGCGCGACGGAGCTCATTTCGTGAAACTGTTCGCAGATGCACAGTTCTTCAGCCGTAAGCACATGATTTTTGACAGATATCTTGACTTTGATGTCTCGAAAATTGTTTCCAAAGATGTTGGCTAATTACAGGCATTATCAGTCCCGCGTCTCACTTCTCAACTCTTCACATCACCGATCTATACCACAGTCGGATCGGTCCCGTTTCAGATCCCAAGAGATCTCTTCTCCAGCTCACCAGGCAATGAACCTAACTACTTCACTCTCGGCTTCCAGATCTTCTTCACGACCCCTTCAGACGTCTTTCCCGGCTTGTCACAGCGAAATTTGCTACGGCCACCTTCACTCCTGCCTCCAAGCGTGCCGAATCGTGATGCCGCAGTGTTTGCAGATCTGTTACGCATGCTCAAAGGATATGAGGTCGAGATCAGAAGCGATCAGCATAGACAAAGTCTTCTACGAGACGCGCGATACTTCAACTTCAGAGGCCTGGAGCAAAAGTTGATAAAGCACAGGATTTCCTACAACTCGACCAAGGAAGTGGAGGAAATCGAGATCCGGCTCGAGGACATTCGACAATCTGGAATTTCTCTTGTCACGAATCAAGAAAAGGTTAGCAGCGAAGGGGAAGAAGTCTTTTGCGGCAACGTATACTACGCGCGACCCTATGTGGACGACCAGCCGCGTGCTTTGATCCTAGAGCTTGGAGGTGAAGACGGAGCAGAAGTGCTACTCGATTCAAAATCCAGGATTGGTGCACTAGGGTTCGAGAGAAGTACTGCAGCGCGGATGAGGAAGCTGGCAGGTATCGTCAACGACAAAGCTGGCTTAGCCATCCCGCATGCTCAAGACGACAAAGCCGTCGATGCAGAGAAAAGCAAGCCGTTTGGCTTGCGATGTGAATTCGGCTGTGAGGCGGACCTTGTCGTAGATGGAAAGAGGTGGAATGTCGCACGCGAGGGCAATGACGGTCGAATGGATGTTGAGGACAAGGACAGGGAAGTCGTCCTGGTTGTGAAGAAAAGTCAATGGAGGGTCAAGATCGGGCCTTTGGACACGACCAAGATCTCATTAGAAGCTGTCAAGGTCCAGGCGTACAGCTATCCGAGGGCAATGAACGAGTCGAGATCATTTCTATAATCGAAACAAACTTTTTTTGAATCGTTGTGTTCCATCAAAGTCATCTTCATCATTCAATGCCGTATGAAGCACACTGCCCAAACAGTAGAACAAGCACCACATGCCTATATCCAAACGGCGACATGCGAAAGTGAAATACCGATATGCTCCGTGCATTAATTTACTGCGGATTTTGGGCGGGACGATCGATCGCCAAGGCTTGTCTGAAGGAAACGGGCGAGCTCCGAACCCTGTGAGCGACAGGAGATGGTTCGAGGGATCAGCGGCGCTGTCAGAAAGTCTCGCCACCACTAAACACTCCAGCCAGCACCATCCGCCAGGCCCCGAGATTGGACGTTGCCAGGTGATTTTTGGTCCTCTCCTTTTCTGTTCCTCAGTGCTCTTGCAACACCCTACACGACAAACTCTGCATACATTCTCTTGGTGATCTGCGTTACTCAGCCTGTTATACGCGCACAGATAATCGCATTCCGCCCGCACTGCGCAGGAGAAACGAAACAGTACCTCACAAACATCTCCATCCCAGCGACAATGCCAGGCCGGACTCTTCCCACCCTGCCTACGGCGCAAGTCGCCGCTCACAACACCGCCGAGTCTTGCTACGTGACAGTCGGCACCAAGGTCTACGACATCACACCGTTCCTCAACGACCACCCAGGCGGCGCAGACCTTGTCCTGGAATATGGCGGCAAGGACGTGAAGGAGATTATGGAGGACGAAGTGTCCCACGCACACAGCGAGGCCGCATGGGAGATCATGGACGACCACCTCATTGGCTTCATGGCGACGGACGACGTGATGGAGGGCGTAAAGGAGAGCCAGGACCCTTTCTCAATCGTACCCATGGAGCCCACGAAGAAGGGAATGAACGAACTTGAGAAGCTGGGACGGGATGGCGATGTGAAGGCGCGCGCACAAGTGGAGGTCGGGAAAGACGAGGCTGGCCAGCCTGTCTATGCAAGCACAGGCATGAGTAACGAGGACGATCTGAGCAAGGAGACCGACATGCGCGACGACTACAAGAGACACAAATTCCTTGACCTCGAACGACCACTGTTCATGCAGGTCTGGAACGGAGGTTTCAGCAAAGACTTCTACCTGCAGCAAGTCCACCGTCCTCGCCACTACAAGGGCGGTGACTCTGCGCCATTGTTCGGCAACTTCCTTGAACCTCTCACCAAAACTCCCTGGTACATTGTGCCACTCTTCTGGCTCCCACCCGTCGCCTACGGCACCTACCTCGCAGCAACACACTTCTCAAACCCTCTGGTGACGGTCGCATACTGGCTCCTTGGCCTCGCTATTTGGACAGTGGTTGAGTACGGATTGCACAGATGCCTTTTCCACATCGACGACTACCTGCCCGACAACCGCGTCGCTTTGACCGCCCACTTCTTGCTGCATGGTATCCACCACTACCTTCCAATGGATCGTCTGCGCCTTGTTATGCCGCCCACACTCTTCCTCGCTCTCGCCACACCCTTCTGGAAGCTCGCGCACACCGTCTTCTTCTACAACTGGTACGCCGCCGTGGCCGTGTTCAGCGGTGGAATCTTCGGCTACATCTGCTACGACTGCACACACTACTTCCTGCACCACAAGAGGTAAGTCAATTATAAAAGTCGATGAAACTCTTCGTCGCTTTGTTACCATGTAAGAACACATTTGCTAACATATCTTCCCTCCCAGCCTTCCAGCCTACTGGCGCGAACTCAAGAAGTACCACCTCCAGCACCACTTCGCCGACTACGAGAACGGCTTTGGCGTGACCAGTCGCTTCTGGGACCGTGTCTTTGGCACCGAGCTGCCTCCTCCACCTCAGCCTAAGGTTGTGAAGACTGCTTGAACTGGCTTCAGACTGGTCTGAAGAATGTATTTGTAACTCGTATGATGGAACGCATTGAAAGTGAATGTGGATGGCTGGGCATTGGACAGGTGGCGTTAATACTGAAATCTTTTCGATTCAATGGAGCAGATAAACATGGCATAGGGATACAGACAGGGAGCAGTGCTCTTTCTAGGAGGAGATCGAAGTAATTGTAATGAGAACATTCAGATAGATGAACAGACTTTTTTTCCCACTTCGAAGTTGGTCACAGTCAGCTTTGCACGCGAGCCAAGATAGAGATTTTGTTTTGGTCGTGAGATCGTTTCAATTCATAGGACATCTGTATTGCCATATCTATTCATTCATTCGTGAGAGCACTTTTCGTAACGCTATCAAAACAAAACAAACAGAAATACCGCCATAGTAATATCATTCCCATCGATTCTCCGCGCAAAGATTCACACAGTACTTTAGCGCCAGCCGAGCACATTTGCCATCCCTTAAACGGAAGTCATGCAGAGCCCAAGACCTCCGAAGTAGACTCAGTCTGCACGTGTCCCCAAAAGCGTGCAGTACCACGTTTGGGCAAGGCATCGTACTCTGCATCCTCTCCTTCGCCCGGAGCTGGTCCTACACGCATCTGCCAGGACCTGAGCACCGCGATCTCGTCAGGGTTCATCCAGGTCATGATTCTCCCCAGGAAGTCATCTTTGCTGCTCTGCATATGAGGACGAAGTTGCTCAGCACGGCGACGGAACCAATCCCCTGCAAAAGCAAGGGAGTGGTGGTCTGGGTCGAGTTGAGGCATGGCCATGCCTGCGTACCCAAGGGCGGATTGGTCAAAGCCTGGCACGAGGTTGGGGAGGAAGACATAGCCGCAGGAGTTGAATGTGATCTTCTTGTATGGTGCGGGAGCAGGCTCTTTTCCTTGTCCTGAGGGCGCTGTGTCCATGAAAGGGTTGACGAGCTCCGTGTCCCCGCGGAAGGGTTGTGTACGCTGGTCGAGCTCATAGACGATGCTTGGCCAGCAGCCTTCGCGAAGCCTTAGAAACCTGCCAGTCCCCATGGGAAAGTCATTCGTCGTGAAATCATTCTCGGGCCTTGTATTGGCGGACAAAGAAACAGAGTCAAGGGTGAGTGTCTTTCCTGTGATTGCGGCAAAGCTTTGTGTGGCTGTGAGATTCAACAGCGCATGTGGACTAATCCAGCAATTCGTGAGAGTGACATCTTCAATATGGTCCAGACATGAAACGTCTGGATTAGGACTCATGACCTGATCGAGCAAGGTGATTGGTGCGGGCATGAGGTTTGTGTTGCGCCCGAAAATACCTTTGGCATTCTCTCCACCATCAGCGTAGCCGATACGCAACTTTTTGATGTCATCCAGAAGTGCCATGCGGTGTACGACTGCAAAGAATGTGTCTACAGCGAGAGAAGGCGCCGACTGCAGTGTTACTGCGCATCCAGCCTCGTCTTTACAGACTGTGCGCCAATCCGGGCTCACCAGCAGCGTGACATCTTTCACATTTGGTAGAGCGCTCCAGAAGGCGTCACGGTCTAGCTTGGAGAGCAGACCACTGGAGATCTTCGAGATCGATATTTTCGTGACCTGATGGAATATCTGCGGGTTATCGCTAAGCGCGAGAATGTAAGTGTCGAGAAAAGCGCTTTGTGCCCATCCCATCTCCATGATCCACTGATTTTGCTGATCGGTGAGCGAAGCTGGCGATACTGCTGGCAGGTTTCTACCTTGCCGCCCCGGAGTAGTATGCGTCTCCGCTGATGTTGTGTAGAGAATACCTTTGATGGGCGCATCCATGCTTACACCGCTGAATACAGCATCTGCTCTTACTGTTGGCCACATGGAAGTGTCATCATACTCGGTAGAAAACACTGTGGGCAGTTGACCGGCACCCTTGCACTCGGGCGTCAAGACACATGTAACCAGTCTTTCTTGGCCAAGCTGCGTACCTGAACCGAAACTGCTGTGCGACTGACGTAAGCAGGTCCAGAAACCGTCCATGCCATCTGACGACGACCGTTCCTTTATCTTGGCCTCTTCGAAGACTGGTGCAGGCTTTTCGAAGATCGTGTCATGGTGGGACCTGTCCGGGCCACCAAGGAAGCCAAGGCCACTGTCGAGGGAGAGCCCGATCTCGCGTACATTAACGAGCGTTGCTAGAGCAGCCGTCATGCGTGGAGTCTCGTCTGCAATTTTCTCAATGGCCGCAAGTCTGCCGAAGCGGGTATAGCCTGGTGGCGGCCATTGATAACCACCATGGTATGCTTCCACGAGCCTGTAATTTGTCTTTTTCGCTTGCGCCATCGACAGATCTGCTTCTGATACCTCAAAGCGGATGCCGAATTTGTTCATATGAGGCCCAAAGCCTTGAAAGACGCGCAGACCATGTCTTGGTGCATTGTCGTTGGGCTTCCGGGAATACATGCCATCTTCGTTCTCGAGATACGAGTCAGGCGCACCCGGCAAAGATGAGAAGCCAACATTTTTGCCGTTGCGACTAGACGTAGAACGATCGCCCCTACGCTTTGATGCATTACAGAGACGTGCCGAAACGTCGTCCTCGATCATATCGTAGAGCTCCGCCGTGAACGGTACAACAACCTCTTTGAACAGTGAAGGCGATGTCTTCGCCTCAAACTCTTTGCAGACCAGTCTCATGTTCCGAATGTCACGGTGAGACAGAGTCTTGGTGATCATGTCGAAAAGCTCCACCGGGATATCTCCTGCTGGCCATCGACGGCATGTTCTAGGCGAGTGGTTTCCGTTGGGTGAAGCCCGATGATCTGCAAAGCTGTTCGTATCTGCTTGCGGAACTGTCGTTGAGGAACCATCAAGCATAAGAGATGTCCGGATACCATCGATATAGCGCTTCGTGCTGGGCAGTATATCGAGTGGTCGGTCCGAGGATATCAAAGTCGATGTTACCGGTGCTTGTCTCTGCGGGAGATCATCGTTCCACTCAGACCCTGTATACGAGGCCGGGACATCGTTGGCTGAGAGGAATACTCCAGATCCAGTTCCAGTCCCAGATCGACGGCCGATTTGAGGTCCAACGTTGATGAGTGGGAGATATCTCACCTCCTGGACGCCGAGCGAACTTGTTTCGTTTTTGGTCATCTCGAACAGGATGGCGGAGGTAACGTGAGGATAGCTGAAAGTTGTCATGATCCCTTCATGCACGGTACTATGGTGGCCGTCATTCATCAGAAGAGCCAAATCCTCCATGCCGTTCAGTCTATATTTTTGGTCACGTTGATGCGGTTGATAGGCAGCTGCACGAGGATTGAGGCGAGTAGATGGGCGATCAGCAAGGCGTCCGGAGAGTTCTCGCGGACGTCTGTCTGTCGCAAGGTTAGAGTCGGGTGATGGGTTTTGCTCATCGTGAGCGGCGTCGTTCTCGCCGAAAATGAACATGCGGTTCACCCCGTTTGCTAGCTGGGTGCGCACGAAGTCAAGGGGATTGTAACTCATCACGCAGGTAAGAGTTTTTGATTCCTCGATTTAGTAGAGTGTCGTATGTGATTTCCTGCAGTGCAATGACTGTTTTGCACGATGTTCAAGCGGGCCTCTTTTTGACGCCAATGAAGTTGCTTCGTGAAGTTACTTCAGGCGCCAAAGGTGGATGGGGTTGGTGATCGGTGGCGAGCACGCCGCCACAAGGAGTGTGTTCTTTTGCAATGAACGTGAGTAATAAGTGTTTGCTTTGGTCCTGGGTGTGGATCGATGCCTGAAGTCGGTGCTTGGTGTTTGGTAAGGTGGGCTTAGAGTTGGGTCGGGGAAGGTGTCAGCTGCGCCAAGCGTTCATTGTATATAACGCAGTTCTCAATGGAGCACAATACCACGTGAGTGGAGGGGTCACACGGCGACACGTGAAGACACAACATAGCCCTGTTGACCTATCTCTGCGCTGCATGCGCTTTTCACAAGTCACTGGTTCGTCATCCTTGCCGCTTAACTGGAAGTCTTGGAAGGACACGAGTCACGTGATAAACATGTTCCGTGCGCATTTCAAGATATGTACAGGCGCATATGTCTGCAGTCTCGCCCAGCTCAGCGGCCGTCAAAGTACAGGCTCCTCAAACGCCGTTTGTGGTTCCAGCGAACCATTCTCCCAGTTGAAACTTGCTTAGAACTCAGCGATAGTATCGCCGCGCAGCTTGCCACGCAGGTTCCACTTGCCCTGAATTGTTTGTTAGCATTTATGCACTTCAGAAAACGCCTTCTGAACCCATCTAGAACGCATCGCCTGGTACCATGGGCTCATAGCCTGCCCAGCTTGCCCGGCACGGGCGTAGTGTTTCCTCACTCATTGTACTCACCTCGGTCTTGGTAGCCATGTAGAGGAAAGCAGAGGGAACGGCGATAATGTAGGCAAAGGACAACCAAGCAGTGCGTGGAGTCCAGCGGAAGTATTCGTGTCTCTTCACGTACATGTCTGGCGGTATGAGTTAGCTTCGGTCCAGCCTTTCGCGTTCCTCCAATCGTCCCCATCGGTCGTCTCCTTCTCTTGCGCAATCCCTGGGATGCCTCTCCAATATCCTATTCCTAATTCTCGTGTTCCTGCCAGGTCCAGATAGAGGGAAACGTACTCGCATAACGAACAAGCGCCGGGTCAAGGTTGACGGCTACAGGCCTGAATTAGCTCCCTTTCGGCACTCTACAATCTTCGAGATATCTCACCATTGCCGCCAGCCAGCTTCGCGAATGTGGGTCTCATGTTTGCGGTGTGTGATGTGTGTATTGCTCGCTCTCTCAAGGCCTGCCCTTCGATGTGCTGTTGACGTCGCGCAAGAGAGCCCGCTCGGGGAAGGCGTGCGGGAGCGACCGCGGCTTTCCAGCGCTGGCGCAATCCTCGATCTTTAGCAAGCAACACCAGTCGCGACTTGCTGCTGGCTTCCACCATCATCACGACATCTTGTTTCTTGCATTGACATTCGCATCTTCCACATCAGCTGGACACTACTTACTGGATCCGCATCTGTATTGGCTGTGAAGCAGACAGGCCAGCCACGAAAAGCGTGCCGCGAGAAATCCGCCGTCAGCAAACTGCTATAACGATTCTGGGACCACCAACGCAAGAAACGGCGCAGGCAGGGTGGGAGTTACGGGGGATCAAAGGAGTTCAAGAGCCTGGCATTCAAGTTCGGTGTAGCGTGCTCTGGTGTTAGGAGCTACAGAAAAACACAGGAAGAGTGCGATCTCTAGCTAGTCAAAAAGCCACTACTTGCGCCCTCCTCGCTATTGTGGCAGAAGGCCGTAGTGCCACTTTTCTTCACGTGCTCTGCATCTACGCACCACCATCAGACCCCTCGGTGTGATCTGACTGCTTCCTCATCACTCCACAGGCTCGTGTCAACGACACAGTCTCGCATACAAGCGCTAGTACTTGTCCACAGAGACGGTGCATGTTAGATAGCTATTGCTCGCTTCGTGAAGTCCTCGCCTTGAAGTCATGTCGTCCCTTTCGCCCAGAGCCTCGATCTCCGGCACCGCCTCAGCCGCGGTCTCGGAGGACTTTGCAGATTCACTGCGCGACTTAACGCAGAACAATCGCTATGAGATCAGCAACCTGACCATTATCGCCAAGGAGAACACTGAGCACGCTCAAGCTATCTCGAAAGCCCTCGAGAGCCACATCAAGACGGTAAGGCACCATTCGCTATGATGTGAAGTAGAAACAATTTCTAGCTTACCATTGTTGGCTGACTATCAAATCCACTATGGGTGCAAGAGCTGACACTGCGATAGGCAACACCGGCACAAAAGCTGCCCGCACTTTATGTTCTGGACTCCATTGTGAAGAACGTCGGCACGCCCTATACTGTTTATCTCGGCCGCGGTCTATATAGCACGTATATGGAAGCCTACACACTTGTCGACGCAAACGTAAGGAGAGCCATGGAAGCCATGCTCAAGACCTGGAAAGAACCGGTACCCGGATCCATGGACAAGCGACCTGTCTTCCCGCCTGAGGTGGTGAGGCCAATCGAGAATGCACTTATCAAAGCAAAGACGGCTGCCCTTCAGCATCAGCGTTTGCCACCAGCCGGCTACAAGAATACTCCTACGCCACCACAGATGAACGGTCAGTTTGGACCGCCTCAAGGACAGTACGCCCAGCACCAATACCAACGGCAGCAACACACACCGCAGCCTGGACAATTACAGCCTCCGTTCCAGTCAACTCCTGTGCAGCAGGGTGGATATCAATACGCACAGCCGCCTCAGCAACAGCCACGTAACGATGTTGAGTCTATCAAGCGTGATTTAGTTGGTGTCATAAGTCAAACACAACGGGATTTCGCGTCCGATCCTAGCAGTCCAAAGATTCAGCAGAAGCTTAAAGCACTCCTTGAGCTCCAGCAGGTGCTGAATGTGCAACAGCTCCCTCCTCAGTCACTCCAAGCTGTGGCTGCTCAGATTGCTCAACTTGCGGTACCAGCAACACCTCAACCCAGTGCCACACCTCCAGTCAGCTCTACACCACAATGGCAGCCTCCGGTTCAGGCGCCACAATTCCCGTTTCAACCACCTCCATCATTCGCACCGCCTCCATCGGCGCCACCACCTTTCATGCCACAGCAACCTCCTCCGGTGCTTGCGTTTAACCCTCAGCAGCTCGGCTCGCTCGCAGCACTTTTCCAGAACAACCAAAAGCCCAGCACACCACAGATTCGCGAGGCAGCTCCTTCGCTTGAGAAAGCTCCTCATGCACAACTGCACAGCATCCAGAATCAATCGGCTGCCGCACCCGCACCGCAGTTTGGGAGCGATTTGATCGCGTCTCTCACCAAAGCTGGTCTGATGAAACCTCCATCCACGGCTCCTGCAGTCTCTACACCGACGGCACCCTTACCAGCCGCCGTGCCACCGCCAGCCGACCTTATGGCCATGCTTTCAGGCCTTCACAAGCGTAATCCTTCTCAGAACGCTGGTGGCGTTGTGCCGCAGATGCCCAGCCTGGCTTCTGGCAAGCCAAACGTGCCCACAACGAACGCCGCTCTCAAGACGTTCCGCCCTGAGCTGCTTCGCGCTCTTTACTCCGACCAGCCCAACCAATGCTCAACATGTGGTCGTCGCTTCCTCTCCACACCAGAAGGTCGCGCCAACAAAGCTCGCCACCTCGACTGGCACTTCCGCATCAACCAACGCCTGGCCGAATTCTCAGCTTCCCGCGCCGCTGCTCATCGCCACTGGTTCCCAGATGCCCGCGAGTGGATGCAGCTCGAAGACTTCGACGCCTCGACCGCCAGTGCCACAGACGGCGATGGCGCAGGCTCAGGAGGTAAAGCCGGCACGTCAGCTGCGAGCAAGCCAAAGGGGCCGGAAGACATGTGGATTCGCGCTCCTGCCGGCGTTACGAAGCTGACTTGTCCCATTTGCTACGAAGACATGCGCAGCAGCCACCCGGAGGAGCTGCAAGATTGGGTCTTCATGAACGCAGTCTACAACAATGGACGCGCTGTACACGCAACATGTTTGCAAGAAATGACGGGCTCTGTTCCTGGATTGCAGCAAGCGCAGCAACAGCAGAAAGCAGCAGCACCAGCCGCTGCGCCGATCCAGTTGCCGACCAGCTCTTTGCAGGCTGCTTTGGCCTCGTTGAGCCAGGGTACGATGGGTATGAGAGAAGGTAGCCGCACGCCAGATTCGACGCTCGGCAAGAGGAAAGCTGAGAATGATGTGATGGGTTCTGCTGAGAAGATGCGGAAGGGAGGATGGTGAGGTTGGAGAATTTGGTGATCTCTGAGGCGTCGGGCATGTCGTGTTTCCCTTTTTTATTTTTTTCAAGCGATGCATCATAAACGGGTAGCTGCATGACGGGGAAGAATACTGAGGAGCTGTCGGGCTGGGAACTGAATTCCAGCATCTTTTAACCCTCCATCATGTAGCATCAGGTGACTTTCTCGTGGCTGCATGCCAATGGCAACCAAATGTACAACAAATCATGAAACACAAAATATTACTTTGAACAATATTCCATACAAGTATTCTCACAAAGGTTCGATCTTCCGAGTCTCGATGGGGACGCTGTGCCCATCAGCCCAAGAGTCGCTCTGCAAGAAAGGTGGACAATAGCCTACTGCTCCTGCTCTTTTGCTACTGCTTTCTCTGGCCCTTGCGCCATTCCTACGTCCGCCTCTCCGTCTGCGTCAAGACTTTGGCCCTTTACCGTATTACTCACGTCTACCGGTACGGGGGGACCCTTGAAGTCCTTGCGTCCGCGAATGAAGTACCAGCCGATGCTAATAGCGGCGAAACCGGCGAAGACGACGGAGGCGTAGTTCATTGATTCTGCTGTTACGGGGAGACTGTAGAGGTTGTTAGCACTGTATCAAGTAATGGTACAAATGGACTCCTATCACTCACCTGACAGGCATGCAGAACAGCACGACAGCCAGACAGATCCAGACCAAGCAGACGATATTGATGGCGTAGCCGAATTTCCCCAGCGAGAAAGTCGATCCACGCAGAAGCTCGCGGCGGCGCAGAACAGAGACGAGGATGGGGAGGCCGTAGCCGCAGGAGAGGCAGATCGTCGCAACGCCTGTGAAAGAGTTGAAGGCCGCCGTGCTGCCGAAGTAGATGAGACCGAGAAGGCAGTCGACGACAGTGGAGAGGACCAGGCCCCAAAGAGGGACGCCGAGTTTCTGGTTAGTCTTTCCCCATAGACGGGAACCCGGGATGGCTCCGTCACGGGCAAATGCGTATGTGCAACGGCTGGAAGCTGTAAGGGCACCAGTGCCGGCGAAGATCTGGATGCCGAGAATGAGGAACAGGAGGCCAAAACCTCCTGCTGCCGAGCCAGTCACCATCTTGAAAAGTACAGTGATGGGTTGACCAGCGGATGCAGCGAGCAGAACCTTGACGTCTGGCAAGACGAACAGAATAGGAACAAGGTAGAGCACACCAGTGAATCCAGCAGCAACGACAGACATGACCATTGCTTTGGGCACTTCGCGAGCAGGGTTCTGAACTTCCTCGCACATAGAAGCCACGAGACCATAGCCGGTGAGGGTGTAGGCGGCCTGCAGAAGACCCACAAAGAACGCCCACCCATCAGGCCAGCCAGACTCGCTCGCATCGTAATGGGCGAACACATACTCTCCGCTCCGTCTCGTGTCGGCCATGGTGAGCAGAGTGATCAGGATGATGATAACGCTAGCGCCAGTCCAGTAGATACACAGCTTGTTGATGAGGTCCAGGTACTTCGATCCAAAAGCGTTGATCAGAAATGTGACGAGCATGATTGCCCAAAAGCAGAGTACTGTTTGCCAGGCCGTGGGTGCGAAATCTTCCCGCCATAACGATATGGCGCTTAATATTAATTGCGCACCACCAAAGTTGATAGAAAGGGTTACCGTCCAGTTCCCGACGAGGTTGAACCAGCCGCATACCCAGCTTGCTATGGGCGCCCATTCAGGCGTCGACATCATTGCAGACCAGTAGTACACGCCTTGAAAGACAAATCAGCTCAGGCCTCTCTTGACAATTGCGAAAACGGCATCTTACCTCCAGCAGTAGGATAGACAGCACAAATCTCAGCCAGACTCGCCGCAATGCTGACCGAGATCAAGCTGATCAGAACCCATCCCCAAAGAACAGTGACGCTCTGCCCGTCCGTCAGAGTAATGTACATGGTCGTCGAGAGACCATATGGAACGGCCATAATAGCGAATGACAATCCAAGAACCGATAGCATTGACAAGTTACGAGGCAACTCCGATTTGTAACCCATGCGAGCCAGGTCGGCGTCCGCAGCAGTGGCAGAAGCTGATCTCATTGGGCCTGAAGAGGCCGATCCTCGCCTGATGTCCATGGTGGAAAGTTGTGTTGGTGATTGATGTCGTGCAGGAGGCTGCAGGGCAGCGTATTGAGTCGATAGGACCGCAGTCCGAGCACGATCCAGTCGTGTGACACACTACCGTATGCGATGCTATAGCAGCAGAGTCCAATGCCTGCCCCAAAAGAAAGAGATGCCGGGTAAAAGTATGTTACAGAGTATATACACTCACAAGAAGCGCGCAATGCAAAGGTCGATCTTCAAGGAACAAGGCGTGCAGCTGCACGATAGATAACGGTCTGCACGTGTCGGCGCCCATCTCGGAGCGATCACGAGAGGAGTGCACCTTATTATCGCGGCCAGAACCAGTCGGGCATGTGCACCCTGAGCCTCTGGCTAATCCGCTCCACTCTCTCCACACCATTTATGGGCCTGGGCTGGGGCAAGCCACAATCGCCAGCTGGACAGGAGAGATGATGCTGATAGCGGAGTGCGCTCTGACGACCAGTTGCCCGCGCCGTCTTCGGCTCGGCTTACTGCATTACTGATCGTCTTATCATGCGGACGCCATACCCACTGCGGACGAATCGGCGCGTGCGTCATGTTGATGTTACAGAGTATTAGCGCGAGATACTGTATGTCAGATAGCCAGATATTAGTAGTGCGGTAGTGTATGTGTTTGCGAAACAAGCACGCTCGTTGCTTGAAGCCAAATGATTATGGCCGTACTTCGGGCAGAGATAACGACACGAACATGTCAGCAAGCAATAATGTGTTGGTTGGCAAGGCAGTGGTCTGTAGCTGTTTCAATCGTTCGTTGTTTTCACGGCTTGCGGTGTCGCGCACAGCCAGATATACAGACAAGAAAAGAAATGTGTAGAGATATACAGTTTGGGCCTCAGCAGCCACCACCAGCTCCTTCGCTATGCAACAAGCAGATCTTAACGACATGAGAGAAAAGTACGTCGGGCCGTCTACACCCACTCCACGGGCTTCTTCAGCACTTGAAGCAGCCTGTCTTCCCGGCTGCTCTTGTCGGGTTCGTGTTGGTATTGCCATCTGGCCGTGAGAGGCAAGCTCATCAGGATGCTTTCCACTCTGGCGCCGGGAGTGTTGAGGCCGAAAGCGGTGCCTCTGTCGTGCACGAGGTTGAACTCGACGTAGCGGCCTCTGCGCAGCTGCTGCCATGCCTTCTCTTTCTCGGTGAATTGCATGTCTTTCCTCCTCTCCACAATAGGAAGGTAAGAGGGCAGGAACGCGTTTGCACAAGTCTGGATGTAGTTGAAGAGCGATTCTTGGTCCTTCTCGGTCTCGTCCAGGTCGTCAAAGAAGATGCCACCCACGCCGCGAGACTCCTGACGATGAGGAATGTAGAAGTACTCATCGCACCACTTCTTGAATCGCGAATAGTACTCCTTATCGTGCTTGTCGCAGGCATCCTTGATATTGCGGTGGAAGTGGATGACATCCTCGTCGAAGAGGTAAGAAGGCGTCAGGTCTGTGCCACCGCCGAACCACCAAGCATTTGTAGTGCCATCCTCGTTCGCAGTCTCAAAGTAGCGGTAGTTCAGGTGCACCGTAGGAGCCATTGGGTTGACAGGGTGAACAACCAAGCTCAAACCAGCAGCGAAGAACTCCAAGCTCTCAACATCCGGGTCCAAAGCCTTGTGGTTGACTCTCATCTTGCTAATCGCCTGTCGCGGCAGCGTTCCGTACACCACTGAAATGTTCACGCCGGCCTTCTCAAATACATTGCCGTCTTGCAGCACACAGCTGGTTCCACCTCCGCCGTTGGGTCGCTCCCACTTGTCGATTTGGAAGCGTTTGCCGTCGACGGCTTCAAGAGCGCGGACGATCTCCTCCTGCTTGGCCTTAATGAATTGTTCCATTCGCAAACGCATGGGAGATGCGTCTGTGACGCCAGACTCGCGCTTACTGAGACTGTCCCGCTCTGCGATCGTTGGAGCCTCGAGCTGCTGCTCCGCGTCGCCGGTAGCCTTGACGTGAGATTGTCAGTCATGTTCACCTTTGGCTTGCGCATTGGACGTATTTCATACCATTGAGTAGATCAAAGCGCCAATGAAGACGACTCCGACAGCCAGACGAGTCTTGGGAGCGATGACGGTGTTTTTGCCAACGCCGCCTCCCGGAGGAGTGGGTGGTCTTCCATTCATATCGCCAATCCATCTGCGCTGGACTGCAGGCGATCGCTTGCTGAAAGGCGCATTGCGGAGCGCGGGAGCTCTGCCTGCGCGGGTGCAGGATCGCAGTGCAGCGTCAATGAGGGGAGGACGAATACCAGCCATTTTGGTGTCTATACAGAAGAGAGCAGCAGAGCAAGGAGAGAGGAGGGGAATGAGGGAAAGGTTTTGGAGAACGTCATGAGCTCGCCGTTGGCAATCCCATCATCCTTGTCCCTGAGATTTGGTTGCCGCGGCTTCATGCGGCCTTTCTCACGCGCAGTCCACCGCAGCTGGTCAGCAACACGCACCACCTCTCCTGGACCATTCCCTTCCTGCGGCGGCCTCCGACTTCGCATGCCTCGCATACCGCCTGCATTGCTCCGTCACGCTCGACGACTTGATCCCCTCTTGCCATCTTTGCTTCCCGTCTGTAGAGATTTGTCTTCGTCCCAGAACGAGCTCAGATGGCTCGGGGAACATGCCGCCGCAGTGGCTTCGAAGCAGAGCAAAGGAAGTGAGAAATACCTAGTACAGCAGTATGTACGTCGCCGCTCACAGGGTGAGCCTTTGCAGTATATACTAGGTACAGAGTTCTTCGGTGATCTCGAAATAAAATGCGGACCAGGCGTATTGATCCCAAGGTGGGTTACCCAATGATCGTCAACTTCTGTTCGTTAATGTCTGTTCTGATCCCAAGCCTTTTCGTGTAGACAAGAAACAGCTACATCAGTGTCTCACCTTGCCCAGTCACTCCTGCGTTCATGGGCTCTTAGATCGCCCGAAAAGCCGGTCAATATTCTCGATCTTTGCACAGGCACTGGATGCATCCCGTTACTTCTCCATCATGAGCTGCACAAGGACCCAGAACTTAGCCCCAACGTCGGACAAATCGTTGGAGCCGACATATCATTGCGAGCTTTGCAACTAGCCAGTGAGAACAAGGTCGTTCAACTGAACGAATTCAGTGGGCAGGCAGAATCGGCTGCACTCGAGTCACTTCGCAATATGCACTTCGTCCAGGCAGACGTCCTTGCGGATCCCGAGGAACCATTAGGCATTCTGACCAAGCTTCGAGAAATTGGCCATATGACGCCTACCTACGATGTTCTCGTCTCCAACCCACCTTATATATCGAGCTCGGCCTTTCGCACAACGACCGCTGCATCAGTTCGTCGATACGAGCCTAAATTGGCTCTTGTGCCGCCACAGTCATCCAAGGAAATTCATGCTCAAGATGGCGATTTGTTTTACCCGGTACTCTACAACATCGCTTCGCGTTTGAACACAAAGGTCGTCCTCTTTGAGGTGGCTGACATGGAGCAAGCTTGTCGAGTAGCTACCATGGCTAACGAGCATTGGGGGACTGTAGAGATCTGGCGCGATGATCCTGGTGCCACTACCTGCGAAACGGAGTATGCAGAGGCTCCATGTGATCTTCGCCCCAGGATCAGAGTTAGGGGTGCAGGAAACGGGAGATCGGTCGTTGCTTACACGGTTGAAAAGGAGAATTGGCGTGGTCACACGAGATGATTACGTCTATGTCGATATATTGTTGTTGTATGATATGCCAAGAATAACTACTAGTGCTGTAAGCTCCATAATGATCAGGTCGATTGGGTTTCCGGAGATGTCGCCCCGAGACGTGGTAGGCACTGTCAAGTAGCGTGTCTAGCTGGTCATTGTTGCAGGAAGAGAAAGTCTTCGTGCCAGATTGACCAATTCAAGCGTTGCCTCAAAAGTAAAGGCGCAAGATGATCGTCAGTACTTCAGAGAAAGGATACAGATCTCAAGATATGATATATATTAGCATGATAGCTGTACAAGTATTATTTGTTGAATCTAAGTGGCTGTAGAATAACCCCAAACCCTTGAAACCTAGTGAATGATGAACCGACGTCGCGCTAGCGGCGGTCTTCATCGCAAGTCGCTGGACAGCCTTGTTGAAGCTGTCGCAGTCTCACGACAAACCGCCACAGCACCTTTCCCTCTCTGGCCTATGCGGTAACATCGTCGCTACATCTTCGACCATACGACCACATTCCTTGCGACTAGATTCGAGTGCGACAGGTGAGGTATCACGTCCGGCATCATGGCCGCAGAACAGACCAAGGCGCGCAAGCCAACAAAAAACGAGCAGCGTCGTGCGCGCAAGAAGCAGTCCAAACTCGAGGTATGTCAATTGTGCAATAATTTTTGCCCTTCCACATACTAACTCCGCGCCAGAACTCTCAGACACCGGCTCCAGAGACTGCCCATGATGCACCGAAGACCACGAATCCCGACGATGCCAGCGCAAATCTACCACTGCAACCTGTACAGCCTGCCAAGGATGACCCGATCCAAGACGTACCTGCCGTAGACACCGACATCACGATCACTGAAGATCACCCTCTTTACGCCCAGTTCCGCGACGTCTTCGCCAAGTTCCAGGAAGCCGACGAAGAGGATGCCGAGCAGAAGGAAGGAGAGCAAGATCAGGTCTTCTTCGACGATGACAATGACAACATTCAAGGCGAAGACGAGGAAGAGGAGACCACACAAAGGCTGTCGAAGAAGGCACGCAAGGCCGCGAACAAGCTGAGCATTGCAGAGCTCAAAGCTATCGTGCGCAAACCGGAGGTGGTGGAATGGACCGACACATCAGCACAAGACCCAAGATTACTTGTTAACATCAAGAGTTCGAGAAACGTCGTGCCTGTGCCGAACCATTGGTCGCTGAAGCGCGAGTACCTCAGCTCAAAACGCGGTGTTGAGAAGCCTGGTTTCGCGCTTCCGAAGTTCATCGTCGAGACAGGCATTTCTGACATGCGCGATGCTGTCCTGGAAAAGCAAGCGGAAGCAAGCTTAAAGTCAAAGCAACGCGACCGGGTGCAGCCTAAGATGGGAAAGCTCGATGTCGACTACCAAAAACTATACGAAGCATTCTTCCGACGCCAGACGAAACCTAATCTCACCAGATACGGCGAGGTATACTACGAAGGTAAGGAGTACGAGACAAACTTGCGTCATCTACGCCCTGGTGAGCTCAGCGACGAGCTGAAAGAGGCTCTCAACATGCCACCTGGTGCGCCTCCGCCATGGCTTATCAACCAGCAACGCTTTGGTCCACCACCTTCATACCCCGCCATGAAGATTCCCGGTTTGAACGCTCCACCTCCTGCAGGTGCGCAGTGGGGTTTCCATGCAGGTGGCTACGGCAAGCCACCACTCGACGACCAAGGTAAGCCTCTGTGGGGTGGCGATGTCTTTGGTGTTGCGGAGCAGGATGAGCAGGCAGAGCAAGCAGTGAAGGCAGCGCCGGTTGACAAGTCCGTATGGGGTGAATTGGCGCCACCAGAAGATGACGAGGAGGAAGAGGAAGAAGAAGATGAGGAAGAAGATGAAGACGACGAGGACGAAGATGGCCGAGAAGAGGATGTGGGTCGCGGCACTGAAACGCCATTCGCTGGCACAGAGACACCTGGTGGCATCTACAGCACAGTACCGACGGATATGGGGACTCAGAGCATGGCCGACGAGTTCAATCTACGGAAACAACGCCGGGGTGACGCCACAGAAGATTCACATTACCCTCGCTCTGCTGGTACCGTCCTCAACGAACGCTCTATCCGTAATGAAGGCTTCTTCGGTGGCGAGCGTGCTTACGACCTTTCGAACAGCCGTGGCGGACCTTCGATGCCCGTTCTTGGCTCCGAGCGTGATGACAGAGGAAGGAAGAGGAAGGCCGGCGATCTGGATGTTTCCGTGGACACCGATGCTCTGGAAAGGGACGATAAGCTGAGCAAAGAAGAAATCAGGAAAAGATATGAGGAGCAGCGTGAGAGAGAGAATGCAGGCGGCTGGTCGGGAGCAGTCGACCGTGATGATTTGAGTTCAATGATTGCGGAGGAAGGCGCGAAGAGACTCAAGAAGGACAAGGAGCGCGCGAACAGACGATGAAGGACGGATGTGAAAGGCACGGTGGATTTTCAAGATTGGTTTTGAGCGAGGAGTTCATGGGCATTTCAAGAATCTGGAAGGGAGAGCAGTGTAACAATATGCAGATGCAGGTCTGCACCACAATGAGCTGAGCTCTACAGGGACAATTGGAGATCAAGAAACGAGTGTATCAAGAACGTGAATGCAACCACCTGCGAATTCGAAAATATGAGACATCCGGACCATACATACTAACAGCTACGGCGCTACAATCTGCGATGGAAGGTGAGATCAGTCAAAAGTGTGAGGAAGCTGGCACATGTTTCAAGAAAGTGAGTGTCATTGGATATATCAAGAGTCTCAGGTGGAGGAGGATCAAGATGAGCTGGCTTTCAGTCACGTGAAAAGAATGCTTCAACGATTGTCACCAGCCCGAATTAGTTGAGGCGACCATGATTGCGACAATCTCAGCAACAAATATGGTGGCGCAATCTTGATATTGCTGGCAGCAGGACTTCGACGTTTGGAAGCCAGAGAGTGAGAGATCGGCACGTGAGAGCGAGCGAGAAACGCCAAGTCTGACCTCCGCGAGCCGATGGAGCATCTTCGCTTCGACCATCTTTTTGTTTACACGGCAACCGTCACAAGACGACACCACACTCGCTGAGTCGATACACGACAATCAGCAATATTACCACAGAGCAAGGACGGATATTCAGCGTCCTCGATTACAGCGCAAAAAATATTGCCCATCATGGACAGAGACAGAAGGTATGTTTGCTCGCAGACTTGACATGTGAAACGAAGAGATGTAGCGGATCGACTCCTACTACTGTTGGCTATACACTACTTTACTCTACGTCGCATTTGTCTTCGAAGCATGCGCGGTGCTGACCACAATACAGTAGACCGCTCGACATTCCGCCCGAGGACCGATACGGCAGCCGTGGTCAATCTTACCGCCCTGGAGGACGCTCTCCTCGTGCAGACTCCTACCGCGCCCGCTCTCCACCTCCAGCTCGTCGCGCCTATGTGCCCGCTCGTGGGCGCAGCCGCAGCCCTCCACCGCGCGGAGACACCTACCGCAGACGCTCACCCTCGCCCAGAGACAGATACCAAGCACCCAGAGGCGACAGCTACAGGTCTAGACCTCGTTCCCCGCCTCCTGTGAGAAGAGAAGACCTTCCAAGAGATGACCTGTTTAGAAGGGACCCGGAGAGAGAGCCCAGAAGGGACTTCAGGGGTGAGAGGGAATTCCGTGATGACAGGTCTTACCGTGATGAGAGGGATTTCAGAGATGACAGAGGATACAATGCTGCACGCTCGCCTCCGCGCTACCGTGAGCGTGAGCGGTCTCCGCTGCCTCTTAAGCGCACGCGCGAGCCTTCTCCAATTGGCAGCAGAGGACGGAGAACACCTCCACCAGCGAAGCGGGAAAGACTGGCTAGCCCTGGCCCAAGAGGAAGATACGACGACTTCCCTCCGTCCCGGAACGGTAGCCCACCGCGCCGTGGCTTCTCTCCCCGTGGAGAGCGCTCACCTGCGGCGCGTGGTGTGACCCGTGGCTACAGACGTGCAGACTCTCGCTCACCACTTAGAAGGAACGACAGGAATGATCCCAGAGATGTCAGTGATTGGCGTCGTCCTGCTGCCGCCCCAGCGCCTGCACCGGCGCCGCGCTCGCCTTCTCCACCAAGAGCCAGCAGACAGCCTTATGACGAGTTCGACGAGCGTGGCCAAGACTCTGTCGCTACCTCTCGCCGTTCCTCACCTCCTCTTCACAGATCTGCAGTTCAGCCTTCCATTGACGAGAGACCAAGCCGCCCAGCACCAAGAGATCCGTATGAGAGCCGGGAACCCTACCGTGCACCACGCTCACCAAGAGCAAGGGATCCTTCGCCGCCTCCTGTGACTGGGGACCGTGACTATCCCGCCGAGCGTTCGTATGACCAGGAAGACCGTATCCCGCCACCTCGCGAACCTTATCGGGCTGACGATATGCCAGTCCGCGCCCCGCCGACGGGCCCATCTAGTGGTTACCGCGCTCCCTCAAGCTCCATGGCTCCTCCCACTGGTCCTGCTGCAGCCTCCGTTTCTGTTTCTGCGCATGCTAGGGCACCTGCAGCTCCCCCATCTGGTCCACGTGGTGACATGGCTCCTCGAGGTGGTTTCGGCGGCCCTCGCGGTCGTGGTGGCTTCGGTGGTGACTATGCGCCTCGCGGCAGGGGAGGCTTCGGTGGCCCAGGCTATCGCGGAGGCAGAGGCGGTGGACCATCTCCGGGTGGCTACGGCCGTGGGCAGGGCTATGTTGAGCGTGATCAGCAAGACTTCTCACTGCATCAAGGCCCGCCTTCAGGCCCTCGCGGATCCTTTTCTTCTCAAGGCCCTCCAACTCCTTTCCGTCAGAACAGCAACTCCACTGCCACCACATACCCTCGCTCCCAAAGATTCGGCCCGAATGGTCAAGCCATTCCCGACACTCCGACAGGCCCTCGAGCCAGCGTTTCCGCCGCTGGCGGTGCTTCTGCACCTTACCGTCGTCCAACTGAACCATCTATTCCTACAGGTCCCAGCAATGCCAGTCTTGGCAACAACGCTATCCCATCTGGTCCTGCCAGTGATCGACGCCGCGAATCTGAGATCCACAACTCACTCAACATGCAAGCCGCCAACTCCAACAGCGGCGTTCACCCAGCCCTTCGAGACCTCCCTCCAATCATTCCTGGTGGACGCAAAGCTTCTCCTAAATACGACCGCTCACGCCTTGACAAGCTCAATGAAGAGTCAGAGAAGCTGCGCAGCCAGATCGAGGAGAAAGAAGCTAAGAAGCGCAGGGCTCTGCGCGACTGGGAACGCATGTCTAGGGAGAGTGAGACTGCCCGTGTGAGAAGTGAATTGGCAGAAGATGCTCTCAGAGGTTTCGTCGAAGACGAGGCTATGGGTGCTGCTTTCTGAGGGATTTTGAGCTTATGATCTTTTGTTGCAATCTGATGATCTTGGTTCTTGGTTTTGGTCTTGGGAACTTTTGACCGGTTTAGCGAGGTGCTTGGGGTTTGCTTTTGGATTCGGCACAAGATTTGCTGGGTCGGGTATGAGCTGCGTGTAAAGACTAGCTGTAATTTCGTAATCTTCGTCTCCTTTTCTCTCATTTGAGAACTCCCTTCCCCTGTTCTGCAGCAGGGTGGGTTCTATTCACACAAGCATCGTGGAATCACAGGTTCCACCCATACATGCTCGAACGGCATTGGCACGTTTTGTTCGAGGCCACTTGACAATCAACCTCCTTTTAGCCATCAAGGGCAATATCGCATTACCACGCACTTCAAGAGACTCTGGACTATTCGGTGCTACTGTGCAGCTTCCCGAGGAAGAGTGAGGTGTCGCACCACCAGCGTCGCGTCGCACGACCCGGCCACGTGCCGTCACTGCCACGCCGTCTTTAGGCATCCTCAAGGCAGTCACCCAGGGCAACGTGGCATCGCCACCTCCGAAGCGAACGTGAGCATTACAAGGGCCGATAGGTCACGTGTAGCATACATGTGCGTTGCAAGTCATACCACGACCTCGACACAAGATAAGTCCTCGACTTACCTCGCCTGAAACTCACCCGACACCACCCCTGACCATAATGGACAACAACGCCACCTGGTCCAGCGACATGAGACTACCGGGCATAGACTTGCCGCTGATGCAGACGACCGGGCTACGAATTGAAGGCGATGCAAGTAACTGGCACGAACATGCCATACCACTAACCGTCCGTGAGCGAGTCATGCTGGACCTGATGGCTACTCTTAAGAACAAAACGGACTGGGAAAGCAAAGTCTTCGACAACAGCATTGTCGGAAAATGGCGAGGAGAAGCCTTGTCAAGCAACAACGCCGTTCTGTCCGACGGGCAGACACTCTCCACAGGCGCGGATGTAGACGCCCACCAAGCCAACACTGGCGACGAAAAACTCATCTCGAGCAATCCCGCCAGGCAAAGGGTGATCACTGAGAACTTGTTCCGATACGTATGTTCTTCTGTGTGGCGTGATCAATATGACGAGGAGCTAACCCGACCCGCCCGACAGTGCATTGACGAGCTCCGCGACCAGGCAGCCGATTCACAGGCCAAGGGTTTCACGGAAGTCATGAAAGCGAACGCTGTTGCTTACATCTCGGATAGGAATGTAAGCCACGACACCAAGATGGCCTTGAGATCAGGCGTTGCGCCTCTGGAAGCTGTGCCGGAGAACAAAAAGGACTGGCATCCTGGTTCTGACGGCAAAGTACTTGACATCGTTCATCCCTCTCTTTTCCCATTGATCTACGGCACCTCAAGATACCTGCCAGAGGGTATCGTAGTGCTGGAAGGCTGTTCGGAGTATATTGGGATGGGCAAAACAGTGCCTGTCGTGGACCCTTCTCCGGTGATATACGGCTATTCCTTCAAACACCAGTGGCTTCCGTGCGAAGTCTACATTGGTCCAAAGGGGCAGGCCAATATCATGAGTTACATCAACAATCTGCCTCTCGAAGGCAACCGAGCGCTGTACGCTGCGGTTGAAGAGGTCATCACAAAAGCAGTCCCGATGTGGAGATACGCCGTGGGATCTACCATGTATGATTATGTTCAACCACGAATAATCATCGAAGGGGACGGCTATGACGGGAACGCTGCGGCAAAAGTTGAGGAAGACAGGAGGGAACTTGCGCGGAGGAAACGCGAGCGGCAGGCACAACAAGACGGAGCTGATGAGGAAGAAGAAACCAGCGACGACGAGGATGACGAAGATGACGAATACATCGAGGAATGCTACAAAAGCAAGTACATCATGGTTCCTGAGCCAGGCCCGTATGAACCACGGACGAAGGCATCAACGGATGAAGATATCGCCAACTTCAAGCAAGCCTTCTCGACGAATAACTTGCAAGTCATCGTAAAGCTCGCTAACATTCATTTGACTCCGGAGAAGCCGACTTACGATGGTGGCTCCTGGCACATTGAGGTAAGGGGATCGCATGATACGGCTACAGTTTCTTGGAATCTAACCACAATTCTAGGGCTTGAAAAATGAGCACATCTGTGCCAGTGCGCTCTACTATTACGACAGCTCGAATGTGACTGACTCTTACCTCGGGTTCCGTGAAAGTGTCAACGAGTCTTACTTGTCGGCGAACAAGTTCTCCGACTACGCGTATCCAGCTGGACCAGAGTATGGCCAAGACCACTACCATGCCTTGAGGGAGATCTATGGACTTGACGAGCCTGACACCATGGTAAGGAGCAGTTTTATGTTGTTCCGTGTTCTGCGGACCATTACTAATAACTGACTTTTAGAGTACTGCACTACAAGTCCTCGGCAAAGTCTTGACCTGTGAGGGCCGGTTGCTCGTTTTCCCGAACGTGCTCCAACACCGCGTCATGCCTTTCAAGCTGAAGGACGCAAGCAAGCCTGGGCACCGCAAATTGCTGGCACTGTTCCTTGTTGACCCAAGCATCAAGATCCCTTCCACAGCAATCATTCCACCACAGCAGCGCCACTGGTGGGCCGAGCAGATCAACCAAGACGGCGTGCTCAAGAAGTTGCCGCAGGAGTTGAAAGATCGTGTATTCGAGGACGTACGCGACTTTCCTATCGGCATGGAGCAAGCGAAGCAGGTACGAGAGGAGTTGATGGAAGAACGTAAGGCGCAGTTGCAGCAGCATGAAGAACACTGGCAAGCGTATGACTATTCATTCTGCGAGCATTAGCTCCCACGGTAATGCTCTCAGGGCAGAAAGCTCAGCCGGCGAACCTGCGACTCCCACAGGACGGGCGAGTAACCCTGTAAGGTGATGCAGTTTAGAGAGCGTGACACACGCGGTCATAGATAGCCAAGCAAATGAATACCGACCGATCAGCACTGAGCACCATTTCGTGATCGAGCCTGCAAGATGGCTGGGGCTGGATATCAAAGACACAAAAAAATTGAATCATGTTTTCTGAATAGGTGCCTGGAAAAATTGCCATTAATTACAAAACAGAAGTATTTCCAAAGAAAGGCTCGCTGAAAAAGCAGATCATCAAATCACACTATTCCTCAAAATCAGACTTTCCACCTCGTCGGCCGCCTCCCTGTTGCATCTCAGGCTGCGAGCCAGCTCGGTGATCGACGCTAGCTCTTCCCTTGTGATCTATGCTCAACTTCTTGCCTTCAGCGCTTGAAAGGCCAACACCGCCCAACTTGTCTTCAGGGATGTTTCGCCCATCGACCAAATCGGCATCGCCAGCCAGAACATCGGTAGCGCCCATCTTCGTTCGTCGGATGTCGAGAGACTTCTTCGGCTTCTTTGCTTCCGCTGCGCGTTTGGCTTCCATTGACTTGCGGCTAAGCTCGAGGTCTCCGACTTCTCCCAAGGCTCCTTCGTCAGTAACGTCGATGCCCAGCTCCTCCTGCTCGTGCTTCTGCTGGATTCTCTTGATGGCTTCCTTGGTCAGATCTTGGCGGAAGATGCGATCGAGAACGTCCTTTTTGCGGGTACGCTTGTCGCCAATGGAAATTAAGATACCGGCGGCGATGTTGCAGCAGATGGAGCAGGACAGAATGGTCGCAGTCAGAGCCTCAGGACGGACTCTGTAGTCGATGGACCAGGTACAGGTACCCAGCGCAACCTGGAAAATACTGTGGAAATCGAGAAGAACCACGATAGCAACAAGCAGGCGAAGCGGGAATGCGTGGTGTGTAGAGGTCTCATGAGGCTTGTAAAAGGTATGTGTTTTGGCGAATTTTGCTTGGTGATATTGCAGACGCCTTTGCTCGGTCGGAGTGAGCACTGTGTATTCGTATCTGTCTGCAACGTCGGCTGCTGTCGATCCTGCCTCAAGGTCTTCTGCTGCAGCGCTAGACCGACGCGCAGGTAAGTCGTTGTGATCTTCCAGTGCAGGCAAATGCTTCTTTTCGCGTAGCTCCCAGGTCTTGTGGTGATATTTTGCGATGTAAATCATATGGTAGGTGTCAATAACGCGGAAAGGTGCAAGTCCATCACCCATGATAGCGAAAAGAGCAACCAAAGTCAGATCAATGATGTTGATGATGTAATCTTGCTTGCCACCAACGTAGATCCATCCGATCAAACAGAAGACCCATGCCGCACCGAAGAGTGTGATTAGGGTGGCGTAGACTGTGACAAACAAGCCAAGCGGCTTGCTTATGTATTTTCCGAAACCTCGCATGCTTCGCTTGAACCCTTCTCTGCGAGAGTGCAAAAGATGGCGAACATGATCATTCAGCTCGTCGAGATCCTCATCGGACCAGCCTTCGAGTCGGACGCCATGAGGTAGCACAGCATAGTGCGATTCCGTCAATTGAGAGGAAACCGAGTTTCTCCTTTTTGAGCTGCTTCTTTGGACCAGATCCTCACCATCGCCTGCATCTGATGGTGCTGCTGACATCCTCACAGCGTCGCTTTCAGGCCGAGAGGCACGTGTGCCAGCCCGTGCGCGAGGAATGCGAACTGTGCCGTCCTCACCCTTGACTCCATAGCCAGTATCTGCACCAGTACCAGCGCGCTTTGTGAGATCATACGTCGGTCGGCGGTTCACCAAGCGGCCCAAGTCTGGCACGAACAGAGAGTTCTGCATGTTGGTGAGGGTGCCAAGAGTTTGTACTTCGGGGTCTAGAATTTGTTAGCAAGAAGCAACATTTGGTTAGTTGAAAGCAGAAGTACATACCAATCAAGTCTAAAAGGCTCACAACATCCGCATCGTATTCGCTGTCAGCCGCAAGTTCCTGTCGGGGAGGTAGAACGCCACTCCTAAGTCGTCTCAATCCTCGACTTCCACGCGCAGCGTTGCCAGCACTGTTGGAAGCCTGTGCGCCACTTTGAGAAGTATTTGTCGCTGACCTTTGAAGAGCGTTCAAGGGGACATCGCCTGGGCGAGAGCGGACAGGCTCAAGACCACGCGCTTCCTGCGCAGCCGTGGCCTGGCCTTCGACGATTGAGGGCATGAAAGGCTCGGCAGTGTGCTGCCTGGTCAAATCATCCTGGCCTAATTCGTGCAGTGTTGGTCGCTGAGGTGCTGACGTACTACGTCTACGACCGGCAGTGCCTGGGTCTGCAAAGTCACGTTCTTCAGGCACATAAGAGTCGGAGCCACCTGATAGGGGCCTGGTCACTGATGTGCTTGAAGGGAGGCGACGGATCCTGATGCTTGACGGCGTTCGCATACTCTCGCGTGAGCCGCCACCAGGCATGAGAGGTCTCCCGGAGGCGTTCATTCGAGGGGTGCTCGGGCCATTTTGAGGATTTGAGTAGCCACGCGCCCGACTGCCTGAATTAGATGGGTTCATTTTGTTATTTTGCTCTGGGAGCCAAGTTTGGCAAGTAGGAGCACCGTCGCAGCGAGTGCTATCAATTAAGCTACTAGGAGAGGCCTTCCAAGGGTTGCCTCAATATAGGAGATGCAATTGCCACAGGGTCTCGATAAGATCAAGACGCGTGAAGAGATCCTTTCAAGCGTGGCCCCAGAGGGCGGGAAGCGTGGCAGTGGATTCCGGCTGCATCCGGGAGTGGCCAATGTCCAAGGAGATATCCAAGATGGTCGTGAAGTATGCTTCAGAGGCAGAGGTTGGTCCACGGGGAAGATGTTGGCGTGTGGGGAGAAGGAGAGTCGGGGTCAGGACTCAAAACATGGTGTCGCGGTGCAAAGGCGCGAAGTTCAACAGGTATGGGGTGAGCGAGCGAGGCGAGACGTCAGAGTAGGTTCGAGCGTCAAGCTCGCAACGCCGCTAAAACCAACTTAATCCCAGCCGCCGATCCTCCAAGCGACACCTCCTGTGCTCTAGTCCTGCTATGTGACGAGCGTAACCGCCACCCGATTGCTTGTGTTTCAACCACTGCCTTGGGCATGCTGGCACCGCTCTCATTTGGCGGATTACCTTGCTATGCATGATACACTGTGTGCATACATGTGTGTGCCTCACAAGCATTGCGTGCGCGGCGTCGGCTGCTCACACCCGCTTCCACGATGGACCCCGAACATACTGCCGAACCCGCTCCGTTGCTGCCCGCCAATGTAAGCATTTAACGGCAGCTAATGCTGAAATGATGAGCTTCGTCTCTGCTGACTACGAGCATGGTGGCGCCGTCGAGCCGCCACAGGAGAAAGCTATCGCTTGACGATGACAAAAGACGGAATTTCCAGGCGGAACAAATTTGACATCATCTATACATGGGGCTGACGGCAACGAAAGGAGATTTTCATGTTGATTGTTGTTTTTGACGAGTGGAGTGGTAAATTGCTTGTACTCTCTGCTTAAAGTGCCGAGCGCGCGGCCACGGACTTTCCTCCGCAAACCCCTGCAAACAATCTTGGGATCGAGCGATGTTGCTATCAATCTTTTCTGAACAGTCAGACTTACGCAGCTTAACGACGATCACACGAGAACTCTTCATGTTGCTATCAGACCTGTTGTTCCCTCTCCCAGTCTTGTTGTCCTTGCATGGGCGGGATCGGCCGCTGCTTCGGCGGCGCCTCCAGATAAGCTCCCAGTCTGCTGCATGTCAGAATCGCATGCTCATGCTCGATAGTAGCTTCAAGGGCATGACAAACCTGTTCATAAACATATCCTTGATGGTGAACCTCGAGGAATACTTGCCTCCAGCTCTCTGGACAACGAAATTGCCTGGAAAGCCAAGGTCGAATGGCTGAGCGGCCTCGATCTCATCAACCTCCTCGTCGGTCAAACTGATGCTCAGAGCCTCGATGTTCCCCTTCAGGTGGTCTACCTTACGGATGCCGACAATTGGAAAGACATATGGCGCTTTGTGCATAATATATGCAAGCGCAATAGAAGTGATCTGGGTATTTTTCTTCTTCGCCAGCTCGTCCAGCTTTGCGGCAATGCGACGGTCCTTGTCGTTCTGAGGGCCCATTTTGCGACCCTCGCGTTCAGCAGCATTGAATTCTTCTTCGCTCTTGAATTTCCCGCGACCGAGTGCGCCCCATGGACAGAGACCCATGCCCTCTGCTTCGCACATGGGTAGGATTTCTCTTTCGAAGTCGCGGGTACCTGCGCTCCATTCGCCTTGATAGACACAAAACTGTGTCAAGCCATGCTGACGAGCATCTGTAGTGCGTTAGCGGCTTTCATTGTTGATGACTTTTGTTACTTACATTCGTTGCACTTCACGACCACCCAAGCTGGAGCATCGCTGATGCCAATGTACAACACCTTCCCGTTCGCCACAAGATGGTGCAATGAGTTCATGATCTCCGGCACGGAAGCGGTGAAGTCCCAGGCATGTACCCAGAGCAGATCGACATAATCCGTCTGCAACCTTTGCAGACTCGCCTCCAGTGCAAGCTTTAGATTCTTGCTGGAGTTGCCATTGAAATTGCTTCCCATCTTGCTACCGAACTTGGTGGGACTGGTAAACTTGGTAGCCAGAACAATTTCATCTCGATTGCTGCGCTCTGCCATCCACTCGCCAATCCATTGTTCAGATTCACCCATCTGGTAGACGTTGGCTGTGTCGATGAAATTACCACCCTGCTCGTGGAAGTGATCGAGAATGGCAAAGCTGGTCTCCTTGTTGCATTCGCCCATGAACGACGACCACGATTCGCCAAAGTTCATGGCGCCCAGGCATAGAGGAGAGACACGGACTGCTGCCGTGGGCGACAAGATGCGGTGGTAGCCAAGGAGGCTGGTGGGCTTGGGAGGCTTGGGTGCAAAAGACATAACGGATGCTGGTGCTGATGGAATTGTGTGCGTACGAGAAAGTGGAGTCTGAGTCGTGATTTTGATGTTGATGTGGTGGTTTCTTGTTCATGATGTGAGCACCATATGTTTATATAGCCGCTGGTGAGCGCTCTGGAAGGGAAGCGGTCTTACACTAAACTCCGTCTCCTCGCATTGTGTACCACACGAAGTGTAGACCATAACTTCTTGACCTCATTCTTGCTGCCTGAACTTGGCAGCGGGCAATGCGGAGGATTGTGGCATCAGGTGACGACGGTAAGTTAGTTATGGTGCCCAACTAACTTATAGTCTGACCTGTGTCTGTAACGTTATGTTGGAGAATGATATTCACCGGTAAGTTATTGAAGGCATGGTCCCTTTCCAACAGTCTGGTTCGGCACTGTTAAGTTAACCTTATCCGTGTGGCATGTTTGTGAGCCATTTCAACCAGCATGGGGGCCTAACGTACCATGCGGCATGATGGTCAATGCCATCGGCTGCCATTCTTCCTAGCCGGAGCTTGTAACCATCTGCGCGCTCCGTTTCGGCTGCATGTCGTCTTGGAAGCGGAGATCACTTTATCTCCGTTGACGTGCAGCTGAGCCCTGGATTCTTAGCACCCTTGTCTGTTAGCTCTAACGTTAGCGTTAAACCGACATGTAACTTCAAGCGTTCTCAATGTTCTTCAAAAAACTTGATGTAACTCATCTAACTCAGCGATACAGTCTGTATGTGCACGTGACGGCAAATGAGCGCTTTGATCGTACCTGCCTCCTGTCGCGTCATTGACTTGATCCCAGACACTTCACTGCTCCATAGTACGCAGGAGGCGAATCTTTTCAGTCACCGACGAGAGCTGAGCTCAGTTCGGGCATTGATTTTGTTGGTTGATAGGGAAACATGGTCAAACAAGACCTCGATTTGTTGAAACGCTGATGTTTTTCCTGCCACCTTCTTGCCTGGAAATCTGCGGCCGCCATGTAACGTTAACGTTACGTGAACGTTGACCTCCTCGATTTGACACGTCAAGATCTCTGGTCATGAACGAAACCTGGGTTCTCATAATGTTGACTTAGAGTGTTCTTTTAAGTTGACATTGACTGGACGTCATGCGTCGGATCAGAGCGAGGATTTTCGAAAATTCCGGTCGCGAGGAGATTGAGCAGATGAAAATTCGTCCATAACGTTAACATAGAGACTGTTAGTGTTCCATGTAAGTTATCGAAACGGCGTTATTGGTTACGATGCTCCCGAATCAACTTACTGCGGGTATTTAGTCGAACACTGAACTTGATGATTCCCATCGGTAACATGCTGGTAGGGGTTCTGGGATGGTAGGGGTTCTGGGATAAAAATAAGGTTTCAAACTTTAAAGAATTTATATCTCTTCAAAATATAGAGTAAACGTCTATAATTAGTTATATATAAGAAATATAAGTCATTATTAGCTTATAAACGTGATCTTATATTACGAAGTTACTTCATCAAAAGCATATCAATTTATTAAAATTTTAACTTTATAAGAATAAAACATTATTAGTTATCGAAGTTATAAGCTTATAACTTATTATATAAATTATCTATTAATATGTAAGTACTAAAGTATAGTAATATAGTATATTGAATTCGGCATAAGCTATATCTTAGTTCGTATTTCTATTAATTAAAAGAGATATGTATTTTATAATATATACAATCGAAATAAAACTCTTACTTAGCCTGCAGCGCGTCTTCACAAAACATAACGTCATAAGAGGGGTAATGGAATGGCACGGGTAATGGAACGATTAACCGAGGTTAGTGAATATATACTTCTCTATCTCGTTCAAATTCCTTCTTCCTTACCTATACCTTTATATACTAAATCAGACGTGAATGATGCATTATCAGCACTAAGGAGCAATCCGGACGTGTCGATTTCGCGTATTGCGTGTCGATTTAACATTCCGAAAACAACCCTCTATTATCGCATCAAGAATCAGAAGTCACGAAAACGACGCGAGATTAAGCACTAACACCTAACTCGAACTGAGGAGGGTATACTCGAGAAATACATTATTAGGGCGTCTAGGGGGGGGGGTCCCTATCAGCCTTTAAACCTTAATTATCCTCGCCGAAGAAATCCGGTTTGAACGAGCCTCGAATCACGAAAACAACGAATACCCCCCTATCTCACATCGTTGGACTAAACGCTTTAGAGCGTGTCACCCATGTGTCAAAGCGTGTTTAACACGTCCAATCGACGTATCACACACTGCGGCAGTCGAATATATAAAGGTTGAGACCTATTTTCACGATCTCAGCATTACCCTTTACGAAAACGAATACCTCCCCGACGGCATTTATAATGCTGATAAGACTGGTTTTTTAATTAGATCGACTAGGGGGTCTATTGTTCTTGTTAATTGCTTACTTAAGCTATGTGGAAAACGACAGCCTGGCCGACAGGAGTGGATAACGTCGATCGAGTGCATTTCAGCCTCGGGGGTGACCCTGCCGCCGACCCTTATTTTTAAGGGTTAAAATCTTAATTCAGGCTGGATTCCGGACGAGGTACCCCCTAATTGGTGTTTTATTATGTCGAATAAGGGCTGGACTAACGATTTTATTGGTTTTAAGTAGCTTAAGGACCATTTTGAACCTTTAACTCGCTAAAATGACGGAAAACGATAACTCCTTATTATCGACAGCTATTCGAGTTATATAACCAGTGATTTTATCCGGTTTTGTATGGCTAAGGCTATCGACTTGTTCCTACTACTCCCTTATACCTCGCATGTTACGCAGCCTTTAGACGTAAGCTGTTTTTCACCTCTTAAAACTGTATTAACTTTAGAGGTCGATCGGATATTTCAGACTTTTACGCGTCGATTGCCACGTGTCGAATGGACTTAGGCCTATATTCGAGCTAGGACTAGGGCCTTCAGATCCGGTACTGTCGAATCAGGCTTTAGGAAGGCTGGTATATAACCATTTAATCCTGAGGAGCTATTATCGACTTTAGACCCCCCCCCTAGGACCCCCTCCCCTGAAAACACGATTTTGACGCGACCTGAGGACGTACATTACATTATTGACACGAATCTGACGCCTACGACCCCACGCACTTTCTCGTTTCAACAGCTAGTTAATCAAGTCACAAATGACGAAAATATAGCCTCTCCGACTCGAGGCCTTATTACCGATTTGATCGACTTAGCTGAACAATATAATACTGACGCGATTTTGACGTATAGAGAGCTGAAATTAAAGGACGAGCTACTTAATGCGCGTAAGACGTGTAAAAAGGGGAAACGCATTGCATTAGAAGGAAAATTCCTACTAACGCGTGACGATATACTACACGCTGTCGAAAAGGCTGAAAAAAACACCCGGAAGGTTAAGTCGAAAAAACACAAAAAACGCCAGCGTAGGGCTATACCAGCTGAGGACGTTAAAGTTATTAACCTTAACAATAAATTGGCTTGATTAGTTTATTGATTAAGGCGTTAAGTCGAGCGTTATTATTGATTTAAAAAATATAATCGGATTTTCGTTCCATTACTAGTGCCGTTCCATTACCCCTCCCATGACGTTAGATGAGTAACCTGTACATTTACTCGAGTCATACGCCAAGGTCTAAGATCACGTCTGGCATGCAGCGCTAACTATGGTACCACAGATTTGCTAACTTAACTTACGTTAGCTTGGGATCGCACAATCAAACGGTGATTCGGGAAAATTGAGCCACTGCATAACGTTACGCTGATTGAATCACGTCAGAGGGCAAAATTCCGCCTGCAGGAACTCGCAAAACAGCACAGGACTGCAAAGTTAGATTAGCATTGCATGTCACAAAGGTTTGCAGGCGGTCGCGCTGAGCTTAAGTCGAATAAGTTAGACTCAGATCTCGCGCGCAGCGCTAAGCGTGGGGCATAAGCTTGCTTGATAACGTTAATGATGCTCATTCGCATCTCAACTGCAGTGGAAAGCAGAATAACCCATTTCTTTTTCTGGTCGACAGAGTAACGTTAACGTCAGAGCAAGGTGCGTTCAGTTGAATCATAATTTATTACGTTAATCTAGGTGACTTGGAGATTCAACCTAACGTTAAGTTAGTTCAATCAAATCATTCAATCTTACTTGACTAAAGTCACGCGATTATTTATCGAGCGACTAGCCGTATCTATCGAGCCAATCAAGCACTAAGCCCCACCTATCGAGCATCGAATCAACTTCAAATTACATCATCTTTAGCACAACCTGAGTCAACGAGCATCATAACCACCGGAGTTCTCTATTTGAAGTCCTCACAATCTTAACGTTAGCACAATCGATCAGACAAAACTTCACAATCAAAGTCACAAACGTTGAGTTGACTAGATGGCGATTTTTAAACTGCAAGTCAATTCGAACTCAATTAGAACGTCAAATCATTGATGGGTAAGGGTGCTCCGGACTATTCGTCAAAGTTGTTGTTCGAAAGTGTAAGTTATGTGTCCCATCATTCCGCCTCTTCTTGAGAAAGCATCGCACGACGTGAAATTAGGAATCGCACTCAAGATTGCAAGCATCCGGTAATGTGACTAAGTTCAATGTAGGACGGAGGCGCCTACGACTCTGAGGTACAAGGGCGCGGAATGGGAGGTCTTAGCGGATGGCTGGAGTGACATTACGGCTTGTTTGAGGTAACTAACGTTGATTATGTTGACGATTCTGCCAGCGGAAGCGCGACGAGGAGTACTCAGCTGATCCAAAGGTGTGGCCGCAAAAAATTAACTTAGCATTAACGTTAGTTAGCTGCGACTGTCTGAGAAATTCGAGGACCACCTTGGCGTACGTTAGCTAACTTACCAGGAAGGCGGATTGTCGTTCTGCATCAAACGGTCATTGAGTTGGGGAAGGTCTCTGTCGTAAGTTAAGTCACTGCAGCTAAGTAAACTAAATTTGGAGTACTTCTTGGCTTGAAGGTTCGACGTTTGATGCTGGTAACGTAACCTAGGTAAGTTGTTAGTTGGTACCTTAGAATGTTTTGGCGGCGGCAAACAGCTGGTTGCACGCCTCTCAGGCGAATTGATCGTTGCGAATGTTTCTTGAGTTAAAATGCGAAAAGTCGATTTAACGTAACGTTCGTTAATTCTTTAATGACCAAGCTGTCCAGCCAAAGCTTGAATGACTAATGTACCATGCATGAACTTATTGAATGTTACGCATTATTCCTTTGCATAAGTTAGCTCTGCACAAGCAACAAGGCCATATAATTCAATGTTCTTTGAATTTTTACACACGCTTTTCTCACTCCTGCCAAGTTAACATTGACTAACTTGACATTGACTTGACCGTCTATCAGCAGAGTATCGTCCTCGGGGACAGACTTCAGTTGCAATTTTAGCTCACCCGATCAATTACAACAAAGTTCATTTAACGTCAACGGTTGCCGCTGAGATGTCAGAGCACACTCGATGAGCACTTACGTCCTGTCAAGCTCCGGCCGTCGGTGTTCCTCTAATAAATATTGAGAGTTCCCGCTGAACTGGCAGAGATCTCTCGAGGGACCCCAGGTTGCTCTTGATGTCCTATCTTCATCCTACCTGGTCATTCAGCAGTGACACTGCCGCTGAGACCATAGAAGACCTTGGACGAATCTTAAACTACTAGTAAAGTCCTTTCCTCGACGCTCGCCTATGCAACAATGACAGTGACCGCTGAGATGCCAAATTTAGAATCCATAGGTTAATTGACGGAAGAGTTTATTCCCTGGTCAGCGTCCAACATCATAATAAACTACGTTATTGTTACACACGCCTGGACGGTACCAAGCTTGCTATCCAAATCAATAAGAGAAGGAGGCGGCCGGAGCAACAACAATGCGGGACTGCAGATGTGGAATGACAACTTGCGACTGGCATGTAAGTGAATCAACTTGGATTTGAGGGC
Source organism: Cladosporium sp. VS III D KN 1 (assembly GCA_019775635.1). Lineage (NCBI taxonomy): Eukaryota > Fungi > Ascomycota > Dothideomycetes > Cladosporiales > Cladosporiaceae > Cladosporium > Cladosporium sp. VS III D KN 1. The sequence goes on from JACWFN010000004.1 coordinate 1,040,964, forward strand.
CAACAACATGAGCTGGCGCGAAGGAGCAGTTCTTACAAGCATCCGAGAGACGACCAAGTTAGGCGGGCGAAGGAATGATGCATGAGGCAAACCCGCTGCGTCAATAGTGGCTAACTTATAGTCACAATGTTCGAGCGATTTGCGCGCAAGTTATTTCCCGAGTCAATCCCGTGCAGAGGGGCTGAACAATATCCTTGAGGTCGTCATCTGTGCCGGGTAACTTAACGTAACATAACCAAATCCTATCAGATCATTCGCTATGCGCGCGGAGAAGCTCAAAGAGTAAGTGGACGTTAAAACGTTTTGGATGCGTCCCTCCGTTGAAATGCAAGGTAATTAACCAACTTCCTTTGGTTTACGTCACTCAAAGGAGCTTCGAACATCAATCGCGTCTCGGGTTTGCTTGTCCATCTTCAGAGATTACTGTCCAAGTTAAGTTAATCTAACGTTAGCTCTTTCACGCGAGCTGAATCAACAAACGTCAGACACGTTTCGAGAAAATCAACGTTTGTTTAAAGTAAGTTAAGCTATAACTAACGTGCTGGTAGGGGTTCTGGGATGGTAGGGGTTCTCGGACGAAAATAGGGTTTAGAATCTTAAAAAATAGATATCTCTTTATATATTAGAATTAGAGATATATTCTTAGCTATAGAATAGAAAACTATATATATATTACTAGTAAAAAGAGTTTAAGGCAGTTTAGCCTATTATTAAATAAGTTATTAATTTATTAAAATTATAAATTTATTTTAAGAAAATATTATATTAATCTTAAGTGCTTATAACTTTTTATATAAATTTTATTCTAATTATTTTAAAATAAATGATAGTAATTTAATATATACTAATCATAATTAGCTAACAATTTAGTAATATATTAATAAATTGAATAAGATATTAATTATTTTATTTATAGAATCGAGCTTAAACTCTAATTACTATTAGGTATATCTAAGTATGCTATATATATTCTATAGAATATTACTTCTTTTTAGATTTAAAAAATACGAAAATAATACGAAACTAATACGTATATAGCTTTAATTAATACTTTAGATGCTTAAATTATATATAAAATATAGTATAAATTAAATCAAATGTAGAATAGGTATAAAACCTTAATTACTCCTAAGTACATTGTAGTACACTAGGCGTATATTAAGGAATACCCCCTATTCTTTAACTCATAAAACGCGAAATTAACACGAACTTAACATGTAGATTGCTCTAATTAAATCACTAACAAGTTTAAGCATAGTTAATTTATTATATGAATTGAGAATTATTATTTAAAGCGTTTTCTATCAGTTATAAGCGAAAATGCTTATTACAAGTATAATAGCTAAAAAAGTCACTTAAACAAATAAAGCTAAAAATGTCAAAAAGATATAGATATTAGGTTGTTATTAACTTAGATAATAAAGTTTATATATTTAATAATGCATTAATCTACTCACTTATTCAAAATATATATTGACTAAGGAGCTATGTATTGTTTAAATTTTCAAACCTTAAAAGTGGTCCGGTACCCCTACTGGTCCGGTACCCCTACCAGCACGTTACTAGCACGTTATGGGCCTGCAAAAGTCCGCGCCGGTTCTCTCCAGGAGTAAGATTTTTTGGAGTCGATTGCGCTTCAATTGCGAGTCATCAGAGTGAAGGAGCGAGGGGCCAAACAGCTATAGTGGCTGCTTCAAGACTTGAGGCGCTTTTGACCAGGTGTGCTTCGGCGTGAAGAGGTACAGTCGGTACTCAAAAGTCTGCGCATAGCATCTCAGTGGCAATTATCCTCTCTGAAGAGCGTAATAGTAGAATATAGGACTATATTAGCATTTCAGGATTTCTGAAGTATTCCCTATCATTTATATGAGATATAGCTCGAAATTTGAACTTATGTCTGCTGATAACGTTACTAGTACAACATATAGATGTTACTCAGAAGTCTGTATATATCATCTCAGTAGTAATTTTCAGTATTAGATACACGACATAGAAGGGTAGGACTATATTAGTTTCTAGAAGGGTTTTAAGAGGCTTCTACAATCTTAGCGAGATTGAACTCAAATCTCAAGGCATGCGCAGATTTATGAGCTAGAACTGTAGGAGGTAGAACAAGGAGATACAGTCTAGCTCATAAGTCTGCGCACATTTCAATGTCGTATTCTGCTAGTAATAGGAGATATAGCTCCAAACTATGAGCTGTTTGTCATAGAGACGACAATCGATACTTTGATAATCTGTAAGCTAATAAAGTCCTACCCTCAGCTCTCGTCTTCTTACAAGATAATTGCCGCCGAGACGCTGTTCGCAGACTTTTGGATACCGACTGTACAGTCGTTACTCAAAAGTCTGCGAACAGCATCTCAGCGGCAACATTCATCCGAAATAGGCGGAAGCTCAAGGCAGGACTATATGAGTACTGTAGTCCAGAATTTTTAGAGTGTTCTCCAGTGTCTCTATGGGAAACAAACCAGGCTTTTGTTCTATATCGACTGGTACTGGCATAATAAAACATCGAAACGTCTTTGTGAGCTAGAACTGTAAGTTACATAGCCAGCTCTTGCGGTTACCCTCGGCAAATCCTTCCGACAAGCTGTCCCTTGGTCGCTTGTCGTTCGAGCCATGCGGTGCATGCTCGAGCCTTGCGGGGAAGATTGCTTCGACAGTTTGGGGAATCTTTTACCTCAATTTTCTTGCTTATCCCCCTTTTCCGACCCACAACGGTGCCATTTTGCATCATTTCCACTGCCACCTTCAAACGCAAAATCTGGCTAATATCCCGATCAGACCACAAAGCATTCGCGAACATATCGTTCAGAGTACACTGAGAGCTCGGAAGCGTGCAACACCACACCGTCTCATTGCCAGCTGAAACACCGTGTCCATGTCCATGTAAAACTTCACCGACATACTAGGCTTATCATCCATCCGGCTGCGGCGAACTTCCTAACGCGACTCGATTATCCACCGCTCGCTATGGATTCAACGTTTTCATATCGTCCAACAGATCGCTCCTTGCCATCCAAAGACGTCAACGCGGACAACATTGCAGATGCATACGTAGCGTTCATCCTGTACTGTAACTCGCATTTCGACCTCGACGTCGATACCAGCACACTTCGAGCTCAGTTCAATACTCCACCTCGAAGCGATAACAAAGAATTTGAGACTTTTGCTCTATGGGAGCTCATCGTCAAATTTGATGCTAAAGGAATCAAGACTTGGGGTCAGCTCGCCCAAGACCTCGGAGTCGAGCCTCCCGATGTCTCCAAGGGTCAATCCGTACAAAAGGTACAGCAGTATACTGTCAGGCTGAAACGATGGATGCGGGCCATGCATGTTGATGCCTTCTTCGAATATCTTCTCGGCAAGGAGCACGCTTACTTTCTTGATATTCCACACCCAAGTCATCCGTATCCTCCCAATGGCAGAGACGGTGTGTTAGTGGAAGAAGACACAGCCATCAGGGCTCTCGATCCATCTTTCAAGCCTAAACGTGGTAGAAGGAGAAATTCCGAAACCGAACAAGATGTAGAAACCATCGAAAATCCTAAGCCGGCTCGGTTGCTGGGCGCCTTCGCTGCGGACGGTCAATCTCAATCGGCGTATCCGAGATCTGCAATCCCCATGAGTGGCCATCCAGATGGGCAACAGCATGATCCCTGGGCAGCGGCTTCTGCAATGTCTCAGCAACAGTTTGCTCCATGGTCGACTTCGCACGCAACTCAGTCCGCTATCACGCCCTCTTCCGTACCTCAACATCTCAGATGGCAGACAAACACTGGCCCGTCCCTCACACCAGCTACACCGCATCCAATGACTGCTCTACCTGGCAGCTCGATGGCATCACATATCGATGCCGCATTTGCCGATGAGCCCAAATCTGCCATCACCCCGTCAGCAAAAAGGCGACGTCGACATGGTCCAGCAGTGTCCAGCGCTTGGCCTTCGCAAAACCCTCCTGGAGCCAAAGCAAGAGGTAGACCACCAGCATCGCGTACAACACAAGACGGGCCGTTCTCGACGTTCCCTTCGAACCCTAGGACTGGTACTTCGCCAACGCCACAAGACGCCAAGATGCCTGCACAAGATTCAATACCGCCTGATATGCCACCTCCACAAAGTGCAAGCTCCACTCGGCCAGGAAGACTTTCATTGCAGGTCCCTCAACACACGGGAGGTCCCATCCGGCTAGCAACCCCTCCACCACCTACAGTCATCGTCAGCGGCGATATCAATCCATCTGAGAGTGATGATCGGAGCATGTCACATACGCCAGATCCAATGCCTATGTCTAATACACATCACCTTCAGCGAGTGCCGCAGAGCGTCCCCGGTTCAGAGTATGAGATGATTCCGGGTCTGTCATTTGAGACACTCAAGCGTGCTTTGACGACCAATCTGCTCCGCGCCGAACTTATTGGCCGACAAACGCGCTTGACAAGTGACGCAGCAAAACGCCTCGCAGATGCTGTTCTTGAACGACTTTCAATTCCTCGAACAACAACTTCCAATCCAGGACGTGATAGCATCGCTTACCTGACTGCATCGTCCTGGCTGGGTCTTGGCGACCAACTGAACATTCCTCTTGGCCCAGCGGTCGGACATGCCAAGAAGATAAATCTCACCCGCTTCCGCAAAGATGCTGAGGGGTATGAGGAAATCGTTGGACCGGACGAGGACAATACCGGCGAGCCATTGCGAGAGGTGTATGATCTGTACTGGACAGCAACACAGGGAACCTGCACTGGCAGCTTTTCCCTCAGAACTCTCACATTGGCACCTGCCGAAATCCCACGCCCAGAACGCTCAACAGATCCAGACATTCACGATGCTGTCTTGCGTGCAGTGGTGGAGACGTCGAGGAAAATCTCCAACCCGCCAGATGAGGAGATATTCCGCCAACGCGCGCGGAAAAACATGGACAGGCCATTTGAACAGGCAGGATATCGCGATGGTAATGGCGACGATGACGATGGCATCAACTGGAAAGCGCGATGCAAAGCTTTGGAGTTTGGAACACTGGTAGCCCAAGGCGAGATGATGAGATATAAAGAGAGGCTGATGGAGGAGATTTTGAATGTGCTGCAGTAGATACATACCCCGTCGTAATAAGGACAAATCTTAAGCCAAGATCATGGGCGACCGCAGACTCCAGATATTTAGTACCCAACCATGCCGGCTCCCAAGCTAGCTCCAACCCAGCTCCATTCCAACCACTGCAGCACTTCCAAGAGCTTCTCGGTGGCCTTCTGAGCTTCGTTGTACTGGCCCATGTTGGGCAGCGGCACTCTCACGCCGACAGTCTTGCCATCCTTTGGCGCCCAGTAGTTCTTCATGTGCCCGCGAGCGAGCAGGACGACAATGACTATGCAAGGCGAAGCTGCGTAAAGAGCAGACGGAGGCAAGACTTCCGGGAAGAAAGTGAGCGTGAGAGACACTACCGACGAGAGCAGGATCTGGCAGTTGCTGTTAGTCATGTGTTTCTGTCATTTGTGATGCTTTGGGCACGCACTGTAAGAGCTCCAGAAGTCTGAGTAGCACGGGTCTGGGCCAATTGCTTTGCTGCTTCGTTGGACCACTCGGCGAGCTTCTCGCTGGTAGCCTCATAGGTTTGGAGGTTTGTGATGGCAATGTAGGAGTGGTATGCTGCGTAGCCACTCAGGAAAGCCTGCGAGAGGTGAATCACACGCATGAAGAGTGACATTGTTGCGAGTGGATTGAGATGGTCTGAGCAGGTCGATTGCAAGCAAATGAAGTAGTGCAGATTGCAGTAACAGAGCAGAATGAACAATTGTACTTACACCCCACCGAACTGGTTATTTATTGACTTTCTTGAGGCGAATGACGTGAAGGCTTGCCTCAATGGTCGAGCTTGTGAAGGCGGCGGCGGGGCTTGCCGAGCGTGGAGCGGAGTGCTCGCAGCTCGCGCCAAACCTTCTTCGGATAGACAATCAACAACGCTCACGCAGAAACAACAACCGCCCGCGCGTGAGCGTCGAGCCCGCCAAATCCACACACCACTTGTTACGCGCCGTCGTGCTGCTACAACCGAGCGACTGCATACGCACTTGGACACAAACATTGATATCACCGCCGTGTGCGCGCGCTCACTTGGATATTACGCGCCTCGCGCACCCACCGCTTCCATTGGACTCGCGACGAAAGCTGGACAAACTGGATCCGGAGAAAGAAAACCGCATACCGCGCAGCATGTCTGCCGCGACTAGAGATAAAGATGCTAGGAAGAGCGTCGGGCGGAATACGCCTGGCCGGCGAGGACGGACTGGGAATCAGTACTTTGATGTTGGCAAAGTTGGCCGGTGAGTGGTGGTTGCGCCGAAGAACACATGAGAGGCGGCACTGACGGCGCGATAGTAAAACCGGAATTGTCCTGATAGACACAGGCGTTCGCGACGAGTATGGCATGGAGCCTATGTCTGGCATTTTCTCGTCGCCCACCTCGCCCGAGAAGCAGGCGCAAGCCACTTCGAGTTCCAATGCGATGGACCTGCAAGAAAGTACGAATACTACCACGAACAGGCCTTCGTCTGTCCCCAGCAACTACTTCGTGGCTAACATGCCATATCGCACAGGCTCAGCGCCCGATGTTGACGAAACGCTACACATGCGCAAAACACCGCGCTTACCGCCTGCGCGCGCATCCACACCCAGACATACAAATATTGGCTCTCCCAAGCGTATGTCGTCTGCGCGTCCACAATCGCGCAGCGCGAATGTCAACATGGCCAGCGATATCAGCCCTCAGCGTGCTGCGACGCAACCGCCAGCAAACCGAGTCTTGAACTTCAATCGCCAGAACCTTCGCGCGGATACTGGAAGCCCTTTCAAGCCAACGCGTGTTTTGAGGCGATCATTTGGCGGTGCGCCGCTGGAACGGTCTGGTGAAGAAATTCCGACCAGTAACTACAGTAAGCCCGAGTTACCTGCCATGGAAAACGAGGTCATCCAGGCCGATGCGGGTGATTACAGCGACGACGATGATGTGGGAGGCGGAGCTGAGGTGTACATGGACGATGCACACGATGATACACAGCATCAACCAGAGGATCAATTTGGAAACGATGCGCCGCTTATGTTCAACGATGATGACTACTACGACACTCGGGACGATGCACATGACGCTGATATCACACAAGCTATGGAGCACGCAGAAGCGGTCTTATCAACCACTCCTTCAGCAACTCCATCAAAGAATCCTGCCGGGCGACCGAGAAAGTCGATCAACTCCAGCGCCGTTCAGCGTAGCCCTCAAGGCGCGAGCGCCTCTTCGAGCAGGAAGCGCAGCAGACAGCAAATCGAAGAGGATGAACATAACGACGCCAACGAGACTATGCAAAGCATTGAGCAAAGTCAAAATGAGGTTTCACATGTTGAAGCTTCGTCCAGTAACCCTGCGAAAAGACCACGGGGTAGGCCTCCAAAGAACAGAATCTCTGTGCTGCAAGACACGACCGTGATTGATCCAGACCAATCGCTTCAAAGTATAGAACAAGACGACAATGAAGCGTCGCAGATTTCTACGACAACAGACAGTGCACACAAGAAAGGACGTGGAAGACCAAAGAAAAACGATGTTACAATTGTGCACGACAATACCGAGCAGACTATCGATGCCACAAACATAGCTCATGGCGACTCTTTCCTTGCTCCTGTGGACGAGCATGACGAGGTTGAAGTTGCGCCAGCATCTCCTGTCACGAAGGGCAAGCCTGGTAGGAAGCCTAAAGCACAAAAAGCTACAAAGTCCAAGAAAGCGCCCAAAGAACGAGACCCGAATCAGTCAATGCGTCGCACGCCATCCGCTAGCCCCGGCAAGGCTGATCGCGATCGCAAACTGAACATCACTACTCCGTCGAAGCGCATGGGAAGCGTTAGTAACGTGAACCTGCGAGCATCGACGCCATTTGAGGATGCACACCAGCGCATGTCTCGTTCTGGCCGCCCAATTCTAGCGCCTCTGAAGCATTGGGCCGGCGAAAGCTACGTGTGGAAAAACGGCGAGGTCGAAGGCATTATTCGCGCTGACGAGGTGAAGACCTCTGGTGGAAGCAAGAAGAAGCGGAAGTCAAAAACAACGCGCCGAGTGGTTCGCACCGGTAAGCGTGGCAACAATGATCTCGATATCATCGCCGAAGAAAGCGACACGGAGAGCACAGTTCCGGATGACTGGGAGGAGCAAGTTGGTGTCATAGCAGGCACCGTCGCCGCTTGGGACCCGTACGCTCAACAAGGAAATCCGGAAGATCCAATACGTGAAGGTTTGTTAGCATTTCGACCAGTTTTTCTTGCACACACTGACAGTCTCGCAGATATTGCATTTGCATCGTCTTCTATCGTGACCCGCGATGTTGCCGGATCTGCCTTCCAATATGCCAAGATAATGACACTTCCCTTCTTTGGCTCCGGAATCGTCGAGCTACCGCCTGAGGGATTCAAGCGTGCAAAGAACTCCCGCAAGATGCAGATGGTGTTCTTTGTACACGTCGGAAAGGTCTTGGTAACGGTTGGCCCGCCTGCAATCGAGCAGAACGGAGCGAATGACGCCGAGACGAACGAGTTTGCTATTTCCAAGGGTGGCGTGTGGGTCGTTCCCAGAGGTGAGTTTCCAATTTTTCGTTTTTTCGTTTCATCTGCATCCCATCGTCACGAAGCACCCGCTCGCACCAAAGCCATACTTTGGGAACGAAGAGCGGTCAGACGAATCCGCCAGCTCATCCTCAGAAGATGCAGCATTGGGAGAGCGGTGTGTGCGACCAGCCGTCGGAATAACCTCAGCATCGCACCAGAACACCGCACGAGCTCTGCGTACTGTTACGCGGACGCCGCCTCAATCTCAATGTGGCTTTCAGGAACCGTGTTGCCCTTGAACCGACGGCTTTGTTCGAAGGGTTACATCGCAGATGGCAGCGCGCGTGTGTGCTCGGTTGCACGGCGTCCTGGTCCGTTGCCATGGAAGTGTAGGATGTCGTGCGACTCTTGACTTCCGTGTGGCGGCCGCGATACCTCCCACCTCTATTCGTTTACCATTCATGTCGCTGCTGGGGAACCAAATACTAATTCGCGTGCATTTATAGGAAACAACTACTCAATCTCGAACGAAAGTAGCACAAAGAGTGCCCGCATTTTCTTCGCGCAAGGCTGCGAGGTCGAGCCTGAATCGTCGTCATCGCAGGAATAGATGGAGTCTTCGTATCCTTCTTCGAATTTGCAACGTTTTCTCCTTCGGTTGGAGTTGCAGCAACGCACTTTGGCTCTCAATGGTCACGAGTCAACGAAATTTTGGTGTATTGAGTCTTGTCCTGTCTTGCTATTGAATATGCAGGACGTTTTGATGGCGCGCTAGATACCACTATGAATTTGTCCAATACTGTCTCTTCACATTGATGTCTCTTCCCTCCCAAGCACACGTGACGCGCGTTCATGATGATGTTTTTATGCGTGCTTCCCTATGAACTCGAAATGCAGACGCGCTAACGCTGACACAACTCTGATCTCTAGCATCGCCACTTCTGCGAACCAACTACGGTCAATGCTCTTTTCCAGTGCATCTAGAACTCCTCGTCCTCATCGCTCATAAGCTCGTCATCAAGTCCCAATTCAGGGAAGTCTCCAACCTCGACTCTCTCCGCACGAAGGAATACACCGCAGTTGGGCGCGCAAGAGAAATACTTGGTTCCGTTCACACTTCCATCGTTCTTGCCTGTAGGCTCGTCCAACGTGACGCCAACCCACGCTCCCACGCTGCCGGGAATTTCTGGAACTTGACCAACGAAAGCCACGACGCCGCGGCGGTGGTCGGTCGAAGGCAGGATGCGGCAGCGGAGGCCTTCTTTGATGCCTGTGATGCAAATCGCGTTAGCATGTTCGTCTTGTCATGAACGATTGATGTTTTCGGCTGGATGCTGTGAATTTTGAGCAACAGTTTTACGTACCTCTGTCTTCGACTTCTTTGAATGAGGCCTCAATCTTTGCCTTTTCGATTTCAGGCGCGTTAGGGTCGAAACGACCGAGTTTCTGTGACTTCTTCCATGCGAGGACGCTGTCGGTGCGGGACTCATAGTCTTCAGTGCTCATGTTGTACTTCTCTACCGCGGATGTATCGGTGTAGTTGGGACGAGCGCCAGGTGGGCGGGTGTCGACAATCTGTTTGTTGAAGCTAGAATTAGCACTTGTACAACGTGTCATGGTTTAGCATGTTTAGTCGTGATCTGAACATATAGTGATCGATCATGTCTCGAATTGTGGAGGCACTGCTTCCTTAGATCACGAATGTGGCTGTCACGAGATACTGCCCCAGCATCGATGTTGACGCTTCTGCAAAGGAGCATACATGTGGCCGCGACCACAATACACAAACGAGAAAATCGCAGTCTTTCATGAGTTCGTGCCACATATTGCAACATACACGAATTGGAGGATGAAAAAACAAAAACGTCGCGCCTACCTTGAGCTCAGCATACGCCTGCAAAGGCCAGGCTGCAAGAATGGTTGACTCTTCATCCGCAGCCTCAATTGGCTGCGCCGCCTGAGATCCAATCTTGAGACTCAATTTCTGGCATGTTGCTGGCACACCAGTCACAGGCTCGAGACGGCCTTTGAGCTGCGCAATGGTCCATGAGGGCGATATGCGACGCTCTGAGGCGGAGTTCTCAGACACAATGAGCAGGGGAATGTCTTGAGCGGTGGCCATGTTGTATGCCGTGGTGTGTGCCGTTGCGCGGATGTAACACGGGCAGGTCGAGTCGACGATAATATGTCCTTGCTCACGGTAGTAAGCCGGTGATTCGAAACCGTCAGAGAGACGAGCTTAGAGTTGTTCTAGAAGCGTGATGTGCGGCGTTAGCTGCGTTCCGCGATTGTCAGGGCGTGGCGCTTGGTTCGTACAGAGATACAGGGCCCGGCGTTTCAGTGTCAGACCAGTCTGTGTGTCTTGATCGCCGGCAAATTGCGGTATATGTCACGAAGACGCAATCTTACGCCCAAGCAGCTGTCGGCGTATCACAGTGCGGAGAGTGCGAATTTGCAGGTGGGCAGTGAATCCGTTTCGCAGGCATGTTGAATCTCTGGTGAAGCGAGAGGAAGTTCGTGCCAAGGCAAAACATCGGGCGACAATTATCATGGAAACACTCATCAGTCTAGAACGTGGGCACAGCAGGACGTGAGGACAGCATGTTCGCAGAATACAATGGGACTCTTCGTCATGACTGCTTAAGAATAGCGATGGTGCGGGTTAAGCATGAGACTACATCGACGTACGTGCTGGCCCGGACAACGATGTCACTGTTACAGCCCTGCGAGTACAACGGGCACGCATGGTCCTCGGCCGAACTGGGTTTGAGAATAGAGATCAGAGATCAGGCCGACCTGCGGCTAGGACCATGCGAGTTCTAGATCGTATCTTGCCAGCACGCCACTTACTACAGACATGTTAAGAGATGCGTGTCATACGATGAACCACAGAGCGTCGACAACGGTCACACAGGGCCAGCGCCGAACAGCTGCATACTGCACGGCGATATGACGCCTCGTCATTGTCGCCCGAGACAGCGAGCAGCGCATCAGGGCGTGGCATTGCTATTGCATCGCATCGCATGGGCAACGAGCGATGGGATGGGCCACGAAGCACCCGGGCTTCACCGCCAGACTGCTCGCATGCTACTCGCCAGACCGACAGGCAGCGAGGCAGGGAAGCGTGGGCATGAACATGTTTGGCGCTCCTCCCGCCGCACGCGCAGCCTGCCAATCCCTGAAGTGCATCAATAGACCCTGCTGCGGCGGCGTGGGCCTTGCTTAAGCGACATCTAACAGCATGCTAAACGCAGTCTGCAGCGATGCTCCCTGAGACCCTGACGACTGCGCCTTCATGGCCATGAATGCCGCCTGCTGTTGCTGTATGCGCTGGGCATACCTCACATACGCTGGCAGCGGCTTGCTGGACCAATTGCCGGCTGCCTGACTAATAATCTGCTATAGCCCGGCGATGTGCCAGACGCCGTTGCGCCTCTGCTCGCTTGGTCCAGCCGCCAGTGCTCTCGGAAACCCCGTGACCAGCCCTCGCCCACCCCACCGTGTGTTCGTTCGTCCGTTCTTCGCTTTAGGCTCCTTCATGCAGATGCTGGTGGACCTTGCCAATCTCACGAACGAGCGATCTGTGCGCTGCCCGCATACGCTAAGCCCCGGACATGACTTGCGTCTGCGCCGCTATCCTTGACAATAGCAACCGTCGACCCGCTCCCGTCGCAGTGTCGGATACCTTCACCGCCGGCAGCTATCCGTCTTGTGCGATCAGAATGCCATTGTTGAGTCTCGACGTCAAGTTAGATTATCACAATCGTGCGAAACTTGACTGCGACGTGCTTGGCAGACGTGAAGTCCCAGACGTCTGAGAAAGGCATTCCTCACGAGCTAGGATTCACAGAACCACGCGTCAGTCACGAGCCCCGGCATGGTCTGGCCCTCACGTCGTTGGTGTCACAGGGCTATCTAAACAACGTCAGTGCATGCACACTCTAAACTTGTTCGACCTCTCGCTACCGGACCTCTCCTCCGGCAGTTCACCGCTAAGTCCCCTGCATGTGCATTCCGATCTCTGGTCCTTCCAGTCCTGAGGGAGATTAAGCCTCTCTAGACGAATCGCGCAAGTGTCGCCTTATCGGCATAGCATCGGCATGACTTGAGGCAGATGGCGAGTCTGCGAAAATACGCTTGTAACTGACACGTTCGCGGCTATAGCAATTGTAGATGCTTGCTGGTAAGCACCAAGATGTTTGATGCGTGCAGGCCGCATGTAGATCTGCGTTCTCAAGCGGTGCCAGATCATCACGCCTGTTCCCGGGGATCTAAGAACAACCAACACCCTTAGCTCGAGGCTTCCGCAACGTCGACCTGCACCAATGGCAGAACGTATTCACCGCTTCTCGTGTCTGTCGGCGGCCGCCTCTCCGCCCCGAGTCAAGCCGTGTCTTACCACGTCACTCCACTTGCACCATCCCAGCTACTGGAAACTCGAGGTAACGCAGCCTTAGGGTCGCACCTACTATTGCTTTGCCTCGTTTGCGGTGTGTGGGATGTTGGCTCACTAATAGCATGCCGACGTCACAGACTTGTGGCGCAAGCGCATGAGCGTAGATCGGCCGCTACCATGGTTGCTTTAGCCGCGCTGTTCGATATCGAAGAAGCTACATCCCGGTTACGAGCCCGAGCCGTTGTTTTCGACAAATTGTGCTGGTCCTGCTCCAACGGTTCCCCAGCACAGCGCGAAGCTATTTTGATTCCAGAATTTGGTTCGGCGTACTGGAATTTCCTTGATCCTGTGCTCGGTCAAGCTTGCTGTCATCAATGTAGGCTCGCCGCTGTTTCACCCCTTGCACCTAATGCCATTGCCCGAGCTTGAGAAGGGTTGGTTTCCATCCTCACGGCACCCGCCACAGCACGCACGGTTTCTCATGCACTGTACCCACAGCACGCACAGGAGGGTGCTCCCGTGCCTGGCGCGCTTGCACATCAACTGCTGCCCATGCCTCCATCCCTGTTGCGGTCTTAGATCCCTTCACCGTCGACTTCCAGTGTGTGGTCTCGTGAGCTAGTGTTACGTCAAGTCTGGCATTCCCGACCGCCAGTTGAAACTACACCTACTCACGAGCCTTACAACAGTCTTGTCCATTCCTTGCCTTTGCTGCATCAGTAGTCATCATTGTGATCAAAGCACCCTTCAATTTACCGTTTCAGGACTGCGTTCTTGCTGGGATAGGGCTGTCCCGCACGATCCTGGGCTGTTTCTGACGACACGCGTTCATCAAATCGTCTCACGTCGTTGGGTATTCATTTCGGCATTAACCCAATCATTGCCCGACTTCGAACTCACAAAAAGAAACGATCCGCCGGGTCGGACCAGTCAAAGTCAGAAGTCATCACCAGCAAGACACTACCGTTCAATCATCGGTATACAATAGTACCTTCGGTACATCAACGACACGCTTCACGACCCATCACGATACATCTTACGAAACGACGCCTTTGTTAACGAAACACTGGAACCCTGTGCCTTGCAAAGCAATCGTCAGGCTCTTCCAATACGACTTTACTGGCATTTAAGCCAGCAACATCCGTCACCGTGGATATCCATACCCTCCTGGAGAGGCCTAGTGGTCCAGCATCGCCGGGTAACGCAAGTACATCTTCCAGAAATTCGTCTGCAAGCAGTACTGGGAGAGACAGCGCTGCAACATCAAATCAAGCCTCGACAGCGCGCCCAGTGTCATATCCCGGTCCTCCAAACGCTATCAACAACGAATTTTACCACCAGCAATCCCCTTCACAATTGCAATACCAAAGTCAGTTGTACCATCACGCAATGCAGGCTGTACAGTATCACCAGCCGTACATGCCTCATCCGCAGCACTATCCACCTCCCGGCGCTGGATTCCCTGGATATCCTCCTCCTGGCATGGCGGATCCGCGTTTCCCTCCGCACATACCAGTGACCCACACCAGCACGAGCAACAAGCGTCTCGCCGGACCTCATCCTGCGGCGTCGCCTGCGAAGAAAAAGCAGTCGAAATGGACCTCGGACGAAGACGCGTCGATCATCGAGCTCCGCGGCAACGGTATGAAGTGGGAAGACATTTCCAAACACTTGCCAGGTCGCAGCGCGATCAGCTGTCGTCTCCGCTTCCAGAACTACCTCGAGCGACGTTCAGAGTGGGACGAGGAGAAGAAGAACAAACTCGCCAGGCTTTACGAGAGGTATGTTGTTTGCCCATCGCCTCGATATTCTTGACCGCATGCTGACGAAGAACAAGCAGATTCAAGAAGGACATGTGGGAGAAGATCTCTAAAGAAATGGCTCTACCCTGGAGGGCGGCTGAAGCCATGCACTGGCAGATCGGAGAAGTGGAGATGGCTCAGCGTGCCAATGTGCCCGTCTTCCATCTCGCTGGTCAGCAGAACACGAACACGACCGCTGGAGCTCTGCCAGACAGTAGATCCAGCACGTCACCTGGCTCTGTAGCGAGTGGCCCGGCATTCGGTCCTGGGTACTCGCACGCTCATTCGCATACACACAACCATAGCCTCCCTCAGGTCTCGCATCCGATGCACGCGTCGATATCGCCGGAACAAGTACGGATGGTCCGACGCAACAGCGGTGCTAGCTCGCCTGGAGCGAGCTCCTTGTTGAGACACAGAGCGGACAGCGCACGTTCGTGCCAGACACAGGCTTTCACACCGAGATCTGCACCTGCTTTACCACCCTTGGGAGAAATCACCACGCCACAGTCTAGATGTCCACTGCCACCGGTCGTCACATCGGCAGAGGCTGCGAGGAGATACTGATTGGTTGGCTTCGATCTTATAGAAGGCGCGATGGCTAGCGATGGAAGGTTTTGGTCTACAAGATGACACTAATGAGGGAACTACATCGGATCCAAGATGATCTGAGGACAGACGGGAAAGCATAGCGTGGTCGATTTTATCGTTGTTGTTTGTTTTGCTCTGATCCAGGCATTGCAGCGGCTGGGCTGTACAGTACCCCAACGTTCACGAACTTGACGATCTTAGCATTGGGTGGTTCTTACGACCGAATAATAAAGTTTTCATTTGTCATATTGCTTTTCTATCATCACTTGTGCTATATGTGACCTAGACTTCAAATGTCATGAGATGTGTATGGCGTGAGTTGTTGTAGTACTTGGACCATGTGATCCCGAGCTTCGGCCGGAGACAGAACTCCACTCAGGGAAAGTCGCTCTACATCCATCGTACCCTGAAGGCGGGCAAGCTGTGTTGTATAGCCACAACAGCTCCTCAGGACCTAAAGCTCGTGCGGATAGCTATACTTCTGATGGAGATCTGATATGTGTATCAATCTTCCTGTACGAATTGAAACCAACCAAATATAGCCAAGGATCGAATCACTTTCGTGGCAGATGGAGGACGACGGCCTGGACTTGCTGGGCGACAGCTTGTTGCAATGGGTGCGATCGTTTGACGGCGTGGGCGAAGTACAACAATGGCGAGACTTGAGCGATGGGCGAGCCCTGTGGACCATTTTGCAAGACGTCGACTCAGACTACTTTACGGGTGCCCTCCCTGAGCCGGACCTTTCGCCCTCTGACGACTGGACTCGGCGGTGGCAGAACCTGAAGCACGTGGACAAGCAAGTCTCGCTATACTACCGCGATATCTGTAATGGACAGGAACAGCTCGGAGAGAACAGGCCCGACCTCAAAGCCATTGCGGCCGACTCGTCAGTCCGGGACCTAGAAAAGCTGCTTATGGCAATCATCCGGTCGGCTATGACTAGCCCTGAATCGAACCAGCGCATGGCTCCGAGGCTGATGGGTTTGGGAAGAGAAAGAGCGATGGCTATCGCGGGCGAGCTCAGGGCTATGGAGGAGAGCGAAGCAGTGGAAGAGTCGGAGCCAGTCAGTCGGGAAGAGTCGGCATACCAGTCTGAGGCAGAGGCGCCAGAGGATGGCAAATTGAATGGCGGCAAAGGAAACACTGGGCTCTACAGCGATCCTCTGCTGGAGCGCGAGGAGGAACTGCTCCAGGCACAAGCAACAATCGACAAGCTACAGGCGAATCATGCAGTAGCACAGCGTCAGTTGCAAGAGCTCAGGCAAGACAAGGACAGGCTTCAGGAAGCTTTCGACGCATATCGTGACGATATAGACAGTAGAGGCAAGAAACTGGATGGTGGCGATGCTGTGAAGAAACTCCAACGGCAAGCAGACAATGATCGCGCTTACATCGACGATCTGGAAGCACAGTTGCAGACATCACGGAACGCCGTAGAGAAATACGAGCGACAGATTCAAAAGCTCAGAGATGATGCCGAAGCTGGTCAGAAGCTACGTGATGACTTGCAAATGCTACGAGCAGAAAACGGAGACTTGACCCAGAAAATCAGGGCTAACGAGAATCTTAAGAAGAAGATTCAAGCTTTGCAGGAGCAAGAAAGGTTGAACGGCCAGCTCCGCGACGAACTAAAGACGTCGAATGAGAAGCTCGAAGAGCTTGAGAAGATGAAGCAGATTCAAACTAGCTTGCAAAAAGAGATCATTGAGAAGAGTGGTCTTATTCGGAATCAGGAGTACCAAATCAATGAGCTTGGTACCATGAGAAAGCACGCTGTGTACGACTCCGGCGTGCTCGCCCAAAAGTTGGAGGCTGCTCGCGAGCGACATGAACGTGATCACGAAGCGATCGAGGAGCTTCGCCAGAAGCTGCAAGACCACAACATTGACGATGACGATGTCGCGCCGAAGAAAGATATGAACCGTGAGATCAAGGCTACCGAAGAAGAGCCAAAGCGTCCAGTGCCCAAGACAGACGAGAGCAAACACTGGGCCGAAAAAGTCGAGTTACTCGAAAAGCAGCTCGCAGCGTCAGACACACGCCTCAAACAGGCTGCAGAGCGAACAGACGCTCTCGAAGAAGAGAAACGCAACCTCCGGGGCAACGACGCGGAGAGGCTCAAGGCTCAGCAGTTGGCGCAAGATCAGGAGACTAGGATCAGTGAATTGCGTAAGCAGCTCGATGCCGCCTCCAAGCAGCCGCAGAGCACGACGGCTTTGACCCCGGATATGGCTACGCTGCAGCGCGAGAACCGCCTCATGGCTTCTGCTTGGTATGATGTGACTGCGAGGTTGCAGAACAACGGTGTCTCGCTCAACAGGCGCAAGCAGGAGCCCAAGAGTTGGATAGGGAAGCAGAGGGCTTTGGTTGGCCCGGGAAGTAGCATGGTATGAATGCTTTGGTTCTATTGAGGGTTGTAGTGGAGGACTGACTGTTTCGCAGGCAACAAGATGATTGAAGACAACCTCGGACATGACATCAAATGCATTGCATATCTAATAATAGACGCGACATGGTGCAAAGTCGAAGCATTTCAGCAATATACCCTTTTGCGCGGTGATTAGCAGTCGCTAGGAGATACAGGGAAGGAATCATGACCCAAGAAGCTTAGTCTGAAACGTTTCCACACCTCTTTGCCCCAAGTCAAGTGTGTATGGGGAGGGACATCTAACAGCCTAGGCCAGCGATTGCCAGTCACTAGATCTTATGCGCCAAAGTGAAGTCGAGGGAGTGTTGTCGCGTTGTCCCACGTGGCAGGCACGACCTCGCGCGGCTTCCCTTCCCGACCTCGCGACTGCAGCCCGCGATTGCCCATCTGTTTTCTTGCCACCGCACCTTGCACTCATAATCTCTTTCCATCCTTTCGCTCCTTACCTTTTCCAAGACCACCCACTCTCCTTTCCTTCATCAACGCAACCGACCGAGCGCCGGCGCTTGTGCATCTTACCTCGATCGAAGCACCCGCGTGTTTACCTACCTCTTACTCCGTGCTCTACAGCCCGGCGACCCGTTCGCATCCTCGCCACGTGAGCCATGAGCTCACCGCAGAAGAGATCTGTGCGCTCGTTCGATGTTCATCGTGACGAGAACAGCTCTACGACTCACAGCGTACGTTTGTTGGGATCGGCGCGATGTGGCTGAAAACAAAACCTCACTGACACGTGCTCATGCAGGCCGAAATGAGGCGCGCCCGCCCGACTTTGCCACTCCCACTTACAACCTCCAAACTCGCCAACAAGCTTCCTCACGAATCTTCACAGGTATCCGCCCACGCTTTGTCACAAGCCGACCACTGCGCTCACGCTCACGCTTCACAGAAACTCAACCCCGACGCCAAGGCTGAACAACACGACGACGTCCTCGGTGAACTTATGGCCAAGCTCAACGAGCAGCAAAACATCAAGCACGACGGTGGTGTCCCGCTCGCCGACGATGTCTCTTCTCAAGACACTGACCCGTTCGCCAACACCCCCGCCGCCGGCAGTACTGGCACCTCCGACAGCAATGACACGACCGCTATGGAGAACATGAAAAGACAGCTCGAGCTTGCCACCGAGCGCATGGCGCAGATGGAGCTTGAGCTCACCCAATCTCGCGCTCGTCAGGCCTCGGAGCAGCAGCCTGAGCTCACTCAGCCCCGTATCCATCGCGCGACCGAGCAGTCGGCCAGCGCCTCCTTCCCCTCTACTTCTCAAGGTTATCCTTTCGCCTCCCTCGGCGGACCGCATGTCACCTACAGCAACAACGACTCCCGCCGCGCCAGTCCGTTGGATTTGAACTCTCAGCAGCAGGTCCTTGCCATGCATGGCGGGTTCCAGAGTGGCACGTTGGCGCCGCCACCTCTCTTCACTAGTCAGAAGTAAGTGAAAATTCTGTCAGTATGCATCAAGTCGGCTTTGTACTAACAGTTTCCAGTGAGGGTCCGCCACTACTTGGTCGTCCGTCTTCCGCCTTCGCGTCGCGTCCGGTTCGCTTGACTCCTCCGCAAACACCCTTCAGCCAGAACTTCAACCATGCTCAGCTGAACCAGATCTACGGCCAGCAGGCCGCTGCGACCGGCCCGCCGCTCCAAGCACCCATCGGTACCAGACTTTCGCCGACGGCCTCTGACTTTTCAGGTCCATGGCCGATGCCTGCTCACCAGCAGGTAGCCCAGCAAGGGCAGCACTACATGAGCACCGTTGAGCCATTGAACTATCGCCGCTTGCTCGACCGTGACCAGAGCTGCAACTGGCGCTACATCGTTGACAAGATCGTGTGCAGCAACGATCAACAGGCATCCATTTTCCTCCAGCAGAAGCTGAAGCTCGGTACACCAGAGCAGAAGTTTGAGATCGTGGAGGCTATCATCGCTCAGGCCTATCCTCTTATGATCAATCGTTTCGGCAACTTCTTGGTTCAGCGCTGCTTCGAGCACGGTACGCCCGAGCAGGTTGTTCACATCGCACAGGCTATTCGTGGCAACACTCTGAACCTCAGTATGGACGCCTTTGGATGCCATGTCGTCCAGAAGGCCTTCGATAGCGTGCCCGAGGAGTACAAGGCGATCATGGTCCACGAACTTCTACGTCGCATCCCCGAGACTGTCATCCACCGCTACGCATGCCATGTTTGGCAGAAGCTTTTCGAGCTCCGTTGGAGTGGTTCTCCGCCGCAGATCATGACTTACGTCAACGAGGCTCTTCGCGGGATGTGGCACGAGGTCGCGCTGGGTGAGACTGGCAGTCTTGTCGTCCAGAACATCTTCGAGAACTGTCTCGATGAGGACAAACGTCCTTGTATCAGCGAGGTCCTTGCCAGTATTGATGTCGTCGCTCACGGCCAATTCGGCAACTGGTGCATCCAGCACATCTGCGAGCACGGTGCTCTTCCGGACCGCAACCGTGCTGTCGACCACGTCCTGCGTTTCGCCACAGAGTACAGCATGGACCAGTTTGCCTCCAAAGTTGTTGAGAAGTGTCTGAAGATCGGCGGCTCCGACTTCCTTGACCGCTACCTCGATGTCGTGTGCGAGGCTCGTCCTGACCGCCCTCGCATGCCGCTCGTCGACATTGCCGGTGACCAGTTCGGCAACTATCTTGTTCAGTACATCCTCGCCAACGCCGATGCGCAGCGCCGTGAGATCGTCGCTGCTCACATCCGTAAGCACATGGTCTCCCTTCGTGGCTCCAAGTATGGGTCGCGTGTCGCTATGCTGTGCTGCAACCCAGCCTACACCACACGCCCTGGTCCGCCAGCCGGAGTCAGCCGCAACAACAGCCGTTACCCAGAGCAGGCCGGCTTCGATGCTGGAGGTCGTCAGTACAACAACACCAGCACAGACCGCGGCTACATTGGTATGGGCCGTGGCGGCAACTACCGCTGAGTCATGTCCGTGACATGGTTCAATTTTTCTCATCGCGCAGTCACTTCCGCACTACTTCTGGATGGCATCACCAAGTTCTATCGCTCCATCCTCGAAACCATCTCGCATTGTGTCAGCAATCTACAAAAAGGAGCTACGGCTCCTAGATTCATCCTCGAACTCGTCGCTTTCTACACCCGAAGCTAGCTTGGGATCAAACTCCCATGCTGTTGGATTGGACAAGTATCTCAACGTCTGGCTTACGCTTCCGGCAAGCTTTTACCCTCTTGCATTATATCATATCGCCATGCCTGCGATTCGGTGTGCATTTTCTGGAGCACATCTCTTCTGTTTGTAATGTGTATGGTTTTCTTTTCGTCGGCTGTATACTATGACACAATGGCATCCATCTCACGCTGGAGGGCAGAGTTGACTGTTGTAATCGTAGTTAATCTCACAGAAGAAAGTAATAATGGGAATTTCACTTGTTTGCTTGCTTACTAAAGGTTCTTCCTTCAGTCTTAAGTGACACATTTTCCTGGAATAACTTCATGTGTACATGTTTCACGTCTCTGACCGAATCTGTAGGAATGCCTGAACCACCTCTGCTCTACCGTCGTCCTTCTCAACCATCCATCGAGCTTCCTCCCATTTCGCTTCCTCCACAAGTCCACCCGTAGTCTTGTGCGTAGCACTATACAAGCTCCGATAAACACCCTGGCAAGGATACGCCACCAATCCCACCGCCGCAGCGCTCGTCTTCGCCGTCAAACTGACCAGTCCCATCGCCAGCCCTTTTGCCACGCCTTTCGCGCCTTCTCGCTTCTTTCTTGCAAATGTTTGCGAGAAGATGTCTGACGCGCCTTGTCGAATTCCGTCTGTCAAGGATTGAGCTCCGACGCGCGAGCCGCTTTTCCAATCTGTAATTGGCGCGTGGTGGGAGTAGGAGGTGTCGCCGTAGAGTTGAGGCAGGGCGCGCATGCCTTCGGTGAGGGCTAGGGGGATGTCGAGGACGATTCCTTTGACAGGGCTGAGGAAGAGGCGGGTGGTTGTTTTCGTTGCTGTGGTGGAGGGGCGGTTTCGTGTTGATTCGGTGAGCGATAACGGTTTTGGTGTGATGTCTCTTTGTGCGAGATCTACTGCGGTTCGTTCTGGTTCCGAATGGTCGCTTCCAGTAGTTGGCTCTCGGAGTTCTTGTCTGGGAGACATGGATTTGATGAGGTTGAGGTTCTGTGCTTTCGATGCTCTAGATATTTGGCGCGCCTCTGAAACCACTTCCACGGCAGCTCGCCCAAATGAGCCAGCTGTCTCGAAAGAGGCAGATAAGATTGCGGTGATGGGATCCCATCTTTTAGGCTCGATGTGGAACGGTCTTGGTCGGAAACTGGTTTTGTCGGTCAGCATTCATGCATCATATAAGTCTGTTTCGCACGACCTTACGGTGATAGCACGTCTGGCTTCAAGATCGAAGCTCCTATCAAAGTAGCTACAGCTTTCTTCGAAAGCCTGATTTTGGTGCGGTTGCTTTTGTATGTCCATGCTGCTGGTTGGTCCTCAAGGACCTCACATTGTAAGTCTTGAGGTAAGTGATTATGAAACGATGCTACTGCCGTTTGCACGCCGCTCTCAACTTTCATCTTCGCGGCAACTTTTCCAGCTGCAGATTGTGTTTCTGGTTCCAAGCATTGGAGAATGGAACGGGCGAGGTTTTCCACAGTCAAGGAGCGATAGGGAATAGGACGAGGCCCTGCCCCAGCTGAAGCTACCATTTTGCCCCAGAATGGCTGGCTGCAAACCGATTAGCATGTAAGGACCAAGGCGGAAGATTGAGAGATCACACACTCCCCAAAGAAAGGTACGATGAACGTAGGACTTCCGTTAGAAAGCCCACAAGCGGTCGTGCCAGCACCTCCATGATGAATGACAGCTGCCACTCGACTGAATAGCCATTCATGAGGACAATCGTCAAGAAATAAAACCGTGTCGTTGGAAACACAGTCTTGGCCTAGCTTACTCCAGCCACGCGAGACAAGAGCTCGAGTGCCAGTCAGTTGCAAGGCCTGCAGAATAGTATCTGTCAAGGCTTTTGGGTTCTCAATCACAATACTGCCGAAGCCAATGTAGATCGGCTTGTCTCCATCGTGCAGAAACTTGACCAGTTCTGGTGGAGGATCGTAAGACGGAGGCTCACGGAAGAAGAAGCCGCAGACATCTATGCGAAAGGACGTCAGCTATCCAGTCATGACAAGCGATTACGCAGTGAGGTACTTACCTATATGCTGAGGCCAATCGGAAGGACGTGGCACAAGCGCAGGGCTCCAACAGTAGGTATGCGGTACTGCCAGCCGTTCTAATAACTTCGGACCGTCTGATTCGGTTATAGGTTCAAGATCTAGAGATCGTGACCGCCAGCGATTCACGATATCCCCGATGCCTTGCCACATCATGAATTCAACGATCCCAAAGGAAAGAAGGTTTGCCACGCCCATGTTGGTCTCTGCAGATACGTTCAGATTCGCAAGGGGATGAGAGAAAGCCCGCGTACTGCTCCAAGGCATGGTGAACATGATGTGCACTGGGATTGACAAAGCTTGGGCGCAGTGTACGTGTCCCATGCTCGGAGGGTTCGCAATGATCGCATCTGCTACGAATGGCGCTCCTGTCGATTGGTCCCTGTCGATGCAAGATTTCCAGCAGCCTTCGAGCATCTCTCCGAGCATCTCTCGTTTCCGTCCAATATCACCTGCCTTGATGCTGGCAAGGCTTGGGATCACACCAGGATTCTTGACGATGTATGCCATCAGCTCGGCCGGATCGCCACCGATAGGATAGAATTCCAAGTCAGAGGAGCGCACAAATTCTTCGAATGCTGCGTGTGTAGCGATTCGAACGCGGTGGCCGTGTTCACGCTGCAGAGCACATCCCAATGCTATGAATGGCTGCACGTCGCCGCGGCTTCCGGCCACTTGTATCACAATGTTCAGCCTTGGTGGACCATTATCATGAGTCGAAAATGTTGAATGATCGTTTGTTGGTAAATCCAATCGTTCGCTACCGATAAGGCGTGAAAGACGACGACCCAGCGGAGCATGACAATCTACATCGACACGGCCATCATCGCGAATGCCGAGCTCAAGTCTGTCCGGATCGTGATCATTGGTCTCGGTGCTGTTGTCGAGTTCATTGTCTGCTTGTGATGTATATGAGGGAGGGGCTGTGTATGCAGAGATCAATGATGTTGTTCGTGTGATGGTGAATTCTGGTTGCAGCGCCATCCTATGCTGCTACCATATGCCGTGAGTCGTCTCTGTCGGATGTGCGATCTTCTGTCTCTTAGCTCTAAATGTGAGGGGCAGTTTTGTATAGGCGGCTTCTGGTGTCGACTGGAGATGGCTTGGTGTTGCGACAAGTGCTTGCTTGGAATGATGTGGTCTCTGTGACAAGGATAAAAGAATCGAGCAAAAGAACTCAAATCGATCAGTTTGTTCCCGCATTCCTAACAATACTTTCGAAGTTTCCATCGGGTCAATCAATGTTTTGCATCGTCGAGCCCTAACTAAGCCAACCGCTTATAGGACCGTATTCTATACGGCTAACTTCGCATTTGAGTTTGGCCGTATAGTATACGGCGGCACTTACGCGGCTGAATAATGGCAGGGCAAAGGGCACATTTTAAGTGTATAAGGACAAGGGCACTCGATCATGCTGCCAAAAATACAATCGTTTCAATCGTTTCAACTCAACCGTCAGTGCGATATTTCTTCCAAAATCGCACAGAAACAACAACACATCGGGACCACACATCACATCCAAATCGAACTCCATCAATTGCAGCCGTACAACCTGACTCAGGCTACATAGCACACCATGCGTTCCAATGCACCCTCAGCGATCAATCCCAAGCGCGCAGCACTACAACAATACTGGCATGAAAGCGGTCTGACAGGCATCTACTGCCGAGCCACTCTTCGAACACTACAATTCTCAACCGCCATCATCATAATAGGCCTATATGGCAGCGAGCTCCACTACCGCAGCAAACACAGCGACACCGCAATCACAAACGAGATCTACGCTCTCGTCGTCGGCTTGCTTTCCGTCCTCACGGTCGGGCTGCACTGCTTCTTGACTATCAAACGCGTGCCATACATCCTCTGGGATTTCGTCATGTGCGTTCTCTACGCTGCTCTGGCAGGAACTTTCGCAGGGACATACCTAGTTGGTAGTAGCAAAGATCTGCTGCCAGAGGACTGTGTGCGGTCTTTGGAGGGAATGAAAGCGGCGATTGCTTTCGACTTGCTCGGACTGGTGCTGTGGCTCTTCACCTTCTTGCAAGGAAGCATCTGGTGCTGCAAGGCTCGTCGATTCACACGTCGGACCGACGTCGAAGAGCCGTCGAATGAGGCTGGCGTCGTGCAGCCGAGTAAGGAGGATGAGCGCGCGAGCTCAGATGAGACGACACTCTACGCCGGAAGCGCGACAATGGAATACACGAAGGAAAGCAAGCAGATTCTTTGAAGAGAGAATACAAGCCGCTGGTGGTGAAGAGGAAGGAAGGGTCTGAGTATTATAAATTTGTCGTCAATTTCTGTTCACATCTATACAAACCCGAACTACGCAAATAGGTATCCGCTTATTCCAATGCTTGCTTTGCTTAAATCTCATCAACGTCGTCATCGTCTTGGGCAGAAGCCTTCGTTTTCGTCGTGCCGTTGCTGTTCAATGTATCCATGCTACAAAAGGGGTAATGATTAGGTCGAGCGACAGATGTTGGCTTGTGTAGAGATTGCTCACCTGTAAGATCCCTTTGCCGACATGCCAACCGCTTGTCTGCCGGTATCCGTGGTCTCGAGGAACTCACGCAGCTTCTCCTTGAAGATATCCAATCCTTGCGAGCTGGCCGCATTCGTCATGCGGAGTATAGGTCCCCAAAGATTGAGTGTATAGGTGACGTAAGCACCGACACCCATAAGAATAAGGAAGACGAAGTAAAGAGGGTTGCGGAGGACTGTGAAGGCAATGTTAGTAAATGAAAAGGCAGGTAGGATGGAGTTAGCCATTTGTGCGCCCTACCAGCAACAATCTCGTTCCAGCCGAGTGCAAGCAGGAGACCGTAAAAGTACAGAGGCACTTGCGCAACGCCACCGATGGCGCTTCGCTTTGCCTCGACATACACGCCGTCGGCAGTCTTCTTGAACCGTGTAGCAAGATCCTGACGTTTCACGTCGCCGAGAATAGTCATCTCGTCCTCCAGGGTCTTACCCTCTTCCTCATCAACGCCACCGATGGGGTTGAGATCTTCTTCGTCGGCTGCGGTGATGTTCTGTGGCGGCACGCCGATCCAAGCATCCAGAGGTGGAGGAGCAGAAGTGCTCAGCAGCTTGAAGTGAGACAGAAGCGGGATAAGTCCAAGTGTGCTCTCGCGAGCTTTGGTGTACAAGCCTTCGATATCATCGCTGGGCCTCCAGATGCGAGGTACACCCTCCTCATCGTAGCGGAACTTGTCCTCGAAGTTTTCACGAAGCTTGAGCATGAGGTTGCCCTCCATCATCTCTTCTTCGATCTTGTCGCGGAGTGCACCCCAAGACTTTCTTCGCAAACGCCAGAGACCCACTTCAACTTCATCGGGGCTAGCATCGAAGCTGCGTGCGCGATCTGTGAAGCGAGTCTCGGCGTGTGAGACGGTGTCCGTGAACACGCTCCAAATGCGATCCCAGAGGTCTTTCTCGGTGGCAGGCTTCTCGCCTTCCGCCGGAGCTCCGGATCCTGCGCGTCCAGATCCGAGCTTGTTGAACTCCAAACCGACCAATTCGCCCAGTCTTGTACGGACCCAGCGCTCCGATCTTGTAGCAAGGCGGCGCATCTCGTCCTTTCGCAGTCTGGTGCTTACCTCATCAAGCTCTTTGCGGTACAGGTTCAGCTGTTGTTTGTAGTCACTCCAAGGTGTGCCTTCAATGAGAGATCCCTTTGCTTCAGCCTCATACTTTTCCAATGCCTTTTGCTTCTCCGTCGAGACAATCTTGTAGAAGTCGTAACTTCCGCCTTTCTTTTGGCCAGCTTTGACTGCCAGTGACACAGCTTCGCTGAAGTCGTGAACACCGCGCTTGTGTGCTGCACTAAGTTGGCCCTGGAAGAGAACCTTGAGCCTTCCATCAACCTTGCCAGCGAGCTCGTTTTGTTTCGCTTTGAACACGCCCTTGTGGTAGCGGCTGGCCTCCGTCTCGAAGTCGGCGAGCACAGCTTGCCTTGCTCCAGCAATGGCTTTTCCGAGGGCAGGAAGAATAGCAGGTGTTCCTGCAGCCGTCGCAGTCGATTGTTGCTCCTCAAGAGGCAGAACGATTGCATCGAATGCAATAAGCACTTCCTTTGCAATCTCGTCGCAACGGAATTGGGCCAGTAGCTCCTGCTGAGTCGGCAAGTCAAGATCTTTGTTGCTGTCAATCTGTTCCCAGACACCCTGTGCATACATAGGGAAACCGTCGGCAGGAATTCTGCGGTGGTACTCGGGAAGAAGGATCGCCTCGGTAGACTCGTCCACCAGACCGGCTCTCTTCGGGTCCTTGAAGCCTTCTCTGAAGCGTCCACCCAACCTCTCCACCTCCTGTACAAACTTCTCAGGTTGAAGGATCTTGTGCGGTAGAGCGACAAAGGCAAAGTCAAAGTAGTCTTCAATTTTGCTCTTCTCGAGTCCAGGAGGCTTCGAAAGCGAAGACCAGATGCGTGTAAGATCTTGGATCAGAGTGTTCTTCAAGTTCTCCAGAGGAGTAGTGCCCAAGTGATCTCTGATCACGAAGAAGAGCAAGCTTCGTGGCACGCTCTTGCTGTCCTTCAAGAACAGCTGCAAGTTCACCTCGAACACAGTCTTGAGCAAACCCATGTTTGCGCCCTGGTACAAACCAACCTGGTGTTCCCAGATGTTGACAATGAGGACCTCGCTAGTCGCAAGAGCAAAGAGCGCACTCTTGCGCTCAAAGTCTTGATCCTCGCCCCTTTCTCTGCCGTCTGTACCTTCCACGTCCATGACAAGAATGTTCTCAGCCATCTTCTGTCCAGGCGCGATCTCCAGACTCTCCCTCTTGTTCTTGCTCATCCAGATACCCTTGGTGGTCTGTCGCCTTTCCTGCTCGCTCATGACGCCGAACTGGGTGCCGAAGAGGGCATTGAGCAGAGTGCTCTTGCCTGTGCTTTGGCTGCCAAACACAGAAATAATGTGGTAGTTGAAGCCAGACCTGGTAACATGTTCCTGGGTGAGATATGCCGGGAGGGTGGGGTTGAAGACCTTCTCCTCGTCGATGACCTGGATGCCATGCTCGAAAGACTGCTTGGTGGGGTTGTCCCCGACGGTGCCAAAGTGGCCGTTCATGGTGAGGACGGAGGGCGCAGTGGGCGAGCGGTTGGTGTTGACGGGACGGCCGCCGGTGGGAGAGAGGGTGGCCATGATTTCGCAGACGGGATGCCTCGAGGACGGGAGCGGCGTTGGCAGCCACACAATCCGGGTTGGTGCAGCGGGAACACAAAGACAGGGTGTCCAAAGTCACGTCACAGGCGAAGCGAGCAGTTGCTGGCTGGCTGCACTGGTACATCCCACAACTTCCCACAACTCTCCCCTTCACTAGCGCCTGCCCCCCGGAAGGAACCGCTGATCTGATATCATGACCTGTGGCACTTGCGGTGTCGACTCTGATCACACTGCTGCTATATCACATTGTATGTGAACTCCTAAAAGTGACGACTGAAACTGTCAGCGAGTCACACGAACATGTCACTCGTCACCAACAGAGGAGAGCGAACTGCAACACGACGTATCACCAATGACGTCCAAGAAAAGTGGACCCATGTAATGGCTCGTCGTCTGGCCAGGTCTGGCGGCAAAGCAAGGACCATGATCAGAACAAGTGTGCAATGCTCAATATATTCACTAATCAGCCTCAACAACAGTGTTGGGAGAAGCTCAGTGGCGACGTGATCACACAACATCAAAACGCAAGACTGTACTGGCTCGTCTAGTGATCCATCATCGTCGTTAAATCCAATATTTATATAGTATGAACAGTGCGAAAAGCTCCACAGACGACCTATCGTACACCTATTCCATGTGATGGAGTGCCTACATCAGTCTGCCGCCATGTCTCTTCCGCTTTCGTCCCCATGGGAAGTGAATATGGCATTCCGTTCTGCGCGGGACTGGGCCTACTGCCTGCTCTCGGCCTTCCCTGGTGATCGCCGTTAGCAAAGCCACTACCACCACCGAACGAACGCCTGGAGTCATCGACAGCTACAGGGCTATTTGTGTACATCGGCGGTGCAGGGTCGTTCTTCTTCTCGTCGCCAACGTTGATAGGCAGTAGCGGCTGGTTGGATTCGCCCATAGCTCTGGCACGCTTGTCGGCTTTTTCGTTCTCCGAGCTACGATCGTAGAGGTACAAGCCCAGGAAAGTGAGTGTGAAGCCAGTGCCCTGAAGGTATGTCATCGGGTTGCCAAACCAGACAATCGCAAAGATGATGACTGCGACACGCTTCATAAGCGAGGCAACAGAATAAGTGACCGGGCTTGTCAGGCCCAGCAGCACGAATGCTACCAGCGACTGTGCGAAATGGAAGGTGCCGTTGAAGAGGAATTCCGCTGCTAGAGCACCATGGTCAAGCGAGCCAGGCTTTTCACGCAAAGTGATAGAGGCATCCTGCATGAAGTCCTGAGCCAGAGACCATCCTTCGCTAAATATCCAGATAGGGACCGTGATCAAGAATGCCAGCGCGCTGGAGTAGCAAAGCAAGTTAAGCTTATCTGGTTTACGGCGACTTGCAGGCAGTCCGTCAGCCTCCGATTTGGCGGCCTCGTTGAAGATCTTCTTGCTGACAATGTTCTGTGTTACAAATAGCACGGCCGAGCCAAAGGCGTTGAGTAGTCCAAAGAAATTTGTGGTAGTATCCGCAGCGCAAGCCATGCAAACGCCTATCGTTAGAGGCACCAAGGACAGATAGGTCGGGGTACTGTAACGAATGTTGTAGAAAATTCGATAGGCAAGAACCGTCATGAGAGGGCTCAAACCCTTGATGGTGTGTACGAGCGAGACCGGGATCTTGGACATGGCGTCTGAGTTCAGGATATGGCCTCCAATCTGGAAGGCGGTCAAGGGGAGGGTCGCGAGGATGATGTCTTTGCTGGGCTTCTGAATGCCGTTCTTCAGGAATGGCGCTACGTCCCGTAGTGTGCGATTGTGTTTGGCCACGTATGATAGGAATATGCACCAGAAAGACACCAGGAGGAATTGCACGATCGTCAAAGTGACGGGCTTTCGCAATGCGGTCAAGATGGCCTTGGACGAGGCGTTGGTCATGATCGAAGTCGTATACCACACGCCGCAGAGTATGACGAGCTTCCAGCTCACAGGCGCTTTTAGAGATTCTGCGATCTCGTGCGCGTTCTCGCTAACGCTCGCTTTCCTGCCTCGAACTGTCTTGATCGCCTCCGTCAAGCTCTTTTGTCTTCCATGTCGCGTCTTTCCTGGCGTGCCATTCGACCATGAATTCCAACTGTTCGCATTGGATGCTCTCCGGGCGGGCCAGCGCTCGCTTGAATGCAAGCCATACGGGAGACCCTTTGGCAATGGCTTGGGAGAATTGTCTCTTGAGTGATCCTCAAATGTGTCGCCGATTACTTCATCCTGGGAGAGGTCCGGGAATTTGTATGTGCCGTTCGGGTTCGGGCTTATAGAAGACCGTCGGCGGGCTGAGTCTTCTGTCGCGTGAGGGCTCATCCTCGTTCTGAAGGTTCGTTGTGTGAAGGGAGTTGTAATTATCCGTCCATGGCAATGCGAAGTGGATCAGGCGCTGTTGGGTCGCAGAAGTGCGAAAGGAGTGTCGTGTCCTGACCCGCAATGGATGGTGGCTGTTGGGTACGAGGTGGGCGCACTTGTGTTCTATCTCGCGGCGTACATGTTCTTGTGCAAGGTCGCGAGTCCGGGATTATGTATGCGCACACAGTGAGGGTGTCTGATGGCGAGAGCGACTAGCTCTATAACGAATGCACAGATGGAGGCGTAACTTAATTGCACCGGCCAACGAGATGCAACAAGCTTTCGGACGTCCTCGCGTCGCTTCCACGTGCAAGCTAGCGGCGTCGTCATCTCCAGGCTTGCTTGCTTGCTTGCTATCGGCACGCGATTCATTGGTCTACACACCCGTACCAGTAGTAGTGTGCAGTAGTAGCAGCAGCATCAACATTAGCCGCTCATGCAGCTCGAGCACTCCATGTTTACGGCGCGGTAGACGCCAACAACATGCAGCCGGGGCAGCTCCTCCAGCATGTCCTACAGTTCACAGCGAAATTTGTACCATACACCAGCGTGTCACCTGCCTTGTCCGTGCCCAGCATGTCAATAGAATTCCCTACATTCGCTTTCTCTGAACACTGGCAGCTCCTAGGTCCTTTTCAAATTGGCACAAGAGAAGCCACTTGGGGCGGAGATCCACTGGAGAAGTATGGCGGCTTCAGAAACCTGACCTTTGATGGCAACCTCAACTTTCCCAGCTCTTTACCTTTCAACGCCACAGCCTCCTGGTCCACAACAACGGCTAAGCTCAACGACCCGAGCTATGCGACTATTGATTATGCGAGTGCAGAGCTCAGCGTAGGCTATCCGGAGGTCGACTGGCATCTCCTGCAGCAGGTATATGGTTGGGCAGCTCTTCAATGGCAGGGCTGGGCTCGGGGCAAGATCATTGTGCAGAGAGATGATCCTGTAACACTGGCCCTCAACGTTGAGAATCTGCTCGAGTATTGGATCGATGGCAAGCAGTACTTCGGTGGCGACTTTTATGGCTTCCATCATGCTCCTGTGGTGCTACATCTCGAGCCTGGCATCCACGAAATTGACGTTCGCCTTGTGAGAGACGTACGAGCTCTGGGAGGCATCACTGACAACCCTACTATTGACATCAAACTTGAGCTAAAGGCATCTACTGCACATCTGCAACAAAGTGGTCGCGTCTTGATCGCGGACCAGGTTATAGAGGCACCGGGTGGGCTTACCAGCGAACTTGGATCTGTCGTGCTTCACAATAATCTCCATGAAGACATTTGGATTCAGAATCTTCAGCCTTGGGCACCTTTGCGCGATGAATGCAAAGCGATCTTGGTCAACGATACCCCTGTCAAAATCACCCGCGGTCAGTCTAGACCGGTAGCATTCCGTATCGCCTGTGTACCTGGCACACGCTCATCGCAGAGCATAACTCTTGAGCTCTTCTACCGCATAGGCTCTAAAGAGCAGGAACATATTCATTTGGTGACGGGCGTCGCAAAATCTGTACCTGGTAAATACGACCCTCAAAAGATCACCTATCTGCATCCAGGCGGTATGGTCTCATATGCTATCTTGCGTCCACCTTCAAAGAAAGCCATTGATAGTTGCAGTGTGACCAACGGCAAGTTGCCAGTACTGCTTGCTCTACACGGAGCAGGTCTTGAGGCAGACGACGAACTCGTTAGACGTGCTCTGGATCCTCTTTCCGATCTTTGCGCATGGGTCCTGTTCCCAACAGGCGTCACACCATGGAGTGGCGATGACTGGCACGTTTGGGGCTCTGCAGATGTCGAAGCTGCTGTCAATGCGGTACCTGATTGGATCGAGCACAACTCTTGGAAAGGTCCTGGCGTTGACGTCGGGCGCTGGCTGGTCACTGGACATTCTAACGGCGGTCAGGGCACGTGGCATATACTTACGCATCGCCCAGACAAGATCATCGCGGCAGCGCCACTTAGTGGCTACTCCAGCATTCAAAATTACGTGCCATACAGCTTTTGGCGAATGACTGATCCAAGAAAGGCTGCAATCATTCATTCAAGTCTGGGGAGTTATCGTCATGAACTCTTGCTAGAGAACACAAAAGACATCCCAATCCTGCAGCAACATGGAAGCGCGGACGACAATGTGCCCGCATACCATAGTCGACACATGCATCAGCTTTTGTCACAGAGCGAATCTGGAAGCACGTATCACGAGATGAAGGGCAAGCCGCATTACTGGGATGGTGTATTCACCACGAAGCCTTTATCTCGGTTTTTTGAGGAGAAGCTCGCACGAGAAGCAAATCTAGGTCACACCTCTGGTCAATCTCCTGACTTCACGCTCGCCACAATGAATCCGGCCGATACGGGTTCCATGCATGGAATTCGCATCTTGGGCCTATCAATACCTGGCCAATTAGGAAAAATCGAATTCACAGCAAATGGTCCTCGCTCATGCACTCTGTACACAAGCAATGTGCGGTTAATTGATGTCGCATCACACTATTGCGAGTGCGAAAGGATGTTTGTAGATGACGAGCCATTATCTCTTACGTCTAATTCGAACAGCAGCATACTCAGACGCGAGCCCGATGGGAAGTGGGCAGTGTTGGACGGAAATGGCAAACAACTTCCTTCTAATATCCGGCATGGTCGGCAACTGGGATCCATGGATGCGATGTTGCGCTCGAAGGGCACATTTCAAATCGTGCGGCACGCTTCCGAACAAGTGGATGCAGTCGAGCATACTGCTCTGCAGATCTCGCGTAATTTGTGTCAGTACTTCGTCGCAGACACCGAAATCACCAACGACATGTCAGAAGCAGTCAACAACAGGACCGGGAATGTGATCAGCGTAGCTTTACTTGTTGGTGTTCCGCAGTGTTCACCCACACTTGGACGAGTAGACCATGCCATCACATTAGTCAAAGGTAGCGTAGAAGTAAGAGACGCGCAAGGATTCAAGCACACCTATCGACCGCGGAACAACGGGCTCGCTGCCATCTACCTCCGTCCTTTGCTCGACGAAAGACTCGAGTTGGTTGTATGGGGTGTGGACGAAGCGAGTTTGCGAATCGCTGCCAGACTCGTACCGATGATGACTGGGGTTGGTGCACCTGATTTTGTGATCACAGATTCGAGGATGCTCTGGAAAGGTATTGAAGGCACTCTTGCTATGGGCTTCTTGGATGAGCATTGGCGTGCTAGCTCGAACGCAATCTTCACATGAGAGTTGATGTTGGGCGGTGTTACATGACTACGACAAAACATACTTCTACTTAAGACAATTGCTCGAATCCTCACGCTGACAAGTTGCGCTTGAAAGGATGCGCCTCGGTATTGAACATCCATTGATCCAAGCTGATCACATCCGGCTCACTGAAGATGAGGTAGAAATATTTCAGCGTCTCGGCCATCCAAAACGATTCCATGCTGTCCATCTGGATGTTCACGCCTGCTTTCAAGTTCTCGGGTGTCCATGTGATGTCTGCTAGAGCAGCGTACGCGAGCTTGGTTTCTGAGATTCGTATGATCGACGTGAACATGTCCCAGGCGGCGTCTTGATACTTCTGCTCTCCCGTGATGCGGTACATCATGAAAACGGACTCGATCGCTTCCGGTCGCAGGATATATCGTGGATCACTGATTTGAGCGAAGCCCTTGGGGAAGCGCTGTTCTTTGACGTAGTCATCAAACGTCTGATCAGTCCCGATTGCGTTGTTCTTGGAGACTTCCTCGCGCCACATGGTCTCATTCCATTGGCAATTGAGCTTGTCTTGACATGGGATCATCTGGAAGACTTCTGGCATGACTCCGAGCGGCAAAGCTTTGTAGGTCCAGATGCATCCATCCGTGAGCTTGCGACCAACTTCCACGTGCTCAGGCAGGTCAAATAATTTGCCACCGAGTGCGAACATTCCGCCTGTGAAGCAGACTAGATGTTCACCACGCGGATCAAGTTTTGGCGTGGACTCAAGCTGGGCGCGAGCGCCACCCGCAATCAGGATATCAGCATTGTCAGGTGTCATCGGCCTGTAGATGGTATGCTTGATCGCTGCGGACATACTCCCCGTGTACAGTTGTTTGTACACAGCGTCCACTCCACCAAGTAAGGCGTGCATTTTAGGAAAATACTGGATTGGTTGTTAGCCATGTAGATGTACTTCAGATTTTCGAGAGGCATACCTCATAGACCGAATCAGCCATCGCACCAAGCGTAAACCAAGTGTCTCCAGTGAGATCAGGTTTTCTGGCATCGACTACCACCGGCCACATGCCTGGCAGGTGAGTCTTGCTCTGCTGTGTAGCTAATAGTTTCGTGATACGGTCAACCGCGTCGTACCACTTCGGGTCACCAGTCAAAATCGATAAACGTGTGAATTCCATTGTGAAGGACCCAAGCTCGGCAAGGAGAACCACCTTGTCAGCTTCCTGCCTCCCTTGTACAGCGCTGCCGAGCGTCCACCTGGTGATTGGCATCCTGTTCGGTGTATCGAACGCTTTGTAAAGCATCTCGCCAAACTCGGTTGCTTTGTGGAGACATCTCTCGTCCTCACTCAAATCATAGCAGGCCAGAAAGCCTCCCAGGTGTCTGATGGTGGTTTCGAAGACGTTGACCAAGTCAATAGTTGCGGAGCCGAGGTCGATCTCCATTGCAGCGGAGAGCGCATGCTCGAATTCGTCTTTGAGGCCCATGATCCAGAGATTGTCGAGATTGTCGACCAGACTGGCACCCCAGCCACCAAAGCCGTTCTTCGCCCCTCCTGAAATCGGGGCCAGCTCATCCTCCATCCAGGCATTCTGGCGATAAGCCTTCCACGACCGCTCGAATGTCTTTCGTACTGCCGCCAATCGCTCCTTGCAATCTGTCAAGTGCTCCTGATTTTCTGCCGGAAAATCATGTTGGATTTTGGGCAATTTAAGCGGCTTGTCAGTGGGTAGCGGTGTGAAACTCTTGACAGGGTAATTTGTCGGTACGTCTCGCCACTTGAATTTTTTGTCGCCCGAGCCAGCTCCCAGATGCTGAGGTTTTGAGCCTGCTTGCGCTGCGCCGGTGGACGGATTATGAATATGGGTGTATGATGGCGCCCAGAAGTCAGAACGATAGTAGGTCAGTGTGATTAGTATACACACTGCCAAAGTACAGTACAAGGCGTAGCGCTGAATGGAGAACATTTTGCTGCGTCCAAATAGATTCAGTAAGGTATCTAGGTCAATTCAGTTTGGGAAAGAATGTATGCTATAGGAATTGACGGCAAGCACGCCTGATGAGAAAAAGTGCCAAAGGGAGACGTGTGAAAAGCTCGTTGGCGCGAATTCAATCACACCGACAGCAAATGGTTCACATAATCGAAATGTCGCGACGACCTCATAGGAGAGGGAGGGAGGTAAGGTGCACATGCAAGAATGCTTAGCATCCGCGCTCACAGTCACGTGAGCAGGCGTCAACGTTTAACGCGTCCCGCGGTCATCCATGATAATCCTCCACTGCGAACCAAACAGTACTCAGCCCATACAACATATTGACCAGAGACTCGTTAATATGGCACGTGCCGAATCCTCTAAGGATGCCGAGAACAATGGCGTCAAGGCCAACATACAGGGAGCGCCATCAAATTACGAGCTGCCATGGTAAGCGTACTCTAGTTCGCATTCCTGTACCCAACTTAACAAATGTTTCAGGGTTGAGAAGTACCGCCCTGTCTTCCTTGACGACATTGTTGGAAATACCGAGACGATCGAGCGCCTGAAGATCATCGCGAAGGATGGCAACATGCCTCATGTAATCATCAGTGGCATGCCTGGTATTGGCAAAACCACCTCCGTCCTCTGCCTCGCCCGCCAACTACTTGGAGACGCATACAAGGAAGCCGTGCTAGAGCTCAATGCTTCCGACGAGAGAGGAATTGATGTGGTCAGAAACAGAATCAAGGGTTTCGCGCAAAAGAAGGTCACACTGCCACCGGGTCGACAAAAGCTCGTCATCTTGGATGAGGCCGACAGCATGACGAGCGGTGCGCAGCAAGCACTCAGAAGAACAATGGAGATTTACTCGGGCACTACAAGATTCGCATTTGCATGCAATCAGTCGAACAAGATCATTGAGCCGCTGCAGTCACGTTGCGCAATCTTGCGATACTCACGCCTTACAGACGCCCAAGTGGTGAAGAGGCTGTATCAGATTTGCAAAGCGGAAAATGTAGAGTACAGCGACGACGGCATAGCTGCACTCGTCTTCAGTGCCGAGGGAGACATGCGACAGGCTATCAACAACCTGCAATCGACCTCTGCTGGTTTCGGATTCGTGAGTGGAGACAATGTCTTCCGTGTTGTTGACAGTCCTCATCCGGTCAAAGTTCAGGCAATGATCAAAGCTTGCCAGGAACAGAAGATTGATGAGGCTCTTGACATCTTGAAAGACCTCTGGTACGGACCACATAATCGCACCCATCAGCTAGTACATTTTATTGATATGTTTTGCAGGACTCTCGGCTACTCGTCCCACGATATTATCAGCAGTATGTTCAAGGTCACCAAGACGATTCCTTCCCTCAGCGAGCACACGAAGCTCGAGTTCGTCCGCGAGATCGGCTTCACGCACATGCGTATTCTCGAAGGCATGCAGACGTACCTCCAACTGGCGGGTTGCGTAGCAAAGCTCTGCAAGCTGAACATGAAGCCGGCGCTTTTTGCTGTACCACTGAAGTAGCTGTGTGCAAGGCGAGACGATCTTGCGGGTTTATGTCATATTAGCGAGGCGTTGGTCGGTGTATAGTGTACTTCAAGGACATGTGGTCAAGCCACTGTGAGATGAAACAAAATGAATGGAAGACTCGGACAAGCGATTGCGAGATCATCGAAAGATCCATGTGCCAATGTACAGTTCAATAGTCTGCGCGCATCTCAATGTCTCATATGCCAGTATCAGCAGTTATGGGTTCCAATCTTCAACCATTCCTCGTAAGGATGACGGAGGACACTTCGAAAATTCTTGACTTCTAGTATAGTCCTACCTTCAGCTCCCGTCCACTTTGGAGGAGGACAATTGCCGCTGAAACGCCGTGCGCCGACTTTTGAGTGACGAATGTAACTTGTGTCGGACCAAGCGATCTTGTCTCTGGTGACACTGGGCTTGATTATTGGGACAATGCGTCTTAACCATGTCATAATGGCCATATCCATAATGTCAAAGCATGACCATCGTCGCAACACGTCTGATCAATGGCATCCAACGTGAACACAGCACAGAACAATGCCGACAGCGCTGAGCGGTCAATCAGCGCTTTAGGGCCAAGGGACTTTCTAGCCAAACACAGCTTCCGCAGTTTAATGACCAAGGCTCCTGAAGCATCAGGGCTTTGTGACACCTCGACTTCTTCGCTTCTTCACCTCTCGACAACATCTTGGTCCGCATATCGCTGCCGGCGTTAACATCTTAGGTGTCGCAGTAACGCCGATACCGGAGCAGTATAGCATGACGCGAGTATCTTCGCGTGCTGCTGCACCAAAAGTTGGAGATGTCGACACGGCAAAGTCGGCACGAAAGCTGCGGGCAGACTAACGCCTACTCGGCGAGGGTCCGATTCAGGAAGGACATCTTATCTATGTTGTTCATTAGTAGCGGGAGATCCTCCTGGGAAGGTAAGTATTCTCGTAATATCCTTTGAGTCTCCTTTGGAAATTTTACCTTTTGCTACATCATTTTGATTGTGCGTGTGTTGCATCAAACCACAATTTCGGGACCTGAATACTTTCGGCACTTCGGACCTTGAATCGCCACTCTACGACCTCGTGGGCATCCCTGGAAGCGAAGTGGGTCCGGTACTTGCAAAATTGAGTCGTTGCAACAACCTTACTCAGCACCAGACGAATTCGTTCAAAGCCAACGGTCGTTGAAACTACCACTGGGCACATCCAGACCTTGTCGATCGAATGTTGCAAGCGTAAAACATCATTGATTCGGATATCTCTCATGGCTTGTGGAGCCCATCGACTAGCAACCGGCAACTCATCATCAGCGTATCAACACCAAATTAGAAGCCATGGCCCGCAAATCTGGTAATCTCGAAGACACCCTACACGACCAAACCCAGCTACTGGATAGGAAGAATATCCTCTTCGTCTTCTCATTACTATCCCTCTGTCTGTTGGTTTGCTTCATCGATCAGAATGGCATTGGAGTCATCCTTCCGCCCATCGCTCGCGATCTCAATGCCCAGGCTTCGATCTCCTGGGCTGGCACGTCTGCCTTGATTGCCAACACCGTCTTGTGCGTACATCGAACCTAACAATTTGATTGAAGGACTTCCGCTAATCCGATTGTTCTGCATTAGTCAAGTATTGTACGGCCGTCTTTCTGATCTGTTCGGGAGAAAGAACATCCTCGTTTCAGCTCTACTCCTGTTGAGTCTTAGCGATTTAGCGTGTGGGTTGAGTGTTAATTCAACCATGCTGTACATCTTCAGAGGCTTGGCTGGAGTAGCTAATGGCGGGATCACCAGCTTGACGATGATGATCGTAAGCGACATTGTCACACTTCAAGAGAGAGGCAAATACCAGGGTATCCTTGGCTCCATGGTCGGCTTAGGAAATGCAGTCGGACCACTAATAGCGTCAGCTTTTGCCATCCACGCAACATGGCGTGGTCTCTTTTACCTACTCGCGCCACTGATCATGGTGGTCGTGTTCTTGAGCTCGATCTATCTACCGTCCAACATGCCCCAGCTTGATCTGAAGGCCACGATCGCGAAGATCGACTTCCTTGGTTTGTTCACGGGAACAGCTGCCGTCATTTTACTGCTTATCCCAATTTCTGAGGGCGGTCACGAAGGCACTCCCTGGGACTCTGCGGAGGTCATCGCGATGCTCTGCGTTGGAGGCATATGCTTCATCGCATTTCTTCTCGTCGAATGGAAATGGGCTCGCCTTCCAATCATGCCTCTCGGCATGTTCAAGATACATTCTGTTGCTGCGATGCTGGCACAGAGCTTCTTCCTGGGTGCGAGCTATTATTCGTACCTGTATTTCCTTCCCCTTTAGTAAGTCGGACATCCAAATTACTATACAGCTCTATCATGCTCACAAAATGAAACAGCTATCAAAACGTCAAAGGTTACTCACCCTTGATATCGGCCGCTTTGTTGCTCCCACTTGTGGTCACACAGGCCATCTCATCGACTTTGGCCGGCCTCGCTATGTCTCGCTTCAATTTCTACGGCTACATTATTTGGAGTGGGTTTGGAATCTGGTTCATCGGATCTGGCCTTCTCATCATGGCAGACAGAAACTTACACATCGGGTTGGTGGCCTTCTTCCTCATCATCGTAGGAACGGGCACAGGCATGGTCTTCCAACCAACATTGGTGGCGCTGCAGGCGCAAACCCCAAAGATGCAAAGAGCGGTCGTTACGTCCAACCGCAATTTCTTGCGCAGCTCAGGCGGTGCTGTCGGCTTAGCGGTGTCTTCTGCTATCCTTGCCAATGTTCTCAGAAGCTCTTTGCCAGAACACTTGTCATACGTGGCAAACAGCACATTTTCCGCTCCTGATTTGAGCACGTTCGATGTTCGAGATCAAGACGCTATTGCAAACGCCTATGCCGATGCTAGCAGAGCGGTGTTCATATTCTGTGCCCCGTTAAATGCTTGCTGCCTGGCTCTCTGTGTCTTCATCAAGGATCGGGGACTGATACGGGAAGAAGACACGCCTGGAGCAACAACGCCCGCCGTACAGGATCTTGAAAGTTCGACCGCTGAGAAGAGCGACGAAGCTTCGAGGCGGCCTTCTGCAGAGTCTGCGGCTGCATCCAGTAAGCACAGCGGTCCACGCGTCGAGACTTCTTACAGTATGTCTGCGGATCAGAAGCGAGATGACAGCGAGAAATCCGGACGATGAGAGCAAATTTATTCGATCACCGAACACGTCTTCAACATTCGCCGACCTCCGACCATTTGCGCAACTCAAGAGACATTAATCGTATACAAAATCTAGATGCTATGATCCTAGGATGCTGCCTTCATAGGACAACCCTTTTCGGTAGCATGTGTCTTCTGGTCAATCACCTCCTTGGTCAACTTCATCAATTGCTCGGCAAGCTGCATGTCATTCGCCTTGGCGCTACCTTGCTCAGTGATCTTCGGCGGTGCAACTACAGAAAATATTAGCACAACTTCTCCATCAAGTGATGCACAAGTATCAAACTTACTATAAAGGCCGCTCTCCATGCATGCTGTTGCTGCATACATGCTGCTGACGCAGCCATCGAACTGGCTCTTGCGGAAAGGCTTCAGGCCCACACTCATGCCGTAGCCCAGTAGCGGGTATGGCTCGTGGATGTGAACGTTTGTTTGCGCAGAATCGACGATGCCAGGGTGCACTGCGTTTGCGAGGATATTGGGGTGTTCGGAGGTGAGGTGACGGGCCAAGTACTTTGCGTGCAGCAGGACAGCAAGCTTAGAGCGTCCGTA
Source organism: Cladosporium sp. VS III D KN 1 (assembly GCA_019775635.1). Taxonomy (NCBI): domain Eukaryota; kingdom Fungi; phylum Ascomycota; class Dothideomycetes; order Cladosporiales; family Cladosporiaceae; genus Cladosporium; species Cladosporium sp. VS III D KN 1. The sequence goes on from JACWFN010000004.1 coordinate 1,081,947, forward strand.
CTGCGCCTCTGGGCCGTAGTCCTTCTGCAGCTCGTCGACGTCCTTGAAAGCAGTCTCCTTGGGGCAGCTCTCGTGCAAGCTCGATGATAAGTTGACGATGCGAACTTTGTTGCCTGCGTCGGCGGTCTTCTTCAGCAGAGGCAGGAGGTGAGATGTCAGAATGACATGGCCAAAGTGGTTTGCGGCCATGTGTTCGTCGATGCCGTTGGTATCTGCGAATTGCTGTGTCATGATGCCACGGCCGGCGTTGTTGATCAGGATGTCGATTCTGTCGGTTTCGTTGGAGATCTCATTTGCGATGTCAGAGGTCCGTTTCCAGTCTGACAGATCGCATTGTTTCCAGACCACGGCCTTGCGTGCTTCAGCGCCGAGTTCCTTCTCGATGGCTGCCAATGCATCATCGACCTTTTGCTCGGTCTTAGAGAGGACGAACAGCTTCGAAATGTTGTGAGATAGCAGTGTGTGGGTGCTACCATAGCCGATACCTTCGCTGCCACCAGTCAAGACGCCGACCTTGCCATTGAGATCGGGCACCTGCTCAAGAGTGAACACTTGATCTCCGGAAGCAAGACTGTGGAAAGGTTGGCCGAGGTTCTCGGCGAGCATCTTCTGAACTGTCTCCATCTTGATATGTGTAGTAGGATATACGCTTTAATGGAAGGTCTTTATTAATAACTGTAGATTGAGATTCTGTTTTCGTTTCAAACGAATCGATGCAAGTCCTTTGACCGCCAAAATATATATACTTGCTCTTATATGCCAAACATCATCATCTGGCATGTGCTCTTGTCGAATCACATTCTCGACGTTGTCCATGATGCGCTCACGGTGTCATTGTCAACATGACGGCATATGACCCTCGTTACCGAGCGTCCGGGAGCGGCCGCAGGACTCCAGCCCAAACTGGTCCACTTCTTGAACAATCAAACATCAAGTTGTGTCAAAGAGACATATTTATACAGGCTCCACGTTAACTTGACATCTTGACCGGAGCTTCGGTCATTGGCAGTGACCACCTTCCGGCCTCTCGGTGGTCACTCTCGTTTCAGCTTACCAACCTCGGGCTCGTGCTGGCAACCAATCAGGTAAGGCAAATAGTGTGTCGCGTGTCCAACGCTGAAAGGCTACGCACATCTCTCCGCTTGTTTTGTGCTTGGGCTGGAGGATCAGAGCATGGCACTTCTCCGCCTGCAAAAGCGGCACCGGACACACCGGATGTGGATGTTGCTGACTGCCGTCGCTAGGTTGCGCTATCAGTGCATGTAGAGTAAGGTTACTCTCTTCGTCCGTTTCTCATCATGTACCTATTCTTCCATTGATGGTTTTTCGTACTGCCTGTTCAATCGGACTCAATGGCGCTCGTCATGATACGGAAGCCACGGAGACTAATATGCCTCTTTGTAGCGCTCTGGCTCGTACTGATTCTGCTTACGGCCTTTCATACTGTACCACCGGCAATTGCCAGATACCCTTACGCAATCAAGGCACCCATGGGCGACATCACCAAAGCTGATGCGGACTTTGTGCCACCATTGCGGACTGCAGGTCGGCATATTGTAGATGCTGATGGCAAGCGCTTCAAGCTCGCTTCTGTGAACTGGTATGGCGCCAGCGATATATTCTTTGTACCCATGGGACTGGACATAATCCATCGATCTGAGATCGCCAAGACCATCAAGAAAATGGGCTTCAACAGCGTGCGTTTTCCGTACTCGGATCAAATGGTTCTCGAGAACCCGATCATCGATGTGAAACACCTCCAGGCCAATCTTGACTTGCTAGAACCTCTTCACAGCAGCAATAAGGCAGGCGACCAAACACGGCTGGAAGAGGAGCCTACTGGACCACGTGCCCTTGATGTCTACAATGCTTGCGTTACAGCGATGACCGACGAGGGTCTTGCCGTCATCCCCAACGACCACATTACCAACGCCGCTTGGTGCGATGGCATGAACTTGTGCGACTCGAGTTGGAAGAATAGCCACTATGGCCCGATCTGCAAGATCTATCAGACAACCGAATCCTGGATAGAGAACTGGAAGACGATCATGAGACCTTTCATCGACAATCCTCTGGTCATCGGGGCCGATCTACGCAATGAGCCTCGCGGCCTGTGGGGTACAATGACTTGGTCAATGTGGGCGACTGCTGCAGAGCAAGCCTCCGAGGCTCTGCTGGCAATGCAGCCCAACTGGCTTATGTTTGTCGAAGGCGTCGGCTCAGCAAACGACTGCTCAGGCGCTCGCACCAGACCTGTGAAGCTTTCGGTGTCTGACAGGGTGGTGTACAGTAGTCATGTCTACTCTTGGTCTGGGTGGGGAGCTCTTGTGCCATACCACAAGCGTCCGTATCCATCCTTCGCGAAGGACATGGAGGACAACTGGGGCTATCTCCTGCGTTCTAACACGGCGCCTGTGTGGGTTGGTGAATTCGGTGCTCCGTCCACGGCAAGTGATGGTGATATGCACTATTGGAACCATCTGATGAAATACTTGGGCGACGTCGATGCCGACTTTGGGTATTGGGCATTAAGTGAGTCTTCTTCCTAAACTTATCACTGTGTACGTTGGTACTAACTCTGCTTCAGATCCACACAAACCCGAGAAATACGACAACGAGACTTATGGACTGCTCCGCAGCGATTGGGAAACCGTCATCGAAGATTATCGTATGACTGGACTGCGCAAATTGATGGGTTTGTAGGGTGATAGCCATCGAATTTTGAGATGTTGTTGTACATGAGGATCTCTCCACGGAAAAATGACCTCACTACATTACTGCAGACTGTTATGTCTTTCTCTTGGGATTCATCCTCCGGATAACAATATATGCAGTTTTGTCGACATGTAACATACTCAGCCAACTGAAATGCCGGTCAAGTGATAGAATAGACTTGGAGAATGTTCGTATACATCGGAAATATATTCGAACCGATACATCAGGCAACAATACATTTTTATTACATTTCATCGATCGAGCGACCTACCCCAGCACTAACCCTCAAAAACCAATCGGACCTCAGAAATTCCAAAAACATCACTACATGTATGTATGTACATGTACATATGTATGGTGAGGGCGTATGTTTGATAAGTAAAGCTGACATGACATTGAAGATATCGATCGCCGAGTTTCGTTGTGAGAATTTGCTTTATTTGCCTAGTATCATGCTCCTTGAGAGATGTGACGCCGGCGGTATAATTGAATTTAAGCTTTCTCGCGTCTGGTACATGTACCTTGGAGCACCGACGTCATCGCCTCGGCAGCACCAACCTCCAAAGACTGGACAAGAGCATTGATCCTGATTGTCCTCCTCTAGCGCCTCCAATACTTTTCCTTCAACAAATACTAGCCATTACGCATACACGAACACAGCGGTAGACCAACCTTACAATCTACTATCAGGATTATAATGAAGTCCACAACCATCGCCCATCGCCTGCTCCGCGCACCAACTACCCGAGCTACAACCCGCCAATTCTCAACAACAGCCACTCTCAAAGCAAAGAACCGCATCTTCCCGGCCCCTGTCCGCTCAGAAGATGAACTGCAAACCCTTCTACTCATGTCTGCCAGCACCCGAACGCCGCTCATAACCCTCTGGAAAACCAACTGGTGCAGCTCCTGCAGCACTGTCTCCCCTCTGATCCGCGCTCTGATCGAGCAGGACGGCGTTGGAGAGGATGAAGGCGGAGTCGGCTACGTGGAAGTCGAAATGGACTCTCCCGATCTGGGAGGCGTGGGCGGAATCCCATTGAGGTATATGATCAATTCGATTCCTACGCTGTTAGCTTTTGACCGCCAGGAGCCGCAGCAGGAGACAAAGGTCAGCAGGCTGGATGATCTGAAGAACAGGGCGTTTTTAAAGAAATGGATTGAGACGGAGGCGGCGAGGCAAGGGAAGGGCGGTGCTGGCGGAAGCCTGTTCGGCGGGTTCTTTGGGCGGTAGATGGAGGCAAGTCGGAGCACTGTTCGGCGGGACAGCGAGAGGACACGCTTAACCGTCTACCTGGTCCTGTCAAATATTTAGACGACTGCCATCCGGGAGCAGACATGCTTCGCCAGTCTCGATGCATCTATCATCCGAACACGCGTCAAGCGGCAAGGGCTGGTGAACGAGTTACGGTCGGTCAACGGTAGAATGCTGCTACCAGACGAGTCTTGACCAAAGAGCCTAACTTGAGCACGGCGATCCGCTACCAAGCATCAGGCACTCAATCAGTTGCCGGAGGCGACATGCCACCCACGTCCCAGACACGCACTACGGACCAACTTTGCCAGCGCAGCGACTTGCTTCTGAGCAGGAAGGCATCTGATGCGTCTCCTAGTGCCGTGAGACGGGCGCGATTACTGAATTGTCGACCCACGTGGAACAATCAGGAAGATCTGTAAAGCGATCTAGCGAAAAGTGGCTTGCAACCAGATCTGTACAATAATTTTCAATAGTATCTCAGTAAATCTATTCACACATGGACACCCAACACCGTTGCTCAAAAGCATGTACATCGCTGTACCATCCCTCTACCGTCTTTTTGCACGCATGTTTATAAACGTAAATATACCTCCTCTTACAGCCTCAGATCGCCACCATGAGGCAGCATCATAGTCTCGTTGCCAGCGAAGTGGCCATGGTGGTGGTGATCACGGTGTTCCATTGCCGCGCGGTACTAGAAGTGATTGTCAGTATGAATACCCCTAAATCCGAAAAAACCGTTGAGTGTGACTATCTTACCTTGAAAGCAAAGTTGAGCAACAGCGCCACAATCAGACCAACACAGACAACGACGGGACCGGTGATAGCATCGAAATCGCGACCGCTGCGGCCGTAGATCAAGCTCTGTCGCCACATGTAGACACCATATCCCCATGCGCCAGTGAAGACTGCAACGAGAGTGTACACGAGCGCAAGACCGCGAGCGATATCGTTGTCGACGCCAGCGGCATTGTACAAGCCGAGACCAAGCGATCCAAGGAGCACACTGACGTGTTGCCATTTGATGAACGTGCGCTGGTTGGCCAGCCAGACCTTGGCTTCGACCTTGACGGGACCAGAGTCTTTGATCCAGAAGGAGGGTTCGACAACGCCGGGTGGCAGATGGGCCTTTCTGCGGGCTGTGGCGTACTTGGATGTGCTGAAGGAAGGCAGGAGATCGGCGAGGCGAGAAGACTTTGATGTCTGAGTGGTGCCGTAGTTACGGGTGCCAGTCTCGTCTTCGTCTGCCTCTTCAGCAGTCTCTGCTGTCTGTGTAGGCATGTGTTTCGACGAATGAGAGGTTACGGAGGCGAGTGTCGATTTGCGGCGGTCCTCGGGACTACGAGCCTTGATTGTTGCGGCAGAAGGTGATCCGACAGGGCTGAGGACAGCGTTGCCGCCGGTGAAAGACTGACCAGGATGCGACTTGAGCAAACTGCCTACAGCAAACTCATCGTCACGCTCCTTGCGCTTCTTAGCCTGCTCCTCCTCGAAAGCCTGCTGAGGGTCACGGCGAATGTCGGTCTCCACCTGGGACAGCCAGAAGGGGAACGTGTTGACGTAATCTTCAAACAGGCTGGCAACACCCTGGACGAATTTGCTAAAGCGAGGTGCCTCCTTGACAAGGTGAGAGTTCATGAGATCCTGTACCCACTCAGTGCGCTTGCGATCTGAGTTGCGCAGCTTGATCTCCAATAATGCGAAGGGGAAGCGGCTGACTTCACCTTTGCGGACAGAGGTGAAGGGGTATGACAGCTCGTTGTCATCGATGTCAGTACGGTGCCATGACTCGGGGTCGCGACAAGGACGACCACTGTCAATGGCATCTTCACGGATGAAAGCGAGGTCGGTGTCGAGGGAGATACGGATGCGATCATCACCAGGCACCTGGAAGGCGGTGCGAGTGTAGTTTGCCCGCATCACAGGCTGGAGCTCGTTCGACTTGATGAATTCTTGGATCTCGTCGACGGATTCCTTGAAGCGCTTTGCCTCGACGCTGTCAGGTCCAGCTTGGTTGGACAGCTTCTCGATCTGCTTCTCCATCTTGTACTCGGCTTCGATGAAACGCTGGATGTACTTTTCCTTGGTCTTGAAGCGATCGTCGCGGCTGGTATCATCTTCAGATACTGTCTTCTTTTCGAAGAAGATCTCGGGCTTGCTCTTCAGATGGCCGTACCACCTCATGCGAAGACTTGAGGCCTCTCCGTGATCAACCTTCTTTGAGTACAAGTTGAAGGCAGGGTTGTCGAAGTAGATGCTGGTGATCGAAGGGTCGGGTTGTGTACCCTCAGCAACCTTTGACGTTTGTGGGTTGTAAACAAGCACCGGAAGGCGACGCAGGATGACAGTCTTGACTTCGAGCAAGTTCTCAGGGTGCACCCAGAACTTGTGCGACACGTACTCTTCCTTCTCGGGTGGATTGGAGCTCATGCTGAGACCGCGGTGGACCTCGACACCCTCAAGGTGCTGTCGGATGAAGCTGTACATGGAGCTCAGACGGTACAGCAATGGGTTATAGTCTTCCTTGTTGAACGGCAGAGCGGCCAGGCGCACCTGGAGCAAAGGACGGACGCGGTATGCATGGCCGCGCTTGCGGTCGTGCTTCTTGGCTGCCTTGAGGAAACCAGCGTAGTTGATGCGGGCATATGTTTCGAGCTCGTTGGTCTCCTTGGTGATCTGATCCAGCTGCTTTAGGACGTCCTGAAGCGTCGACTTCTTCTCTTCTTCACTAGGCACAGGCTTCTTGCCATTGCCTCCCTCGCTGCCCTTGTCGGCGACGGCAATGGAGTCGAGGCTGGCCTCGCATTTGGCCGTCTGCTCGCTGAGCTTCTCGTAAGTGTCCTTGTGGAAGGCGTGCACCTGCTCGAGCTGGACGTTCACCAGCTCGTCCACAAAGGCGCCCTCGTCTTCCTCGGTCCAACGGTCGGAGGTTTGTCGGTCGGGCGAGTTGTTGGCGGAGTCGTCTTCGCGGAGCAGCTTCTTGAGCTTAGCGTAGTCGATGTAGTGGTCGCGCCATGGCTGGTAGGTCGACTTCTCCAGAGTCCTGCCGAAACGCATCTTGGCTGTGTGTGGATGAGCGACAAGACGTCTGGTGAGAGTGTTTTGCTCTCAGACTTGCGGTTGAGAGCAAGAATAAATGCAATGGCGTCGAATGCCTGCCTCTGCTGCCGTTCTGGGTGCAGTGCACGAGCACTTCACGCATCCCAGCCCCACCGCGACGACCAGGTTGCTGCAGCACGCCTCGAACTTTTGGCCAGCCATTGGCCAATTGCAATGCCGCTTGGCTTTCACGTGTCTCGAGCTGCTCGGCAGACCTGCTTCTCTCTTGTGCGTAGAGATTATGATGACATCCAAGCATCCTCTCATCCTCTCACAACTCGTGCATGCAATCGTGCAGACCGAGGCACGCGACTCACACTTCAGCCGCGTACTAAACATCGCGTTGTATACTACTACCATTCAAACTCATCTTTGCCCCCTTACACCCTTGCATTCCTCGATACACATACATACCTTACACCATATACTTCTTGTAATACATATCGGGCATATTAATTGCTCAACAAACAACCTCCTTAGGCCATGCTATAAGTCTTTTGCTGCAATGGCTTACAACAACCCACCCGAAAACCAGACCCTTGTCTCACACCTTCAGAAAGTGCTTTCTACTCTTACCGCTGCACCATATCCCATTTTGACTTCCGAAACCACCAAGAAGCGCGCCTCTGTAGCTCTCATCATCCGCATCAGCCCATCGGCCTCGCAATGGCCAGAATCATCCTCATCTCGTCCGGAGAGTCTTGAAGAGTTCTTTGAGCAGGATTGGGTGAAGCTTGGAGATCCTGAAGTTTTGTTCATCAAAAGAGCTGCGCGCAAAGGTGATCGTTGGACATCACACGTAGCCTTCCCAGGTGGCAGACGCGATCCAGAAGATGAAGATGACCAAGCTGCTGCTATTCGTGAAACATGGGAAGAAGTAGGACTGGACCTCAAGAGCTATGCTATAGATTGTGGGAATCTGCCTCAACGATTGGTCACAACACACTGGGGTAAGACACCATTGATGGTGTTATGCCCGTACGTTTTCGTGGTCACCGAACACAATATACCACCTCTCAAGCTTCAGCCTACCGAGGTCGCTTCTACGCACTGGGTTCCTCTCCGCTCCATGCTTTTACCATCGCAACGAACAGTCGTCTTCGAAGATGTCTCCAGCCGCCTGGCGAACCAAGAGACTGGCGTCAAGAAATGGATGTTGAGCTTGATTCTTGGAAAGATGATGTTTGCGGCTATCCACCTAGCTCCCACCGAGACATTGCACTCATTTGAGACGCCTGCTGCGCCTCTGCTTCAGGATAATCGCTTTTCACCTGCAACCACAGGATCGCAACTTGAGGCATTGCTTATACGTATGATGCGATTCGACCCTTTCAATCGCACCCGAACACCTGCTCCTGAACATCCGCTTCTCCTCTGGGGTCTCACCTTAGGAGTTGTGGCCGACTTCCTTGACTTACTCCCTCCGCACAATGCTTTGACACTCTGGACGTACCCTACCTTCACTCCTCCTGATGTCCGCGCAGCCATCTGGCTCCTCACATACCGTTTCAAGGACCGAAAGCGCGCCGAACTGCAGGCGGGCACGACACTTCCATCTCCAGGTTCACAGTCGCCCACAGACAAGTCTGAACAACCGCGTGACGACGCACGCCGACGCTCGTTTGGCGCGGCGACAGAGTCTACTGTACCCACTACGAAAGAGCGACCCAACGAGACAGGCTTCCATGGTCTTGGCACAGGTCTAGGAGAGAACAAGGCCAAAAAGGCCGCTGTGACGACCCTACTAGAGGGGTTGGTATCTCCGGTTGCAGAGATCATGTTGCCAGAAATCACTGACAGAGGTAGGTACTACGACATTGTGCGAAAAGCCGTTGCTTTCGCAATCGTTGGAAGAATTGGCGCTGGTGCATTGGTGTTGCTCTGGGCTTGGAGGAAATACAAGAGGGGAGGGCGATAGGCGATAGAAGGCGGTGGGACACTTCCGAATCTTTAGATTGTTTCTTTTTGATACCCTAAGCGCTACACGCCAAAGCCCATGTCGTCGCTCACAGCCGATCTTCCGGCTATTTACAGGTTAATATGTGTGGTTGTATACAATAATAAAGCGATGCCTGTTGGCTAAGATTTCGGTGGATCTGCACGTCGGTCACTTTACCCTGCTAGCGATCGTGCGGTCAGCGTGCATCGAGAAGCAACTCCTGCCGTGTCAAGTACGCGAGAGGCGTTGTTTGTCTTTCTGTACCTGCAGACGGTGGCGGCTTGGGATAGATTGCCGAGCATTAGCGCCCGGAAATTGCGCCAGCCTTGGTCGGGATGCTCGCTTCGCTTCCATGTAGTTGTGTTCGTCCTTGCACACGATCAGCCCTATGTGAGAGTTCTGCTATTACACAGATTGACTTTCAACCGCAAGACAGACGAAAGCTATTGTGACGACCGTTGGCAAAAAGCATAAGCGAAGCATACTGTAGTGATGCTGGCCTGTGTGGCAGCGCACGTTGTTCGCAAGGCTCGCTTCGGTGCAAGCGCCAGAACCTCAGACGTCGGTCTCCACGTCTCTTGATCCCAGCAACGCTCCTCGAGCAACCCCTTCATCAACACCCTCCTTGGCATCACCTAAACAACCCGTGCTGCACCATCCCCGCTGCCCTGCCCTCCCTTCTAAGCAATTTACACTTACCTGTTCTGTCTACTTTAGGTCAGTGCTCGTTCTACTTGCGACATCGAGTTCCAGCCAGGCGGCGCTTTCTGGCGATGCGAGCGGTCCAAGACCGCCAGTCTCTATTAGGGTTCGACATCGTCTGGACTGCACGTCGCTTCGGACAGGCATGAAACGGCTCGTACGCAGTGGCGTCTCTTCCACCTCTCTCCACGCGATGGCACCGACACCAAACCATGTGGGCTGTCATCATGTCAAGCCGGCACGGCACTCTGTCCATAGTGCTCGCAAGGCTGGACCTAATTTTCCACCCTGATTAGGCGCCGGTGTCCGAATCGACAAGCGACATCAGAGTAGAGCAGGCTCTGCAGGCATTGCTATATAGGATCGGCTGTGACACCTTCAGGTAGGGTTTCTCTTCTCTCCTCATCCAGCCTTCTTCGTCCAGCTTCAGCTCTCCCATTCTGCAGTGCAGCAGCCTTCTTGGTCTAGTACCATAGTCATTCATTCCTGATATCCTGGTGATATCATCCATTCGTTCACACACAACACACACACTTCCGTCGAAGCAACTAGCATCTTTTCAAAGAACATCAACCACCAACCAACAAAACAATCAACATGTCTCTCCTCCAGAAAGTCGCCCTTTTGGGCTCCCTTGCCGCTTCGGCTTACGCTCACGGCCGTGTCATCAGCATTGATGTTGATGGTACCGAGTACGAGGGCTTCACCAGCGCCATGGTCGGCTCCGGCAAGTCTGACGGTATCGCTTGGAGCGCTGCCAACCAGGACAACGGCTTCGTCGGCCCGGAGAGCTACTCTTCCTCTGACATTGCCTGCCACAAGGTAAGCATAGCATTTTGCAATAGATAATCGATCAAATATTCTAACTGTATTCCTATAGAGCGGCAAGCCTGGTGCCAAGGTCGCCACCGTTGCTGCTGGTGGTAAGATCAAGCTCCAGTGGGACACCTGGCCCGAGTCTCACCACGGTCCCGTCCTGGACTACCTCGCCAAGTGCGCCGGCGATGACTGCACTTCCGTCTCCGCTGGCGACCTCTCTTTCTTCAAGATCGACCAGAAGGGCCTCAACGATGCCGCTTCTCAGAACTGGGCCTCCGATGACCTGATCGCTGACGGCAACGCCTGGACCGTCACTGTTCCCGAGGACATCGCTCCCGGCCAGTACGTCCTCCGTCACGAGATCATCGCTCTCCACTCCGCCCAGGACGCCAACGGTGCCCAGAACTATCCCCAGTGCATCAACATTGAGGTCACTGGCAGCGGTACCGCTGAGCCCGAGGCTGTCGCCGCCACCAGCCTTTACACCGCCACCGACCCCGGTATCTCTCTCAGCATCTACAACGGCCTCACCTCCTACGAGATCCCCGGCCCTGCCGTCTACTCTGGCGGTGCTTCCAGCTCCTCTCCTTCCACTGGCGGCTCTTCTTCCGCTGCTTCTTCTGCCGCTTCATCCGCCGCCACCTCTGCCACCTACTCTAACGCCACCACTTCCGCCGCTGCTACCTCTGCCGCCGCCACTTCTGAGTCTTACCCCGAGCCCACTGGCGAGCCCACCTTCGCCGGCTCCGCTGGTGCCGAGTCCACCCCTTGCACTACCACCATCACTCTGACCGGCTCTGCTTCCGCCACCGCCACCGCAACTCAGACCTCCACCCCTGTCGATACCTCCGACAACTCTGACGACTCAAGCGACGACTCCTCCGACAACACCCCTACCACCACCGCCGCTCCCTCTGCCGTCATCTCCGCCGTCGCCAGCTCGCTCCCCAGCTCTGTTCTCGACGCTCCCATCCCCACCGCCACCAGCTCCAGCGACTCCTCTGACGGCAGGCCCAGCAAGCCCCTCCCCGAGGGCTTCACTCTCGCTGACCTCCTCGAGTGGGTCAACTACCTCCTCAGCAAGGCTTTCACTGAGAGCAAGCACGCTCGTGATGTCACCCGTCGCTAAGCGATGAGGATATGAAGATGATGGAAAAAAGTTTGGAGACGTTTCATGAGCTCATGTGCTCGCTTTCTTGATGGGACTTTTCTTGCACTGGTTGGAGAAAAGTCTTTTCTTTTTAGTCTTGATCTCGTGCGCGAGATGTTTGACATGATCCCTTTTTGGCATTTGTTCTTTCTTGGTTGTACGTTTAGAGTTCTTTTTGAATGAGATGCACGCTGCTTTTTGGGCGGTTTGTGTGATTGGCTGCTTCACAAGACACCTTCAACCTTGCATTCCTCTGTGCGTGACCTGTGCAACATACGCTGTCGTCTCGTGCGAGTAGTAAACTGGGCTTACCCGGTTCTGGTATTGGGACACGTCTTCTGCTACCAATCATTACCGTGCGATTAAGAGGGAGGTGAATGCCCAATCGCCTAACCGCCCAACTCGCCAAACGATGTGAAAGATTTTGCCGAGTTAATCGTGCACAGCGTGTATCACTTGCAGATCAAAGATATGATGGCACATTAGGCTTCATGTCCACAAGTTAGTGTTAAACGCGCGTATCACTTGAATTCACCAAGCTGATGGCGTTGCAATTGGGCTTTTTGTCGACATGGTTCTGTTCCACACGCATCACTCTCAGGTTTCCCATTCAATGTCGTTATTGTTGGGCTTCACGCCGACAGCATCGTGTTCAACTGTGTAACACTCGCCGAACTTCGGTCTGATAGCGTTGTTGGGCACGAAGAGGGGGATTTTCTATGAAGAGTGAAGATCATCATCACGGCCATGGGTTACCCCAGGAACATCCTCGCAGGAAGCTTTGAGATGCTGATATGGAGGTCGTTCCGGGACGTCTGGGAGCACAGGCGGCTAGCGGTAGTATATTATGATATAGTCCGTGTTGGGCAGCAGGAGTACGACTAATGCATATGGCGAGCTTATCGCGACATGGGCGAAACCTTAACATGCAAACATAACATAGGGTATTGCCAATTTCAACCATGATGTCCAATGTCACAAGCCAAAAACACGGACAGGTCGCAGAAAGCATTGCAGCCCAAATTCCCAGATCGAGCTTTTGACGAGCGGGCCGAGCTTTGCGACTTCAAACCCCCCAGCAAACCAACAAAAAGGGAACATTTCCGCCACATAACTAAAGAACCACGAATTGTGCGTGTGAAGTCGGAAGAAACATAGGCCCAGCAAATTACTCACCATGGCGAACCCGAACGCCGGCCACTTCTTTCAAACATCCGAATCATTAGTTTCGGGGCAGCGTAAAGCAGCCAAAGCCAAGAACAAGCTCGGCCGTCCCATCAAGCTGTCGTCGAAACTGCTTGCCGTCACTGCGGACCCTTTCGATGAGCGTGCAGTATATGTGGCTGAAGCCGCGGGAGAGGTGAGGAGGGTAGTTCTCGAGGTAAGTTGATCTCTTTCGTGGCGCTTGTCAGTTCCAGCAAATGTTGGGGATACCTGCATATGGCTGAGAAAGGAGACATGTAAGCTTCAGAAAGGCTAACAAAATCTAAACAGACCGGCGAGAAGATCTCAGTCGACAAAGCTACTGCACCTCTGACCAGTCTTGCTTTTTCACCAAACGGACAGCGGATGTACTCTGGCTGCTGGGACAAGAATATCTACAGCACAGACTTTGAGACCGGAAAGTCAGAAATCCTCGCCGGACACGCAGACTTCGTCAAGTGTTTGCTCACAACCACACTCTCCGGCAAGCCGATCCTTCTCTCTGGTTCCGCGGACGCAACGATCATCGTGTGGGATCTCAGCACCGGCAAGCAACTACACAAACTCAAAGGCCACGTCAAAGCTGTGCAAAACTTGGCAATTGATCCCCTCAGCTTGCCTTCAGGCTCAAGTCAGCCAGGCGACAGCTTTGTGGTCTTCTCAGCAAGCAGTGACCGGGAAATCCGTCGTTGGCACATCAGCCTCTCTCGCTCCCACGAGCTGCCTGAGTCCATCGAGAAGCCTCTCCGTCCCCATGAGACAAGCATTTGGTCACTCAAGTTTGACTCTGAGGGCGATCTCTGGACCGCATCCGCGGATAAGACGGCGAAGCACCTTGTGCGGAGTCGAGACTGGGAAGCAGACACTGTCTTGCAGCATTCGGACTTTGTCGATGACGTTCTTCCAATCGAGGACCTGGGACTGGTGGTGACGGCTTGCAGAGACGAAGATGTGAGGGTGTGGGACATTGGAAGCGGCAAGTGCATCTGTGTGTACGAGGGCCACTTCGAAGAGGTCACTGGCCTTGCTAGGGTGGGCAGGGCAGCTGTGGTCAGTGTGAGTATCGACGCTACCGTCAGGACATGGGGACTTGACAAAGCGGAGATGAAGAAGTACACCGATGAGCGGGAAAAGGCAGCAAACGGAGAGGGTGCTGATGCTACAGCACAAGGCAGAGGCAAGCCGGCGCTGACTGCTGAAGAGGAGGACGAGCTGGCTGAGCTGATGGACGACAGTGACTAGGAAAAGCCTGCATGACAGATCATGAATACTTGCATACACACCAAGGCAATACAAGCCTAGCATAATGAATGACCAGTACTCAAAGTAGACTGAAATCGATCTCCCTTTCCAAAAGGCTTCTCTACATAGGCTGGCGCCTCACACACTCCGAATCGGCTCCCAAGCTGGACAACTCCCGATACCCATCCTTCTCCCTCCCCTCCTCATAGACAGGATACACTACCTCTCCACGCACGTTATCCACCTCACACATCTCACAACAAAAGACCACCAACTCCACCAAGCGTCTTCCCCTCAGCCCATATAAGACTCTCTCCCAGCTAGGCTCATCAACATCCACAAGCTCCTGCATCCGGCGCAACTCGCTCCGTTTCCCTTCCATAGCCACAGCCCCAATGTAAAACCTGAAGGACCGACCGTCGAAATGCCACTCCATTCTGTGAGCTTTCAGCATTCTTTGCACGATGCTCAGGAATTCGGAATATGTCGCATCGGCTCTGAGTTCGATTACTTCGTCGTATGAAGACACAAGCTGCAGTTCATGGCTTTCCTTCGCAGCTCGTGGACCTATCCACTTGACGCGGAGAGGAATGGTGATGGAAGTCTTTTCTAAGCTGTGACTTTGTTGTGCAGTTGAGGGAGGCGATGATAGTTCTGGCTGTGACGGAGGACTGACAGGTTCAGAATGCGATGGAGGAGCGGAGCGCTTGCGACGGGAAAAGAGGTTTGGTATGAGGTTGATCAAGCTTGAGTCCATCGCGAGTTTGGGGTTGATTCGTTGATTGAGGAGAGGGCCGATGTGTGGCAGAATGGTGATGAAGGTGATGTATGTTTTTATGGGCGGATCTGGAGGTACAAGATCTAGATCTTGCGTTCAATGTTGTCTTGTTAGATCGTGGGAGTTCTAAGGGTTTGGTCAATGACAGTCAGAGACGGTAGTGTCCAGCAGATTCATGTGCGGTTACTTACGGATCTGTGAACGTAGAATCACGTTCACTGCTGGATAATACAAGGTTTGAAACATCATACCGTCAATTTTGCACGAATGTACGTTTCAATAGTAAATGATATTAATAGCATTCGCATATGGACCGCAGAGAATAGTCTCAACACGTGATCGATTAAGCAGGCAGTAGTAGCTTCCTCAAGCTCATCGTGATTTTCCCGACATCGAGTCGTTCTAGGAATCTCACGGTATCTCCAAAGACACTGGACAATAGAGTGAAAGTCGTGAATCCGGTTCCCAACCTCTGGCTCCATCGAAGTAGAAGGATCGAACAATGCACAACTCCATGCTCAAAAGAAAGTCCGTCCACCTTACTTATAACGACACACCACTGTCAACTCCTTTGCCGTTCTCCTGCCCAATTCCTCCACTATACGGTCCCATCCCTCCCGATCGTCTCGCAGAACGCGGCTACGGCCCCAACGATGCTGCTTACTCTTCGTCGAAGCACTCACTTTCATGTGATATTTGTCCCACCGTACGCCAAGAGGGAGTAGCAGCGTGCGCACAGTTTCGAGGAAGTCGTCATAAGTCGTGTCTGGCCCGAGTGTAATCGTTGTGTTGCTCTTCCGCTTGGACTGGACTTGGTTGCTGGATTCGCTGTAAGGGTTCGGGCCCAGGTATTCGATGGTGAGGGGGACGGTGACTGGAAGTCCGCCCGAATTTTCAGTCTGGTGCGCGCTTGAATAGGGTGTAGGCGTTGGTGGTCGCCGTGGTGGTTTAGTTGTGAGAGGGTCGCCGTGGATCAGCATGTATAAAGTCCCGACGCAACACAAGGTGCAGATTTCCATTCTTCTCGATTGGGTCCTTTGGTTCGAAGAGTAATACTGTGGAAGTATGACGATGTGATTTGTACGTTGTGCAGGTTTTGTTTCAGGAGATCTAGGTCTCGCGGCCCTTCTTGACCTGGTAGACGATCCCAGTCCTCTGGTCAATAATGCTAGCGACGGTGACGATATCCGTCGGAATGGCCTAGCTGCGGAAACTGTAGGTCACGCTCCTTTCTGGCATTCAGCAGGGTATGGCGCGTCATTCTACTTTTCACTTTCCCTGGGTTTTTGGTCATATGATTCGAACAATGTATAGAAATGGAATTCGTTAATACATACAACTACAGGCGAATACTCGCTGGCGCGTTCTTGAATGAGACAGCAGCAGAGCTCTGTAGTCAGTCAATATGTTCGATCAAGCATCATATTGCTGCAACCGTGATGGTCACCTTGTCGATCTCGCCATTGCAGATATCCTCGCGCATCGCCTCCCAACTCTCCTCATTCATTCGAGCACCAGATATTCTCGTGAACAAGAGTCGTTCCCACCTGCACTTCGACTTGAGCCCACGAACGTGCTTCAGAGCATCGACCCGCATGGTGACCGAGGGTTTCAGCTGCTTCAGGCACTCCCAAAATCGATCCCAACCCATTGAATCGTAGACCTTGACGTGTGCCTTAAACTTCCTTGCTGTCGGTAATATGACCTTGGAGTACCCGTCGTCTTCCAGAACAAGTATCTCGGTGTATCGAACAGTGACTGGAAGAGTGACTGTTTCCACGCCAGGGGGTGGCGTGGTAATGACCTTGATATATGTCGGTGGCTCTGCGTTGAGTTTCTGATATCGGCGGCGTTTGGAGTATGGCGGTGGTGGATCACGTTGTGACTCGCTTGTTGCAAGTCGTGATTCTGCATCTTCAAAGCTATTCGATAGGCTGTCTGTAGACGATGCCTCGGAGTTGAAGCTATCACTTCTCGCTTGGTGTCTCCGTTCTCTTGCAGCGCATACTGTGCAGGCTTCGGGTGAGTGTTGAATCGAGGCTGATCGTTGAGGCGTTGACATGAAAGCCCAAGGCGCATCCATGTTGTCTGTGATCGATTTGTGAGGAGCTGTGAGACGACTCGACGACACAGCAGAGCAGCAGACATACTAATACATACAATCGCATCCGATAGTCAATGACTGATTGGTATGCGCCATTAAGCAGGCTTCGCGGAGGAGGCCGTATTAACCTACAAGGGTCGGTGCCCGTACAGTTCCGTCGCTCGGCGCACTTCGCCGGCATGCGATACAACCAAATGATGTTGCAAGACACTGTTTCGTTAGAACGATACCTTCTCATGATCGCAACTCGCAGTTTTGTAAGAATAACAAATTGCGTTGCATCCAGACACATACCTCGACAACCGTGCTTGGCGCCAGATCTCCTTTCTAGCAGGGGTGGGAATCCCAAGTGGGTACTGGCACTGTTCACACATGTAACTCATCTTCCTAACCCATGCTTGGACTGAAATATTGAGGAGTGCTATGCAATTTCCCTCAGCTTCGATGTGTATTGTTGTGTTGGCAGCTTGAGCAAACAGAAGCTCGAAGACTCCAATATACTGGGCTTACGCTTTTGAGCCGCCCGAGACGACAACATGAAATATCCTAACACAGTACCAGCTCGTAAGTCTGCACATGCCTCATGCCTCGATATCGCAGTGAGCTACTACCGGCAGTCATATGTATGGGTCATGAAAAATATATCTCGCGGAGATTATAGGGAATACTTCAAAACCCTTGGGTACATTTAAAGTCCTACCTTCACCCTTGTTCTTCGTAACGATGACAGTTGCCGCTGGGATGACATGTGCAGACTCTTGAGTAATGACTGTACGGTGCAACGAGCTCGTTCAGGAACACTGCTAGCCGCAACAGACAAGCTTGAGTCTGATCCATCGCACGATCATCGTTAAAGGCTGATAGAGCGAAGAACACCGTGCAATGATTTCTGATAACGCTGCATTCACTACCTGCTGCTCGATCCATAGACTGTCTTCGGTTATGGAGCGTTTCGTAAATGGCCATCACTGGAATTCATTTTTGATCGCAGGGCATTACGCAACTGCCTGAGTGTGTCTTCGGTCAAAGGCGGTGTGATGCCTTGACGTGCCAGATCTTGATAATTGGCCAAGACGAAACGCATGATGTCGATGGGTTTCAAATGATGCATGATCTCTAAGGTGATCTCGGCAGGGATCCTGAATAGCGGAAACAGTGCAGGAATGCGGGTCCTTTCCTGGATGTATTGGATGCGTTTTCGCGAGAGGGCAGGTGCCATACCGCTGGCGTGCAGGAACGGATAGTTTGCGAAAGCAAAGTTGATGAATGCATCTGGTGGTAGTAGATCGATGATGTCCAGTATGAGTTCAGCAGGTAATCGGTAGAAGGGATGTTGCGGCCCAACAGGCTGCGTTCGCTGGTGAATTCGAACGACTTGTCTTGACCCTGAAATTTGATTCTCTGGGGCATCACCACCTGTGACCATCATGACTTGATTGGTGAATAGTTTTGGGCCTTGTACTTGCCAATGCTCCCTATTGTCGACTTTACTCTTTGTGGGTCTTGTCAGTAGCGTTGGATCGCAAGAACTTCCAGACTCTCCCCGAGGCAATCCAAGCAATAGCAGCAAGTGCGATGATATATGCTGCAGTCGGGCCTAGGGACCTTGGGAACAAATTGAAGACGTATGGGTCCAAGATTAAGTCGACGTTCACCGGAGGCGGATCCGACATCAATCCCTTGTTGGTGGTAAAGAAATCGGCAGTTGCTCTAACACGCAAAAACAGTACGCTTTCCTTGCTCCGTGGCGATGAGCGCAATGGCTCCGGTCGCTTCCTATCAGGATCCTCAGAATAATCTGCAAGGCTCTGAATAAGATCTGGCGTATCAAAGACTTCCGAAATAGCGTATGTGTCCAGCCAGAACTCTGTCGGTTGCTAATGGTACTTTGATCAGTATATGAAAGAAGCAGACATGCGTTGGTGAGTTACGTACAACCGCCGCCCAACAAGCACGAAGTTCGTATCTTTGCTGTGGATTGAGGTCCCGGAGTAAGAACCAGTGATCCGAGCCTCGCGGGGTCTCGTCGGTCGGGAAGAGCACCTTGAGTGATGTCCGAATTGGGTTGTCGCTATGAGTGAGAGAGTGCAGTTGCAGCGCGTCGAGAGTAGGGCTGCTATCAGTGAAGCTAACTGCCTCAGGGGCGGTGAATATGGCTTTTTCGGTGTTTGCGAACACTGAGGCTACCAGCAGAGCCAACAGAGAGGACAAGACGACAGGCAGCTTCATTGTAGTTGTGTTGGGTATACGGAAGGGAGGGTGCGCTGTAAGGAGTGGCTTCACAGCTCGACCGGTACAGGCGGGTCACGTGATATCAGATGACGGGGAGCATGGCATGCAGACGTCGTCAACTTGAAGGTATACAGATCAAGCCACCTCGTGTACAGCAGGAGGAGGCATATGCCAGTGGTGAATGCCTTGTACGCAGCCGTTGCTTTCACTGTGCCAGCGCACGGCCGCTCTTCGCCCGGCGTGCGATTGGCCGGACGCGCTGGAGCGCCCACGCTCTCACCGCCCAATGGCAGGAGCGAGGGGCCTGTGATCCCTGCCGCGCTAGCCTCAGACTCCCGCGCACAACAAGCAGACGCCCCACAGAGTAAACACCTCGCGACCTTACCTTTCGAAGGCCTCCACCTCACCACCCAAACACCGCCCACCGAGTCCGCCGCGACATCTCCTCCGCATCCACCCATCCACCTACCACATACACATCGCCAATATGCGTGAGGTTATCTCGCTCAACGGTATGTTTACCCTTACCCCTATGTCCGCCCGCACCCAACGCGCCTTGACCGCCTTGCCCGCCTGGGTGTGAAACATGGAATTTATGCTGACTCCGGACGCGTATAGTCGGCCAGGCCGGTTGCCAGATCGCAAACAGCTGTTGGGAGGTTAGTCTCGAATCCGAAAGAGCTTGCAATGGAACCAGATGGGACGGAAAAATGCGAGAATATGGCAGCCTCAGGGGACACATGCTGACGTGAAGATATTGTAGCTGTACTGCCTCGAGCACGGCATCCAGGTTAGTACACTGCTTCACTCGATTTTCTGAGCGAAATGCTGACTTGATGTAGCCTGATGGTTTCCTCACCGAGGAGCGCAAGGCCGCCAGCGACGACCAGGGCTTCTCCACTTTCTTCTCCGAGACTGGTATGCCGCAGCACCCAAGTCCGCCAAACCTCGAAAACAACAGCACTAACTCACGTCTTTAGGCCAGGGCAAGTACGTCCCTCGCACCATCTACTGCGATCTCGAGCCCAACGTCGTCGATGAGGTCCGCACTGGCACCTACCGCTCCCTCTTCCACCCGGAGCAGATGATCACCGGCAAGGAGGATGCCTCGAACAACTACGCCCGTGGCCACTACACCGTTGGCAAGGAGCTCATTGACCAGGTTCTCGACAAGGTCCGCCACGTCGCCGACAACTGCTCTGGTCTCCAGGGTTTCCTCGTCTTCCACTCCTTCGGTGGTGGTACCGGTTCCGGTTTCGGTGCTCTCCTCATGGAGCGTCTCTCCGTCGACTACGGCAAGAAGTGCAAGCTTGAGTTCTGCGTCTACCCTGCTCCTCAGGTCGCCACCTCCGTTGTTGAGCCCTACAACTCCATCCTCACCACCCACACCACCCTCGAGCACTCTGACTGCTCCTTCATGGTTGACAACGAGGCCATCTACGACATCTGCCGTCGCAACCTTGGCATTGAGCGTCCCAACTACGAGAACCTGAACCGCCTGATCGCCCAGGGTATGTGCCGAACGATCTCTAATTGTAAGAACCCAAGCTAATTATATGTTTAGTCGTTTCTTCCATCACTGCTTCTCTCCGCTTCGACGGTTCCCTCAACGTCGACTTGAACGAGTTCCAGACCAACTTGGTTCCTTACCCCCGTATCCACTTCCCTCTCGTCGCCTACGCCCCGATTGTCTCCGCCGCCAAGGCCGCCCACGAGGCCAACAGCGTCCAGGAGATCTCCATGGCCTGCTTCGAGCCCAACAACCAGATGGTCAAGTGCGACCCCCGCAACGGCAAGTACATGGCCACCTGCTTGCTCTACCGCGGCGACGTCGTCCCCAAGGACACCCACGCCGCTGTCGCCACCCTCAAGACCAAGCGCACCATCCAGTTCGTCGACTGGTGCCCTACTGGCTTCAAGCTCGGTATCTGCTACCAGCCTCCCATGAACGTGCCCAACGGCGACTTGGCCAAGGTCAACCGCGCCGTCTGCATGCTCTCCAACACCACCGCCATCGCCGAGGCCTGGTCTGCTCTCTCCCACAAGTTCGACCTCATGTACAGCAAGCGTGCCTTCGTTCACTGGTACGTTGGTGAGGGTATGGAGGAGGGCGAGTTCTCCGAGGCCCGCGAGGACCTTGCCGCGCTCGAGCGCGACTACGAGGAGGTCGCCGCCGACTCTGCTGAGGGCGATGAGGGCCTTGACGCCGAGTACTAGATGCGAAGCTAGAGGTGTGATGCCGGGGATTTCTTGTTGAGCGAGAGAAAATTATGTTATCAGCCGAGCGCAGGGCTTACTAGGGTACTGGTACTACTGACACTGCAAGCTGCAGTGGATGCGCTGTTTTTCTTTGATGCACCACGACTGTTTAATCGAAAGCGAATTTTGACCATTCTGTAAATTTTGTTTGACTACACCTGTGTAACATGATTTGTGAGACGGCCCGGTTTCTAAGTCCCTTTCTGGAACAGCGCTTGATGATACACGAACACAAATTGGCTCCACTTGGAAGAGAGATTAGGCTAGCTCCTAGAGCCTCGACGGGGTAACTCCGTAAGGACAAGACGAACGTGATGGCGAGCGTCCCTGTACTATGTAGGGTGGAGGACTACCGGACTACTCAGCCACAAAGTCAGCTGGCGCCTCGATGCACGTCTGTGGTCAGCAAGTAGGCTAGCTGGGAATAGCCAACAACCTTGGGCGCGTGGGCAAGAGAACACAGTGCAAGTACCGCGCGAAAATACCGCTATACCGCTCCTCTTTCTCCCGGGAGGATATTGCCCTTGCGAGCAGCGCTTCCTTCTTCGCCTCCTCCCAGCTCCTCCCATCACGTATCTAACATCGCCCCACCCTCGCTGCGCGAACGTCGGTCTGGATCGGAGCGACGCACCGAAGTTGATCTACTGCTGCTTTCTATTTACATTTGTGCCATACTACAGTGCTTTTCCTTACGACCTGCCACCGCTGTTCGCCTCGCCACCGCCCACCAAGTCCCCATCGACAGTCACAGACACTGGGAGACGTCACCAGCATGGCGGAGCCAACTACGCCTGACGCCGGTCCTAACTTCGCCCCGCCGAGTCTACCTCCCGGGTGGTGCGTCTTCACCAGCCCTTCATATACCTCACCTGCCTCTTCCCTCCCCTCGTGAGCATTCGAAGCTTGCCATCCTCACCGCAGCCTCCACTTTCACCTTTCCAACCGCTTTGCGCGACACTGTGTGAGACATTAGGACTTGGCACTGACTTGGCGGCTGTTGAAGGATTGCGCAGTGGGATAACAAGTAAGTTGTTTGCTGCTTTCTCGCGCACTCTCCCTCGGCTACTTTTCTCTGTACTCCCGACTAGATCTGACTGTCAACATCAGATCTCGCAAATACTACTTTGTCCAAATCAGCACCGGCGAATCGACCTGGGAAGTCCCCACCGCTGCTGCCCCGCAAGTCCCCACGCCGGGAGGTACACCAGCACAAATGTCGGACCCTTTCTCGAAACCTGGTCAAGGAGGTCACCAGGGTGGTGGACATGGAGATAGCTACGGCAACAACCAGGGCAACGAGTACGGAAACAACGGCCCAGATGGCGCGCAAGAGGGCGAGAGAGGTTTCAAGGTGAGTTCGATGTAATATGACATCTATGTCTCTAGATCGGTTGCTGACGGATCGTCTCGCAGACCGAGGCCTTCAAGATGGCTACTGGAATGGGCGGAAAGCAAAAAAACAACTCTTCCGGCCTAGGCGGTATGGCACAGTCCTTCCTCGGTGGTGGAAGCTCTAGTGGACACAACAACTCTTCTGGAGGCTCATCTGGCCTGGGAGGGCTTGCACAATCGTTCCTCGGTGGAGGAAACAACCACAACAATAACAACAACCAGCACGGCAATCAACAGCATGGGTCTTCTGGCGGATTGAGCGGGCTTGCTGGCCAATTCTTGGGTGGAGGCAGCCACAACAACCAACAACATTCCGGCAACAACAACAACAACAACCACGGTTCTTCGGGCGGTGCTGGTGGACTCATGGGCATGGCAAGCTCGTTCCTCGGCGGTAACAGCTCTTCGAACGGTGGCCAGCACGGATCAAACCAGAACCACGGCTATGGTGGAGGCAGTGGTTCTCACGGAAGCAGCAACCAGCAGTACGGCGGAAACAACCAGCAACACCACGACCAGAACCAAGGCCATGGTAGTAGCTCAGGCGGCTTCCTCAGTTCCCTGACAGGCGGTCACAAGCCAAACAGTGGCTCTGGCAATTACGGTTATTCGTCTGGAGGGAACTCTGGCACTTACACCGGTTCTGCACCTCCAACTTCGTACCAGCCGTCCGGTCAGTCCAATCAAGGCCATGGCTCACACCCTGGTGCACCACCCCAGAGCTTCGGTCCTCAGTCCGGCTCGTACAACCCGCCTGGTGGCAATCCATCGTACGGACAACAACCTCACAGCGCTCAGCAACAGGGAGGTTACGGAAGTCATCAGCAACCAGGCTATGGCGCCCCTCAACAGCAGCCGGGCTCATATGGTGCACCTTCTCAGCAGCATGGCTCATACGGCGCACCTTCTCAACAACACGGCGGTTACAACCCAGGCAATCATGGCGGCCCCGGTGGCCCTGGTGGGTACGGCCAACCACAAGGCGGATACGGCCAACCTCAAGGTGGCTACGGAGGACAGCAACCTCCGCCAGGATACGGCAACGGAGGGTACGACCAGCAGCAGCAACATGGATACGGAAGATGAGCATCCTAGTTGGTTATCTCCTGGCTATAGAAACTTGACATGATGTTCGCGGCGGGAAAAACTTGATGACTGTAAATGAGAGCGCTTGCGCGCATGAGTTGATTTGATTGATCGGATAAGTTATTATCAATAGCCGCGTAGAATGATGCATACGACTTGCATACGTGGACATATGCGCTCGGACTCTTTGCAGATACAGAACGATTGTTGTCTTATGTAATTAGGCTGGTAGACCAAGACTACCATTTGCAGCACGGCATGGTCATGCGTATCGAGTACCAGTACTTGGCATAGAATCACCGTGCATTTAGCCATAGCAATAACAAAGCAGTCAATAATGAAGTGGCAAACAGACTTCAGCCAGTAGCTCATTTCATGTTTCAGGAGCCAGGCGTCTGCCCTGTCTTCAAGCCCAGCCAAGGACTTCTTCTCAAGGCGAGCGCAGCAAGCCCCCAGAGCGCAGGCAGAGACATCCGTGCACCCCTCGTTTCGCGGCCCGCTGTATCCTCATCATCTGGAGATTCCACGAGACAGACCGACTGCACCAGCCTGCTACCGACTCTCGCACCCTCGACCTTTGCGCATTCCCTCCACTCACTCTCACCACCATCAGCACCTGCGGTTTTCTGTCCGACATCGCAAAGCGACTACGCACCACCCAACAACTCTCCACGTTAGGCCTCGCGGCGACCATACTCCGCAACCATGAACCCAGAGTCGTGAGTACAATAATGCACAGTGATGGCGCCTATGCGACGTCACTGTACACGATATCGCTTGACAGTGAACATGACTGACAGTACCTTTGCAGAGTATCTATCCCCCAGCCCTCCAGCGCAGACCGCTATCATGCCATTATTCACTCGCTCGCTGCACCACCACTACCCTCGAACAAACACTGACATGCGCCCGGTACAGATACGACTACCTCTTCAAGCTCTTGCTTATCGGTGACTCCGGCGTCGGAAAATCATGCCTTCTCCTTCGTTTCGCAGACGACACCTACACTGAGAGCTACATCTCGACAATCGGCGTGGACTTCAAGATCAGGACCATCGAGCTTGACGGCAAGACTGTAAAGCTTCAAATCGTGCGTACACACCTTCATATCGAGACTACAGACATAGTAAAGGGCGCAAAAAACTGACAGAGATCATTCGTACAGTGGGACACAGCGGGTCAGGAGCGTTTCCGCACAATCACCAGCTCGTACTACCGCGGCGCTCACGGCATTTGTGTCGTCTACGATGTTACCGACATGGACAGCTTCAACAACGTCAAGCAGTGGCTGCAGGAGATCGACCGCTACGCCACCGAGGGCGTCAACAAGCTCCTCGTGGGCAACAAGAGCGATATGACCGACAAGAAGGTCGTGGACTACAACGTCGCAAAGGTGCGTGGGCAATCTTGAGGGCAGGCTTACCTGCACCAGCAATTATTCAGTGACAACAGCACATTCTAACGCTTTTTTCCCAACAGGAGTTCGCAGACAGCCTCGGCATCCCCTTCCTCGAGACCTCCGCCAAGAACGCCAGCAACGTCGAGCAAGCTTTCCTTACCATGGCCCGCCAGATCAAGGAGCGCATGGGTAACACCACCGTCAACAACAAGCCCACTGTGCAAGTCGGCCAGGGTCAGGGTGTGCAGTCTGGCAGCGCCGGTGGCTGCTGTTAGATTGATCCAGTTCATCATCTTGCGAAGTTGGATTGATTGTTCATGACTGGCAGGAACGGCGTTTTTTTTTACGTGTACCTCTTCTTCTTTTTCTCCCTCATACACAGACACACAGAGATGCGAGTAAGGCCGGGTTGCTCTTTCCACTCTCCCGGCTGCTTAATGGCAGAATAGTCGCATAATTATGGTTGTTTCATCCCAAGATGTTGTCATGCTTGTGAGGTTCTTATAATGTAGTTTGATACAAGTCTATATCAATTATCAAGACGTAATAGCTGCGACCGTCCTGCACCTAGTGTATTTCTCTCATATTCTCAGCCCCTATACGACCGTGTTCTTGGCAGCCTGAGGCAGAAGCTCTATCCCCCGCCAATTTGACGGACAGCCCCCAAACGCGCGCGACTAGTTTCCCTAACAGGCGCGTCGAGATGCACACATCACATGACAGTGATGTGTGGACGGCTAGGCGCTTCGCATAAGAGTGAACACAGCCCTTTTCGCGCCGGACCGCGCGGTCACATAGGCCACAGAGGAACTTCCATTGGCCTTTAGGTTGGGTTGAGAGTCAATTGGTGATTGACCACAATCAAGAAACTGCCACACAAGATCTTGATAAGAAGAATCGCAGCGGAAACATACGTAGGCCGTAGCTCTGCACGGCAATCGAGAGCTTCGCGGTTCTTGACAAACACACGATCTGTGCCACCCAACAAACAAGATTGCATATGCGACTTGCCGCTACCTGGAAACCTATCAAGCCTCGCTGCGACCCACTATGAGCTACAAACAACACATGCGAGTTTCCGATCTCTCAATCAGCAGCGAAGGACACCGCTCCCGACAGCAAACGACGCCCGTACAGAGGACATGGTCGAGCCATCAGTAGCAGAGCATCGCAAGTTTGTCGGTAACGCTTGCCTATATCGCCACCTGGCTTTGCGCCGACCACCGTTCCTCGCGAGGAACATCAAACAAGCACTGGACGGGTTCGAGAAATCACTGGCCAAATCCAAAGGTGCTGTCGATGAGCCACCGGACGGGGAAATGAACGCGAACGAGAAAGTGAGGGCTGGTTGGAATTATCCTACGCCGGAGATGATGAAGGATCTATTGAAAGGTCAGAAGCCGACTTTGAGGCTCGATGGACTGCAGATTCGTCATTCTAAGACTGCTGAGGTGCAGAGGTAAGTCGTTTAGATCAACTTCATGAGCATCGAGGAGTTACATGCTGATTTGTGTGACAGCCGTAACGGGCTTCGTTTGCAAAAGATCAAAACTGAACCTGATTGGCTCCCTGATCCGAGCATCGACTTCAGTGCTCCATGTTTGGTCACACTGATGTTCATTGACTCCGGAAAGGACCTCAACAGACAAGAAAGAATTTACGTCGACACCCGAACTGGTACTATTGAGAGCACCGTTGCGACCGCAGAAGAGCGCGTTTTCAGTGTTGCGCTCGACGAAGCATTTTCTATCGAAGTGGAAAAGATCTACGTGACCGTCGAAAGAGGCAGCAATGTCAACGAAACCTACAGATGGAAACGCACTATCCCGGCCCACTATCAGCTGAATGTGGAAATCAAGTGTCTGGACCACAGTGATGCCAAACAATTTCTTGGCTTGATGGAGATGAAGTCAGCCTCGAAGTATCGAGGATCTCTCACTGAGGAGGACGCGACATTGCGAGCGACATGGTATGACTTGCCGGAGTGTCCGCCACGTGGCAAGTTACTTGCTATGACCCGTACCGATGGTCCTCGTCGCTCAATTAACATGAAATTTGGAATTGAAATGTCAATGGGTTGGAGTCGCAAAAAGGACTCCCCGCTTACCATTCACGCAAAGAAGAGGCGCGCTGCCTTGGTTCCTGACCAAGTCCAATTGCCAACTCCGAGTGCGTCGGACTGCTCGGGAGATGTCGCGAAGCACTACGCAGTTACTTACATTTTCATGAACAAGCGCGTCCACAAGATGGAAAACTTGCAATGCCCGCTGTGCGCCACTGCACCATCAGCCAGAGCTCAACAGAAATTCACATCTTTCGACAGATTGCATGCACACATGCTCTTGTGGCACGATCATTTTCATCCTCGCGTTGAGATGACAAGCCAACATCACACCCCGGGGACATCGTCCTTCGAATACACAGTCCACCTTACGCTTTCAAACGCGCCCACTGAGAGAATCGTCCAGCCTAAGTGGTCGGGCGATGAAGACTGTTGGATAGCGCCAGAGCGGCCGTTCGACGAGAAAGCATATCTGAGAGGCGAAGACACTTGGACAGGACATGCGAAACGAGTGGAAAGACCCCAACTCAACGCAGCGAAAAAACAGCCTTCGAGCGGCGCGGTACCCAGCAGAGCTGCTAGGCCCGCGCTGTCGGGCATCAAAGATCTACCTGACACGCAGAAAGAAAGGTGGAAGATACCAAAGGTACCAAGAGTCAGATTCTACCGCACAAAGTCAAAACGACCATTCGAAGCAGACGAAGAAGTCTCCGAGAGCGACGAGTCAGTCGATGAGAGTTGGTTACAAGCTCACAAACGTGACGACATGTCATCTCTTCCCATCAGCAGTGGAGGCAAGGATTTCTATTCAGATTGGAACCTTGCTGCTGCGGAAGACGATTCCCCCGCCGACCTCTTCATCAGAGAGTGCCTTATCCGTTTTGCACGGAAGTTCAGAGGCAAGATGTGGAATGATGAATATCACGCGGAATTCAAGAAGATGGTGGACAGACTGCATGCTCTGAAGCTGATAGATGGCGAAGTTCATGGCTACTGCAGCGATCGCAGGAGTCTTCTGAATTCTGACGCGCCGGCCCAGACAGCAGGTGGCAAGCGTTTACGTGGAGCGGACGACACGGCGCACAGAAGCCTCAAGAAGATGACAAGTGATGATGGTCCTGGCGGACAGGGAGGCAAGACTTGCTCGTGCGGCTCGCTTGTTGCAAGTGCGCGAGCTGCTGTCACGTGCCACAATATCGTAAGTCTCTCGCACTCCTGACCTTTATCAAACTGGGTTTTCCCTTACTGACTTCGCCCGTAGCGCTGCTCACGAGTCTTGTATCATATGTCATGCGTCGGACTCACACGTCGCCCAGAGAACTGGCAGTGCGAAGAGTGCTGCAAAAACCAAGGAGGAAATGGTTCATAAGTACGGCTCGGGAGTCCGGGATTTCAGTCTACTTTTGCAAAGGAGCAAGAGCATTGAGCCAACGTGTTTACGGTTTTAGCGAGGCGTTTCTGGAGGAGATATATACCGGTACTGGTTTTTCTGGCGAATTGGCGTTATTTTTTTGGTAGATTGCTTTCAAAGGAGGTCGAAATTGCGTTTTTGAAACACACTGCTTAGTTCGACTGGTTGAAAACAACGCAACGCCACGGAGATGAAGAGATCAATCATTAAATTAAATCACAGTGTTGTGCCAGATCGAAAGTCTACGTCTCCTACCACATATCCTCGTGTATGGACTATGGATGCTAGATAGTCTTTTGATTTCTGCAAGCGCGAATATTCATGTTGGGTCCCAAGTGACTGCCAACCGATTTCTTGAAGGAAAGCATGTTAAAGCTGCCGCTGGGCTGACTTTGTATCTTCGATCTACTATGATAGCTCAGTACGGACTCAGAATAATACCGTCAGCCCATTTCTTGCGAGCGCTGTATTCACCGGAATTAATAAGTGTCTACGCGCTTGAATTTCATGTATCTAACCTGTTACCAAATTGACATATTCCGCGCTATGAGCCACCGTGTGAGCAAGGAAATGCCATATGTTTTACCATTAGAGTAGTACATGATCGAGCATCAAGCATTCTGTCACCGCGGCCATGATCTTTGACGTGACCTAGGGCATACCAGTACAAACATGATGAGTTGGCAGGTATACACTGCAGAGCACTGATTGCCTGAGCCAAATCCATTAGAACGCAATTTCATCGGTGAAGAGATCGATCAGGTATTCCATCTAGCGACTTGTGCTTGCGAAGAATCAGGGCAACCTACTCAAGCCTAATTATCGCATGAAGCAACAGTCGCACAATCAGGACTGGCATCTAATCACCAGTGGTCCGATGTCCAGACAAAGCAAACGAAACAAATCGACGAAGTTGCTACAGAGTTGGCTCTGCGTTGTCGTGCGCGCATACAATGCACGACTCACCCTGGTGTGCCACTCTTGACGCCCATAAAGAGCCCACCTCGCATTCTTCCTGCCCTAGCATGCAGCTTCACCCTGCCGCCCTGTCGAAGAACGAGCAGAGTACCTTGTTATATTTGGGCTGCTCACAGTTGCAGAATCAGCCAATCAGCCCACCAGTCAGCATCTCAACCTACCAATTTTGATGGCCAAACCCTTCCGCCGCCTCTTCGGCTACCTGAGCACGTTTTGGAAGTTTTGCAAAGCGTATCCCAAAGAACGAGCCGAAGCAAGACGCGAGAAAAGGGAGGGTTGGGTGGAGAGCGAAGATTATCAGGGCTACGTACCCATGTTTGTGGGCAGTCGGAGGCCTGATTTGATGGGACGTTAATTCATTGCGTGCACGAGACAACAGCTTACGGTTGGTGGGTGTAAAAAGTTACAACTTTCAAAATAACGTGGGTGTCTACGAAAAAAATTGAGTCGATGCGTGGCGAATTGCTTTCCGCTCAGCATAATTTATTCTAGGTCATTAATCCGTCTTTGCTCTTTTCCATGCTCATGTCTGCCCGTTCCATGGCGAGCTTTTGGACCGTCGGTGGCATTTGAAGCCAATACATGTCCTTTTCAGCTCACAGATGCAGCAATCTATCATGATGGCTTTGCAGCCTTATCCCGTCTACCTCGTGTATCTCCATGGCTCTGGTCCATTGCTAGGCGCAGGCTGCATTTGAGGAAGCATTGGGCCCTGCCCGTTGGGGTTCTGAGCTTGCGCGTGTGCAGTCAGTGGTGCGAGGTCCGGCCTTATGGGATTAGGCGCCCAAGGCATGCTGTAGATACCTTGCCCTTGGTATTGGTCCCTTTGCTGTTGCTGGCGGTGCATGCCCGGCGTATTGGACTCGGAGATCGGGCTAGCGGTCGGCGCCTTCGGGCTTGTCCAAACATGAGTGTCTGGAGCCGAGGCGCCATATGGCTGGCCAAGACTACCGCGGTGCTGCTGCTGAGAGTGCTGGGGTTGAGGCTGTTGCTGGAACGTCGTTTGGTATGCAACGTATGGTGAGGCATGCTGATAGACTGGTTGCATGTAGCCTTTGTCCCGCATCATGCGCAGATGAGCACCTTCACGTGAGGCAATGCTTGGAGCATAGGTGAGCTGGTTCTGGAATTCTTGTGGTGTTTGGTGTACAGCAGCCGGCCACTTTGGTTTCTGGTCCTCCTGACGAGGTGGTACCATGTATGGTTGATATGTGGGCGTTGCGCCTGGGCGTTGTGATGGCGGTGTCCACTGCTGGCTCACCGGTCTCGAGTTCGACCCTGAGCTCACAGAAACGGATGGAGTACGGGCAGATGTTTGTTGCTTATCTGTAGGATTATCTTCAGAGAAGTCAGTAATTGTACTTGTAGCGAGAACGAGCTGGGGAAGACCACTGATCATTCTAGATGATTTTATGCTGAATAGACGAGGCGACTTACTGTTGCTGTTTTGTGGCTGTTGCGGTTGTTGGAAGCCCACAGAAGATGCGGTAGCAGGGGTCGGAGGTGCACCATATGGCGAGTGGGTGTATGGCGTAGACTGCGCTGCATTGTTTCCGTATGGCGCCTGCATCGTGGGACTACCAGCGGGACGGTTCATAGGAGCTGCAGGCGCATATGCGTGGGCTGGATGTTGCTGCTTATTGTCTGGCTTCTGCTGGGACGCAGGTTTGTACAGCGAAGGCATGCCTTCCGGGAAGCTCGGCCGTGGTAGGGTCTGCGCGCCTTGTGACTTTCGCACTTCACGCTGGAAACTTGAATACTCGCCCTGCCATGCCGCTGGAAGGACTCGGGTAGAATAGTACTGATCTTGTGAGAAAGGGCGTAGCGGGGGTGCAGCTTCGCCTTCGCTCCCTCTTCTAGACCCTTCTCCCGTTTGAGTGGTCGGTTGCCCAAATGGTGCCGGCGATTGCGGCTTAACGAAGGGGTTGAACTGCCCGGCTTGTGTTGTGAAGTTGCGTTGGTTGGCCAGCGCTTGAGTGTCAATTGCAAGCATGCTGGGATGCGGTGGGCCACGTGGCTTGTAAGCGTACGGCTTGTCCAGAGCTTGTTGAAATGCGTTCATTGAGCTGTAAGAAGGCTGAGTCCGAGGCATCGGTGGTGCGGCGGCCAAGGAGGGACGAGGCGCGGTATAGGCATAGGTGGGTTTCGGCGGAGCCACCCTGTCCAAAAAGTTGCTTCGCGGCGCATGCTCGGTTCCACCCACTTTGTCTGTGAAGAAGCATCGTGCTTCAGTTGACTTGGCTGGGAGATAGTAATATAGCTGATCTGGCTTCTCGAAATCAACCTTGACTTTGGGCAGCTTGTCTCTGTTGTGCCGATAGCCTGCTGGCGGGAAGTCTGAGTTGTAAAATTCTTGCCATTTGTAAGCCGCGTCGTCGGTGAAGACTTCGTCTTGGTTGGGCACACCATCTTGACGATTGCTTGCAGACACGAGCTGTTTGTTCATGCCTTCGGGCATCGGCACGGCGTTTGGCGAAGGTTGAGGCCTTTGCGATAGGTCGGGGTCAAGGACACATATGTACTTCCATTCGACTTCAACACGCTCGCCTTCAAACAGCACATCCACAAGGACTGTCATCTCAGCAGGCCTGTTCTCGACAACAAGCGCACCGAACACCTCGCGACCGAGAAGCTGCACTTGCACAACGTCATTCGCCTTGAGTTCCTTGGCGACCTTGAGGACCCGGTCTTCCTTCTCAAGGCTGTTCGATGTCGCGTTCTTCGACATTTTCGGTCTGTGCATCTTGCACCTGAAGTCAAAGCCTTCTTCGAAGTATTCTTTGCCATCCTCGTCGAAGGTAGGGACAGGCCCAGCATCGATTTGTACACCAGCCGCCAACGCGCAGGTAGCGTGGAAAGCGCGGGCGCACTTCTTTGCTGAACATTGGAAGCATGCGCCGCGCTTCGAACGACAGAAGTTGCATTTGAGATCCAAGCGGGCGCGATCGATATTTGCGACTCCATGTACCGTTTCTTTGCCGTCTTCGACCGTGATGAAAGTTTCTGGTGTATAGAGAGCGCACGACCTGTGTGCTTTCTTGCCGTTGTCGGTTGGCAGCAGTGGCTCCCATGGATTCTCGTTCGGGCACATGACACAAGGCTCAGCAGAAGGCGCCTTGA
The DNA here is from genome assembly GCA_019775635.1 of Cladosporium sp. VS III D KN 1. Taxonomy (NCBI): domain Eukaryota; kingdom Fungi; phylum Ascomycota; class Dothideomycetes; order Cladosporiales; family Cladosporiaceae; genus Cladosporium; species Cladosporium sp. VS III D KN 1. The sequence continues at coordinate 1,114,895 of JACWFN010000004.1, forward strand.
TCCGAATCCGGATCTTCTTCTTTTGCTTGGGTGCCTCTTGCTTCGTATCACGCTTGCGTTTCTTCGAAGCGGGTTTTCCTTTGACGCTTGCAGGGGGCGTGGGAAGTTTGCTGTCTTCATCCTCCAATTCGGATTCGTCGTCTGTCTCCTCGTAGTACTCGGGTGTGGGTTCTCCACGCATCTTGCGCTCAATTTCAGCCACATCAACCCAGACGTTGTCGGCTTCACAATTGCACTTGCGAGCGATGCGTCCATACTCAAGCCAAGACTCGGTGGCAAAATTGACGGATTCAGCGCAGTTGTATCCGAGGTTGTAGCCAGAGTGGTATCCGTAGGGGTAAGTGATCACGAACTCTCCCTCGTAGTGTACGAGCTTGTTGACTTTGACGCCATATTGCTTCTGCAATACGTCGGGTGAGATCAAATAAGTCTTGTGGCGAAGGAACTGGTCGCAGTTCTTCGAGTCTACTGGCCAAGCTTGCTTCATGGCTTTCTCAAAACGGCGTGCATCTTCTTGTGAGATACTATACCACTGCTTTGGTGCTCCAAAGTGGATGTAGTTGATACTGTAGAGATCGACGTCTTCAAGATGCCATGCGAACGTTGCTTTCCACATGCCAAGATAGAGATAAGCAGTGTTGACACCAGGAACTTTAGTGCCTAGAACATCCAGGATATTTTCCAGTTTTGCGACGTTCCAGGTCTCTTCGTCGTCATTGAAAAGGGTGCCAGGCATATCAGCTGCGTACATAGGTTGATTGAATCCAAGACTCTTCCAGTAATGGGTCTCCAGTTCTGCACAGCGTTCTGGGGTGAATTCCTCCAGGCCGTCCATTCGATAGTCGAAGTTTTTAAATGCCTTAGCGTCAATGTGATCCACAGACTCTGCCGTGTTGTTGAGACGTCTCGAAGTCACAGTTTTGTTGGTGCCACGTCCTCCACCACGACCTTTCTTCTTGTCAGCTGGTGTAGGCGTCGCCTTCGAGCGGCCTCCACCTTTCGTGCTTGATTCGTCTGATTCATCTTCATCCTTGACTGGCGCATTTCTTCTAGGTCGTCCTGGTTTCCGTTTCTCCTTAGGCTTCTCAGGTGTCTCATCGTCCCCAACTTCGCTTGCAGCTCTAGCAGCAGCCGCTGCCGCACGTCCTCGGAGCCCTCCGCCGCCTCTGACAACCTTCTCCTGGTTACGACGGCGCTCTCCACGCCTCGCTGGTGGCTGGTGCTGTGTCTCGTGCGTCAGAGCCTTCCACTCCGGTAGATTGTACGAGCGCTGCTTCTCGACGTTCTGCTGTGTATAAGTACCAAAGGTACCATTGAACTCCTGCGTAATCGGGTTCTTGATCCTGATGCGTTTGATCTTCTCGTCAAGGTCCGGTAGTTTATTGCGCCTGATGACGTCGTGTCAGCACGTGCGCTTCCAATCAATAAATTAAGCATGTACTCACCATTCGTCTGGTGGAATGACCTTGACGATTCCAGACTTCATGCCATATTTGTCCACCTTCTCGATAAATTTCTTGAAGCTCTTGAATTGCGCCATTGTTGGCTTAAAGACCGGAATGTTGCCTCCATCCCAGTAGTGGTCGGGTTCGATCTCCTCGCCGTCGTCCTCGTCGTCGCTCAAATCCAGCTCGCTCAACTCAGACTCTTCGTCCTTGATCTCGTGATTCATCTCTTCAGAGGTAGGTGGTGTGAGGGCGTTCGCAGGCTTTGCGCCTGCGCCCGGGTCGGTCTCGGTGGTAGGTTTGGGGTCATCGTGGTGCGCAGGCGACAGCGGCGCCGTAGCACTCGCCGTCAACATTTCTGTGTCGCCTGGTGCATCCATGGTGAATGCGCAGGCAGGCGTGTGGTGTGCGCACACGCGGGCGGTGGTATTGTGTTCGCAAGCTCGAGTCGTCGCAGTCCCTGGGGTCGTCGGGCGTCGCCGCGAGACGAGACGCGGTGGCAAAAGAGCGTGAGTGCTCGGGTGGGTGCGGTAGTAGAAATGCGTCGGGCGCTTCAGTCGGGAGCGTGAACCAGCATCACACGCAGGGCATTTGTGAATTGCAGAGTGAGGTCGGGAGAGAGTGACGCAGGAGAGGGCAGGAGCAAGTTCGCTCGCTGTTGCCCAACCCGCTGCGCTGCCATCCAATTCCCCGGACCTGCCCTGCAATTGCAACAAGCTTGCTCTCTGGAGTTCTGATGCCTGAGGCTGCAACACTCCCACGTGTGCTCCTGCTCCATGATACGGTATTCACATCTTCTCTTGCTCCGAAAAATTATGTGTAATATATCAGTGAAGCATCATGATATCAGGTAGATCTATCACTCGCGCGGTCGCGATAAATTAATGCATGTCGTCATCTCATCGACTATGCACATACATGTAGCTCTCAGTGGTGCAGCTCGCCCTTCTTCGTGGCATCACTGCTGGCACCAGCTCTAGAGCACCGGGATATGTTATTTGCATCAAAGCAATTACATACAAATAAGGTAGCAAGCGACAGATGGCACTCATGTCTTGATTTGTATAATGTCAAATGTCCCCATGCAAGCGAACAATTACTATCCAGACATACAACCAACACCATACCAACCATGCATCTATCCAGCAGGCATTCAGGCTTTGTCTCAGAACATCCATAAATAAAGGGCAATTCACGAATGGTACCTGCAGATATCCGCTAATGCACGACATCTTCACTCCCGCTCCGTCCTCCACCTCCGCAACCCCGGAACCGTCAGATCGCCAGCCAGGTCAGGGCCTGGCGAGACAGAGCTCCTCAGCTTATCTGATCCAGTCGGGCAAGGTTGCCGGTGGACACGAGCCAGCCGCCACGCCTACAGTGCGCGGAGTAAGCCCATCACTCGGCAAGCGATGAGCTGGCGGTACTATCTCATAGGGAACGCTTCTGCTGAATCAAGCTCCATAATCCATCGGAGTATCGCGACCATCTGACCACTCTTGTCAACATGATGTGCCTTCATAGAAATAGTATTGCGAGCAGTATGGGGTATCTTAGAAATGAAAGGAGAATAGCAAACAAAAGCTCAAAGGCAAACCTCACCACCCTTTCCTCGGCGTCCTCAGCTTCTCTGCCAGGCTTTTCGCCGCGGGCGTCATCCCTCTTCTGCCGCTCGTCAAACCCTCCGCACTTTTGAACTTAGGAGTTGGCGTGCGTCCGGGAGTGATGCCCAGCTTCGACAGCTCTTCCACCCGTCCTCTACCTCCCTTCCTTCTGGCCTGATCAGCCTTTTCCACAAGTCTGTGATGAACATCCTCACGCTTGCTCCGCTGGTGAATCGTGAAAAGATTAGGCCCAGTATCATCAGCTTTCGGGAGAAGGGCGAGTGCGGCTTCGCGTTCAGCAGCATCCGCTTCTGCGTCAGAGACTGGTACGCCCAACTCAGAAGGCGTGGGCTCTGCATCCACGAACGCGTACCCATTTACGCGAGGAGTTTCAGCACCTGTATAACCTGGCTCGGAAGCTGTAGGCTTGGGTCGGCCAGCAATGGCAGCATCTATAGCACTCATCGAGGGACTTGGCGGAACGAGGTCTGCAGAAGGCTGAGCTTCAGGCGCGAATCGTGTACCAGCGTAGTTCGTGGCTCTGGGAGCAGCGTTCGAGCGTTCCTGTGAAATTTGTGCTCTGGTGGCTACTTTGTCTTCGACACTGTCCGGACCAAACATGAGAGTATTGCGTGGTCCAGTACGATTTGGGAAAGAATCCACCGAAGCAGGTCTATCGCCGAGGTCTCGCGATGGCCTGTTCGCAGCCAGCAACTGGCGCTCATCCCCATCAGCGTTTGTAGTAATCAAAGCTGTTGACTTCGCACTTTCGCCACTCTCGATTCGCTTCTGCTCTCTCTCCCTGTATGCAATCTGGCGATTGGTTGGTATCTTGTTTCCGTTGTGGAAGAATGCGTAACTGGCTGCTCGCTTCTCGTTCTGCTTATCAAGGAGCGAGTTGAAGCTCTCGTTGTCTTCACTAGTGTACTTCGCCTGGAAGGCTCCTAGCGACATATTGACATCCACTTCGGGCTTCTCTTCAGGCGCAAAGTGATCACCACCAGCTTCCGTCAGCGGCGTCTGGCCTGGGGTTGCTCCGGTCCATCCTCTGGGTGTCTCTCCGACAGCAGTACTTCTCCTAGGCGTAAAGCTTGTTCCTCTTCCCAATCTTCTCCGCCCATCTGGGCCGGGCGTCATAACTTGTGTCAAGTTCCTTCCGGCATCTCGAATCCAATCATTATTCTTACTATCCAGCGCAGTGAGGTATTCTTGCTGTGCCTGCGATTCAACAAGACCAGGAAAGAAGTCACGTGCTATGATGTGTGAGAGTGCGTCGGTATATACATCCTCATCGAGTACTTTGGCGGGTCGTTTTTGTCGTTTGGGTGGTGGAGGAGGCGGCATAAGCGCGTTGTCGGTCGAGCGCTTTGTGAGCGCGTTGAAAGTTGATTCTGCCATCCTGCCAGATGCGGCCGTCGATTGGCAGAGGCAAGCCTTTGCTCCGGCTCCGCTGTCGTAAGACTGGAAGCAAGGAAGAAAGTAAGAGCAACTGAGCCGCTGACGGCGACATGTGAATGCCTGTTATCGCCACCGTATCTTAGCGCCGGGAGCCGTCCCGAACCTTGTTGAGCTTGTCCCGAATTATGGCACGCGAGCGAGGGCGCTCTGACAGCTCTCCAGCGCTAGCAGCTGTCGTCCGACACCGTGAACGAGCTCGTTATAGCACGTACATCAACACGTCTCCTCTTCAGCTTTACACGTGCATTCTTGTTCATCACTCCCAATACATCATCAGTCTATTGACCACTTACAATGGCCGCCGCAAACTCCCCCGAGCCCACTGAGGCAAGCACTGACAGCCCCTACGTCTTGAGCCTTCAGAAGAGCATGCGCGCAATCAACAAGAAGATCAGCTCTATGGCCAAGACCGATGCCGTGATCAGTGAAAACCCTGGCGTTTCTCTTGACGACCTTGTCGCTCAACGCAAGATCAACCAGGACCAGAAAGCTTCAGCTCTGAAGAAGCCGCACCTCCAAGCCCAGCTCATCACTCTCGAGGAGCAGGTGCAGCAGTACAAGAAGTTCGACGCAGACCACCAGCAACAATACCAGAAGCAAAAGCTAGACCTCACATCTATCCACAGCGAGGAATTGGAGAGAGTCAGGAAGGAGGCACAGGCTGAGGCTGCTAGCCGCAGTGAGGCTGAACTCAAGAGCAAGCTCTTGATCTTCTCCCAGTTCCTGCGTGCTGCCGCTGCCAGGAGAAACGCTGAGGAGGACTCGGAGGAAGATGCGAACAGAGCTTTCGAGGGTACCCTTCTGCTGGTTTACGGCGGTGACCAGAAGGCTGTCGAAACCGCTCTGAACCTTATTGAGGGTTCTGACGAGCAGGTGACCAGCATAGAAGGCTCGCTCCTGCCTGTCAAGTGTAAGTTCACAAGATGCCTCTACTGCGACAACGTGAGATGTGTCTTTCGAACACCGCTAATCATCCACTACAGTTGCCCAGGTCAAGCAGCTCGCCCTCGAGCACGCACCAGTTCCTGTCGAGGACAACTACACCGAGTCCGCTCCCACCAACGATGATCTGCCCGCAGGCTCAGACCCGACTACTGCGCACGCTGGCCTGACCGAGCTTCAGCAGCCCCAGACCAACGGTGTTGCGGCTTCAGAGACCGTCGCGTCCACCACCCAAGCCGAGGGTAACGTTGCGGGCGAACGCTGGGACACAACAACTGGCGCCGAGAAGGAGAACATCGAGGACAATTACGAGGTCGTCCCGAGGCCAAACGAGGAGGTCGACACCCCAGCAGCTGCCCCTGCTGAGGCTTCGCAGCCGCAGGCTACTGCTAGCTGGGCTGATGAGACCACCGCCGGTAACGCTGCAGGCGAGACTTGGGATACAAAGGCACCCGGCCAAGAAGCCGCCGCAGACAGCACTACTCAGACACCTGATGACGGCTTCCACGAAGTTCCCGGCAGGGCCAGAGGTGGCCGTGGCGGCTTCCGCGGTCGTGGTGAAGGCGAAGGTCGCGGTGGCCGTGGTGGACGTGGTGGACGTGGCCGTGGTGGTCCTCGCGGCGGCCGTGGCGATGGCGAGGGTCGTGGCCGTGGCGGACGTGGCCGTGGTCCTCGCGGTGACGGCAACGCTCCGGCTAGGTCTTAGAGAGCCTGCGGAGACTGCAAGGCTTGCAGGGAGAAAAACATTAAACCGGGAAAACGATTATGGGTTCGAAAATTAGCGAATGTAAAATTACAGGCGCATATGGGGAACGGTGTAAGCATAAGGTAGCTAGCATCCAACGAGCAATGTATACCTAGCTGGGACCTGGTGGTCTCACGCTACTGGCCTCGGGCCCTTCACGACCTACTATCTTCCACCGAGCTTCATAACATGATCCCAACACCATGCACTGCCGTGCATATACTTCCATTTCCACAACCGTTCTCCATGCATGTACATGTACCAAATGCCCACATGCAATTTTTCGACCTCCGTCGTCTGTTAGAGGGTTAGGTGTTGGGGCAATGATCAATCGCGATTTCTCCTCTCATCTGCGATCCAGGTGCGTTGCCGTGTCAATTTCAATTCGTAGTGGATCTTAGAGCTTACAGTCGCTCTGTGCTTGAGATTGGTGAGCTTCGGGTGACTGTGTGCGCGTCTGTTGGCCTGGTTGTGTTTTCGCATCCCTCGACCGGGATTTGATCCTTGAGCGTATTGTTTCAGCGTCGTCATGACGGACGTTCTTGAAAATTTGTGAGGCCTGCAATATACGTGGGAAATATACTCTTTGTACGTATCTTAAAGTGGTACCGCCCCGGATGTACACTTATATTGAAAAACCAGGTATGTATGTTGCATTGGTCAAGCGTCGTTGCTCTGCTATGTTTGTGCTGAACAAACATCATTCAGGGTCCAATTCGGCGCGTCGCCCTCAAACACCGACGCGTAAAGTACTACCACCACGGTCAAGGAACATTCTACACCAATTGGACTCAACAATATCCGTATACCAGACAACAAGATTGATTGTAATGGACGAAAACATGGACGACGCACCCGATAGCCAGAACATCGCCAGCGAGACTCCTCCCAACGATGTCTTCCTCGCACCATCTGTTACCCGGTCCTTAGTCCTGTCCGGAGAGAGCTACACATATCAATCACCAATTCCCAAGAGCGTACAGGATGACATGACAACACCATGTGTTCTAGGCGTCGATGAGGCAGGCCGTGGACCAGTTCTAGGACCTATGGTCTACGGACTTCTATACCTGCCACTCACACTACACCATTCACTGCTCGCCGAGACACACCACTTCGACGACAGTAAAGTCCTCACGCCTGCCGTCCGCTCGGATCTTATGGAGAAGATCTGCACGAAAACGACGGATCTGTATGAGAACTGCGGCTGGGCGACACGAATGATGAGCGCAAGAGACATTTCAGCGGCGCAGATGAGACCCAACGGAGCATACAACCTCAATGCACAGGCAATGGATGCCACAGCAGATTTGATTCAGGGCATTCTGGACTCTGGAGTGAACATCACAGAAGTCTATATTGACACAATCGGACAACCCGAAGCGTACCAGAAGCGGCTGGAGAGGATCTTCCCTAGCCTGCGCATCACGGTCGCGAAGAAGGCAGATAGCTTATACCCATGTGTGTCAGCCGCGTCAGTCTGTGCCAAAGTATCAAGAGACGCAGCGTTAGATGTGCTCTACGAATCGTACGATGAAGGTGGAGAGGTAGCGTGGGGATCAGGCTATCCCTCCGACGCAAGGTGCACGACGTGGATGCGAGCAAACATGGACCCGGTCTTTGGCTGGGGCAGCGAATGTCGCTTCAGTTGGGGCACCGCGAAGGAGATGATGGAGAAGAAGGGAGCGGCTGCGAGGGCAGATTGGCCCGATGCGGCAGAGGAGCCGGGCGACAACATGAAGTTGACGGGCTTTATGATGGGCGGTCAAGAGGATGAGGGAGACGAGCTCGGCAACTGGTACGGCAGGAAGGTCACTGAGGAGGTTTTCTGAGAAGATTGCCCATTCCAGCCATGACGCTATGATATACACTGCCATGAGCAGTACCGATGCAAGACCGAGAGTGATTGGTAACGTCCGTCGTGTGCAGCCATCACCGTGACGAGCTGCTGCTGATTGCCGAAAGCATATCCCAGCGACCATTGCAAGCGAAAAGGACGACAAGATCGTCGTGCGGTTCACGACAAATAGTTCACAGTTCGCCACATCGATGGGCACGAGACTGTCGGACTTTCAAGTGGGATAAATTGACCGAAGCCCAAGTGACAAGCGTAATCAAGCGAATGTTGAGTGTGCTATTTTGAGACAGAGAAGCCCGCATGGTTCTTCCAAGCCTCGTGAACTATCATCAGACTCATGATCAGACGTGAGCAGACAGCTACTCGAGGTCATCAGGGCACGTGGAGCTGTGGAAACTACAAAACGCAAAAGTTCTTAGTAGCCAAAAAAATCAAAAACTTTTGTTAGACCGCAATTATACATAAAAAACCCCAAAAACAAACAACCCTTCCAAAAGGGTTCCCAGCAATAACTTTTGTGTCTATTCCCGGGTATCATTTCCCTCCCCCAATCCAAGACGCCAGAACACTTTTAGCTCTTTCCTTCTCTTTGCCCTTATTCTGCACTTCGGAAGGAGTCTTCTCTTCCTCCTTGGGACCATATCGGTCTCTCAAGCGCCTGATCTGCCCCAAACGCTCTCTCCAGCTAGACCGGTAGTCTGGCACGTCTTTGTTGACCCAGACTTCGGCGAAGACACATGCGTTGAGCGCCAGGTTGCGCACGTATCGCGGTAAAGAGGCCCCTGAAATCATTTTCGGCTCGTGAGCGGATGATATTCCTGGGAAGTCGTCGCGGGTCATAACTTCGACGCGGTAGAAGCGGTCGGCTTCTGGTGTTTGCATCGTATGCGTGCGAGTTTGGAGGAAAGTGGTTCGCACTGAGGGCGTGATGACAATGTATACGTAGTTGAACGCCGAGGGAAACATGTCGAACCGGAATGGCTCTCCAGAGTTGTTGAAGACTATGTTGACATAGTCGTTACCTGTGTGACGTTTCTTTTTGGCTGTCACGGCCATTTCGTCGTCGTGTACCGAGGTAGGCATCATTGTTGTTACATGGTAGACCAGCTCGGTCACCTCGCTGTTCCAGACGATTGCAAATTCACCGTCCATGTCGTCGCGTGTATCTAGGCCTTGAGTATTGAATGTGGCACCCTTCAGCCTTCTCAAATGACCGAGGCGCTCGACGAGCTCACGGTAGTCCGGAGCTCCACTTGAGTTTGCAAATGCAGCATTCTCCGTCGTTTGTCCCTCTCCAACGTATATCACTCCGGCCTTGTGAGAGTCAAGACCTGGTGTCCTATCGAACATGCGAATGGCTGATTTCACACTTTCGATGTCCGGGAGTTCGATGAGTCCTGCCGCGCCAAGTGGTGAATTGGTGCTCGGCACAGTGATGTTGCCATAGAGTTGACCTTGTGGGTCGTCTAAGGAGACTGGTACTTCATCACCGGTCTTCATTACAAGCTCGGCAGCTTTACCCCATTCTTGTTCGATGTGCATTGTTGACTGCGCTGTGGTAGGAGTCTTTGCATACGCTGAAGCTCCACCTCGAATTTGTGTCTTGAAAGTGCCAGATGGTCTTCGCACGGTCACCAGAGTCCTGCCAGTGCGCAAAGCAGTGGTTGTTGAGATGAGCAGAAGCCCAAAAAGTCTATGTCTGACGGTCAAGCCGCCATCCTGGTTCTCGCCGAAGATCTCGCCTTGGTTCTTTTCGCTTGCGAAATTACCGTGTGCAGCCGCGGCATCGACGCTGTCCATCAAATCTATGGTCACAAGAGCTTGGTCAGGCCAGCTTTCTTGACCGTCCTTCGAAGTATGTTTGAGCCGGCTAGTGACATACTCCTTGATGGCTTGTCTATCACTTGCTCGTACAGCAAAGTACCAAAATACAATGACATGGTAAGCCAATGCGAGGACGTATTGAGGCGTGTGCTGTATGTTGCGATCACTACTACTGCCTTGATCCGACTTCTGTGGGTGCGGGTCGGATTCGCTGCTCCTTATGTACTCCAAGTAACTGAAGCACACGCCAAAGATTCGCTTGAAGTCATCGAAGCGGAAATTGTCGTAGAGATATGGCAGACGTGACAAACCAGTAAGAAATTCCAGGACATGTACTGCTAAATGGCGTTGTGTCACCATCCTGTGCATCTTCTGGACAATGTCTTCAAGATGTCGCATAGTAGCCGACGATAGTTCGTAGCAGCAAACAGTGAGTGCATGAATGCAAGCTTTGCTCACCATTTCGAACGAGCCGGCAGTTTTGATGAACACCGCCACCAATTGTCGTTCTTCTTGCGGAGAGAGCAGCCCTCGATAGCTGATGAGTGTTGTGAGCAGGTGCACGAACGATGCTGCATGAGGGCCACCTCCATTGTTCAGACGAGAGCAGGCAATGTTAAAGAGCAGCTTGGGATATTGAGGTCGCTTATAGAACAGAGAGAGGTTGCTAAGCTGTTCCGGCAATGTTGCTAACACAAAGTTCAGACAATGTTGATCCTGACTCGTTGCGTGTCCGTCAATGAGTGCAATGAGCTGATCCATCCATCTGTCCAGAGGAAGGTCCACGGCTTTCTGATCATTCGGCACAGTCGGACCAGACGGTACGTTATCCAGAGCATCGTCTGCCGCCAGATGTACGGCACCGTCTACCGCAGCACGTAAGCGAGAGAGAACTCGCAGCGCAAGCATCCTGGCCTCAGCTGTGAACGCGAACACAGCGAGATCTGTGACAGTATTCACAAGCTTCTTGATGGTTCTGACCAATCTCGCAGAATTTTGAGGATATGCGAACGCGCGGTGGAAAATAGTGCCGACCGCGCCCGAGCACATTATAGCTGCCTGTGCCGTACAAGTCTCACGCTGAGCCTGATCTGCACACATGTCAACCAGACTCTCCCAGGCCAAGTCACCCTCAGAATAGACAATGGAATCCAGATGAAGCGCAATCAGCCTTTCCAATGCGCTGTGGTGTGCTGGCTGTGGCGAACGACAGAGAAGGTGAAAGAGATCCTCATGTTGCAAAAGGGGAGGCGTTTCTGATGGAGCCGACGCAAATGGAGCACTTAGCATAGCCTCCAGCATGGATTCTGTAAGCGGCTGGCTGGCTTGGACGAAAATAAACGCAACTCTCTCCAATGCTTTCCTCTCGAGGTTGGAAGAGTATTTCGCAACATGCTCGAGCACAGTCCGTTTGTCTTCATCCTGCGCGTGGCTGTGGCATATCTCGAGCACGTCGACACAGACATCCCAGCTTGCTGTGCTGATCAATTCTGAAATAGCAAGATCCTCGGTAAATATTCTACTCATGACATTGAACACCTGCTCTTTCAAAATCTCGTCACTCCCTTGCGCCACCGCACGTAAACACGGCAACAGCTGAAATACTGATACAAAGGGAGTCCGAGAATCAGCGCGGTCTCCGAGCGGTAGTTTCTCCTCTATTAGTCTGAGTGCGCCGGACGCCGCGGCAAATTCTGCTTTGTTCTGGTACTGCTGCGCGAAGCTCAATATGTCGAGTAACGCCGTGATCGCCTGGCGGCTCAGGTGGCTTTGCAGTATGTGTTGGAAGACGCCCCACGCTTTGTCTGCAAGGCTTTTGTGTTTGTTCATCCGAGTGCCCTGGTAGTATGTGTATGCAATGAAACGGACCGCGGGAAAAATACTCTCGGACGGCAGAACAGCAAAGGTACCAATGGAATCAATGAACTCCAGCGCAGCGTACAAGTCCACAGTGGCTCTCGAATTTGCCGTGCGAAACAAGGCAACCCGCAGTAACTTGGTCAGACCTTCCTGAGTGAACCATTTTGCATTGCGCTGGAAGGTGTCTTTCGTCTTGTGAAGCGCGGCTTGCAGCGGCATTTCTGTCTCCAAACATCCTACAAGCTGATCACAGGTACCGGTTTCCAACGTAGAAGCAACTCCGGAATCATGTTTCGTGGATCTGTCCGAGGGCCCAGCATCTATGCTGAGACGGGGCGAGTGGATGGTGGACAGCAGGCCGTCGGAGCCCACGCTCGATTCTGGCCTCCACTCGGGCGTAGCCAGAGCATCCTTTTCGTCCATATAGCAGGGACTGGTCGCTTTCAGGGCTGACAGAGCTCGAGCGTTGAAAAGTTTGAGTCAAACAGCATCTCCGTATAGACGCAGGCGGCGATCAAGCAAGGGTGCATCCAGGTCAGGTCAGGCGTGGCGTTGTGAAGAAAGCGGAGCCGTGGGCAGAGACAATCTCATCGTGCTGTGCAGTGCAGTAGTGCTATTTTGCGCGAAAAACGTGCGACATGGTACTAGTACATCGCCTCAGATAGCCTTGGTCGCCTAATGGGAAGCCATGGTGCAGGTCAATTAGCGAGAGGCGGGTTGCGGGTCCAGTGCGATAGCAGGAAAAGCACGGCAGCCGGCATGGTGTGGCAGGCCATGCGGCGTTCTGGACGGCCACCAGGCTTGCGGCTTGCGTCAGGCGGATGTCTGCTATCGGCCCGCGAGCCACGCGTGACGTCCCGATCCCCGCTCGCATAGACTTGCCCTCGTTGGGTGTTGCATGTGCCCTGGCGTAGCTTGGGGATGACCTCGTACACGCATGGCTTTGGCTGGCCAATAAATAACTTACTGTATCACGAGACCAGAACATCAATACTCTTGGACGGACTGCTGCCACGATCGCCTTTACGAGACCATGAAGAGCAATTAATTCCGACAACCGCGACGAAGTCATGCCTTACGTGAACAGGACCAATGGACCGCTTCTCTCCAGTAGCAGCGGCGCACATACGGGTGCTTGTGCTGCCAGTCGGACGTATAGAGCGACAGGTCTTCCTTGACTTTGTGCGGAGGCTGCAAAATGAGGCTGCTGTGATACGACACCAAGAGTTAAAGGACTGTGTAGAGAATGGGGATTTCTTGTTATCCCCTAGCAAGTCTGAGGAGGGATGCCTGCTGTTACACTACAATACAAGCAGTGCGAGCGCCACTACACTCAATTTGAGCCCGTATGAGATCTTCAGAGAGCCGCTGCTTGTCGTTGGAATCGTGGGAGGTCTGGGTGATGGCGAGGAGGAAGTACAAAAAGAACTAAAGGCTGCCACCGAGTATTTGCGGGAACGGCATCCGCGTGTAGTGCATCGGCAACTCCTAGTGTTGAGAGATGGGCAAGATGATACCGAACCCTTGGACAATGCAGTTGTGGTCGATCAGGCATACGAGAGAGGACACCCATCCCTTATGAGAGCAATGCAGACGCTGTCAGTCAGCTTCCTGCGCGAGTTGTCCACATATGTGCAAGCTATGCAAGCTTCTCCCAGTATCCCAACTCCTGGTCAGACATCTCGATCATTACAACGTGCATCTTGGATGCGAGACATCGAAACGAGGTCCGGTCCCAGCTCTGGTCACGGTACGCCTCGCAATGTCAACAGCCCACCACCTCCAGGCGAGGATGGCGCGTCACGACCTCCCTCGCGGAGCCTCGCGTCACCTGGGACTTCTTTTGACCATCTGCCCAACAGCAACGCTCCTGCGAATGCTCTATCGAGATCGGACAGTAATCGAGGAAACCATGGAAGCCAACCGAGTCAAGATCGAGTGCCAACTCAAGGCTTTGGAACAAACACATCAACGGAAAAGACCAAAAGAAGAGGCAAGGCTCGAGTAGGAATTGTTGTGGGTTCCGTCTACATGATGGCTGGCTTGTGGAAGCAGGCTCTACAAATGTTGATTGAGCACACCAGCCAGGTACGGACACTGCAAGATCTGCTCTGGTACGCGAAGGGACTTGAGAATATAATTGTTTGTCAACTGTTGGAGGCATGGGCTGGATGTGGCTTCCAAGTTCCTTCGATATGTCAGCAAGCAATCGAAAAGTCTATCTCGAAGCAGGCAGCTCAGCGCTTCTCTACCGATTCTCTTGCAGAGTCGGCTACCAGCGAGAACTCCGCTCGCCGTCTATCGTCAATGCTACCGGAGCTTGTGCGACAAGTAGTTGTCCTTTACCGCTCGAGTGAGGGTCCCTTGGAACTGCCTTCCCTCATAGTCTGCGAGGCTACAATTCGTGGTTCGAAGCTACTTGCAATATTACACAACAGCGCTGGTGCCTTGGATAGTACCGCGCTCAAGCAGTTGGTTGAAGGTGAGACCACTCGCTCAGAGGGTGTGCCTCAATCAAGCAGCGATCACTACAAATCTTCGTCACTGCAAGGCTCTCGACTTCTCGCTAAAAGCGCGATCGCCGAGGTTGTTGCAACTGCTCTCCCGGCCCACGAAGACACCATAGCAGTGCCAGAACAGCTCACACTATTAGGTGGCATCGCTTCGGTCTATTCAATACTGCACATGGAACGCAAGAAGGCGATGACTATCAAAGAGCTTGTGGTCAAGTTGACAGCTGCTCTGAACCAAGCCCGCAAGCTGGGTGCAGCAGAAATGGGCATTCATCCTGCGGCCAGTCTATCTGCTGAGCATGGGTCAGAAGCTTTGGCTGAATCTATGCAAGAGAGTGGCGGCATGCTCAGCATGATCTCCGACGTTGCCAACATTTACGGTGTGCAACTGATAGGTGGCCCAGCAAAAGCTCAGGACGAGACGGCTGAATCAGAACTGCAAGTGAACAGACCACGAGCTTTTGGTAGTGAGGCCCTTAAATTCAGCACACTGCGAGACCTACTAGCTTTGTGTGAAGCGTCGCCAGATCCATATGGGATTCTTCGCCTGATCGCATCCTTCCTTGCGTCTGCTGGCCCTCACGCGGCGGTCGATGATGCGCCACAGAGCGGCGGAGTAGCCATTGCTCAGGCCGAGCAAGCCCACTTGGCGACCACGATCAGCCGAACGATTGGCGTATCGAAGCAGCTTGGCCTCACAGATACCCAAGCAGAATATTGGGATCCGTACCTACTTCGGGCCGTCGCTTTCTCGCCACGTTCGACAGCTGTAGAGCTCATAGACTGGGCGAAGCTGAAGGGTATGAGGCCTTCCTCTTCGCAGCGCGATTCCGCGAACCCTCTCTTGTACGACCCTAATGCACGACGGCAAGCGACTGCTGAGCGCAGTGCTGTGCTTGTCGAAGGAGAAGCCATTGAATGTCTGTTGACGCTGCAAAACCCATATGAAATTGGGCTCGATATCGAGTCTGTGAGAATGGTCACCGAAGGCGCCGAGGTCACTACGAAACATGAAACTCTACATCTTGGTCCGGCACGAGTCCAGCAATTACTTGTATGGGTCACTCCTAGCTCGAAGGGAAAGCTCGTGATCAAAGGGTGTCTTATAAAACTGGCTAGCTTCCGGGAAGAATTCTTCCCTGTCATCAAGAAGCCATGGTCAGAGCAAAAGACCCTGATCGTAAAACAAATTGGACAACAAGCACGATCTGGGGACCAGGACCCAAAACAGCAAATCAGGAATCCCGAACATGCCATCGTCTATGCAGACGTGATTTCACCCCTACCTTCACTGGTATTGAAGCATACGTCACTCGTCGAGTCCAGCTTGATGTTACTCGAGGGCGAGAAACACACTTTCCAGGCCACCATTGAGAATGCCTCGGATGTTGGAGCATCAATTCTGGAAGTCGTTGGCAATGTGGAGGGACTCACTATGGCGAGCGCTTCAAGTCTGGTCATCCCTCCTCACAAATCCGTCGATCTACCACTCGAAATCGTTGGTAGAGCTGGAATGAACCACCTCAGAGCGGACATCTTCCATGCTGGGCCTGACCAAGACGTTGGCTATGCGCGCATGCTGTCCGTACCAATCACTGCAACGGTAAATGCTGCGCTTCAAGCACATCACCTCGACGTCTCCGAATCCAACGAAGACGATGTCTTGTGCGCATCGTTCGACCTCGGCAACGCCTGGCCAAAGTCTGTTGCATTCTCCTGCAGCGTTTCCAACGGTGCCTCGTGGGACACGCGACAGGAGAACATCCTAGCACCTGGTGAGGTGCAGCGGGTTTACCTAAACCTGAATCGCTGGGTACACGAACTTACGAGCGATCACAACGCCGATGACGTGCGCCGGGCTCTACTCGAAAGAATCCGCATCAAATGGGAAGTAGACTCTCGCTGTGGCGAGGTACCATTGCACAACCTCATGTTGTCAGCCGAGGCCATCGATATCATTCGAGGCCCAGCGATTGCCATTAAGCTCTCAATGCAGGATTCCGCTGCTGCCCATTCAACCGCGAAATCAGGATCATTCCTTACAGTGCGCGCTACCATTCGTAATTGCTCTTCCCGATCCGCGCCTCTTCTCGTAGAGATACACCCGAGATTGGCTGGTCTCTCAAGTAAGATTCCGGACGAACGTCTCAGAGCAGTCGCAGGACCACTTTCGCGCTTCGTGGCTGCACTGAAAGCTGGAGAGAGCAGAGACGTGGACTTCGCAGTATGTCCTTTATTGAAAGGAGCACTAGCCCTCACGGCAACAGCGGAAGCTGCGGTAAGCTTGCATGAAGGTGAACGATCTACTCCTTTAGGCGAGAGCAAGACCATGGTGGTCAAGATAGAATAGATAGCTCATCAATGACATGATGATCAATCAAACGTGTGTGAAACGCGATTGCGTGCTCTGAGAGTGATAGTATCGCCATGTGTATACAGCAATATTGCGATTCTGGACACGAACATAAGCTCGCCTAAATGCGAGATTGTTTAACCAGACCCATTCTGATTGGCTGAGCGGCGGACGTTCCGTCGTAGATTACGATTCCCATACCGTCGTTATTCCGCGCCCATTACCAACCAGCGTTCCTGCAAGCATTTATTCTACAATGGAGCCGCCAACCCTACTTTTTATATCATTAGTGCCTACCTGTGGATCTCTGATCTAGAACAGCTTCTAGCAATCACCAGCGGGTAATTGAGCAGACCATGGCGGCAGCCAAACAGACAGCGGAGGAGTCAATTCCGGAGCAAGTCACAACAGAGCACACTGATATGGAATCTCTACATCCCGCCCTGACCAACAACCGGAGACCTGATTGCTTCAACAACACCCTCGAAGAAGTGCTGTTTGTTCTCACTTGCACCATGGCTATCGCAATGCCCGCATACGTCTCAGGGCAGATCACAGTGATATCCTCCTTCGTAGGCCGGGATCTCAACATGAGCACTGCCGAGATCACGTGGCTTACTTCTGCGACTGCACTGGCCAGTGGAGCTTTCTTGCTGTTCTTCGGTGGAGTTGCGGACCTCTTCGGCAGGAAGACTATGTTTATCGCGTCGATGCTTCTGTTCGCAGTGTTCTCATTGGTGGCTGGATTTGCGAAGAATGCGATCGCTTTGGATGTCTTGATGGGAGTCATGGGGCTCTTCTCGGCCAGTTCGGTTCCTCCTGCTGTTGGCTTGCTTGGTGTTGTGTACGAGAAGCCAAGCAAAAGGAAGAACTGGGCCTTTGCGTGCTTCAGTGGCGGCAACCCTTTGGGTTTCGTATTTGGAACGATCTTCAGTGGGTTGGCTACGAACATCTTCAACTGGAGAGCGAGCTATTATCTCCTGTCGATTATCTTCTTGCTCTTCTCGGTTGTGGGCTGGTTCACGGTGCCCAAAGACCCGAGCGACAAGCAACCGTTCAACTGGGAGACATTGAAGCGCTTCGATGTAGTCGGCGTCTTGATGACCATCGGTGGCATCGGCATGTTCTCGGCAGCATTGAGTCTTGGTGAAGATGCTGCGCAAGGCTGGCGTACGGGCTATGTTCTGGCTTTGCTCATAGTGGGAGCGATGCTCATGGTCGGCTTCGTATTTTGGGAGCTCCGAGTACCAAACCCGCTTGTACCCATGTGGATCTGGAAGGACCGGAACTTCTCCCTGTCTCTGTCAATCCTGATGTTCGGATTTCTTGCCTTTTCCCCAGGCGCGTTCTTCATCGCTCTCTACTTTCAAGAAGTCTGGAATATGTCGGCACTGCAAGTTGCAGTGCATGTCCTGCCAATGGCGGTCATGGGCATCATAGTTAATATTTTTGCTGGAATGGTCTTGCACAAGGTTTCGAACAAGTTACTGATGTACGCAGGCGCTGGGGCTTACAGTGTCGCATTCTTGCTTTTGACACTGAACCGTCGTTCATCCAGCTATTGGGCGTTCAGTTTCCCGGCTTTCATCCTGATGGTGGTCGGAGCTGATCTCGAATTTAACGTCGCGAACATGTACGTCATGTCGTCGATGCCCCCTTCGCAACAAAGTATCGCCGGAGGCATTCTGCAAACTGTCACCAGACTTTGCATGACAATCGGATTCGGAATCGCCACCGCAGTCTTCAATGCAGTGCAAGAGAAACCTGCAATGTCTCCATACTGGGATGATGAGACGCAACCTTATACTGCGACCTTTTTGTTTGCGCTGGCAGGTTCGGTGATCTCAGTGGGTCTGGTGCCATTCTTGACGTTGACCACACAGGGCGGCAAGGTCGTAAGTCTGGACGAGCCATCATCACCAGCCAGCAACCACGAAAGTGAAAAGATACAATCGGCATCTGCGTCGCGGGAAGTGATGTGACGTACCATGAAGTGCGGAATAGGTCAGATACATGGATGTACAGTATCAGCTCACAAGTCTGCCCGTGCCTTGATATCGCATTATGTTAGTATCGTCATTCACAGGTATGGACATTGATATTTGTATCCCATAGAGATTGTAAAAGACACCTAGAAAACCTCTATTTTATTCTGAGATCATACCTTCCGCCTTCGCTATGGAATGTTGACAGTTGCCGCTGAGATGCTATACAGACTTATGAGTACTGACCGTATCAAGATTTTAGCAACTTACTTACCCTACTATGGCATTTTGCTTCGTAGAAACATGCTATAGAGAAATGGTTTCTCATATAAGAAAATGAAAGGCATGATATTGCTATGCGGCGTCAAATCTCGATGTCTACACTAGCGAGCTCGTTCATCGTATAGAAAAGCGAAACCGAAGATTCTTGGCGGCTTGGTATACTGCTCGTCTCTTGCCGAATGCGTCAGTGCGGTTCTAATGTGTGATTCTTACCTCATTTGTTTCGTCATGCGGAAGATTTTTGTAGGGATTTCATTGCATTGCACCTTGGCCTCGAATGATGTGTATGCGAGGTCGTCATCGTAAGGTCAGATTGAATGTTACCAATCCAAGCTGAAGCACTACAACAGCATCTTGAATGCCATTTGTATAGTACTAGCCCAGAAGTCTGCACAAGCCTCGGTATTGCATTATGCTAGTACCGGCGGACACCCTCAGAAATTCCAATCTATGTCCGCAGAGATGTTGAAGAACATCTATGTAACTATTCGTTAGTAGCTTGTAAAGTTCTTCCTTCAGCCTTCATCAATGTCGCAACGAGAGTTCCGCTGAGATACTATACACAGACTTATTGTATGAGTGACCACTGTCAATACAGAAGATCCACCCGAGGCGTGGGCCCCGACCGTTGACTGTGGCGTCACGTCTCAGATCGTGGAGAATATGGATCAAGTGCATTTCGCAACATGAAAGTGCGCGCTTCTATTGTATCGAAACAGTGAGAATGAGTGTTCGTAGTAGTCAAACACTGTTCAAGACTGGATTCCCGCTAGATAATCCCTTTTAATCGTTTCAATGCCAAATAAGCGAGGCGGGCGGTGCTATCGGCGCCCAGAGTGCCGAGATTGACTTCTTGGGGGAGAGATCTCTAGCGCTGCTGGTGGCAACGGCCTCGCTGACATCCGACCCAGACAGGAGCAGGCTGACGTACTCGACTCTGCTTTTACAACACCACCTTTGCGCCTCCTTCAAATTTCATATTGTCTCCTGTACATTGGCTCGTGTCTTTCGCTTGAGCATTTCGCGTCTCTCTTACATCTCGGAACGTTTGTTGAGCTGGCTACGATACTATTGCACGACCCAACATCTGGATAAACATTCAAGGAGAATGATTGGCCGCTTGCCACTAGCTACTTTCATTTAAGCAACACCCTCGTGGGTCCCGTCGGATAGCGAGCAGTAAGACGCTACACGCGATATACGTCGGCTTTGGTCAGGAATATGGCTTTTCTACGGCAATGGTTCGCTCTCGTGGAAAAGACTTTGCTTATAGTCTTTTGGAGAAACTGGTTTAGCACTCTCGTCCGCGCATTCTTCGCGCCCATCATATTCTTCTTCTTCATCTCATACGCGAAGAACTTCTTCGTCCCACCCAGCGAATTTGGTGTTGGATCTCCCGTGCCCGTACGTTCTCTGGCGGATGCTGTATCACATGGGAGTGGTGGGAGAAGCAATTTCGTCTTTGTCAACAATGGTTTCAGTGGCGGCCAAATCTCTCAAATTATCTCTCCCATCTCCGATACTCTTTCTGGAGCTGGCCTCAATGTTCAGACCGTCGAAAATGAAGGCGAGCTGCTCACTGTATGCAGAAGCTCAATTCGATCAGTGTCGAACTGTTTCGGAGCCGTTACATTCGTTTCGTCACCCACGGAGGGCTCGGGCGGGATCTGGAACTACACACTACGCGCAGATGGTTCTCTAGGAGGTCGTGTCTTTGTTAACCAAGACACCAATGATCACGAGATCTACGTTCTACCTTTACAGCATGCGATCGACAGACAAATTGCATTACTTGAAGGTGCAACTCTACCTGAACAAGTCCAAACGTTTCCCTATACCTCGAAGAACAATGAAGAACGAGACGCGAACATCACCAGATTGTACATGGACTCAATCATCAATATTCTTGGTCTTGCCTATTTCATCGGCTTTGTAGGTGTCGCGTACCAACTGACCGGCCAATTGGCCCAGGAGCGCGAACTGGGCATGTCACAACTTATCGAGGCGATGATGCCGAACAAGAGGCGATGGGAACCGCAAGCAGCGCGTATTCTGTCGATACATTTCTCGTTCTCTGTCCTGTACCTCCCATCCTGGATCATTGGTGCGGCAATTGTCTCTACTCTCAACTACCCGGATTCTCCTGTCGGTGTCCTAGTCGGATACTACATTATGGGCGGCCTCGCGTTGACCAGCTTTTCGATTGCTTTTGCGAGCTTGTTCAGTAGGGCTCAACTTTCCGGCATCACTGTCACCATCGTATCAATCGTTCTTGCAATCATCGTGCAAGTCGTACCACCAAAGGGCGATGGCGCGGTGTACATCCTAAGTTTAATATTTCCGCCAATGAACTTCACCTTGTTCACGATCTACATGGCTTACTGGCAGCAAGAAGAGATCTCGGTCGACCTGAGCCAAGGACCGCCAGGAGCACCGTGGCAAGTTCCTGGATATGTGTTTTTCATTTTCTGTGCAATTCAATTCGTGCTCTATCCTCTCATTGGTGCGTGGATCGAGAGGAGCTTGTATGGAACTGCATCCAAAGCAAGGACATTGAGGCATACAGCCGACGGAAGCCCGGAAACTGTCAAGATCACTGGTCTCAAGAAGTACTATCCGCAAAGCTGGTTGTACAGAAATTTGTGGGCCCGCTTTTCGAAGGACCCGCGTCAGACTGTGAAGGCAGTTGACGACATCGATATCACCGTTCTTAGGGGCCAGGTTATGATTCTCCTAGGATCAAACGGAAGTGGCAAAAGCACAACCTTGGACGTTCTCGCTGGGCTACAGCGACCCACTGAGGGTACAATTGAGATGGAAGCAGCTGGTGGCATCGGACTCTGCCCACAGAAGAACGTCCTCTGGGACGAGTTGACAGTCTACGAGCATGTGAAGATTTTCAATCGTTTGAAAGCAACAACCATCGACTCCAAGGATACTATGAAACAGCTCGTAGCAGACTGTGATCTCGAGCAAAAAGTGTCAGCCAAATCAGGCACACTCTCTGGTGGTCAGAAACGCAAGTGCCAGCTTGCTATGATGCTCACGGGTGGATCAAGCCTTTGCATGCTGGACGAAGTTAGCTCTGGTCTCGATCCTTTGAGTAGGCGCAAGATTTGGGACATCATCCTTGCAGAGCGTGGGAGACGATCAATGATCTTAACAACACACTTCCTCGATGAAGCCGACTTGCTATCTGACGACGTTATGATCATCTCGAAGGGCAAAGTTGTCGCACACGGATCCTCTGTTGCCCTGAAGCATGAGCTCGGTGGCGGCTATCGTGTACGAATCTACCACGAGAACAAAAGAGACCTTCCCGCCGAGATGGAACAGTATCCCAAAGATATTCAACGCGATCAGACCGTATACCAGCTCCCTGACTCTGCGACTGCAGCCTACTTTGTTATGGAGTTGGAGAAGCATGGGGTTCTGGACTACCAGGTAAATGGTCCTCAACTTGAAGATGTTTTCTTAAACCTCGCCGGCGAGACCAAGGCAGAGTTTGAGAAAGATCAGACAGAGGACTTGAGCCCTATCTCGTCTTCGGAGAATGTCACACCGAGAAGGAAGGAGCTGCAGCTTGCAAAAGGCAAGAACCTTGGATTCGTGGCCCAAACATGGGTGCTTTTCCAGAAGCGATTTATCATTTTGCGTCGCAACCCGCTTCCTTATCTTGTGGCATTGTTGATTCCTGTTATTGCAGGTGGCCTCGTGACGCTGTTCGTGCAGAATTACCGGACGCCTTCGTGCAACCCAGAGGACAATGCATCAAATGCCCCAAGCTTCTCGATGCAATCTCTGCTTTTGCTGGATCAAGTCGATCTCTTCGCTGCTGGGCCGACAGCCGACATACCATCTCAAGTCATAGACACTTTCTACCCTGGCTTGACTCTCAACAATGTTGAAAATGTTCAAGGTCTTATCGACTACATCAGCAACAACTACCACAACGTTACCCCGGGAGGCTTTGTTCTGGGCAATACACCCACATTCGCGTGGCGAGGCGATTACGATGTGTACTACTCCGTTGCTGTACAGAACATGATGGATGTCAGTCTATCTGAGACACTAATCTTCACGAGCTTCCAGCATTTCGATACACAAAGAGCTCCTGGCTTGGGACAGACCTTGCAATTCATCCTGTACTTTGGTCTTGCTATGAGCGCCTATCCGGGATTCTTTGCTTTATACACCAATGTTGAGCGCTTGCGGAGTGTCAGAGCTCTCCACTACAGCAATGGTGTTCGGGCAGGACCCCTTTGGATCGCCTACACCCTTTTCGACTTCTGCATTGTGTTGTTGGTGAGCGCAGTTACAGTCATCATCTATGCTGCCTCTGCGCCATCTGCGTTCTATGCTGTAGGATATGTTTTCTTGGTGTTCATGCTTTATGGTCTCTCTGCAACACTGATGGCCTATGTGGTGTCATTGTTTACGACCAGCCAACTGGCGACTTTTGCCTTCGCATCAGGCGGGCAATGTTGCTTCTTCCTGATCTACTTCGTCGTATTCATGGTTCTAAACACATTCATCGACCCTGCGGACATCGACAGATCCGTCGACATCTCACACTATGTCATGGCCGCCATCCTGCCATCCGGAAACCTCTTCAGGACGCTTACGACAACGCTGAACATTTTCTCGATTACCTGTAAAGGCACCCAAATTGCGCCCTATCCTGGGGACATCAGTGTATATGGTGCTTGCATCCTGTACCTTATCATTCAGTCTGCGATATTCCTCATTGTTCTTATCTGGTGGGATAGTGGGTACAAACCGGCATTCTTGACAAGGAAGCAACACCGAGAGCAGGATACTGAAGAGACTGAAGAAGTCGATCCTGAGGTCTTTGCAGAAGCAAGAAGAGTCGACAACAGTAACGATGAGCTGCGTGTTTTACATGCTACTAAGATCTTCGGCAACAATGTTGCTGTGAACGACATCACTTTTGGTGTGCCTAGAGGCGAGGTCTTCGCATTGCTTGGACCCAACGGCGCTGGCAAATCTACGACTATGAATATGATCCGTGGTGATACCCGACCCACTGGACGTTCAAGCGATATCCGCGTGGAGGACAAATCAATAATTTCTCAGCGTGCAGCAGCTCGAACAAACCTAGGCGTGTGCCCTCAACACGATGCTATTGACCAGATGACGGCCCTGGAGCACTTGCGTTTCTACGCTCGCGCCCGTGGTCTTCCAAATGTTGAGGACAACGTGGCGAAGGTAATCCATGCCGTTGGCTTGGAGCCTTTCAAGACTCGCATGGCCGCTAAGCTCTCTGGTGGTAACAAGCGCAAGCTCAGTTTGGGCATTGCGCTCATGGGTAACCCTTCTGTGATCCTACTCGATGAGCCCAGTAGTGGAATGGACGCTGCTTCCAAGCGTATCATGTGGCGTACATTACAGTCTGTCTCTGCGGGCCGCTCGCTTGTACTCACCACACACTCTATGGAAGAAGCTGATGCTTTGGCCGATCGCGCGGGTATCATGGCTCGTCATATGCTTGCGCTTGGCACTGGCGATCAGTTGCGCAAGAAGCACAGTGATGCCATGCACGTACACCTCGTTCACAAAGATGCTCCATACACCAGTGAGAAGGACATGGCCGAGATCAAGAACTTTGTCGTGACATCTTTCCCTGGCGCTCACACCGAGGACCGGTCCTTCCATGGCCAATTCCGCTTCAGCTGTCCAGCTGCCATGGCTGATCCAGTCACCAACGGCAGTACAGATGGCAGCAGTAGCAGTGTGAGCAAAGGAGGGGCCATCGAGAAAGAGCATTCGATTGGCGTTGCTCAGAGCGGAATCAGTTCGCTCTTCGCGCAGCTTGAGGCAAACAAGCAAAACCTTGGACTAGAGTACTACTCTGTGTCACAAGCGACTTTAGACCAAGTGTTCCTCAGTATCGTCAGCAAGCACAACGTACAAGAGGAGAACTACGCCGCTCAGCACCAGCCTGAAAAGCAGTCGCGTATGAAGAAGCTCTTTGGAAATGCTGGCAAGCTCAAGGATACGATGTTCTGCATGTAGGCTTGAGGAAACCCGCACTAATCATGATTTCTTTTTGTTTATCATATTTCAAGCGCGGCCAATGATACCCGTTGCATCAGATAGATAGCGAACCTTGCTTTGTATAGATTTGAATTATTCACGCAACAAAGTCAACACTTATTAGCCACCTTCGTGTCCCGCTCTCAGCGGCACGCCTGTCGATCCAATGTTCAGATGCGATGGTATTAGAACATAAATCATGGAGATGCGTACAATTTACTTTGGGTGAAGTCTATACATGATGAAGTCAAAACAACCCTCTCAGCGGCATGGGTATACATCCAATTTTCGGTTGTGGTATTAGCACGTAAGATGTCGAGACATAGTAACCAAGTCAAAAGAGTGCTCTCAGCGGTATGCCTGTCGATCCAATGCTCGCGTCAGATGGTGGCACCTCCCAGCATGCAAGTCGTCAATTCCGTCATTCACTCTCAAGCCTGCTGATAATTGTAGGAAGTGAAACCTGCAACACGACATTGAATAATGCCATCATCGCAGCATTACGCAAGCACGCGGAACTTGCGGCTGGTAGCGTCGAACCATTATTGAGTTACGCTTTCCTTGCTTAACGCCACATCCTCCCTGAATTGCGGGTGGGCGAGAACATGTAATGGCGTTGTGCACCACGTACCTATCACCTACATATTCTCTCACGCCTTCTCGGACCCATTGAACTTTATTGAGACAGCGCGCAACTGATCCCAAACCGACCTCATGGCGTCCTCATCTAATCAGACCCTGGATCCACAGCTGCCACCACCCAGTGAGCACAAAGAAGCTGCTGCCAAAAGCCTCGATAAACTCGTCGACCAGTCCGAGACCGGGGAGCATCCGCATACGCCTGTTCACAAAAGCACGTATACCTCCTACTTCCGCAGCCTCATCTCGTATGAATCCTTCGAAAGCTTTGAGAATGCCTGGCACCTCGGCAACTATGTCATCGATCGTGAAACTGGCAAGAAATCCTTCGAGGCAATGTCCATCTATGTCCGCCTGGGCATGCACTTCCTCTACTACGGCTCGGAGCAGGAGAAGGTGCTAGAATGGAAGCGCACCCAGGGCATGCTCAAGTCACAGAGTGAGCGGATGGGTCTTGCTTACGATTCGCCACAGAGCAGAGACCACATCGAACCATTCATCACCTCGTTCGGTCTGCAGGACAGCCTGAAGGACATGGTAGAACCTGACCCAAAGAAGTACGCCAATTTCAACGAGTTCTTCGCCCGTGAGATCAAAGCCTCTGCTCGACCGATCGCAGAACCTAACGACCCGCTCGTCGTTTCATCGCCTGCCGACTGTCGCCTTACAGTATTTCCAACCATCGATCAAGCTACCAAATATTGGATCAAAGGCTTCGGCTTCACCATCGAAAAACTGCTCAACTCACAAGATCTAGCCAAGGTGTTCGATGGCGGCTCCATTTCTATCGCTCGTCTGGCACCCCAAGATTACCATCGCTGGCATTCGCCTGTCGACGGCCGTATCGAGAGCATCACTGAGATCCCCGGAACGTACTACACTGTCAACCCACAGGCCATCAACCAGCCCGGCACGATGGATGTGTTCTGCGAAAACAGGCGCTCAGTCATGATTGTCCGCCGCAGCGCAACATCCTCTCCCATTGCCATTATCGCAGTAGGTGCGATGTTGGTAGGCAGCATCAAATACAATCCTGGAATCACCACAGGGGTAGATATCAAGCGAGGTCAATGTTTGGGTGCATTCCAATACGGCGGCAGTACGGTCATTGTACTCTGTCCGCCAAATGAGGTGGTATTGGACCAGGACCTTGTTGAGAACTCGACAAAACAAAACTGTGAGACGCTGGTCAAGGTAGGCTGGAGGATTGCCAGAGGTCCTGCGCCCAACTAGAAAGCGACTTGAATCGATACAACACGAAATGGGCAGTATTGGAGAACGGCTAGGGTCGCGGTGGTAGCATGCTTTTATTTTTGTATGTATGAGGCATCCTCTTACGTTTTATCTATCACCTACCTGAGGCGTGATTCCAACACTTCTAATGACTTTTGCGTTGTGTGCACAAAGAATTCACAACTCATCGTGGCCACTGCCCTTTCCGGCAAGATCGGGGAAGTTCATGATCTTGACAACCAAGCTGGTCCACCCGGTGAAGTGCTGGGTACGCTGGCCAGCGCCTGTCTCGGGGTTGTATTGCTCCCAAGCAAAGCCAGTTTCACGCCAAGACTCGTACACAGTGTCGACCAAGTTCTTGCGCAACTCCGTGTACATCGTTGCTGCGCGCTTCTGCTGCGGACCGGGCTGTTGAGCGATGTCCTGTTGCCTCATTTTAGTACGCGTGCGTCTCGACACTCATTTTGGGACATGACTTACGAGTAGGTTCTTCACGATCAGGTAGTTGAGCGGCATCCACACAGGGCTACGCCAGTAGTTCTCGGCGGTGCCGTAGAATTCGTCCTTCAAGCTCAAGCTTCGGATGCCGTGAGGCGACCATAGCTCCTCCTTGTCGCCAATGAGGTCGAGAATAGCACCAAGGTGCTCGTGGTCGGGACCAAGAAGTCCAGTCATGAACGGGAACAAGGAGATATAACCCTTGTGGCAGACATGGATGCTTTCCTCGTAAGCATCGATTGTTGCATCGCAGTAAGTCTTCGCCTCAGCGTTCCAGTGTAGATCGTCAACGTTACGGCGAATGGCTTCTGCGATCTTGAGGTACTTGGCCTCGTCATCCTCCTCGCCCAAGAATGCGGCGATGCGGCCCATGTTGCGACTGAAGAGACCCATCCAGCTAATCAAATCAGTGTGAAGCTCACCGGGATGCGGCGGCTGGGCACGAGGGTAGTCATCCAAACCTGAGGTCAGGATGTGCTGCTCGGTGCGTCCGCGCCAGCGGTATGCCTCCTTTGATGAGAATGCGGGACGGTCGTAAGACTTGACATCGCCGTACTGAGTGCGACGGTACCAGTCAAAGTGACGCTGCAGCAAAGGGTAGACCGACTTCAACCATGCCGTCACAGCTTTGCGATCAGTGAGCCCTTTCTCAGCCTTGTCAAGAAGCGTCTCGACAGCTATAAAGAGCGTAGGTGGGTTGGCATAGTGGGGATACTGAACCTGGAACTCTGGCGGCACCTTTGATGCAGCCTCGGTGCCAAGGATTTGCTCACGGCCAATCCAGCCGTCTTCGTCCATGAGGTTGAACCAGCTGGACAGAATTTGCATGGTGAGCTCTGGATCCCAGTCCATGATAGGCAGGAGGTGGAAACCTTCGTCCCACAGGAAGCCACGAGGGAAGAATGGGCGTGACGGCACAGCTGTGAACAACTCGTAAGGTCCTTCCGTCTTTTGCTCGTTTCTCGCGCGTGCCTCAGCAGCTTCTTGCCAGAAGCCTTCATTCTCTTCGTCGTATTCGCTAGCGTAAGATCGGTCGACGACTTGATCACCGTAGAAATATCCAATGCCGCCAATAAGGTTACTGAAAAGGCTCTGGGAGAACTCCAGGTATTTCGATACGGTGAAAGGTGCTTGGGGCTTCAACACTTCCTGGTACTTCTTGTCAAAGCTTTTCTTGACGTTGTCGATTTGTTTGGTAACATAGTCAGAAGAGAAAGACATCTCGCGGGTCTTTGGCTTGAACAGAATGTCGAATTCGAAAGCACCCTCAAAGACCTTCTGAACCAAGTGCATATTACCTTGACCAGGGCGGTTCTGAATTGTGTAGGTTTGCCATGGCGGAGGCATGCTATCGGTCGTGTACTCCTCGATGTAGCCATCGATAGTGGTTTTGAGCGATCCAAAGACAAGAGCTACAGAAGTCAGATTCGGCACATTCAACGTTTCCGGCTTGTTCAATCACGACTTACGTTTGATCTGCCAAAGAGCTTCTTCAGGAACCTGGAGGGAGTGCACAAATGTGCGGTCAAGTGGTTTCGTGTCGCCTGCTGGGTGGGTGATCTCCGGGTGCGTGTTGCTCTCACGCTCGTTGATGGTGATCTTGAACTCGCCCAGATCGTTGGTCTGACCGTCGAAGACGACGTCTCCCTTGTACCCAAGCTCTTCCGCATCTTCGACGCCTGTTGCTTCCAAGCTACCAAGGCCTTCCAAACCAAGGTTGAACCAAATGGCTGTCTTGATCGTATCGACGCCGCCTTGACTGCCTGCCATAAGATCTGCATCTTCTCTAGGTGTGCCCTTCACTCTGGCCGCCCAAGCACCTTCGCTAATGGTGACAAAGCTTGTTTCCAGATCAATGCCATTGCCCTTGTCGTGAATAGTCTGCACGCCGCCAGTGCGTGGGTCGTACGAGTCCCAGCCATAACCATCCATGTCCGCATGTTGCTCGCATGTATGACGGAGACTATTCTGGACTTTCACGAAGTCCTCGACTCGAGCCCATGACAGACTAGCAGTCAACGACTTGGGTATCCGTGGGCGAATGCCAAAATAAAGGTTCGACTTGTACGGTCCCCATAGCAAGCTCTCATTGCTTGCTTTGCTGAAGACCTCGGACTCTTGCCCAAGAGCCTGGGTGGCATAGAGGGATGCAAGCAGCGCACTGGCGCCGTATTGCTTCCAGACCATGGTGTATGCAAGTGGTATGGTGTTGCAAATCAAACAACACTCACATGCAAAGCCAATGCCTCGGCACAGCACACCTTCCAGGTAGCTTCAATTATTCGAGGCCACGTTTGGCAGCTCAGCTGCTTTCGTCATCCCGCCCCCAGCTCCGGCGCGCTGTGCCACGAGGACGGGCCGCGCGACTGCTTTGACATGTGAT
This sequence comes from Cladosporium sp. VS III D KN 1, assembly GCA_019775635.1. NCBI lineage: Eukaryota > Fungi > Ascomycota > Dothideomycetes > Cladosporiales > Cladosporiaceae > Cladosporium > Cladosporium sp. VS III D KN 1. Next base: position 1,144,574 of record JACWFN010000004.1, read on the forward strand.
AGTCCGCCCGATACTCTTGCTCGACATTACAACACATCCGGATTGCACCAGCGCAGCAGCGACCTGTCAATTTGGTGGCCACAACTACACCTACGGGTCTTCATCTTTCACCATGGACCTTCTCCAGACTGTCCGCAAAGAAGGCTCGCGTGGCGGCGTGGACTTCAAGTGGGAGGATGTGAAGAATGATGCGCAGCGCGAAAACTACCTGGGCCATTCGCTTATGGCTCCTGTAGGTCGTTGGCAGAAGGGAAAGGACCTCAATTGGTACGCCAAGGCGGACGATGCGCACAAGACGGCAGAAGAGACTGAAGCAGAAGAGCGCGAGAAGAGGAAAGAGGAGTTACGAAAAGTGAAAGAAGCAGAAGAAGATGCTATGGCAAGGGCACTCGGACTTCCTGTGCCAGACAGGAGTGCGAATACAGAGCCTCTGGGTGAAAGCAAGATCAGTCAAAGGGAAGTCAACCAGGCATTGAAGGAAGCTCTTGACGATGGCGAAGGCGGGGCAGAACGCGAGACTGGCCATCGCGAGAGAAGAAAACATCGGTCTGGGGATCACAGGCGGCACGACCGCAGTAGAGAAAGGCGACGCGATCGTCACGACAGAGATGGCGACAGGTCGGAAAAGCGTAGGAGAAGATCAAGGTCGCGATCAAGGGATCGTGGTGACGAGGGCAAACATTCGCACAGACATCGTTCACGGTCGAGGTCGAGAGAGCACCGGAGGCATAGATCCAGGAGCTATGAACGCCGGCGCGATGAGGACCGCCATTGGAGGCCTAGAGACCACGATGATGGCCGAACAAGGAGCCCGAGACGAGATGAGAGGCGTCACAACCGCAGTAGGAGCCGCAGCAGGTCTCCGTATCAGCATTCGAAATCGCGCCGACGAAGTTATGATTGAACCCGCCAACATGCACGAAATTGCTGCCAATTCAGTGGTTTCGCTATAATTAAATTCTCTACCAGCTGTTCGGTTCACACATCAAGCCTAACATTTGCATTGCGGCCTTTTCAGACTGCGAGCCGCCTCGAAGAGACTGTAAGTGGACTCTACTGTATTGTTCGCTTCGATTAACGGACGAGTTGAAAGATAGAAAATGCTAACTACTCTCACGAGTGCAAGGCGATTATACCCTAATGGACGGCAACTCGTGCGCACAAGACCAAGTCCGAAGGCAGCCTCAATATGAGAACATTGTTTGTAATGTTGATATACAAGATCTCTGGATCGTTGCCGAGCTCTTGCCAAAGAACTACAGTCTGAGACCAGGACCGGAATTCAAGCCCGGTCGCCCGTATCCGCGCATAGTCCGCATATCTCCATACCAACTTTGCTTTGGTCGCACCAATGCACTTTGGTGATGTACCTTGGTCAGCGCGAATATTCGGGAATGACATGAGCGTCTCGATTGGCCAATCATTGATTTGAGCGTTGATGGCCATTGTCGCCGATCGGTCGGGTTTCGACGTATTCCTCGTGGAGCTCAGCTTATAGCTAGCACAGGCCCATGTATGTAAACCTTCAAATGCCCGGTCTTCTGATTTCAAGTACTTTTCTCGTTCATCTGCTCGTTTTGACGAAAAGACGATCTTGTGATTGATTTCGTACGTTTCTTACCATGGCTCAACTCGCCCGCACAGGTAAAATATACTCTTACTGCATATATTAAAGAGGCACTAACACGATTACTATCCGTAGGCCGCTTCCACAACCATATCTTTCGAAGGCTGACCCCGAAGTCTTGTAACTCACCTGCGGGAGAATGCTTCGCTCTCACAACATCGCATCTCACTAGGACTTGGATGCCAGCTCTACTTGCTAGTACGCCAAATCTGCAACATCACTTCATATCCACATCGGCGAGCACAACAAATAGCAAGAACTCCAGCCCAGAAACGCTTCTCGCTCAGCAACGCCTTCGTCGCCCACTTTCTCCTCACCTCACCATCTACCGACCACAAATCACATCGACATTGTCAGTTCTTATGCGTCTTAGCGGATTGGCGATGAGTGGCACATTCTGCCTCTATCCCCTGTTATACTTAGCCTCACCTTACCTCGGCATCGATGCGTCTGTAGAAGCGCTCGCCGCATCTTTCGGCAGTCTCCCTGCAATGATCGAGGGGCCGGTAAAGCTAGCTGTGGCTTGGGCCTTCACCTTCCACGGCTTCAATTCTCTACGCTCTCTGTCGTGGGACATGGCCCGAGGTATCACGAATAAGCGAGTTGCGCAGACTGGGTGGTCAGTCGTGGTAGTATCCTTTGCTAGTGCCTTAGCATTAGTGGTGTGGTTGTAAGAACAGTAAAGACTCACGGGACTTCTCAATAGACGCTTGGTCGGAAATCAGGTAGACTCTCCACGCTATGCTCTAATACTAGTCTTGGTCAAGATGTCATGGAAAGTTCTTGCGACTCTTTGTCCAAAAGCCTCTCACGTTTCAAATGTAGAACAAAAAGTAATCCCATCTTACTCATGTGTAAAGTGGTGCCGTTGAAACATTGCTATGCAGATAGTTGATCATAAATCTGCGCATGATCTTCTGGCGGAAACAGTCGATTGTACATTGACGGAAGCCGAAGGTAGGACTATACCAGGGAATGAAGAACTTCCCGAGCGTCCTCTATAATCTCTGCGAAATATGATATGCGTTGAATGCATGTCCGCCGATATTAACATAATGCGACATCGAGCCATGCGCAGACTTATGAGCTACTGCATCTATGCATAATGCATGGTTATGCACAGCCTTATGCAGCTGACTCAGTTGTGCTCAGCCTTCAATGTTTGCGGCCATTGCCTATAAATACGAACAGAACTATTCTGGGAAATAGCTACAGTTATACTGATTTCCATCTCTGATTGACCATTCCAGACGATTACAACACCGCCAGAGAATGCCTTCCGGAAGCTGCTTTTGCGGCAATATCAAGATCGAATACAATGCGGCAAGCATAATAGCAGTCAGTACTCGAAGCATCATGAATCGCCCTACCTGGTGACTGATGTCCGGAGCAGGGTCTCTGCCACTGTCTAGACTGCCGTAAACTAAGCGGTTCTCCTTATACGTTCAACTTCGTTGCTAAACGTGCCGACCTACAAATCAGCGGCGGCAAGCCCAAAGCGATCGTCAAGACTGCGGATAGCAAGAACAAGATCCTCAACTACTTTTGCCCAGATTGCGGTAAGACTTGATGATCGATTGAATACGAAGGGACCACTTTTACACGTTTGCTGAATACATGCTAGGAACTCCGATATATGGAGGCGCGGTGTCAGAGGAAGGGGAATTGGACGCCATCGTCTTGCGAGCGGGCATATTCGACAATCAGGACATTCTGCATCAGTGCAAACCAATCATTGAGATCTACACTTCTCAGAGGTTGAGCTGGGTTGCTCCGGTAGAAGGCTGCCAGCAGTTTGAAGGGATGCTGCCATCACAATGAGTCTATCATCAAGAGGGCGGAATTCGCCAAAATCACAAGACGAAGAATGAAGGAGCTGGAGCTTCGTTGTTAGAACGTTAGAAGTCCAGAAGTCAGATCCGCGGTCATATGCCGATTCCGCATTACTGTGCGTTTTATACACAGTTGGTACTACACAGATACTTGAACCACCATACTTTTTTTACATGCCAGAAGACGCCCAATCCACATTTCCCAAGTCATCGAGGAACGACAAATCGTCGAGGTTGACAGGGTAATTCGGGTCTAGATATGTGCCGAAGATATCGTCAATGCCTTCAAACAGACCTTGCCCAGCGTCTCCTTGAGTAAGCGCAGCTGCATCAAGTTCATTCGAAGGCTCAGCCATGTCGCGACGTAGCAGATTGCGGTCTGTAGTAGGCAGAGGGTCGACGTCGGTATTCTTTTGTCCATTGATAACAGGCTCGCCATCATCTCGGCAGGCACTGGCAAAGCCAGCGAGCATGCGCTGGTCTTTCGAAGGGCGATGGATGCGGAAATGCGATAGGTTGGGAGCACGGCGTAGCTCATCGGTCACTTTTTGTGCTAGGGTCGCCATGGCGTCAGATGATGAGAAGGTTTGACGGAGGACATGAAGGATAGTGCAACAAGCTTCGAAATCTTCTCTGGCGTCTTCTTGCTGATGACGGAGTTGATCTTGTCGCAGTCGTTGGTACGAGACCGAGAGTGCAAGAGAAATGGCGTATGGTAGCATGGGCATTGCGTGCAGTGAAGCGAGCCGTTCCGGTCTCATCATGCGAGTGACTTGAATTGCTGCTAGTGTTTGGCGAATGTATGATGGTGTCGTCAAGCTCTGAACATCTCTGACGCCTTTGCTCCTATGTGACAGTATGGCTGTCACAAGATATGCGATGTGTAAAGTCGCTAAAAGGGTAGGTGGAAGTATCCAGCCATCGAGATCATCCACGATCTCCTCAAAGCCAGGAAAAACATCTTCCCATCCTGTGACGCTTGGAGGATTGCCCGGTCGGTAGAAGCCGATCACGTCGTTCATGATATGTGCAATCTTGAGCAGAATTTCGAAGGCAGGGAACTCGCTCTCGCCCTTTTCGAAAGGTTCGATTGCTATATCGTGATCGGCCATAATTATTGGGCGTCCATTGATGGCGGCATTGAAGCGATCCAGAGTCCATATTGTCCAAAATAGAAGCTTCATAGGCCTAGTACTTCGAGTCGGGAGGCTAGACTGTTGACCAAGATGCAAACCCAATGTTTGGCAATGGTGCATCGCCTGCGTCACAAACAATGATGCGTCTTCTGCGCCGTCCGGTCCCTCGATGTGGAAGGATATTAGTGCGCTCATTCTGATGAGAGTCAATTTATCGTAGCGCCCTGAAAGAGCAAGCGCTCCTTTCACTGAGGACTGCAGACTGCTGCAAAATTCTCTCGGCGCGATTGGTACTTCCGTATCTGGTGCATGCAAGAAAGGTTTGGCATCATGATCTTTCGCAGCGACAATGCATATTGCATGCAGGTAAGGCTCCGGGACGCTCCCAGCGGCAAAAGCTTCTCGAAACTCGAGCTCGTCGATCAGAGGCAGCATTGGATGGATTTTGCGAAAGTAGACGTCGACCAGACCTGCTATCTGCGAAGCTGTCGGTCTAGGTAATTGCCGAGCTTCCTCGGCAGATGCCATTGATGAAATACCATTCGCACCACCGATAGCCGCATCTCTCTGCCTAATAAGCTCATTCCATTCTTGTTTGTCAACCCAGACACCAATGTTCGCCGTCGCTTTGGCGCCAGGGTGCCGTGGATGAGTTGAATTACGCTCTAAGAATCCTGCTTCAGGGTGCAGGTCGCTAATGAACTGCTGTGCGGTCGAGTCCATCAAAGCGGACAAGGACATGCGTCTGTGTGTACGTTTTCGACCATTCGAGTTTCCATCGGTCAGACTGCGTGGTGTATCGTTGTCTCCAGAGAACGCTGGTGATGTGTTGGCCGCGGTCGAGTTGTTCTTTGAGCCATCTGTAGCAGGCGAGTGGACCTCATTACGGCTTCCATTCTTTTCAGTCGCGAAGTGCACGCATCTTTTCTTGGACAATGTCAGCGAGGTATCGGTATCGCACAGTGTAGAAGTTGCTGTACTTTGCGTGAGCGGCACGTCTCGCACGCTTTGGCTAGTCGACGACGCTTAGGTCCATCGCCGGAGAACTGTGAGACGAAAGTGTAATCCATATTGCATCCGAAGGGTTGCCGTTGGCAGATATCCAACAGCGGTGGTGGTCTGTGGTCTCGACGTCCCCCAGAGCGTATTGGTCAGCTACGAGAACTCACGCCGCATGAACCCGCTATCATCAGCTGGCACTACACGAGCACGTGAACTGATCGTCAGCTTGACATGGATGGATCGAAAACTCTCCGCAAAGGTCCGATCTGGCACGCGCAAGGAAGAAGCAAGTGCTTGAGGCTCATATTCTTGGCCGCATCCTGCCGCTGCGTACAGACCAGGTGGAGAAGCTCGTGCTTGGCCGACGTAGTTGATTGGACGAGGGTCTCACCTGCCATATATGTTTTGCCTATATCTCGACAACACAACAGCATACGTACTCGTGAAAACAGTCGGTGTGCAGATCCTTCAGCAAACAAAAATGATATCTAGATAATCGACCGATCTTCTTGTGGAACCTCTTCTGCACTCAAATACCAAGCCAAAACACAACTCCATCATCAAACGCCGATCCCCATTCACCGACATTCACCATGTCCGCCTCTAACAACATCCTCATAATCGGCGGCACTGGCCTGATAGGCGAGCACATCAGCAACGTCATCGTCTCTGCCCGACAGCATTTCAACCGCATCGCTCTTTTCACCTCCGCCAACACCATCTTCACCAAAGCCGATTTCGTCGACGGCCTCAAAGCCAAGGACGTCGAGATCATAGTAGGCGACATTAAGCTCGCCGACGACGTCCGCGAAGCTTACACGGGCTTCGACACTGTTATATCCTGCGTCGGTCGCCAGGTCATATCTGCACAGCTTGAGCTGATCAAGTTGGCCGACAAGCATCCTGATGTCAAACGCTTCTTTCCTTCAGAGTATGGCACTGATGTCGAGCATAACGCCACCAGCGGCTCTGAGCTACCACATCAAGCTAAGCTGAAAGTCCGCGCTGCACTTGCTGAGACGAAATCTCTGGAGTATACATACATCGTTACCGGACCCTACGCAAACGCCGAGAAAGGACTCTACCTAAGCGCGGCCACATCGCCCGAAACAGAAGCCAGCGGTTCTTTCGACGCCAAAACAAGACAAGCCGTCCTCCTCGGCGATCCAGATGCAAAGATCAACTTAACCACGATGCGAGATGTGGGCAAATTGGTCGTCGCAGCCCTCCTCCACCCCTCGGAGTCGAAGAACAGAGCACTGTTGTGCAACTCGTTCACGACAACTCCCAACGCGATCCTGGCAGAGTTTGAAAAGCAAACTGGTGGCGACAAGTGGGACTTCTCTGTCACTTCCCTTACTGCGCTGAAGCGGCTCGAGAAAGAAGCGTGGGCGAAGCAGGATGCTCGCGCGGTGCCGATTTCGCTTAGACGGATTTGGAGCGAGGGAGGCACGCTCTACGGCGAGCCACGGCAGAACGGGCTTATTGGGATGGAGGAAAGTGTTGACTCGCTGGAGAGCGCCGTTGAGGAGGCAATTCGGGTGCAGAACGAGTGATCTGCGATCTCAGCAGCGATTCGATCGGTGCTCAGGTAACCTTCATGAATAGCGTTGATGCAAATGAGAAAGGAGAAGACAGCACTGAGAACGGGGATAAAAGCTATAAAAGAAAGCATAGAGGGTATCTAGACGCACGCTTAGCTAATGGAAACACAAAAAACACCTTTTGTTTGCAATGAGCTCGATGAGACCTCTTTCTTCCTACGCTCTACTCTGCTTTGCCTTCCGTTCGAGCACGCATAGCTGGTAAACGCGAAAAACACACTTCGGCCACGATGAGTTCGATGAAGCAAAATGACCTCTTCTCCCTACTTCCTGTTCTGCTTTGCCTTCCACTCGAGCCACTGCTCAGGCGTCTTGACCACCAGATACTGAAACTCCTTACCCCAACCCCTCGGATCCGCCTGGCCGCCCTGTTGAACTAGATTGTAATCCTTAGTCATGACTTCTTTGGCCGTGCCAGGCTCCTCGTGAATGACGGTGAAGCGGCGGAACTTGGTGGCGTTCATAAAAGACCAGCCAGCAAACCAGTTGACGATGTAGTCAGCCGCCTTCGCTCGGTCGGTCTGCAGCAGAGCTTGGAACGTAGGAAGTTGTTCTGGAGCCAGAGACACGAGGTCCGACTCTTCGGATGGGTTACCCGGATATACATCATCCTCTTTCTCGAAAGGACACAAGTCCCAGATGGCTTGAAGCAACAAAAGCTTTCTTGGATCTTCTTCTCCTTCCTTTTGCTTGGTGACGAGATCGAGAAGCCATGATTTGATTCCAGGACGAGTGGCGATCTTGTTCCGAGTTGCGCCCAAGGGTTTTCCTGCGTTGCTTTTGTTCACATTGTCAATTATGAGTAATGCTTCCCTTGGATGGTGAAGGAAGACATCGTCAGTGAGGAAGATCACGTTACCCTCAGCGAACAACCTTTGACATGTGAATGTGGGGTCGCTCTTGTTGGCTGTAGCCAGGGCTGGGTCAAAAGAAACGGAGAAGGCACGGAAGCCAGTGTTATGCAGCACCTTTCCTAGAGCTGGAACATCCCATAGATGCACGTCCGGATGCAGGATCAGCAGACAGGCGCTATGGCCAAAACAAGCTTCCCAGCTGCCTGGTTTCTGCGAAGTCCGGATCTTGCAATCGCGGCCTTTGTAGTCAGGCTGTTCGAAGCGTTTCTCAAACGCCTTGACAATGCACTTCACCTCTGCAGATCTAGCCTCAGGCATCATGACAAACACTCTTTCCTCGGTCCTGGTGTCACTGATTCTGAGCAGCCTTTCAATATTCGCATTGAGCGGATGTGGCCCAACCATTTCGGATGATGCGTTATTGTTCGTGTCGATACCAGGCTCAGCTTCTTGAGTCGCAGTGGAGACTTCTACTACCTTACCAGGCAAGTCCACCTGCAGTGGTGGTAGGATTTTGAACCTCAGAAGCGCTCTGGACACCGCGTCGTCCGGCCTGTTGAGGAACGACCACTCCTCTATAGCCGCGGGGTATATGAGAAGCGTGAACTGAGATGAAAGAACAACACTACAAGAGCCCAGCTTCTTGTAATGGTTCGCCAAGAACTTGGATATATCGATGGGCGTCTTGTCGAAAATAATATCTCCGGTAGCAAAGCCTGCTCCTTGCTGCAGTGTGTCGGCGCAGTGGTGCTTAAGATCGGTATGACTCACCGCGCGAGTGATCTTCAAGTGATGTTGCGACCCCAGCAAGTCAGTCACTAGCGAACTGTCCTGTTCACTGAAAGTCGCAAGCTTCGCTGCAACCCTATCCTCGTGTTCCCCCGAGGCCACCGTTAGCTCGACGCTATAAGTGAAAGCAGATTCGGGATCGCGACTTTGGACATGTGAAGATGAACGCCTTAGGTCAGTTGCTGCGTTCGGAGACGGATCTACGACATTTTGTGCGTGGTCACTGTCCAAATCCATCGGTTCGCTGACGTTCACATCGTCCCCGTTTTGCGCCTGGAAGGTTGTTTGTTCATTATCAGCCTCCTTAGGTGGTTGTGTACCGATTGTGCTCGGGTTCTCCGTTGCCACAGGTCTATAGATGATCTGCCGTGACCCGGGCGGACCAGCCTGGTAATCGGTAAGGCGGTGGGCAAACTTGCACTCCCATTCCTCCTTTTTACAGCCGCCATTGAGCCAGTAGTTGCACGTTATATCCTTGGGACCGGCATTGAATCCACTTGGGACTGCTGAAGCCCCTGCGCCTAATGGTTCGAACAGAATTTGTCCTGAGCCTGGTGCTCCAGCGCGATACTCCGTGAGTGTGTGGGCGAACCTGCATGAGAGGTCGGTCATTCTACAGTGACCCTTAAGCCAAAAGCCACAGGTCACATCCTTGAAATCAATCTGGTAACCAGTGTCGTGATGCGCAAATTCGCAGTTTGATTTATAACACCCACCAGCGTACCATTGTCGACATATTATGTCTTTGTGATAGAGAACGGTCTTCTTGTTGGGTTTGATCATGCGAGGTGGAGGTGGAAGTGGTTCAGTCCCGTCCTTGTGGCTCGGAACCACTGGGGCTACCTCATTAAGAGACATAGTTTGTTGGGGACTCATAACCATCGGTTGTGGAAGAACGGGCGACTGAGCGTCGGACGGCTTTCGTATCGAAACTCCAGGCATAGGGATCGCGCCTGTGTTGGGAACTCCATACCCGCGAGACAAAGACGTTGGAGGATCACGGCCCTCGCGATGATCAAAATCGCACTCTTTCTCTGATAAGCTGCATCCTCCACTTTTCCATTGAGGACAAGTGATGTAGTGGTGGGCAAATGTACAGAAGCCCTCAGGTTTGCTGCAAACACCATTGCGCCAATGCCAGCAGACTTTGTAATAGCGACTTGTGTTGTTATCGTTAGATGCAGAGCTGGCGTGCTCTCTGGCAGGAGACGGCGATTTGCTCCTCTCTCGTGCAGCAGCAGGTGCTTCACGCCTGCCAAAGACGCTGGGAATTGCATTCGTTGAAGGGCCACTCACGCTACGAGACATCGGAGCCACCAACCGTGGCCTGGCGGCATCTGTTGGGTCTTCAAATCTCCCAGTCGCAGGATTGAAGGTTTGAAGCTGGCTCACGTCCGGAGCAGCTTCTCTCGAGGCATGTTTGTGGAAACGATTCTGCTCAGAAAGAGTAGCATAGCGCTGGTGTCTGGGGTCACTTTCGCTTATTTTGCGTGCCTTGGGAGCCGGCTTAGGGTTGAAATTGAATGACACATTGCTAGGCGGCTTTCGATTCGGGGCATCAGTTGGTAGAACAGGCAATCTCTTTGGCGCGGTCGCGCTTGGTAATACGACCGAAGCAGATGACGGGGCGCTCTTGCGAGCCGATGAACTTGGAAGTGAGCCTTCAGTAGCCCTACGCTGTATTGAGGATGAAGAGGCAGCGCTTTTGCGCGCAGAGATTGGTTTCTGTGCAAGTGTAGCTTTCTTGGCAACCTTGTTGGCTGGACTGGCTGTCGTGGCGGATGCAGCTCGCCTTGGGGTTGCGACAGGTGGTGCTGGCTGACGACCGGCAGGTCTCACTTTTTGTTTGTTTATGGTCTCTTCGAGAAGCGAATCCTCGCCGCTAGAATGCCCATCATCGCTGCTGTCTTCGCTGGAGGACGCTGCGGTAGCTTGTCGGTTCAAGCTTTTCTTGACTTTCGCGGCAACACCTTTGCGCTTCGGAACCACAGTCTTGACACGCTTCCGAGGAGCATCCTGCGGCTGATCTTCTGCAGCATCTCGCATGTCGACGTCACGAGCAGAACCATTACTAACACTTCCGCTCCTCGACGGCATGCCTAACCTCCTCCTCTTCGCCACACGCCTCTGATGCCTATGAGATTTCTCTTCAATCTGAAGCTCCTGAGCCTCGTAGTACTCATCTACATCGAACGCCTGTCGCGTGCCAGATCTGATTTCTTCTTTCTCCTGCTCCCAGTTGGGCAAGATCTGAGCCGAAATAAGATTCTCGGGAGGCTCCCAAGTGGACAGATGGAGGGGATAGCCTTCCCACTTGACGAGGTAATTCAGTGCTCCTGTTTCCTCGTCGCGGTCCTCGGCGATGATTTTCTCGACATTGTATTCGGCCTCCTCGTCGCTGGGTTTGGTGGAAGTGACAGAGATAGAGTCCTCATCCGAGAGTGCCTCTTCTTCAAAAGGAGGCGCCATATTGGATCAGAGATCTGAAACTCTCCCGGTAGGTCCAGGGTCAGGAGTTGCACAAAGTCAGGCGGTGTGGTGTTTGTCATGTAGCAACCCAGACAAACAGAGTTCCGCTGACGTTCTGGAAGTCTCGAGAAGTGACGAGATCGCGTCAATTCCTTAGCCAGAACAGTGAAGCATCAACACATGTTGTTTGTGTACACAAACATTCTCGTCTCGAGTGACTGCCTAGGTAACCGCGTATGCCTGAGTGGCGCGTGTTGAAGCTGCTGAATGCGCGGAAGGTGCGTTTCTTCGCAGCTGCGAAAGTGGGGCTGCTCGCGCTTCATGTTCGCATGCTTGTATCCGGTGACAGGTCATATCCGTCTGGATACCTTCGTTCAACAAGATCTATACCCTGGACCTGGGTCAATGCACAGGACGAGTGACTGATGGATGGACAGAACGCGTTATAAGTGATGCAGGGCATAGGAGCTGGGAGGAACAAGGTTGGGACAGCACGTGATGTGCAGCATTCACCAACCTTCTAGAAATACGAACCTTTCTTTCACGCCACAGAATACAAATTGTACGAAATTCCTCAGCTTGATTATTATCTAATTAGACACAGATAAGGGGAAAAAATATGGTATATACGCTCAAACGGGAATAAAAACAAGAAAATCAAATCCCGCCTTATTATCCAACACGTTCCAAGCACTACGAAAAAAAGTGAAATGTTCCCCATTCCGTCCTCATCGCTATGCTTGGAGCAAACAGAGAAAAGGAAAACATTTCAACATAAACAAATACAACACCTCGTTAACTCGTGGCCGTTCCAGGGCGGTTTCCTGCGCACTTGATTAAAGCAATGCTTGGATGTTTTTTTTTCCCTTTTTCCCTTTCTTCTTTGGCGCAGCCAATGTTGACCTAGGTGTATGTGCTGCCTGTGGAGGCAGGCATGGGCCAGTCGTCTTCGGTGATGCTGGACCAGAAGACCCAGATCATGATGACCGAGAGCAGGGTGAAGAGGGTCGAAAAGAAGCCGCCGTTGATGGCACCATTGGAGCCGTTGCAGATGTGCACGCTGATAACATATTGGAAGATCTGACTGATGGCAAAGAGGAGGCCGGCAGCGACGAGGTAGACTGGACTATTGTTAGTAACGGTACAGAGGTGTAATGACAAGGAATATGAGGAACCTACGCATTGGTCGGAACTCGCCGAGGACGCGTAGGACCAGGACGGCTTCGAGGATGAAGAAGACCACGACGAAGATGAGCGGCACGAGCTGATACAGGGTGTAAAGTGCATATGCTCTGTTGTTTCCCGGGTCCACCACGGTGTCCTGCCAGTAGTTGGTGAAAGCAAAGCCGGTATCAAGCGCGATGTATCCCGTGCCAACGAAGAGAGCAGCCGCAGAGCCGAAGATAAGGCCAATGGACGCGATTGTTCCGTCGTCGAGGATTTGGTAGCCGACCACGGCGTTCATGAGCAAGATCCAGAGAGTAGAGACGATGGAAGCAATGTGAACAGCCGTGAAGCCCATCCGTACGCGGCCATTGAGCGGGAACCAGCCGATGGTGAAGATCTCACATATCGAGATGATGATGTAGCCGAGGAGGAACAATTGCATTTCCCTGTTTGCATATATTAGTATTTGTTGACAAACAATGCTCGTTGACATGCCGCAACATACCTTCTGCCAACAGCAGCTCGCTTCCTATTCGATCGCAGGATCAAGAATAGCGCAGTCAAGATCGCGAGACCAGCGCATAATATCGAGCCTACCGAGGTGTTAGCGAGATGTCCTCCTCATGCCATGGAGACAGAACGACATACCCAAGTTTGCAAGATATTCGTTTCCGCCCAGACTGATTCCCCTCAATTCACATCCATCGCCAAAGCCAGCAGCATCTCGTGACTGTGAGCCCTGGAACAGGTTGCATACGGGCAGCGTCGAGCGTCTGTTGCCGGTGTCGCGACAGAAATCGTGAAAGTTGCCGTAGGCGGTCGACATGGCTGCGGTAGCTGTGACGCGCAGGTGTGTTCAGATCGATCGCTCGCTCGCTCGGTTGGTGTGGTGGGTGTGTGGTAGCGTAAGGCTGGGAGGAGGTATGCGGAGTGGCTGAGTCGACTCGAGGTATAGATGAATCGCGGTCGCGGGCGCGGTATGGCAGTTCGCAGCGCTGCGCTTCGGATCCCTGACAGAGGCTGGGAGGCAGTTGAGGTTTCTGGCGAGGATGCTCTGGCTCGCAGACGAGCGGCCGGTCCGTGTGCACACGTTATTACACGGACGGCAAGTCAAACAGCTTTGAGGCTCTGGGCTTGCCGCTAGAGGTGCAAGGAGCTGTGCTGGCTGCCGCTCGGTAGCGCTGAAGCCAGCCACCACTACCACGCGCGCTGACCTGCGATCGCCGCACGACGTTGTTGACACGGATTTGATGCTTGTTATTGATTGCTACGTCTTCGAGAAGATGCTTGTGCCTTTCGCGAAAATACATTGCACGTGTATATTGCCTGTCAGCTGTCATCGCTTCAGCACCTCATGCCTCCGCAGTCCATGCGCGTCGATGGCTGCCACACCATGCCCGAATGCTTTCCTCCGTGTTGCGAATCAGGATTCACGTTGACGCTAAACAAGGGTGGATTCAAAGGAAATGACGCTGGGCGCCCAATCGTAGCCAGCGTTGCGCCTTGGAACACGAGTCCGTGCCCGTGCAGATCCTCAGCCTGAACGACATCACTGCACCGCTGTTGCTTCCTTCTGTTTACGGGTGCGGTATGTCATCTCAGAAATGCTTTTTGGTCAATACGAGCTGAGCCGCTTGATGAAGTATACTCGCTTTCGTGCTCGAAGCAACATTGAACACCTTACTGGCATGATATGCCCCTAGAAATGCCATCAGAAGCCGCATCGCTCCATAAGAAATCTTGACATTAATAAGCCTGGTTGAGTCTCAAACTATTTCTTGTCCAGACTGTACAGTTCCTGGTCGATAATTCTGCCCATGCTCCCGTCTATTAAGATGCTGCTATCAGCAGCCATAGCTCTCAAAACTATCTGGCTACCACTGAGGTGATTGACAGAAGCATGTCATTTCCTTTCAACTTAGCATGCTATCTTCCAGTAACTTATAAACCCGTACCAACGGGCACAGGGTTGATGTAGCTATGGCGGCCACGGAGAGCAGCCATGTGTGGATTTACGGCGACCGACTGTTCGCCTGAGTGACAACACAATATCCATCTGGCAATAGCATTCGAAGTCGAATCTCGAGCACCATAGCAGCGCCTACACACTCAAGTTTGTGGGTTTTCATATTCATACTTGAGCTAATATACTCGTGGGTAGTGGCTATACAGTTAATGATACTCGTGATTTGGTGGCAGATATTCCTCGCAGGAATCGCCTTGTCTTTCCCAATCGCACCAATATGGCCAACGCCGCCTCAAGTGTACCTACCTCATGGCAAATGCCGCCTTATCGAGCCAGCAGATACAGCTTGTCACGAGCTGTCGATTTATCCCGAAGCGGTGAGCGGCACAGTGCTGGCCTTCGAGTTGTAAGCCTTGCACTGCGCAACCAGCTTCGGGATGTCGCCATGCTCGTCCATCATCTCCCTGACCTGCAGCAAGTTCTCCTTGAGCTGGTTGCGGAGCAGTTCCTCCGCGACTTTCAGCTTTTCGTCCTTGGTATCTGTGTCGTCGCACAGCAAGAGGAAGTCTCTGTGGATGCTGTCGAAAATCTCCTCGAAACTCTCGACGACGGCATTGACGTGCCTGACCAGGAGCTTGTCGAAGCCGCGCTCGATGGCGTCGTGAAGCTTCATCCAGAGTCCATTGACCCTAGTGATCTCACGCTCAATGAACGTGACACGTTTGGCTGGTGCGCGATAGCCCTTGATTTGCTGGGCTTGCTCATAGATCGATGTCATGACCATATTGAGGAATGCGTCGTTGGACTCGCGGGTCGCTCTCTCCTTCAATGCTCTGCGAAGGAGTCAGTAGGTGTGATGATATGTTAGTGCGAGATTGAGCTTACCTGACATCACGGTCGAAACGCTTCGCGTGCCAGTCGATTTTCTTGGAGAATGTACGAGACTTGAGGCCGAAGCTGTCGAGGAAGGGATTGAGAGCCATGGTGTAGAACTGGCGGTCGTCTGCAAAGTGTAAGTAAGTGTCTGTAGCATAGGGCAGCTCCGCGAGAGACTCACTTTTGATCCTGTCTCGTGTCCCCATACACAACCTCTGGAGTTCGACAACCAACCAACCGCCCCAGGTCTTCCACTTTTCCTGGACGTCTTCCAGGTACTCCTCAATCCAATCGCAACCAATTGCTGTCAGCTCCAGGTTCCAGTTGACCTCTGCTTTGCCTTTTCTACCATGACGGAAGCCCTCGTTCCTAATCAGCGTCAAATTGCCGTTGTACTCGTCGGCCCAGGGCGTGCAGACATTGTGGGCATCTGAGATCCAATCTTGCTCGCGGCTCTTCATAGGCTCCAGGAGCGACTCCGAAAGAGTTTCTTTGAGGTTGTCAAACGCGGCATGGACCACCTCGCGCAACCTTGTCTTCGGCTCTAGGATGATGGCTTCCATCTCAGCTTTGCGAGCCAGGTATATTTGAGAGCAATAGAGCTCAACAGAGTGAACGAGATTCGGCAACTGCACTTCGACAAAGTGTAGAGTCTCGTTGAGCTTGCCTTCGATGGGCATCATGTAAAGACGGTGACGAAGGTCCGGGATGTTGGTCTGCTTTACAGACATGTACGGCTTCTCATCGGCCGTGAACCCCGTTTGGTACTGTTGGTAGACCTGATTGCCGACCGCAAATGTTGGAAGCAATCTTGGGTCTCCAGTCAGACCTTTGTATAGTTCTTGCATCTTCGACACGACTTTCCGATTGCGCATATTCAAGCGACAGCAGTCTCTCTCGCTCTGGATGTCCTTCATCTCCGTAGCGATTGCACGGAGCTGGTCGTCATAATCGTCCCGGTCTTCCAGCGAAGCAAGGAGACGCGCCTGGCGAGTCTTTTGGTTCTCGCTTCTCAGAGATTTCAGTGTTGCGTTCAATCTACCCACTGTGGTCCTCTCTGCTGGAGTGCCAGTGACTTCGGTCTCGGGATCAATCGTGTCTCCATGTGTCAGAACGAGAATAGTGCTTCCCGAGCCTTTGGTGCGGTATCCACTTGCAAGATTTAATCTCAGTGCAGCATCGGACTCTGCACGTCCGACTTCAGCTACTGCAATCTTGTGAGAGCACTCTCTGTGGTGCTGAATGGCATTTTGGGCACGCGAGGTGTTCGCGTCTGAGAGACCAGGGGAGTCTACGAAGATGATACCTTCGTTCAGTAGAGGATGATCGAGGCCGAAGTCGATCACGGCAACCAGCGGCCATGGCTCCGGGATTCCAACACCGTTTGTTCCAACGTGGTAGGTGTAAGCTTGAAGCTTGGTGAAGACAAGTTGTTCGGCTGTGGCGCTTTCGAACGTCACCACATCCTTATCGCAAAGATGCGCCTGCACTAGCTCTTCCGCCCAGCCCACAAGCGTGTTCAGAACACGCTCGTCGTTCTCCGAGCGCAACTGCTTGAGATACTTGCGGGTTGCGGACACTGATTCGAATCCGTCACGATCGCAGAACATAGCAGTGAACGCAGCGACAGTATCCTGCATCTCACCGAAACTCTCAACATACGAATCTTCGTTGTCAGCCATATTGTCTTCGTCATCGACGTCGTAATCTGCCTTGCTCACGGCGCGATAGTACTTGGCAAGCAGTGAAGAGATGACCTCTCGAATCTGCCTGCTGTCGAAAAAGCGGACTTTGGCCGCGAAGGGAGAGCTTTGCCCTTGAAACATCTTCATGTAGCGCTGAACGACCCAGGTACAGCTGTCACCTCCATCGCCCTGCAATTTCTTAGCGTCTCGGAACATTTATGTTTATGCAGCGAAGCTAAATCCTACCTTGCGGGCAATAGTGCCAATGCTCAAGATAGAGTTGATCACAGAGCTCTTACCTGCAGTGTGTTAGCGAGGTCGCCACCTGTCACTTCGAGTTTGCACATACCGGCCTTCATGTCCCCGACGACGGCGAACATGACTTGTTCAGGCTGCTCTTCCTTGTAGCGCTTGGCGATCTCTTTCTGCAGGCCATTGGTGATTACATTGCTGAAAGAAGAGTGGATGAGTGGTTCACGTAGCAGGTCTACGGCTTTCTTGCTGCCAGCCAGGAGGTCGCGAAAGGAGTCGGTGTAGACGACGCTCTCCGGCAACGGCTCGTTTGTGACGGCGTCGTAGGGTTCCGTGTAGTAGCTGTCGACTTCCATCGCCGTTAGATGTGGTGCGTATTTTGTTGTACGTGATTGTTGGAGTTGGGGTACGTATAGCAAAGAAGAGAGTGTTGTGGGTGTGAGTTAGCTAGCAGGATGAAAGCAAACGCAGCGGTACTTCCGAGTCCCGGGCCTGGGTCTCTGCATGTGACAGTGCTTTGACCTGTATGTGAGGACGAGCAGTGAGCTCGGAAGTGAGCTTGAACCTCCGGTAATCACTGCAAGAACGCCGAAAGCGGTCTTCATGAGTTTGCACCTGTGATGGTGGATGAGTGAGTGAAGTTCGGTCAAGTGAGGTCAAATTGATGTTTGACTTCAAAACGTGCTTATTCTCACCGCGCTGAGAATATCCGCATCCAGCCAGTCATCCGCACACCTACAAGATTACAGCAGGCAACTACCAGGCGAAATGCATGTGCACGTGCAGTGAGGCTTGAATAAACCCAAGCTCTTCATGGACTGAAGTCTGGCCGGCGTGTTATGTTCACGAATCGCTGATGCCTTAGCGTTGCGCAAGCACGTGATGTGCCAAATTCCCTAGCGAAGTGAGCTTCAACTTCTGTGCAAATACAGCTTCCTAGAAATGCTGCTACCAGCCGCACCCGACCATTGATCCAAAAGCCATGCCAGTGAGATTGCAGTACTTCAACCTCCCTCAGAGATACCCTTCCTCAAACTGAGGTCGTCTCGAATGCTGGACACACGCAAAATTTCCTGGCCTAAAGTAATGGTAAGCAGAGGATTTTGCTGGCATACTGAAACTACGTTGCAGCTCCAGGGCACCGAGAAGAGCCGAACCGGTGTCTTTCCACGTCGATCATACCTCAAAGGGAAAGAATTGCTCGACGAGAAGGCGCCCGAGGACTCCATTCGAGACAATTTGGCCAGGAAGAATCAGAAGGTTATCAGCAAGGCTCAAGAAGAAGAAGCGCAGAACCTTGGAGAGTGATGCGGAAGATGAGCAGAGCGATACTGCATTCCAGCAGCTCGCTGGTAAGGCGAAGAGTAGCGGCAAGGGGAAGGGGAAACGTCTTGCTCATACCGTAGAGAACGGAGATGAGGAGCTAGAGCGCGAGCCGACTGCCAGACAGCCCAGGGGAGAGCAAGACGAAGCGCTTGACTTTTTCTAAGATGCTCCGCCAAGTCCCAGTGTGAGTGTCCTCACGGAAAAGACGAAAGACCTAGCATAGGCCGCAGTTTAATGATGGTTCTGCATTCTGATATCCATTTACTGTTTTAATAGTAAGTCTGCGCCCAAAGGCATGTCAGCGGCAACTATAACTATTACATTGATGAGACTGAGGGTAGTACTTTACCAGTATTCGAAAACCTTCCGAGTGGCTTTTGTGATCTCCACGGGATATGTTATGAGGCCTATGGCTGTGCCCGCCGGTACTGGCATAAAGTGATATCGAAGTGTGCGCAGACTTATGAGCTAGTACTGTATCCAAACGCCATGCCAATGCTTATTACAAGATTTAAACTTCCCTCAGCAGCACCCACCCGCTGCTCCTTTCTTACCGCCATTGCTACCCAGCGTCACCGTCCTGTTTCCTCCACCAGCCCCAGGACCTCTGACACCACTCCTGCGATCTGACAGGTCGTACACTCCAGCTTCGATTTTTTGATATATCCTCTCGGAGACTTCCAAGAAAGCTCTTTCAACTCCCTCTCCGCTCTTTGCACTCGTCTCAACGTATTGCATTACCTTGTTCTCTTTGCACCACTCCTCCGCTTCTTCTCGTGTGACTTGTCGCTGATTGGGTTTCCCGTTGTCTGCTGATACTGTTGATGAAGGAGCGAGATCGGCTTTGTTTCCTACGAGGACTACCACAATGTCATCTTCTGCGATTTGTCGTAGGTCGTGTAGCCAGGATGTCACGCTGTTGAAGGTATTCCGTCGGGTAATGTCAAACACAAGTAACGCGCCGGATGAGCCTCGGAAGTATGAGCGGGTGATGGATTTATATGTTTCCTGTCCGGCTGTGTCCCAGAGAGATAGCTTCATGTACTTTTGTTCAGGCTCTTTGGGTGCTTGTTGCCCGGCCTTGCCCTTGGTTTTGCTCTTGGGTGCATCGTTCTGTTGCTGTGCTTCTGGTGCTGGGTTACCGCCAGCGGGGTTGTTGATGTTGTATTCCAGGCTTGCTGGAGGTCCTACAGGGACTATGCGGGATCCGAACTCGACGCCAATGGTGACATCGTGATGTGAGACAAAGCGGCCTTCGCAAAGGCGGATGGTCAGCTACAGGTAATCAGCGTGGGTGCTGGGGAGGGTATTGGCAGGCTCGTAGACATACACTTGATTTACCCGAGCCCGAGTCGCCGATAGTGACAATCTTGCTGATAAAGCTGTATGGCTGCGTTGGTTGGGCCATGGCCAAATATGGGTACGAATACTGTGAGAGCTGTGCGGCCTCTCTCTCCGACAGGCAATTGGTCTCGTGATGCTTGATGGGCAGCACAGATACAGCTTCCGGTTGGCGGGGAGGTCAGCACGATGGCAGTGAATGAGGCACGCTACGCTGATGCTACAGTAAGGTACAGCTCGAGGCGGTGGCTCTTGATCGCTAGCCTGGCACCGGCCTGGCAGCACAGACGGGGAAGCTTGCGAGGGGCGGCGGAGGGCGCTGGCGGGCTGGTCTGGTGGTGCTGACGTTGGCGCTGGTCGTCGGTTGCTTGCTCTCCTCGCGCTTGTCTTCACGCGGCCGTCAGCCTCATCGGCTTGACATCATGCAGGTCCCCGCGTCGATCGCGGACAACGTCAATCCCACGCGCGCAGAGCCGTGACTGGCTAATGCGAGTCCCAGGTGACCTGCCATCCAGCCCAGGACACCGCACACGTGGGCGCTTGGCCATACATTACACCAGAGCAGTTAAGTCTACTAAGATGCTTAAAACGGATGTTAGTCACTGCTCGAAGTCAACCTTCGCGCCCCTCCCGAGTCAATCCAATACTTAAACCACCCCTCAACCACCAATCGTAGCCCCCACGTCCAGCACGATCTCGAAGCTGTTCTTTCGAGTCACCCCGAACATTATCCTTCAACGAACTTCTTACACCGCGTCCCAGACAACTGCAAGGCTCTTCCACTCTTTCTCAGTAATACTCACACTCGGGATACGTCCTCAACGTACACGTACGACATCTCTACTTCAACAGATTTTACACAGAAAGGCATCAACCACAGCCATGTCGTCCGCAATCCCTCGTCAGGTCATGAACAACACCAGCGGCAACGGCACACCCGTGCCCAACAGTCCTTCTAGGCCTCCGACCGTCTGCGTCTTGTAAGTACAAAGCTCCCTCATTGCCTCTCATCCCAACCATCAACTAAAACAACCACCAGCTGCGGCGCCTCGCCCGGCCTATCTCCCGCTCATCTTTCTGCTGCCCGCGACCTTGGCCGCGCCCTCCACGAGAACGGCATGAACCTAGTCTACGGCGGCGGCACAGTCGGCATCATGGGCGAGGTGGCCAAGACCCTCGTTTCCCTCTCCGGCCCCGAAGCCGTCCACGGCATCATCCCAGAAGCTCTTATGCGATTCGAGCGCAAATTCGACGAGAACGGAGTTGAAGACGAGAACGACGGATCAGCCTCTAGGATCATCGACGAGAAGCTCTTCGGCAAGACGACGGTGGTCAAGGACATGCACACTCGCAAGCAGATGATGGCTCGCGAAGTGATTGAGGGCGGCGCAGGAGGAGGTTTCGTCGCTCTGACCGGCGGCTACGGAACATTGGAGGAGTTGATGGAGATCGTCACGTGGAACCAGCTGGGGATTCACGACAGGCCCGTGGTGCTGTTCAACGTCGAGGACTTCTGGACACCCTTGATGGAGTGGGTGGGAGGGGCGACGAAGAAAGGATTCGTCTCCGAGAGCAACAAGGGCATCATCGTCGAGGCGAAGGAGGCGGGCGAGGTGATCGACGCTCTTCGCGGGTACAAGAACTCGGAGGGCAGGTTCAAGCTGCACTGGGGAGAGAAGTGAGCCTGGGTGTGTTTGCTTCGATTCTTTGTTGGGAGCAGCTTGCTGCACTGCAGATCAGGCGGCTGAACGCTACGCGGCGCTCCCTCCGACTTGTCTTGACCGGTGAGTCGAATTGGATGCATGAACGCATGATACGGACAGGAAGCGAGATCATGACGCGGACTAACGACGCGCGTTCGCGAAGGCGGTGAAAAGGAAAAGGACAAAAAAAAAGGCATACAGATAGATCACGCGTCCCGGTGGCACTGCACACCGATTGTTCATGAATTGGAAACAAAGAGCGGACAAAACACAGCCGCTTCATGAAGGTATATGGCTACATACAGCTATGTACTCATAAGTGTTTGTCAGGAACGTTTACGCTAGACTAGAAGAAAACGAGCGTGTGAGAAAAGTAAATAAGCAAAAAACGCGACAAATGATAATGATGAACGTTGAATATGACATACGAGATCGTTAAAGTGCCACCCGCTTGCAAAAAGGAAGAAAATCATTCCTGGATATCATCGCGCAAATGTATTGCCACCAGGAATTGACAAGGTTCGTGCAGTATGGATGGATGGGAGCGCATGAACAGAATAGGGGAAAGGAAGCAAGACAAAAGGTCCGAAAGTCGAGGCAGCCGTGACGTTCAAGGTCGCTTGTGGCATGCGTTCGTCGAATTGCACTTCGATCGTCGTCTGAGCTATGGGTGCGAACGGCTAAGTGGCAGCCTTGAAAAGCAGCTGAGCTGCCTTGGTCACGGATTGTTTGCTGAGGGCAGGTGCGTGCAGTACATTCTCGTATTCGCCCTCGTCGTTGTATACGGCATCGTCGGAATCAGAGGTTGTACAGTCGAATCGGACGAGCACGAAGGGAACATCGGCGTCGCCGGCGAGGTCTGCTCGTTGCGCGAGGACGTCGTCGGCGACGGACTGTTGGAGCTCCAGGATTTCGTCATCCGAGTCGGCCGGCTCGGATACAACGACGATGACGGCCGCAGCTTGCTCGATGGCAGCGATGTGGGTGGAGGTCAGGCCAGTTTGGGGAACGTAAGGCACATGGCGGAGACGACGGTGGAGCTTGCTGAGCTCGCGGCCAAAAGACTCGAATGGGTCTATTGCTTTGGCATCGGCCTCGGATTGGCCGCAGTGAGCAGGTGCAAGGACGGGAGTAAGAAGGAGGACTAAAGACGACGATGGCAAAGACCGAAGTGAGGTCAAGTTGCGAGAGGAGAAACGCATCACTTTGCATTCGCTAGCTTCGTCGGGTCGTAGCAAAAATCGGTAGTCGAATTTCTTTGGACAGTCGTCCTCGAGAATTCTACCAACGATTGCTGGGCTGGAATCAAGACCAAGTTGTTCGTGTGTATCGTGATTCGATAGCAGATCGCGAGACTCTTGGTATCTGACTCGATATGCAAAGGTATTGGACCACGAGTGAGTGTAATCAGGATCTCTCATAGCTCAACGAAAGGCGGTGCTGGCGAGGTGGATGAGGGAACGTGGATATCCCGCAAGTCTGCTCGAGAGGTCCTGACCAAGAAGAAGTATCCTGGCTCTGAGGCTTGCAAGTTCATGGGGGTCAGCCTCGAAAGTGTGCCGATGCTGGCTAAGAGTGGGATGTGTGATGCCGGTGAAACGTGAGTTAAGAGTTTCCACTGAGCTGGTAACTCGCAGATGAATATGACGGACAAATAGCGTGAGGTTGAAGATCGGAAAGAGCTTTGACCAGGCACTGTGAGGTTCAAGAGGCAAGCCACTCAAGCGTCTTGTGTGCACGAGCCAAACATTGTTGCCGGCAAAAGGCAGCTTGTCTGTGATCGAGTGAGCGCAACCGCAGTTTCGGAGTGGCGCTAGATGAGTGGTGCTCGCTTAGAGAATATTTGACACGAAGATGGTTGGTTACGCAGCATAAAATTGTCGCACAATTGTATCGATGCTGGACGGTGGGAGACGGGACGTTGATGCAATCAGGGCATGGTACGCGGAAAAAGAGTAGCCTACCGTAATGTCCGGGGTGGGATGCAGCGTGATGGATACACGACTTGCGGCGGACATGACCTTTGCAGCCTATCGGCCGATGAGGGAGGCGTATAGCTGCTGGTGTGACCTATCATTTATTTCAGAATAGGACGATCACTGGGTGTCATGTACATACCGGGTAGCAGCCCGACAGTGAGATGTCTTTCGGCATATCATGCTGCGAACACACGAGCAATGATTTGTCTCGTTCTGATTAGTCGACAAGAGTAGAGCCTGCATGCCACGCACTATAAGTGCAGGACGAGTCGGCCTCGTGCAGATGGCCAAACCCCGCAGCGGCGAGCAATCGTGCCCAACCAGTCGTACAACTGCGCTGCGGCGTAGGCGAACAACCAAGCTTATGGCATGTACCAGTGGACTCCAGCAGCAGCATGAGCTCGCCGGACCATTAGCAGAGTGTTCCGCGGTGCGAACTGAACGCGCGAGCCGACGCCTGGGAAGCTGGGCGAGGCAGTGTAACAGGCAACGGCATTGTCTGTATGGTGCAACGGAGGTGACGGAGGCCAGACGGCATGGGTGGCTGCGAGCCGCTGCCGTGCATCACGCAGACGACCGCACACATCAGAACTGACGCGGTTCTGTATGTCGCTCGGATGTAGGGACGCAGTTGTTTATGCTGTGCAACACGTTCTGCGAGCTTCGAGAAGGCGCAGTGACGTGTGGTCGTATTGAGGTTGAGAGCGTAGCATCTGACTACGCAGGAATCGACCAGAGAAGGTCGCTAGAGCATGCTTGCAAGGATGTATGCAAGGCTGATGATGGCCAGGCGTGCCAGGTCGAGTCAGGTCCAACTTGGGGCTGACATCAGGAAGTGCCATCCACATTGCAGCTGAATAGACGAGACGCAGCAGATTGAATCTGGGCAACGACAGGGTCACCCGCTGTCATGGTGAGTGACGGACCAGCAAGAAATAATTACTCGAGAGAATAAAAGTACCTCCGGGTAAGGCGATAGGAGCTGCCACCTGAGGCCTCAGGCAGCATCAGCGCCTTCCGGGTGCAGCCTTGGATGCCACCGGAATAATCCGCCTTATGATGCACCAATGCACCACAGGCACACAACCTCAACATACCATATCCATCACTACTTTCTATCATTCTGCAGTACGAGATCTTGAGACACCGCCGTGCTACAGCCCTGCCGTTGTGTAATGGTGCGACGTTTCGTAGAAGCCATACCTTGCGGCCATCTCTCGTTCGAAAGTCGTTTTCCTGGCCGGCGGCGCGCTGTCGACGATGGCTTGCCACCACTGGCACCATGGCGGTCAAACCTAGTACGAGCACTGCAGCTCGCATGGTGAATCTGACGCTGATAGGGTACAGACCGCTCTATCGCAAGAACACAATCTTTATTTCATCGCTTATGGTTCCGACATCTACGTTTACGAGCCGGAATTTCCTGAACAAACCATCAAAAGTCCTGTACTCATAGTGCCCTCACAGCCCTCTTCGCCAGACCTGAGAGGCTACCTGGACCCTGACGAGCCTCATGCTATCAATTACTTGATTGTACAGAAACTTGGCAAGGACGAAGTGATAGCAACTGTCAGAGACGATGGCGATGTTGAGCTTTTCTTAGTTCGACATATCTTGCACGCCATTGCTACTCGTGCCAACGACCATGGGACTGTCCAGGACCCAATAGCCGACAACTTGAAGCCATTTTTCCAAAGAAATGTCGGTATCAGTGCCTGGGGTCTGGCCATACATACACAGGCTCGAATGATCGCGGTCAGCTCTAATCGTCACGAAGTCACAATTTTCCGCTTCGGCCTGGTGGAGCAGCACAACAGTGCCCAAGATGATCGGAAGCAACCGAATGCCGCAGACGATAGTCAGTCAAGTGCATGGGACAGCGAGCCCAGAGCAGACAATGTAGAGTCACAGCCAGAACGTAGGGCAGACGTAACCCGTCAAGTCCTCAATGGAGAGGCCAACATACCGCACATTTCCTTCTGCAACACCGGCGACGATCCAGACGGTCGCTGGTTAATCACTACCGATATCAGTGGCGTGTGTCGCGCCATAGATCTACACAACTTCACCCTCGTGCAAGCTTTCCGCTTTGGGCCCTCGTTCGTGGCACCTCATGGAGGTGGATACGATAGAATGAATGCTGGCTGGGGTATCATGTTCCTCGACAAAAGGTCGTTCATTGCACAAGACACCTTACAAGACGCGTTAGGTCTCGACGATAGCGAAATACCGCCAGATTCAAAAAGTGATATGCGCATCTGGGACCTTAGCAAGACCTTACGCCACTTGCCTGACTATTCGAACGCTTTCAGCGAAGTAAGGTCAAAGATATCCAGGAACACGGTGATCGTGCCAACCACCCAAGCAAATAGTAATGCTAGCTCAAATACAGCAACACCTGAACTCGGTAACTCTATTGCGAGCATGCATGAGCACAATACAGCCGAGGCTTCCACAGACGAAGACGATGATGTGGAGGATTCAGGTGTCATCCTCGACCCTACCACACACTCTACGCCCCAGCAAGCCGACTCGGATTTGATTCTTGACAATCAATCAGAGCACGACGTGGAGATGTGGTCTGATCTCGACGATTCCGAAGGCGAAGGCACAGAGGATTCTGTTTCGCACAGTGCTTACTACAGTGGCGAGCGGATTTGTGGCAATGCACCGCAGTTTGTCCGCACGACGAACTTATGCGAGGACTTGCCGTGTCCCATACTTCACGCATCAATTCGGAATGTGTATCTATTACAACCTTCAAGACAACGATTGAGTCCAGATCAGCCGTTTATGCCCCCAATGGTTGGTATGGCAGCACCTCTGAAGCAAAGTATACTGGCTGACCATCGGGGTCTCAACATGTTCGATCGGCTGAGTATGCATGCTTACGTTCCTGCGCTTGGAGTTGTGGTACTTGCTTCCCAGAAGGGCCGCGCTATCGTCTTATCTCTTGCACGAGTACCTCAAAGCATGAGGTATCCGGACGAGATAGATCCCTCGCTTGGCCAGAAGACGAACTATACGATGCGAGCCGAATGTGTTCTACCTTTCAAAAGTCAAGAGAAAGCTGGTCAACGACCCTTCTCGGCTCTGCATGGCATTGCAGTAGGACCCATACAAGGGACTGAGAACCGTACGAATACGGGCAAGACACGATGGCGACTGATGATGATGTACCAGGATCACTCGATATTGAGCTATGAGTTACGACGGACGAAGACAGCAGGACTGGGTGTGGGAGAGCTTGTGTGATATTGGAAATTGGCTGCTTCGCAGCTGAGCCTTTCGTTTCATCGTTGTTAGGATGTACTCTACATTGTGGATCGGCAAGGGAATCGAATTCAGTCGACGGCATCTTCACATACCCAGATCCATACATACACGACCTTTCTGCGCGAGAAAGACACATATGACCATCTCCGTCTCAAAACTGCCGCCAACCCTCTCCACCAACGACCTGCCCGGCATGCTGCTTCTTGCCTTCCTCAGATTTGCCCACCCACACCGTCGTTGCGTCTTCAACCCTTTGCAACCCAAAGGTCTCTACCAAGAAATCTTTGGTTGCATCGAATTCCCTTCGACTTTCCTTCTCCAAAGCCGACAAGTCACCCTTCTTCTCCTTCCGCAGGCTCTCTACCCTACGGATGAACGCGATCCCACCATCCAGCCCTCCCTCAGCCTCTGGCCAGACACTTTTGAAGATATCACTATCTTTCACATCCCCATACCATGCCTCTGCATTACGATAGTCACCCTCAACGCGGTGCAGTATGCCATGTACGAACATGCCTTCGAGCGCGGGCTTCGATTCCATGTGTCTGACAAGGAAATGCGCGGAGGACAGGTCCGCGTTTAGAATATGCAGGAGCGCTTCTAGGGCTGGATGAACAGCCAGAGAAGAGATCGCATGGCTCAAAGATGGGTCTTTGGGATGAGGGGAGGCAGAGGGCAGGACGGGGTAAGGCTGAGTGGTGGTGATGTGGGTATAGATGTCGGCAAATGTCGGGTTTTGTGGCAGCGACATGATAACTTGTTGTGGTCTGGGGTGTATACGTGAATGATTCTTATTGGCGAGAAGAGTTTCTCGTACGCGGCTTCTCGCTCACAAAACAGGTTATATGCTTGTGAAACGTGGAAGGCGTTGCACTAGATGGCGCTCGCGTCGCGCGAGATCTTCGTCGTCATGATCGGGAATTTCAGCCACATCGGCCGTTTGGGTTGTCTCGGTTGTCAGCCCTACAGTACGTAAATGCGCAAGCCACGATATATGCTTGAACGTACAATTCATACGACATGCTCCATGGAGACGGTCTATTTGCACGGCCAAGTATATACCACAACTGGTCGCCAACACTACTTCATTGATTGAGACCTCCAACCTCCAACACCGACCTCTCAAATTTGATGTCATCGCTAAATTGGGACATGTCAAGGTTGGCGATGATCCGGCACAGTTCACCCGCGGGCAAACCCCAGACCGACCATAGCTCCAGCTGCAGGTACGCACGCGCTGCTCTCCGCGGGTCGTCATCATCAATCGTTGGTGGTCCTTCTAACCAAGATTCCCTGAAGTCTTGACCAAGATCTCTTGGTCGTTTCTTGTCACCCTCTACAGTAGGCTGTGTTTGTCCTTCGTGTCTCGCTGGCGTTACTTTGGTTATCCTTGTTCACCAATTTAATTATATCCCCGAATAGAGTCGTCGTTGTACAGCCACAGGCATGGTCGGCAAACGCTCCATGTCGTTCTGGGGAGGTGGTAACGATGACAAGAACAACTCGCGTCCTACAACACCTGCATCTCCGACGGCAAGGAAGGCTTGGCGTAACAAGGCTGGTCAAAATGATGAAGAGTCCGGAATGGGCAACGCTTCCAGTGGGGATGCGACATATCGTCCTGGTCTCATGAATGGCAACCACTCCGCCGCCTCTCTGCGCAAAGCCTATGGCCGCTCCCAAATGAAGCCCAAGGTCTGGCGATTCAGAGATGCTGTCAACACCGCTATGGAGGATCGCCGCCGCGAACAGCTAAAGGAAGCCATTCTGCACGGCATCAACAGGGACGAGTTGGAGAACTTCCGCAAGAGTGATGAAGAGCTCAAGGATATGAAGAACAAGGGCGTGCGAAAATTCTACGAGGCACAAAACGATCGTCTGAACGACTGGCTTGAGGTTGATGCCATCGTCACGGCTGTCGCAGACGATGTGCTCGAGTCAATGGACCCGGACCCGGACCACGACGGTGACCAGGAACGCGGTGGAGGCTTGCAGTCCGCCAATGGCAACATCTACGAGTTCCTGCCTGACAGCGAGAAGAAAC
Organism: Cladosporium sp. VS III D KN 1; assembly: GCA_019775635.1. NCBI lineage: Eukaryota > Fungi > Ascomycota > Dothideomycetes > Cladosporiales > Cladosporiaceae > Cladosporium > Cladosporium sp. VS III D KN 1. Next base: position 1,173,502 of record JACWFN010000004.1, read on the forward strand.
GCCGTGAGAACGCAGAATGGAAGGCCAAGTGGGCGATCAACATCAACGTGATTGCCAACATCATCCTGCTCATTGCCAAGATCGTCGCAGCTTTCTTCTCGGGCTCTTTGTCTTTGATCGCGTCGCTTGTCGACTCTGCTCTCGACCTGCTGTGCACATTGATTGTGTGGACGACCAATCGTATGGTCTCGTGGCGTCTGAGCGCTCTGCAGAGGAAGTTCCCCGTCGGCCGCAAACGCATTGAACCTTTGGGTATTCTGGTGTTCAGCATCATCATGGTCATCTCTTTTCTTCAAATTCTCCAAGAATCCGTGGAAAAGCTTATGCCTCTGAAGGGTGAAGCGGAAGCTCTCCCATGGATCGCCGTCGGCGCGCTTCTTGGCACGATCGTAGTAAAGGGTATCATCTGGTTCGGCTGCATTCCGATCAAGACGACTCAGGTTCAGGCTTTGGCACAGGATTGCCAGACGGACGTTATCTTCAACACCTTCTCGCTGCTGTTCCCGTTCATTGGCTACAAGGCTGACCTTTGGTGGCTCGACCCTGCCGGCGCCGGTCTGCTTTCGCTATTCATCATCTACGACTGGGGTCATACCACCTTCGACAACGTCACCCGACTGTCAGGCGAGGCTGCAGACGAGCAGATGCTCAAGAAGCTTCTGTACCTGGCCTACCGCTTCTCACCTGTTGTCGAAGGCTTCAAGAGCGTCACTGCTTACCACGCTGGTGACTCTATCTGGGTCGAGTTCGACATCTTGCTCAAGGAGGATACTCCTTTGTCGCTCACTCACGACATCGTGGAGACTCTGCAGTACTGCTGTGAGGGCTTGAAGGAGGTGGACCGCTGCTTTGTCAGCGCGGATTACAGCGAGTGTGGTCCGACTGGTCATGCGCTGGACGCTGAGAGGACTTGAAAATAATACACACGATACGATTACTGCACAACCACATTTGCATGGACTTTGGCATGTTAGGTTCCTCATAGCATGGCGTTTGGGAAAGGCGCAACTTACATCTACCATTAAATTGTCGAATATACTTGTAGCATACAGACAAATCTGTACAAACCACATCCACGTTGTCATCTCATTCTCAGTGCCGCCAAGTCTCACTGCCTTGATTTCTGTATGCGAACGCATGCAACGATCAATCCGAAGCGACGCGCCTGCACGCATGCCTGACACCCTGTCATCGTTGATACCGCTGAGCCCGCAGTATCTCTGCCACGACGATACAGAGCGGATATACGTCCATATAACAATGTATGTATGACACGATGAACAATGTAGGTTCCAATGAGTCGTTTATAGATGTGCGCATATCACGGACTGGTACAGTACCTATCATTGAGCTTACTGGTGAGCGAACCATACATCCAGAACAATTCAGAAAACAACATTGAAGCCATACACGTCTGTATTCAAATGTTCATGTTCTTGTATTGGATTCCACTCCGACAGAGGTAGCAGGGCTCACCCCAACTCGAACCCTGTTTCGATGTCACCATTTCAAGAAAAAGAAAATTAAACATCATAGAGCATGTATGTATACCTCCTGTTATCCAGCATGAACAGAGGTCAGGTAGTAGCAGCTCACATCCGAGTTTTGCAGATGAGTCGATGCTAGTGTCCTTTACGATGAATCCTGATACAGCACTCGCAAAAGCCCGTCTTCACGACGTCCAGACGCCAGATTTGGACCGGAGCTGCATCATGCTTCAAGGGCGCATTGTTTTGACTATATGTACATGTACCTCTCGTAGTCTGAGTGGGCCTAGACGCAATAAAATATATCGACCAACACGAGGAGTAAGCCCTGTGGCGCCATTTGAGCAAGTTTGCGTTACCGAGGAATGGTGTGGGCTGTATAAAGGGCTGTTCCATCCCCTAGCATCCATGGAACTTACGCCTTGCAATCTTCGCCATTACCTATCACCGAATTCGCGACATGCGAAAGGCACTGGAAACCCCACAGAGATTGATGCTTTATCAAGTCTGGGGAGGAAGAAATATTTTCATCTACTAACGTAGGGATACTGGCACGACTACCACTTCATCACTTCTTCGATCATCGGTACCCAAGGGAGCAGCTCGCCTCGAGAGCTATTGCATTGCACTACTGTTGTATCAACGACATATCGCCGGCAGCCAGACTCTCAATGATTTCTGACTCCGCTTGTTGTCTTGCTTGGACCTGTTCGCTTGCGCAATCTGAAGCATGTGGCTCGTTTCACCAACCACTCCCGCCAAGATAGCGACCCACACGGGACCACGCGCCGACTTCACGCCTCGAACAGCCTGTTCCTATTCTCAATATACATGCTACGCTTGGCAAAGATCTAATTTCAAGGATTCAGAGTACCACCAAGGCACGAAAACGAAGATCTTTGCCTTTCCATGGACGGACCGCCGGAGTTTGGCTTTATTTGATGCCAAATCGGATTACATTCGGTGTAATATAGGCCACTTGTGACGACATTATCTTGGACGCACTGGCTAGAAACAATGAGGAAATGGCAATGCGGCTCGTGGTACACCGTTCTGGGTGTACCGCGTGGGTGTTCGTCTCAGTTTCATGCTCGCAAGCCCGAACACCTTGCCTCAAAAGGATGTTCCGCCTGTTTACCCGTTGCTTGTGTCTCCACAGAACATAGGCGCCTGGTCAGACCTGCTATGCGAGGAGGGCATTGCTGCTCTTTCGCAATGTATCCACTGCAAACACACCATTGCCAGGATGTGAAGAGCCGTCTTGGTTTCGCATGCTTGCAGATTGACTCGAGGTAATCACAATAGACCTTATCCGGACGGCACAGCGTGAGTATATAGACCTTGGTACCACACTTCTTCTCTCATCCTTCCTTCGAATCAACTCAATCACCTTCTTCCAAACACAACTTTCGTTCCCAGAGACCGTTGACCGGCTCATCCTTTCGCTTTCAACTCTTCAATCATTCCAAACACAACCTACTTCACACTACCAACCACCATCACTATGTCTATCAAGATGAACGCCGCCAGCGCTGCTGTCATCCTCGCAGCTCTTGCCGTCATGCCCTCTGTCTCTGCTCACGGCTTCGTTGAGAGCATCACCGCCGACGGCAAGACCGTTGATGGCACCAACCCCAACTGGATCTACAACGAGGCCGACACCCCTGGCTGGTACGCCAAGAACCAGGACAACGGTTTCGTTGCTCCCTCTGCCTACAGCACCGGCGACATCATCTGCCACAAGGTACTTGCGATTTCAAGATAAAATTCACGACTCAAGTCTAACCTTGCTATAGGAAGCCACCCCCGGCAAGAGCTCCGTCGCTGTCAAGGCCGGCAGCGACATGACTCTCCAGTGGAACACCTGGCCCGAGTCCCACCACGGTCCCGTTATCGACTACCTCGCCAAGTGCTCTGGCGACTGCAGCGAGGCCGACAAGGCCAGCCTCAGCTTCTTCAAGCTTGCCGGCGCTGGTGTCCTCGACGCCGGTTCCAACCAGTGGGCCTCTGACAAGCTCATCGCCGACGGCAACCAGTGGACTGTCACCATCCCCGAGTCGCTCGCCCCTGGCAACTACGTCCTTCGCCACGAGATCATCGCCCTCCACTCCGCCGCCCAAGAGGATGGCGCCCAGAGCTACCCTCAGTGCGTCAACATTGAGGTCACCGGCTCTGGTTCCACCGACCCTTGCAGCGACGGCGCTGACTGCGTTGCTGGCACCTCTCTCTACACCGCTTCTGACGCTGGTATCAAGTACGACATCTACAGTGGTGACATCGCCAGCTACCCCATCCCTGGTCCCAAGGCTTGGGCTGGCGCTGCTGCCAAGGTCAAGAGGACCATCGCTCGCGTTTTCTCTGCTTAAGCGTGTCGTTGATGGGTGCTTGAAAGAGTTCACTTCGTGATCTGAGCCTGGTGCTCCGATCATAACTTTGGATACATAGATGGGTAGCTATACAGTGGTTGTGTATTGGATTTGTTATGAAGAAGATTTATGTGGTTCAATTCGCGCAAAGGTTTACTTGATATTGCGATGTATTCCACATCGACTTGGAGCTTTTTATTATGCTATACTCGATCGTAACATTCGTAGTGGTTGCACGAACAAGGATCAATTGCTTTGAACTTGAACTACTGTATCAAAACGGAGGAAAACAGTATACAACAGCATGCTCGTCAAACAGATTTAGAGCACAATGATCGTGTCTACAACTTGTGCTTCTTCGCACCACTTGCGATTTTCGCGAACTCTCCCTGAGGAACACCCGACAAGAACCTCTCCAGGCCTCCGAAGACCTCGGCCACGCCCTGGGCGTCCATGATCTCTCTCTCGGGCTTCCTGATCAATGCCTTGATCTTGGTCAGGGAGTCGCTGACCAGGTGATCGCCGAGCTTGTCGTTGACCTCCTGCAAAACGAGGCCCAGGAATTTCTCCTGCTCGTTGGGCTTGGTGTCGAAGATCTGGTTGACGAAGCCACACTTCACCAATTCCTCAGAGGTGATGCGCTTGGACATGATCAGTGCCTCGTTCGCTTTGGCAATGCCCATCCTCTGCACAAAGCCTCTGCTCGCACCACCTTCGGCGACTAGACCCAAGCTGGAGAACGGTGTGAGGATGAATGTGTGTGGTGCTGCATAGATGAAGTCCGAGAAGCCAATCAAAGCCGCACTAAGGCCGACGGCAGGACCGTTCAGAGCAGTCACGAGGATCTTGGGGTGGGTGTAAAAGGCTTGTGTGATGTTGAGGTTGTTTGCCACGAAGGATCCGAGCCATTGCTTGTAAGGATCAACGCCCTCCTGAGCTGCACGTGAGATAGAGACATCGGCGCCGCTGGATTGCTTTGTTAGCATAGAACACCACAAGACAAAAGTTGATACAACTCACGCGCTGAAGAACCTTCCCTTGGCGGTCAGCACAGTGACGAAGACCTCGTCCATCTTGGCGACCTCACGCATGAGTTGTGACAAGCGGAAGTAGAGATCTTGGGTCATGGCATTGAGCTTCTTCTCGTTGCAAAGCGTGATGATGGCCACCTTGCCGTGAACCTCAAGGGTCACAGCCTGTTCTGGGCTGATTCCTGACATGTTGTGTGTCTGTGTGCTCTCCTGGGGTCGTTTGTGTTTTTGTGGTGATGCAAGGAGAAGTGGGTTGAGGATGTACAAGAGATGTAGTTTATATGTAAAAAAGATGGCAACAGTAACAAGCCGAAGACCACAGACCAAAGTGAATGTTTGCTTACACGATGCTGTATTAACTGAATACTGGACAGCCGCCAACCCAGGCGCTCCAACGGGAGTACGCCTCGCCTCGCCAGGCCCAAGGGCCGAGCTCTGCCAGAAAGTGAAGCGCAAGAGCCGAGGTTCCCCACGATCTGGATGACCAATGAGATAAGATAAGATCGAAGCGATGGAGCTAAGCCATTTTAGGAGTCTGCGGAATCTGCGGCCTTCTCCGTAGTAGTGCTGCTCATAGATTCACTTACAATCCAGCAGCATATTCTGGTCGTGCCTGCTTAGATTTTTTCTCATTCAGGCCTCACATCACAACGATTTAAAGACAGCAAACATGGGCGGTCCCAATCTCGAGGTGTTCAAGGTGAGCAAATCAATTCTGGAATCTTTGGCAAACACATACTTATTCTTACTTAGTTCGGCATGTACATCATGTTCCCGATTGGCATCATGTACTACTTCGGCACCAACTTGGATTCACGATTCGCTGTACCCGACTTCTGGCCTAAGCCTGGACAAACCCACCAGCTCCCTTACGAGCGAGAGGAAATTTCGGAAGAGCTTGAGCGCTTGAAGCAGAGGCGACTGGCAATTCGCGCGCAGAGGTTGGCAGCAGAGCAGAGAGGAGAGCCCACACAGCACTTTGAGCACAGGCAGGCAGAGGCTGAACAGCCTAGCCCGGAGATACTGGATCGCGTGAAGCTGGATCAGCCGGAGAAGAGCCAGGTTTCGAAGGCGAATGGATCCAGCTGGTTCGGAAAATAAGAATAACACTCGGCTGTGGAAGTTACGAACTACACACTTTCAACTGCTCTACAAAAGACCAAAGTATGGTTTATGGACCGGCTTGACGACGGCAAAGATCCGCGAAGCTGAGGACAACGTCACGACGCCTGTCAGGGCTACGCTTTCGGCGGCGTAAGATTTGGCTACATGAGTCCCGCAAGTCAAATGATCAAAGCGTTAATATGACGGCACTGCGATATTTCCTTCGCATCCCTGGGGTGATGTTGCCGGAAAGCCGCCGTTTGACAGCCGGGCTTTGCAGATTTAGCCCTGAGCGGATGACCACGTCCCTTGTAACCATAGATGTATGATAGCGATTAACCGCCCGATGATTTTGGAGCACCTACAGGCTACAGTCGCTACTCAAAAGTCTGCGAACAGAACAGCGTCTCAGCGGTAACTATTTTCCGAGACTGACGAGAGCGAAAGGTAGGACTATACTAGTATTCAAGGATTTCCGAAGTGTCCTTAATCATCTCTATGAGATATGGTTTGAAATTCGAACCTATATTTGTTGGTACTGGCAGAATCAGCACGGCATTGATGATGAGATGTCCGTAGACTTATGAGCTAGAACTGTATCAATAGTCTAGTGCAAGGACCACACTCAATTCTACGACTGTAAATACCATGATTCCAGTCAACCAGTCAAACCTATGCCACGATTGCCTCGACCACAATGGAAAATGAACCTTCGTAGTTCCATCTCGCGGCAGAAATTGAGCGCCATTGGCAAATTCGCCACAATCGGCCTCAGTTCAGCTTGCATTTGCACTTCTTCCTCCCGCACCTCACCTGCCACTCTCCATTCCCCTTCTTCTCGAACTTCAAGTCTCCAAATTCGTTGGTGCAGCTAGAGTTGAGACACGCCGTAGGGAGATTTTTCAACGACCTGATCAAGTTCTGGATGGCCCCTTCAGCACGTTCACATCGTTCTTCGACCACTTCTCGCCCAAGCTGGACGATCGAGATCTGGGCATCCGCAGTCTCCTTGGCAGTTGACAAGGATTGCTGCAACGACATCTTCTCGGCTTGAAAGCTTGAGTTCATCTCCTTGATCTTGGTCTCCAGCTCGATCATCCTCTGTCCAAGCACACGGAAGATTACAGTCGCGATGTCCTGCAGCTCTGGATCACACAAGGCAGTGATGAAGCCGCCGTCGGCAGCAAGCTTGGATGCGTAGCGTGCGACCAGTGAGAGGAATTCAGTACGCAGTGGATCTTCTCTCGTGACCAGACCAGATTCACGCGTTGTCTTCTTGCTAATCTCTCGAGCCACATTGATGAAGCCGTCCATGTTCATGTCCTCCGGCTCGCTGTCAGCGACTTGCTCGAAACAGTGCTGGGCATAGTCGCGCAGGTCTGACATGTCGTAAAAGTCAGCCAGGCTATACACTCTTGCATGGATGACCCAGATGTCGACTGTGGAGAGTTCAGGATTTTCTTCCTTTTCAATTGCCGGATCGACGCTATCTTCATCATCTTCAGAAAGCGGAAAGTCTTCGAGCGATACGCGATCGAGGTCGGCCAACACTCCGGCCACATCTTGAGATGCCAATTCTTTCGGACGTCGAGTTACATCGTACTTCCGCTTGTACACAAAGTCGATCATGCGCTCCATCGTATCGTCGTCGAAATCCTCGTGTTGAATCGTCCCTGTGCGCTTCACTTCGGTGTCCATGTCGCATAGCTTGGTGATCACTTCCGACTGAGGGCAGATGATGGCCTTATGAACTTTGAACTCGCGCCCATGGCAGGAGATGATAAGGTCGGAGTACTTTCCGCTCTCGAGTAGCTTGGTGGCATTCATGTTGTTGCTGTTGTTGCTGTTGTTGGTAATGTGGTCGCTTGGATTGGTACCCATGGTTGTGGTGTTGTGTTGCGATGTGGTGTTGCAGCTAGAGAGGGAAGCAGGACACTTCTTATGTGTTCCATGGCGCAGAATTCATGCCACTTTGTCAAGTGATTGCACTGAAAGGTTAGCAAAAAGACCGGTGTCTTGCTTGCAAGTTACATTCAGTGATAGCTTTGAGCAGACTTTGCTAGCTGCTGCAGCTGAGCCATTGCAGTCTTTTGCAAGTCACTTCTTCCACTGTAAGACTTTTTGCAGTTGGTGAAAGAATGCGGCTGCATCTTGCATGCGCATACAGCAAATACGGCACAGGCGTGGGGCCCTCCCGTCGTTCTTGTTACTTCGTGCCAATTTGTATGCCTCATCTAGACCCTCCAATGCTTGCTGTACTTGTCAAGCATCTTTCCATCCCGAAAGATATCCCAGAATTCTTTTTGGCAATGTAATGGGACTTGCACGCGTTCGTGTGCGCAAATACCGAGCGTCTTGCGTTGATTTCTAGAGACTACATACGAATGAGAATCTTCCCATTCGTATGTCACTAGGTACCTTAGTATCTAGTATCTTGTCCCACTCTCGTCTATCGTTGAGGTGATGATCTGGAATGAGAGTGCGTATTCTAACAGATATTCTAATAGGGTAGCGTGTTGTGATGTACAGTTCTTGCTGGTAAGTCTGCGCATGGTATCTCAGCGGAAAGTATCATTGTGACAATTAATACCGAAGGAACCTTGTATCTACAATTAACCATCTAACAAGTGTCTTCTAGAGTCTCAGAGATGTAGTTCGAATTACAGGCCTATGTCCGCTGATGCTAGCATAACGTGATACCGGGGCATATGCAGACTTGTGAGTGAGTGAGTACTGTAAGATGTTCGTTCTAGAAGTCGGCTTGAGGTCGAAGGAGCCGGAAGCCGAGAGTTGATGCTGACCGAAGATCTGATCCTGAGGCAGCCGTGGATCAATTGCCTATCCTCACACTTTCAACAGCAGTCGCAAACAGCACAACACAGTATCTTAGCTTCGGAACAGCCGGTCACTGAAGCAGACCACCTATATCCTACGGGCAATGCAATAGTTCCAAAGCCAAAGTCCACCTCGCACTGCGCGCAACCTCAATTCTCAACCGACACAATGTTCTGCCTCCGCAGCTGGGTACCGCTGCTCATCTTCCTGTAAGCGATCTGCTCTCAAGCACTTCCTGCTTTGTACTAATGCTTTCTTCAGCACCAATGCGTCTCCAATCTACGTCCTCCTATTCTTGACCGGAACTTACTGGCTGCAACGGCCTTGCGTCTACTGCTCTATCCTCCTCTTCGTCCTGGTATTCTCACTTTTCGACTTTCACGCCGACTGGTTCGAGCCTCGATGGCCTAGTGGCTCGATTGCACCTTCAGAAACGGCGTCATCATATCTCAACGGCAATGCGACACTTTCCGAGACCCTGATGGAGACGGCGGGCATGGCGGTCACTGCTATCAATGGTACGGGAGGTGCACTAGCCAGCGCGGCTATGGGAGAAGTGAAGAGGAGGTTGGGTAACGGAGAAGTCAATGCTACTGCTACTGGAAGTGGCTTTGAGCTGGTGAAAGGACTGCTTGAGAAGAAGCAATTCCGGATACCTTGCGTTGATGTGGTCGTACGCTTATGAGGCCCAGTGAAAGCTACTACGAACATATCATGACGATCGAAAAAATGCCCTGACGTGGTAAGGATTGGCATAAATGGCGCATTGCATTGCTTGGAGTTATCATTTTGGAACCTGGGACGGAACGACTATGTATGATCGTGCTGGACGGTGGTGGCATATGTGCATAGGACTGGTCTAATACCCTGAAATACACGAGAGAATCCCTACCTTGAATGGAAAGCAGACAAGATCATATCTTCTAACATCCGACATGGCCAACATATGGCATCAATCACGTGTCTCTTCCGTTCCGGCGCCGCTAGTAGAAGCAAGCTTTGACCAGAAACACGGCGATGGATCATCAAACTGGCAAGCGGCTGACCTCCTTTTCGTATATAAACCATTGACGCGTGGCATCTCGCTCGCTCTGCAACTCTGCATGGCGCGGCCGTTGGTGGGCACGCTTCGCAAGGAAGTGACACTATTATTCAACAGTGGTGGGCTGCAGTGGGGCTCTGTCCTGACTCGGAAGGTGGGATTGCTTGCTGCTTCCCCGCGATGCTACCATGCGCATTCATGTGCACCACTTTCTGCCAGCAAAGTGCTTTCTCGCTTGGAAAATAGCAGAGCTCGTTCACTTCGCACACCTCCCATAGCCAAAGCCTGGGGAAACGCCAGATCCTGCTCTAGCCACGCATCCAGTAGCCTCGTCAAGATGGCAACCGATCGCGATATTCTGTCGGGCGAGTATGTTTCGTCCAGTGTTGACAAGAATGTTTGGTGCTCGCATGAACCTCACTAACAACTTTTCCCTGGTAGTGTCAAGCCGTCTAACTACGACATCTCCCTCTTCGATCTCCAGCCTCATGCGCCATGGTCATACCAAGGTCGCGTAGCAATTGATCTTGCTGTTAAGAAGTCTACCAAATCGATCACACTCAACACCCATGAGCTCAAGCTCCACTCTGCTGAGATTGCACTCGATGCCGGCAAGACATCTTCTAGCATCAAGTCCTCAAACATCAGCTACGATGAGAAGAACCAGCGCTGTACTCTGTCTTTCGACCAGGAGCTTTCTCAAACCGAGAAGGCTGTCCTTACGATCACGTTCCAAGGTACCATGAACAACACCATGGCTGGCTTCTACCGCTCCAAGTACACTCCTACAGTCGAGCCCTCGAAGGGCGTCGCCAAAGACGACGAGCACCACTACATGTTCTCCACACAGTTCGAGTCTTCCGATGCCCGCCGTGCCTTCCCTTGCTTTGACGAGCCCAACCTGAAGGCAACTTTCGACTTTGAGATGGAAGTTCCTGAGGACTTGACCGCCCTGTCCAACATGCCGGAGAAGGAGACCAAGAAGAGCAAGAACGCAGGACACAAGGTCGTGAGCTTCGAGCGTACACCAATCATGTCAACCTACCTGCTGGCATGGGCATTTGGTGATTTCGAGTACATCGAGGACTTTACCAGGAGGAAGTACAATGGCAAGAACTTGCCCGTCAGGGTTTACACCACTCGTGGCTTGAAGGAGCAGGGCAAGCTTGCTCTGGAGAGTGCCCACCAGGTGGTCGACTACTTCTCAGAGGTAAGATTTGTTTCTTCTGCGGACATTGAAGTTGCGACTGACCAATTTCTAGATCTTCCGCATCGACTACCCTCTCCCCAAGGTCGATTTGTTGGCTGTTCACGAATTTGTAAGTCATCTTATAGTGATGAAGGGCTTAAGGCTGATCTGCTGAAGCCCATCATACGTCTCCCTCCCTAGTACAACCATTGTGGAATGAACATTTTAATGTTCAATCGTTCTGAGTGCCCTGCTGACCTTTGATTTCTAGTCACACGGCGCTATGGAGAACTGGGGTCTTATCACCTACCGCACCACCGCTGTCCTCTTCGACGAGTACAACTCCGACCAGAAGTACCGCAACCGTGTCGTCTACGTCGTGGCCCACGAGCTTGCTCACCAGTGGTTTGGCAACCTCGTCACGATGGACTGGTGGAATGAGCTCTGGCTCAACGAGGGTTTCGCTACCTGGGTTGGCTGGTATGCCGTGGATCACTTGCACCCCGATTGGAACGTTTGGGGTCAATTCGTCACCGAATCGATGCAGATGGCATTCCAGCTTGATGGCCTGAGGACCTCTCACCCCATTGAGGTGCCCGTCAAGAACGCTCTTGAAGTTGACCAGATCTTCGACCACATCAGCTACTTGAAGGGAAGCTCCGTCATTCGCATGTTAGCTGCCCACCTTGGTGTCGAGACCTTCCTTAAGGGTGTATCTGACTACCTCATCGCACATCAGTACAGCAATGCCAGGACTGGCGATCTCTGGAGCGCCTTGAGCAAGGCTTCCGGTCAAGACGTGAAGGCTTTCATGGACCCGTGGATCTTGAAGATTGGTTTCCCCGTCGTCACTGTCGCTGAGGAGCCTGGCCAATTCAGCGTCAGGCAGTCACGTTTCCTCAGTGGTGGCGAGGTCAAGCCCGAAGAAGATCAGACTACTTGGTGGATTCCTATGGGTCTCAAGACAGGCCCTCAAGCTACTGAGGCCAGGCGCGAGCCCTTCGCCACCAAGGAGGAGACTTATCGTGATGTTGACACCGACTTCTACAAGCTCAACAGCGACCAGACCGGCTTCTACCGTACCAACCTCCCTGCACAGCGTCTTGTCAGCCTTAGCAGTGCTTTGGACAAGCTGTCTGTGCAAGACAAGATCGGTCTCATCGGAGATGCTGCCGCTCTTGCAGTCTCTGGCGATGGCACCACCGCTGGTGTCCTCGCCTTCTTGGAAGGCTTCACCAACGAAGACAACTACCTTGTCTGGAGCGAAGTTCTCTCGAGTCTTGGTAAGATCCGCTCGGTGTTCTCTGACGACAAGGAGCTCAGCGAGGGTCTCCGCAAGTACACCTTGAAGCTCGTTACCAGCGCGACAGACAAGGTTGGCTGGGAGTTCGCTCCTCACGACGACTACCTCAAGGGCCAGCTGCGCGCCCTGCTCCTTCAGACTGCTGGTCTGACTGGCCACGAGGGTACTGTTGCCGAGGCCAAGAAGCGCTTTGACGCTTTCGTTGCAGGCGACAAGAAAGCTATCCACCCCTCGCTGCGCGGTGCTGTCTACAAGATTGGCATTAAGAACGGTGGCAAGCCCGCCTACGAAGCCATCAAGAACGAGTACCTTACCACAACTTCGATCGATGGCCGCGAGATCACCCTCCAGTCGCTCGGTCAGGTGCAGACTGCAGAACTTGCAAAGGAATACCTTCAGTTCGGCTTCAGCGGAAAGGTTGCCATCCAGGACGTGCACAGTGTCGGTGTGTCTCTCGCAAACAACGCCAAGGTCCGTGTTGAGGTCTGGGAATACATCAAGGCCAACTGGGACATGATCTTTGAGCGTCTCAGCGGCAACATGGTTGTGCTTGAGCGCTTTGTGCGTATGTGCCTGCAGAAGTTCGCCTCTTCTGAGGTTGAGCAGGATATTGAGAAGTTCTTCGCGGGCAAGGACAACACTGGCTACGACCGTGGTCTCGCCGTGGTCTCGGATACCATCAAGGGTAACGCGAGATACAGGGAGAGCGATGCAGAGATCATCAGGGAGTGGTTGTCAGCGCACGACTACCTCAAGTAGACGGAAAAGCAGTAGAGACAGACATAGAGAGTCGAACACCGCTAAAGGCGAAAATGAAAATCATGACTACTACATACACATCAAGTCGCCTGTGCTTGTTCACTTGTGAAGTCTCTGTCAAAGCTATGCAACCTCAAGATACCGGTGAGTTGGTGATAGGGCGGTGAAGTGAGGCTAGGCTGACAAAGCGGGCCTGATGCCGTCTCCTTTGTTGCCGGTGACCGCAAATAGCAAAGCAATCAAAGCCGCCACGTGATGTAGGTCGCGTGCGAGCACGTCGTGGAATGTCGCAGACAGCAAGCCGGTCACTTCTGTTCTATTCACTGCGTCTGCGCTGGTCAGTGATTTTATGGTTCAGGCTAGATAGAGTCATCGCTCATTCACGGTCATCTATCGGCGCATGCAGCTGATAGCACTAAGCGCGCTGACCCTTGCCTTGACTTAGCCTTAGCCCTAGCTGCGTGGGGTAACTGCCTGCCAGCTGCTGCTGCTGCTGCTGCTGCTGCTGCTGCTGCTCTCCAACCACTCGCTCATCCACTACCACATCAACTTACCACCAACAACAACAAGCAACCTCCGCTCTCCTACAGACTTCCACCACCAGCATCACCAACGATCAACCACCCAACACCGCCATCATGCGCTCCAAGTTCAAGGACGAGCACCCATTCGAGAAGCGCAAGGCCGAGGCCGAGCGCATCAGGCAGAAGTACGCCGACCGCATCCCGGTGAGTAACAAACACGCCCTTCCTTATTGCAACAAACACGCATTTCGAGGACATACACTCTTATCGCTGAGCATATTGACTGACATCGCTTGCCATACAGGTCATCTGCGAGAAGGTGGAGAAGTCGGACATCGCGACCATCGACAAGAAGAAGTACCTGGTCCCTGCCGACCTCACTGTCGGCCAGTTCGTCTACGTGATCCGCAAGCGCATCAAGCTCTCGCCCGAGAAGGCCATCTTCATCTTCGTCGATGAGGTCCTCCCGCCGACCGCCGCGCTGATGTCCTCCATCTACGAGGAGCACAAGGACGAGGACGGCTTCCTTTACATCACGTAAGCACTCGCCACTTCACTGTATGACACCGCAAGACAGACATGCTAACATGATGGCCACAGCTACTCCGGCGAGAACACCTTTGGTGCTTGAACGGCGAACGCCACCGATACCAGGCGGTCGCATGATTACACCATCCAGCCAAGCACCTTTTCCCTATGCCCCGGATTTCCTTACGTTACACAGGCGTTAAATGAAGACCCAGAGTCTTGTCTTTTCTGATCATTGGGGGGACGAGGATAGGAGAGACAGAGAGAGCGCGAGAAGAATATTGGCTTCACCACATGTTTACGAGAGGACGCGATACCAAACGAACACCCAGCAGGACAAACGACAACCCCGGCAGAGGACAAGCACGAAATGGCGGTGAACAGGACTTCACCACTTCAACAAACGCCGGTTACACGACTCTGACCGCCCTGAGACCTCGTTTTGGGTACCTTGAGAATGCGCGCTTGTTGTAGTTTTCTGTAGCTGTAGAATGCTATCCTCTGCCACACATACATCGTTAGCACGTGAAGCCCATACATACCAGCTCGTGATATGCGACCGTGATGCAGCCCGGCAAAAGGCGTATCCTGCGCCTGCTGTGCTACTGCTAAGCTGTCGTACCCAGCAGCAGACCTCCTGACTGGACTAATCATAGTCTCTCTGCCCGCAGGATACATGGTGTAAGTCACCCAGCACCTTGTTGGCCGGCGCGTGGCGTGCTAAGCCTCGCTCTCACATGACAGCGCCCGGTGGCGTCATCATCCCGTGCTTGACTCCGCAAACGGCGGCAGGGCTCGGACGGCGCTGGTGCTCTGTGCGAGAGCTCGCGAGGCGCTAGTGTGGATTTGCAGGACCGAGGCGCGATGCTGGGTTGAAGTGAGGCTGGCTCCAGTTAGTGAACGACCAATTCGAACTATATACAATTGAAGTTCCCAATCACGACTAGTACTATTGACTACACACATCTCTGATAATACGCACAGCAACGATGTCCTACCCATTCCTCATCTCAAAGTGCGCCGCTCCCTAGAACTCCTGAGATCGCATCAGGGCCGTACCTAACATTCTGCGCAGAGCTATTGACCCCATCTTTGCGGTTTCAGTTGGTGTTGCAGCCGCTGGTGTCAGAATCAACAGAGAAGAGAAGGAGAAGGGCAAGAGCTTTGAGGAGTCGAAGGCGAGCCTGGAGAAACGCGCCGCGCTGGCTTGGAAATTGGTTTGGGGCGAGGAGGAGGAGAAGAAGGGTGCTGTGAAGAGTGGATGAGAGTTTCCGAGGATGGCTGCGAGTAATCTTCGAGTCTTTCTGAAAGAGAGAAGCTTTTGAGAGGCTTGTCCGATGGATTCTGTCGACGGTCCGTGGACTGTTCATCGAAGCACGAAGCAATTTGGCCGCCGACGATCTGAGCAAAACTCGGGCTTATCTGGCGCCTATAAACAGCACTACAACGTGCTGTGGCTACCAGATTCCCTCGGGTCAATCCTCACAAGTCCATCGATTTACCGACGGAGCAGAATGGACGGAGCGGACTGGCGGGATGATTCAAAGGACTACATGATCATGCCGACCAGGTTGGCCCATTAACAAGGCTAGCACTACACTACATTATCGCCGAGCATGCAGAAGGATGGATGATGCGTTGGGAAGCATGTTTGGCTGTATCTTGTCAAACGCACAGTGCATAATGAACTAAACATATCTTTGGGGTAGTCACAGCATGCCCGTTCCCCAGATGGTACATTTTCTAAATATCGCCCAGAGACGATTGCTTCTCACTGGTAGTTTCCCGTTCTGCTATATATCAGTATGATCTATTATTGTTGTAGCCGATGAATTGATCTCCGCCATCACTTCGCTCTTTCCACGTTTTGCCCCGCGAAGCGCGTGGTGCTGCACGCGACGGCTTTCTGCAGTTCGCGACTTCATTTCACTCCGACTGCCACTTCCAACAATTGCGTTTTACCCATTTCCACTAAAATTGTTGGACGCACTTATACTCCAAAGTAGAGAAGATGTACCAATAGCCTCTCACATCGCAAGAAATGCGCCGGATTGCTTGATGCGCAACTACATTTGACCCCAAATGGCATTGGCCTCAGAGGTCATCGACCTGATCTCGGACAGCGAAGATGATATCTCTCCTAGCAAAGCTGCGGTTTCTACGCTCCAAGCTTTTGTTCCTCGAAAAGAGAAGACGACTCCTGCAAATCAGTCCAAGTCAAATACGACGGTCGCACGCAAGCCGCAACGGACACCTTATGCAAACATCGCTCCAAAACCTCTTGCGAACATCGCCCCACGACCCAATGTGAGCATTCCTCCACGACCTCAGGCGAGCATGGCTTCACGAACTCAGGCGAACATCGCTCCACAACCTCAGACGAGTATCGTTCCACGACCTCAGGCCAATACCGGTGCCACACCTCATGCGCCTGTTGCTACGCCGAAAACCACGAAATACTGGCCCGCTTCCATCTCCGAAATATTGAGTCAAAACTTGCAGGATGCTGCGCGACAGGCCGGACTCATCCGACCACAGCAGCCGCCTGTCGTCACTACATCTGGCCAGCAAAATGGCCCTTCTCCTGATAGTGCCGGGCAGCAGCAGCAGCAGCAGCAGCAGCAGCAGCAGCAGCAACAACAACAATACATAGCTCCCCTGTCACTTGAACACCAGCGGGTGAACTTTATCCAATACAAACCTACAAGGGCAGAACCGACAAAAGCAAGAGACGTTGGAAGCGTAAACGGAACATCGCAGGAGGAACGCCAGCGTCGATTTGTCGAGTATCATAAGAAAGAGGCAAAGCGAAAGACCGGAAGTCCATTATCCCAACACATTGAGCCGACAGTGAATACTCAAGCTAGAGCTGCTGTAGTAGAGTCCGAAGATGGAGCTTCTACGGTCGCACAGGGGCCTGCATCTTCTTCGCTTCAGCCAACAGTCGACTACGAAGGGCCGTCCTGGCAAAGACAGTCTCCTCAGCGTCACGAACCAGAGGCGAAACGCCGTAAAGTTGTCCATCAAGATGAGCCAGATGATAACGTAGGCATGGCCGAAGCACGTCGACTTTCTGCTGCTGCTATTCATCGAGAGAACGATTCTGCCTCGCACAACCAGACGCCCGCTGTAGTGGATTCTGGAGGACTAAATACATCTCAGTCTCCTAGCTTTACTGAAAATGCTAATACAAGATTGTCTTCACTCGAAGACATGGAAAATAGCGAACAAGCTCCAGCAGTCGCGACGGTACATCAGGATACGGGCGAGAAAAGACAAGCTGGGAATAATCGCATGGACAAAGGTGATCCTCCTTCTCTTGTCACTCGACTACCCAGAGTGCAGGAAACTGGGCGGAATAAGACGGAGCCAATTCTCCTGGACGAGTCCAGCGACAGTGACTCGCCAGATGAGATCCCGGCAAGGCCTATGCGTAAACGCCCTTCACTTCAAAAGCCAGATGTAATCACTCGCAGTACGGCTGGCCGAGCAACAGCGTCGAAGATATCAGCGAATGACAAGGTAGAGTCGACATTTGAAAGCAATCCGCCGCCTCTGTCTATCGAGAAGGTCTTGCCCAAGACTTTGCTGTCCACGGCAGATGAGGAGCATTTCGTTCAGCGAGACAGCAATCATGGCATTCCATATACCGCCGAAGAAGACATGTTGCTCGCCTACCTCAAGGAAGAGGCCGGAATGGGGTGGGATGAGATCATGGAGCATTTTTCTGGCAGAACTCGTGGGTCTCTCCAGGTGCGATACTCCAGTAAACTCAAGCGCAGAAAGTTGGGATCATCAGAACCGCAAGCTTCGAGTGTCCAGAGGAGACGAGTTCCCCGCCTGGAAGCAGAGGCGCCGCCAGAGTATGAGAATTTGGCGACATCGAAGTCCTTTTCTTGGCGTGCACATGAGATACCATCGCCTCGCCCAGAAGGAATGGCGCCGGCGAAAGCTGGAAAGTCGGCGATGTTAAAGCTCCAGTCTTCGCTTACACAGAAGAGACAGCCTCCTCGCCCGGAAGTAGACGCGCCGTCAGACTATATCGCCCCGTCTCGCCGCAATCTCAAGGCCGCTCCGAGGAACGACGGATTCGTGTCGTGGGCTGAGATCAAGGCCAAGAGAAAGGAAGAATATGCTGCTGCGAAGTCGGCCACTCCAGTCCCCGTGCCAGAAGCTTCCCTGCAGACTCCTGGCCTTGGCCTGGATGTCTCCCATCCTGCTTCGATTTCTCGCATACTCCGCTCGCGGGAACTGGGTCACACAGCCCGCCGCAACTGGTCCTCCAAGTCTAGGCTTGGTGTGTCGGACGAGCTACAGAATCATATCCTCGATACTCTAGGGCCGAGGAGGTACTTCCATGGTGCTTCGCGAGATGTCACTTGCATTGCCTGGGCTGGCGATGGCAACCAATTTGCTGCTGGTGCCATTGCGATTGATGACGAGAGGAGCATGCAGTACAACCGACCGAACAACTTGCTTCTTGGCGATGTGGACAGGAACAGCTTACAAGAGCTGCCCGAACATCATGTAGCTCGCCCGACTGTAAGTGATTCTCGTAACGTCAACTCGCTACGAGCCATGCAAGAAACCCAGGACCCACGGCTCTTCAAGACCGTCGCAGCTGTGGGGTTTTCTGAGGATAGCAGAAAGCTCTATTCCGCGGGAAGTGACGGCGTTGTGAGGATGTACGATGCTTCAAGCGGGTCGTGTCTTTCCTCAGTCAAGCAAGAAGCTGAAGTTGCCCTACTTACTATGAATTCCAAAGGCCTTCTTGCGTCAGGTAGCCATCGATCAGATGATGGTAGCTTATCTGTGCTCCGCAGCCATGACGACCGGCTGGAAGCTGTGTGCCAGCTTGGTCCTTCTCGTGCCGACGCGGAATCATCTCTTCCAATCTTTCCCTCTGCGCTCAAGTGGGGTGCTGGAATTTATAGTCACTTATTGCTTGCAGGATTTGCTAGCGACTCTTACGATGATGACCGACTGGCTGCGGGTGAGATCTTTCTATGGGATGCTACTGTGGACCAGAAGATCAATCTTCCTACCGCGCGTAATGTCTTTGATGTGGCATGGAATCCCTTCCCTAGTTCCGGAGCGAGTCTTTTCGCTGTGGCTGGGGCTCGTCCCGGTAGACGTTATCGCAGCACGATACAGTGTTTTGCACCAAATCAAGGTCGCGCTTCTCGTGTGCTCGAGTGGGATTGCCCAGCGTTTGATATCAACGATTTGGTGTATTGTCCGTACGATGACAACCTCATAGCCGCAGGCGCGACCGATGGTAAGGTCTACATATGGGACAAGCGAGCCGCGAATCGTAGCCAGGCGCCGTTGCATGTTCTCTCCCACGACCAGACCAAGAACGTCCTCGATCACGACCGCGATGTGGAGATAGCAGACACCGGCGTGCGCTTTCTCTCGTGGTCAGCAACCGGCAACCGTCTCTACTCTGGATCTTCCGATGGTGTGGTCAAAGTGTGGAACCCGTATCGAGCAACGCAAGACGCTCACGTCAAGGACGTGGCTACTTTCAACTCGGCTGTGATGTCGGGCGCCTTCAGCCCGGACTATCGTGATCTCCTCATCGGCGAAGATGCATCGCAACTCACCCTACTTGGCATTGACCGAGAAGGGAGAAAAGCACGAGCTGCAAAGAAGTTCGAATATTTCCCGGCTCCGGCCCCTGTCTCGAAGGAGGATAAGTTTGCGACTGCACGAGAACTACTGGCTACCGAGCAGCTTGAGATACGGCCAATGGGCAATCTGCCAGTCAAACAAGTTGTACAAGGACCCAAATACAAAGGGCCTTTCTTGGCTCCCACCGACGACTTCGTCAGTCATCTTGACGCACAACATCAGCTAGCTTTGGATAAGCAGAAAGAGCTTCGTACGATGTTACCTGACGGGCGTCTGGATCAAGAGACCAAGAATGCGGTCGAGCTGGCCGATAGGCAGGTGGCGATGTTCCAACAAGCTCTCCAGGTAGCCCAACAGAAGTGGGAGGATCACAGGCTGCTTGAACCAGCGGCTCTGCTCTTGCAAAAGTCATTCCACGACGCACGCTCCACAAATACTGAGGACCTAGCACTGCATTTGGAGCAGAGTTGTTCACTCGATTGCAATTATTTACCTGCTGCCGGTGACGAAGACGGAGAGGCGCCGGACAATCAACGCTCCGAGCAACGCATTCCCGGCAACCTTCGTTTGCAACATCAAATTCAAGATACAGGCGATATGACCAACGCAGAAATCGAGGACGCTGGATTGATAGGTAAATGCTCCGCCTGCATGGACCCGGCAATGATCTCCAAACGTGGCCTTTCTCTCTGCGAGAAATGCTCACTCGTAAGATCTGGACTCACTGCCCGTTGCGAAAAGTGCGCAGCGCCCCTTCGCCCTAACCTCGACGAACGTGTCAAGCAAAACATCTGTGAGCGCTGCAATTTCCACTGCTTCCGTTGTAACGGCATTGCGACTGTCTCGCCTTCATGCGATACCATCACGTGCGGGTCGTGCAACACGCAATGGGAAGCAGGCGTGTTAGGTTACGAAGTGAAGGGCCTGCACAGTCCGTCTCGCCGCATGATGGATCGGAATCACGAGCAGGATATGGAGAGCTTGGATCAGCGCATGGGACGATTGTTCGGTGAAGACGAAATCGAAAGGCATGCCGGTGGCTGGAGGGTTCCACTTGTAGACAGCTGAGTTGGCTATTGATGTTCTAGCCCGTAAGTCCGCACGCGAGCTTGTAGTTTGAAGTGCTTATACTACCAGCTATAGTCTCACACATCATTCCATTCACCATTGAGACGAACTCGAGGCTCTCTTGCTCTCTTGATCGATCATGTGCTACTACCGTCGGTCACACACTCTCAAATACAAAAGTGCCCACAGAGAGGCTATGCGCAGATTCTTGAGGATCAACTTCAGGTATGGTATCTGACTGCTGCGGCACATGTTGCATGTGACTCCAAAGAGTGAGCGATTGCTTTGTCCGTCCGCCTCACTTTACGCTTCACGTGTTAAGACTCGTCCTTACTTGGTGAGAAGTCGTTCAATCACAAGCATTGACGCCTTGACATGGCTGCCTCAGGTAGTGCTCTCGTGCACATATTTTACTTCAAACCTCCTTCGAACTTCTTCCTCCACTTCCACAACACACCTCGAACATCATCCTTCACATCTTTGCAATACTAACACATCAGCGGTACCAAGAAAATGGCCCGGTCATTACTAGCGCGCAATAGCTCTGCAAAACGCAGATGCACCACCAGCAGATTTGTTGACACCACATCGCGAGCTGCAGAAGACCCTGCAATCAAAGACGAGGATACCGACGAGAAAGTGCAAGAGGATGTCGATGATGATGATGATGATGACGACGACTCTGAGCCTGAAGATGCGGCATACGACGAGTCTCAAGAAAACTTCCCGAGATGTCCTGCCTTCGACCCGGCGATTCTCAGAATCAAGGCGAGAGCCGAGTCATCGATTCAAAAGCTCACCGGTGTCCTGGAAGAGTATGCGTCCGTGAACGAAGACCTGAAAAACATGAGGTTGAAATGCGACGAAGTCATGAAGTCCAAGATCAGTCCAAAGAGGGTGGCACTTCTTGGTGGCACCGGCGCTGGTAAGCTAAATATATGTAGACGATAGCTTGATTGTGCTGACGCCTAGTAGGCAAGACCTCCTTGCTCATCGCGCTTGTCGACACGCCCGGAGTGGCCAAAGATGTAAGTACGCCTGGTTTGAGGTAGGAGGATCTTAGACTAACCAGAATAGTTGTCTGCGGGAGAAAGCTGCACAAGTGTGCCAATGGTTTACGAGCACAAGTTGCCAGACCAGACACAGAAATTTGCCGCGAAGACTTCGTATTACCCGCTGGCCAAGTGTCGCGAATTCCTGGAAGAGCAGCTTGGAAACTACAATCGCTATACGTTCATGTTCGACAAGTACTGGACTGACAGCGAGAAAGACGAGTATCACCAGGCAGCAGAAACTGCTGCGCTTACCTTCCGGACCTTGTTCTGCAATGAAACTCAGTTTGAATCCCCTGGCGAGACTACAAGAACTCTCAACCAGACTTACAGCAACAGAACGCACGAGGGGCTACTTGACACGATGACCGACTGGTGCGCAGTGCGGCTTCGTGACAAAAGCCAAGAAGACGACACAAGTTATACCTTCTGTGAAGGTAGCTCAGCCGCTGAGCTACGTGACCTCCTCGACCCGCTCATTACGCCTAAGCATGCTTGTGATGAGCCCTCGCTGTGGCCTTTGGTGACGGAAGTTCAGGTTGGGGTTCCTGGATCTAAAGTTCTTCGACACTTGACCATTCATGACCTTCCAGGTATCTCACCTTAGTGCACGACCTTGACTTGCTTTGCTAATTTTTCATAGGCATAACTGACACAAATCGAATCCGAGTCAATGCTACACATGACCATATTCGCAAATGTCAAGCGCTGTGGTATGTTGCGTCTGTTGAACGGCTGTGCACAGACCCGGACCTGGACTACCATATCAGAAATTACGCTCGAAGATTCCCTGGGACTCTTGCTGTGGTGGTGACCAAGGTCGATCGAGACGTCACCGATGCACTTGCGCGTGACATGCGAGAGGAAAAGGGCCAAAGTATTGGTGAGTTTAACACATTCAAAGCCTCTATCAAAGAGCATAACAGCACCGCTACCAGCATTCGCCGCCAACTGAAGAGAAAAACACTTACTTCTCCTCAACGAAATGAGTTGAGGGACCAATTGGACACGCTCGAAGCCGAGATTGGAAGGCTGGAAACTCAAAAGTTCGAGTGTATCGTTGACGCGCGCAATTCGCATATCGTGGCTCGCTTGAAACGAGAAAAGGCACAATACCTTCTCGAAGGAACAGAACTCCCCGTCTTTCCAGTTTCGAATCTGCACTATGCTATCCACAAAGGAGTCGCCAACAGGGAAGGTCCACTCTTGGACATGGGCTCTACCGGAATACCAGACCTACGTTCGTACGCACTTCGTCTTGCGGCGCCGGAAGTATGGAATGATCACAAAGAAATCCTTGTGCACAGGGTGAATGTGTTGTTCCACGGAGTGCTCGGCTGGGCAGACAATCGCCCGACGCCAATCAAGGAAGATCTGCCCAGAATGGTGATGGAGGTGCCAGAGACGTGGTCTGGCATACGAAAGGACTGTGCGGATCGATGCATCCAAAGGTTCTCAACCGAAGTCATCACAAATCTTCACGCAGAAAATGCGTCCGCTCTCGAAGCTGCCAAGCACTACTGCCGCAAAATCACAGAGGTCTGGAACCCTCATACCTTCCTTGCTTTTTTCCGCCACGAAGGGAAACATACTACCCAGGCCGTTGGATCACACTCATGGAACGAAGCTTTCCTTGAATGGCAGATCAACAATGTGCTTAAGCCGGCCTGGGAGACGTGGCCGAACCCCGAAGCCGCATTTGATGAAGGCGTCGAGGAGCTAATCACCGCTCTCAAAGACATACCCGAAGAGCTGGATCTTATGCCCGAGTCCGTTCCACTCCCCATAGCGGCGTTCAGAACCATGTTGAAAGGCCAGGTCGCGTTAATTCGTGCGGAGCGAGTAAGGATCGCTAGCAGGTTCCAGCAAATTCACGGAAACATCAGGCTCGATGCGTCCCTCGACCAGTATACCGGATTCTTCACGCAAGCCATGAAGCGTTGCTATGTCCAAGGCAAAGATGACCGGGGTGAAGGCGTGTGCGCGCGTGATCAGAAACTACTGTCACACCACCTCGATCAGAAGAACCCGTTCCTTGAAGCTACTAAAAAGCTTGAGAAGGCTTTCAAGAAGACGGTGAACCAACAATCTCGTGCCCTCGATACCGAAATCACGAAGATTATCGCGGAGATTGATCAACAATTTGAGCTGATCCTGCGCAGGGAGGGCGAGACAATGGAGGAGGGCAAGGCGCGTCTTCGTATTGGTCAAGTGCTTTCTGAGCTTATGCCTGAAATCGACCGCATCGAGCCTGATCTTGAGGAAATTGAGCAAAGGTATGGGAGAGCCTTGGTTCCAACTTCAAAGCCAGTACTCTCTTGAGACTCGAGCGACAAGGGCAACGTGGAGTCCTGGATCGTTCAAGCAGATATTCAACATATCTGCGTGGTTTGCGTGTATTTCTATACTCAATTGCGACAGACTTGCAGAGGATGGCCTATGAGATGGCCAGGACGTGGAAAGTGAAGTCTTGGGTCCTTCGAGCAAATATTCAACATATTTGCGTGACTAGAGAGTATGGGCTATGCTCGATTTCAACAATCTTGTGCAGAGAGTGGCCGATCAAATGGGGCTGACATGTTGAACGTGAACCAGAGGTAGTACGGTACAACCATTAATGATAAGTTTTCTCATTTGATCTCAGCGGCAATTGCCATTATCGCGTAAATGACGGCTGATGGTAGTACCTAACCGTTACCCAAGCTGCACAAAGGAGAGGAAAAGTCAGGTGTGTGTAGAGTACCAACATTGTGGAGATGATGGCACTGTAGCATCCAGAAGGACATGTATTTCTGGAGATAATTGTGTTGCCACAAGTATCTATACTACTGTTGATCGTGTAAAAAACAACTGCATCTAAGGAATCAACGGCATGCTCTGCCGCTTTCATGACTACCGCAAGTCCGTAAATCATACCTTGCCCAACGCAGGAAGGCTGAAATATATTCTCGATTGCCTACCTGCACACATTTTACAAGCAAGGCATGGGCAGTCACTTCTTGAGGCAAGCAGTGATGCCAGCAACAGCAGCCAGCGTACCATCCGGGTTCTTCACGCAAACTGTCTCCATACCCATCTGCTTTGCAGGGTAATCATTACCACCAGGGAAGATCGCATCGCCAATAAACATCATCTGCTCAAGTGGAATGCCACTCGCGGCACTTAACTTCCGGAGGCCGTAGCCCTTGTCGACGCCTTCCTTGGTGATGTCGATCGAGGTTGCGCCACCCATGTTAATCGACAGTCCGGGCAGGCGAGTGCGCAGATCAGCCTGGATGATCTTTCGCTTTGCGAAGTCCGGGTCCCAGATCTCCTTTGCGTGGACGGGTGCTTGCTGGCCGAGGGCGGAGAATGTGATCTGGCTGCCGCGGTCCTCGATCCGCTCGCCCCAGGTCTGCTCTGGGACGAAGTTGGTGGCTTTGAGAGAGGCATCGAAAGCGGCGATGATGTGGGCGCGCTGCTCGGGCGTGAAGAGCTCTGCGTAGACTGGTTTCCACTCGCCGGACTGGAATGTGTATAGCTTGGTGCCGGTCGTGGGCATCAGCCATAGCTTGGACAGGTCGGCGTGTGGTGGCAAGCGGCTGGCGACCTGCTTTTGGAATTGGGGCCAGTCGCCACCAGAGATCACGGCAACGTGGGCGACGGCGAGAAGGGCGGCGAGAGTCTCGCCCATGTCATCTTTGAGTGGTTGCTTGGACTCGGCAAGCGTGCCATCGAGGTCGAAAGCGACGAGTGAGATCATTCTTGGATTCCTTGATGGTGGCAATGACAGTGATTAAATTGCTTAAGCGGATCAAGTGGTGGTTTCAACGAGTGATTGATGAGAGAGGTCCCAAGGATTGCTATAATAATGCCGCGTGAAGTCAATTCTGCCAGTTGTTCCTACCAATCATCTTGACAAGCTGCTTACGCGGCCAGTGCGACATGAAACACATCTCACCTCGCCTTGCATATAAGGTCAGCCATCGTAGAAGGCCTACACGCACACTCCAGCTCGTGTCAAAGATACACATTACCTAGCCGGGTGGTCAAGGTATTGAGTGAATAAGGTGGGCATATCGCCTGGGTTGGCGAATGACACTGCTCTGAATGCTGATGAGGCGGCGGCATTTGCCCTTGGTGGAGCAGACGCCGATCGGCCTGGCATTGTGCCGAGGGGCCTTCAACTCGGCAAGTTATTCCGCAATGGCAGTCTTCGTTCTCGCGCCAGCATATACTCTCCATCCGCATCTTCGCTTTGTGAATTCTGTTCGAGCACTTGCTACACCTATCGTATTGTCTTCATCTGCATTTCCGATTTCTCCATAGCCACAGATACCACAGCGACGCCATCACACCTTTCGACGGAGCGCCCAACATGGCGAAGACATTCACATACGACGAAGTCAAACAGCACAACAGCCCGGACTCATGCTGGGTCATACTCTACGGAAACGTCTGGGATGTGACCAAATTCCTGCCTGACCACCCTGGCGGCAGCAAAATTATCCTTCAACTGGCCGGCGCAGACGCAACCGAAGAATATGATCCCATTCACCCTCCAGGAACTCTCGAGGACAGCCTGCCGGCCGAAGCGAAGCTGGGAAAGATAGACGAAAGCACACTGCCCAAGGAAGAGAAGTCACCCGAACAGGATCAAGGCAGCGTGCCAAATACACAAGTACAGCAACAGATCGTCCAACGCGAATGGGACCCCGACACCCTGGACGAGTGCCTCAACATTGATGATCTCGAACATCTCGCGACGAAAAAGATCAACAGAAAGGCTTGGGGATACTACTACAGCGCCAGCGACAACCTATACAGCAAATCATACAATGGCGATGTATACAACAAGATTCTTCTCCGACCGCGAATCTTTGTCGATTGCACCCGTTGCGACACCTCCACCACACTCCTCGGAAACAAGGTCAATGTGCCCTTCTACATCGCTCCAGCCGCAATGGCACGCTTGGGTAACCCTGCCGGCGAAGCAGGCATGGCTCACGCCGCCGCCAAATTCGGCGCCATGCAGCTCATCTCTGCCAATGCGTCGCAAACTCCAGAGCAGATTGTCGAGAACTCACCACCAGGTCAGGTCTTTGGCTGGCAACTTTATGTCCAGCAAGATCGTGCCAAGAGCGAAGCTATGCTCGCTCGCATCAACAAAATACCCCAAATCAAATTCATCTGCCTCACCCTAGACGCTCCAGTACCAGGCAAGCGCGAGCATGATGAGCGCCAAAAGAACGTCTCCGCAAACCTCCCAGTCCGAAGCTCCGTCCAATCTGGCTCAGTATCACAGACATCACCAGCTCCCGACTCGGCCTCCGATCGCTCTGAGTCTGCTAAAGGCGGCGTAGGCAAAGCTCTCTTCGCCGGCACCGCACCAGACCTGACATGGCGCGCCACTCTCCCCTGGCTCGCCGCTCAAACATCCCTTCCCGTCATCCTAAAAGGCCTGCAAACTCACGAGGACGCCCACCTCGCTTCTCTCCACCCACAAATCAAGGGTATCATTCTCTCAAACCATGGCGGCCGCGCCCTTGACACCGCCCCACCCGCTCTCCACACCCTCCTCGAGATCCGCAAGTACTGCCCAGAAGTCCTTAGCAAGCTCGAAATATGGGTCGACGGCGGCATTAAGCGCGGTACAGATATCGTCAAGGCTCTGGCGTTGGGAGCAAAAGGTGTGGGACTCGGAAGAGCACCTTTGTTCGCTCTTGGAGCTGGCGGTCAGGCAGGCGTGGAGAGGATGCTTGAGATTTTGAAGGCGGAGACTGAGACGGCGATGAGATTGCTTGGATGTGAGAGGATAGAGGAGCTAAGACCGAGGCATGTCAATACCAGAGCGTTGGAACGCGACATCTATGACGGAGAGGCCGGACTTGAGGGCGCAGTACTGAGGAGCAAATTGTAAGATTGTGCCGGAGGACCATCTAAACTGGACCGGCACCCCGAAAGTCATATGCTATATGTAACGCCGGAACGATGATTTCAATTGAAGAAAGTATTTTCATTTCTTGTGTTACGCTTGTCATATTTCCTACTATAGACACCCACATGGCCCAGATCAAAACGCCGATCGCTATGCTACAGCCCAGAAATCAAATTGTGTCCTGCAAGTACAGATGGTGGATGCATTTCCCAAGAGACCTCCAATCAAGTCGGCACCTCTCTCGGGAATTGATCCTCCAACCTCAGACGCGCGCTGACGTTCATACTCATCAGTTCCTGCACAAGCAGCTTCGCAGCGTAAGGCACGGTCATCTTGACCATGCCGCCACTAGCCTGGCAACTCTGACACCAGCCTTGGTAGCCCATGAGACCGCACTTCTCGCACACGTCGACCTCGTGAGCGTCAGAACTCAGCATGAGACGCTCAAGCAGCAGCTGTGAAGCGCCGTAGGCGATCAAACAATCACGCTCCATCTCTCCCAGACGCAGACCACCTTGCCTGGAACGACCTTCGGTTGGCTGGCGAGTGAGGATGGCACGAGGACCAGTGGAACGCGAGTGCATCTTGTCTTGCACCATGTGCTTAAGCGACTGGTAGTAGATGGGACCAAAGAAGACGTAAGCTTGAAGTGGCTCGCCCGTGATACCTGAAGTCACGTAGTCCTTGCCCGTGTACGAGAAGCCGTGTTTGAGCAGCAGCTCGCCCATGTCTTCGACCTTGCTGCCACCGAAGCAAGTGCCGTATTGCTGAACACCGGAGAGCACACCAGCTTTGCCGGACAGGAGCTCGATCATTTTGCCGACCGTCATACGAGACGGGAAACCGTGAGGGTTCATGATAATGTCTGGGCAGATACCAAGGTCGGTGAACGGCATATCTGCTTGCTCGACCAGAGTACCGACGACACCCTTCTGACCGTGACGCGATGAGAATTTGTCGCCGATTTCGGGTCTGCGAGTTTGGCGAGTAAGAATCTTGACAAGAGTCTGGTTGCCTTCGTTGGTAGAGATCAGCACCTTGTCCGCGTATGATGGATCGGGCAGCTTGTATGACATGTGTGCTTGCGACCACTTCTGCTGTGATGCAGGAATAGACTGGAACTGGTTCTGGGGGCTCTCCTTGAGCATGTAGCTGTCGCCAGCCTCGAGCTTTTCGCCCACTTCGACCAGGCCATCCTTGCCAATCTTTCTATGCCTAGGGTTGTTGGGATCCTTGTCTGCAAGTCTGTCCGAGGCACCGTTTCCGTAGGACTTGAGCGGCATGCTGACCTTCTTATAGACCTGTCTGCGCCCGAAGCCACGGTCGCAAGACGCTTTGTTCATGACGAGAGCATCCTCAATATCGTAGCCAGAGTAAGACATGACAGCAACGGTGGCGTTCTGACCAGCAGGAAGCTTGTCATATCTGATGAGTTCGATCGTCCTCGTACTGCATAGAGGTTTTTGTGGGTAAAGCATAAGATACAGAATTGTGTCGATGCGAGTGTGTTGGTTGTAGGCGATAGCTCCGATGGCTTGCTTACCCATAGCGCATTGATAGGTGTTACGAGGTGACTGGTTGTGGTGAGGGTAGGGAATCAGACCAGCAACAGCTCCCAAAACCGTGAAAGGCTCGATCTCCAGGTGAGTTGTGTGCATGTTGATCTGATCTTCGTAGACCGCAATGTTGCAATCGTTTTCTTCGTTGACGTCCAAATACTCGACGATACCCCGAGAGAGCGCATCGTCGAAGTGCATGGTACCCTTTCGTAGCGATTCCAAGAAACGCGCTGTGATTCGTGACTTGCCCTTCTCGACGATAATAAGCGGTCGACAAACACGACCTTCGTCGGTCGCGATATGCACACCATTGTGGTGGTGATTGATGTGAACACTGATGAATTCGGAGATTCTGCCCATGCGTCTGAACTTTCGGAAGTTCAGCAAGAATTGCTTTGGTGCCCTCGTAAGGGCTACAGGTGTGCCGTTGATGAAGATGATGTAGGCTCCTTCACCGTAAATCTCTTGTCCGCATGTACTGGTCACATCTTCAGCGCCCAGTGTAAACACCATTTTGCGAATTGGCTCCTCCTCGTCAGAGGTAGTAATATGTGTCATCAATGCCAAGTTCTTAACCAGACCGCAAGCTTCACCTTCTGGCGTATCAGAAGTACAAAGCATGCCGAACTGTGAAGGTTGCAATGCACGAGGGCCGGACACCTTGCGAGTCTTTTCGAACTGCGATGAGATTCGAGTCATCATACCCAGAGCAGCAACGTAACTCAAGCGACTGAGAACGTGAGTGACTCCAGCACGTTCCATACGGAAACGTTTCAAGTTCCAGTTACCAGTGGAGATAGCCCGTTCTAGGCCGCCTGTAATCCTGAACTCGAATGCGCGGATGTGGTCGTTCGGATCGAACTCACGGGTCGGGTTGGGCTTCTTCAAAGTCTTGTCCATGCTTAGCTTGAGGTGACGTGTGAACTCCTTGAACAAATCTTCGAACAGGAGGGACAGCATCTGTCCAGCCAACTCCAAACGCTTGTTACCCAGGTAATCTCTGTCATCGATAAGCTTCGGGTCGTGCATGACCTGAAGCACACGTCGTGCCATGAATGCGATGTAGAGAGACTTAGCCCTGAAGTTGAGGTTCTTCACTTCTACGTGAGGGATAATAGTCTGTGCAAGCTTGTCCAAGGCTTGTTGTTTTGGTGTCTTCTCCGGGCGACCAAAGCGAGGGAATTTGTCACCCTTGGTCTTTGAGTAGATGAAATCCAGGGCCTGTTCCTGAGTGTGAACACCGAGAAGGGCCGCGTACTCCAAGTTGGGTGCAAATTCGTCTTGGTATTGAGAATCCTGACCTGCACAGAGAAGGAGAATCTCGTGATCAGACTGTACGCCCATTGCCCTCAGTGCAATAGCGACCGGAATATCCTCGTTGAAAGAGTTGTGCTTCAACATGAGCAGATCGATTTTCTGTGGGTTCTTTTTGCTGCAGACCACATATGTCTTCGTCTTTACGTTTGATGTGTGACTGGTTACTGATGCCTGGATGACACCCTTGAATTCTTCAACGATAACGCGATTCTTGCTCAGCTGCTCCTGAACTAGGATGACCTTCTCTGTTCCACGAACGACGAAGTATCCACCTGGGTCGACGGCACACTCGTTCAGTAGACCCATATCAGACTCGGACCGGCCGTTCAGCACACACTTGCCACTTCGCAGCATCATGGGCATTCTGCCAATCATGACGTCTCGCCGCATCGTCTTACCAGTGGATTTGGGGTAGACATAGTCGACGTAGATGGGAGCAGCATAAGTCATGTCTCGCAATCGACACTCGTTCGGCGTGACATTGCTTTCACGGTGGCCATGGATATCATCCTCGATGCGATTTGGCAGGCCAACTCGAATGTCGGTGAATTCAATGTACTTGCTAGGGTTTGCATCGCTGACCACGAGGGAATTGGCTTGGACGATCTTCTTGAGTTCGACGTTTGTGAAGTAGTCGAACGAGTCAATGTGCTGTTTCACCAGACCCTTGACGCGAAGGAAAGCCGGAAGAAGGTTCCATTTGTCGCGAGCTGTGTTGATGGGATCTGTGAGAGATTTGCTGTAATAGAATGGTTTGAGGACAGAGTCCATTTCGTCTGTTACACGCTTCTTGCTGGGAATCTTCGTCTGCTGAGCAGCATGTGGCTTGTTCGCCGTACTCGTTTGTGCGTCGTCATTTTGGACAGCAGCCTTTGGCTTAGTCTTTGTTGGTGCTGCTTGCTTCGTAGCAGCCGCCGTCGAGGCTTCCTGTGAGAGCTTGAGTAATTGTCCGGTTAAGAATTTTGTTATGTGGCGCTGTACCTTTGAGGCCGAATTCTCCGGCACCTCAGTAGGTCCGGTCTTCTTTGCCCGAGGCGGCATCTTGAAGCTGGAGCGCTCCGTCGGCCGCGAATAGAATATATTCCTGGTGTGGTGTGTCGCTAGAACAAATCCATGAACATCTTCAATTTGGATCGCGCTGTTCTAGCAAAGTCGCGAAGAAAGCTCGATCGGCACTTTGTCAGCGATGCGCCGACTCCGCGTTGCCGGATTGCAGCCTCAGGCACCCCTCCATAGTGCAACAAGAATGAAGAAGAGATGGCAGAGGGCATTTTTAGCATCTTGCTGACCCATCTGGAACCGCTCGAGCACTCTGCTGTTATTGCGCCGCCATGATCCGGCACTTATGTACGAGGGACAACATGAAGGCGACTCACTGCGACTTTCGTAGCTCGTTTGGATTGACCATAAGTCTGCACATGGCATCACAGCGGTAATTGTCATTATTATATAGACAAATGCTGAAGACAGTACTTTGTATTTACTCGAGTGTGTCCTGTAAGTCGTTTGTATTCTCTGCGAGATGTAGTCTTTGAGGTCTCCACGTATGTTGCTGACGCTAGCTTGATACAACGACGAGGAATGCGCAGACTTATGAAGTTCGACTTCTCGATAAAATAAGGTATGATTTATCACGTCCGGACGCTCAATTAATCTCATCCAATCGCTTCCTGGGTATTTACGCTTTTGTATATTACCAATGCTTCCTGTATCGATATAGTCCTTCGTCAAGCTCATCTAGACGCCCGTGAGACGGAAGCTTAAGGTATTCCTACAGGCAACAAACGCCGTTTTTTGCAGGCCGCCGGACATATCATCGCCGTGTTACGCGCTGCGGTAGACTCAAGGAGCATCGTCAGACCGCCCAATGCACGATTTTGTAAAGTGACCAAGAGCAGTAGGGCTAACACAGCGTTTCAGACCGCCGTCCCCAAGCTCTGCATGTGCCATAAATCGTGCATGAACTCCTGGCCCGAGGATCTGTCACAGACAAAGATGCACCTAACCATCGGAACATTGGTTTTGCGCACCATGTTTGCGCGAAGGCTTGAAGCATCGGGCCCGTCGTTTGCACAAAACAACAGTCTGTCACGCCAGCTCTGGTGTACAGTACTAGCTCATAAGTCTGCACATGCCTCAGCATCGCATCATGCTAGTATCTACAACTATAAGCACAGGCCTAAAGGCTGTATCTCATGGAGATCAAGCACGACTCTCAGAGAATTATCGCGTACTGGTATGGTCTTACCTTTAGCCCTGGTGGATGCAACACTGACAGTGGCCGCTGAGATGCCATGTGCAGACTTATGAGTAATGACTGTACCTACCAGTGATCATCAAGATCTCGATAAGACTGCCTGTTTGTGACAGGGCTACTTAGCGAATACCGTGCTGATGAGCATGGACACTGGCACGGTCCTACCTGCCATCGATATATTGCACGTAAACTTGTGAGCGTTTGAGCATCATAGGTAGCAATAATAGTATACTGAACTGCCGCCAGCCACTTGCTTGCATTCCCGGATTGCGCGAGCTTCTACCGCGTGGAGTAAAGTAGCTCCTGCGCCCACGAATAACCCCACTACCATTATCGCTATAGAACGAACTAGCGCCGTAGTAGAAAGCCAGAAGGAGCGGTGAAGCTCTGAAGCGCTCACCGTTATGTGGGTTTCCGAACACCTATGTGGGTTGCGAACACAGTCACAAACGTGATGTACATATTGCCGCCCTAGGAGATATTATACCACAGATCACGCAGCGCTGTTGGCCGTGTGATAATAATCCAAAAACCGTTATAACCTTCAAGTTTGTACTCAATCTCCTCGAAAGTTTGCTGAGAGCCGGCTTTCCGAGCTAGAAGCTGTGGACAACAACGTCGACCGCTGTTTCGTGTTTGGCGAAGCGGCTAGGTCAACGTGTTCCCACGTCGATGGATACGCGCGCGAGCTGTGAAGATGAGTCAAAGGGCTACCGACGTTGGCGTTGGGCTGCTCGTGTAAGCTCCCGCCATCTGGATTATGAGATGGATCCGGGCGACTCTGCTGGTTCCAGCAGAGACCCTTTCGGCACGTCATGGGGCGCTGGCGCTAGACTCGTGCAGGCCGCAGGGATGCGAGGCCAGGCACTCGCTCGGGTATCTCAACATTGGTACGACTTGAAACCGAGTCAACAACGTGGTCGTGCTGCCTTTGGTCTGGCAAGGTCATGGCTGACCAGGTAAATTTCAGTTGCAAGGAGGTTCCAGCGATGGCCAACCCTCACGTGGCCAGGTGTAATGACCTTCACAGGCACGGCGGTTGATTTGCCGCAAGGGCCGAACTTTCGACCCTTGAAGTATGTGAAACCGCAGTGGTTATGCAGGGAAAATCGACCCAACTGCGCGCTGCCCACTGGGGTGCGGACGGCGAGGGTGTGGATTTTCGGCCGCGAACGAGACTCGGTGGCTAGTCAGTTGCTGGTCAGGCGCTAGAGTGGTATCGCAATCGGTGGCCGTAGCGTAGCATCGACGACTCGCCAGGCAGAACGGCGTTGCCCTGTCTGTGCATGCCCGCGGCAAATCTAGGTGAGCTCTCAGCCAAGCCGTGGAGTCGTGGGCGACGTCGTGCCTCTTCGTCTCGTCCAGGCACCTTAACCGCTCTGCCCACGTCCTTTCACTCTGGCTGGCTGCTTGCAGGAACACCACTGTCATTATTGTTATCGACCACTGTGCGTGCTGTCCTGAGCCTGCGACGTCCGCCGCATTGGCCCGTGGCTTGTCTCTGTGAAGCAAGAGGAACCACGTCTCCGCAAGAGTATGTGCCCCAGTCCAGTGGTTGCTGAAGGCGCTTACGCGCGCACCGCCCTGCCACGCACCCACGACGCAGAGCCTCCAGGCTAATGTATGCAACAGAAATCCTCTGCAGCGCACCCAATATGGCATTCTCATTCCGTGGCCCGCAGTCGCCGCAGGAAAGCGTTGCTTTCCCGGGCTACTCGAACAACCCGCTGTCTCCGCCTAGGAACAGCAACAGGCGTAGCGTCGGAGGCATGTTGGGTACGACGACGACTACCACGAGTACCGCAAACGAGACCAGGGCCGGTCTTACACGAAGATTCACCACCAACGCCCTCCCTACACTCTCCCCAATCGGACAGCAGCGCCGAATGGCCGCAGGAGACACGATGCAGGTAAGTGCCCATTTTGGCGGCGCAAGGGAAGATATATGGAGCTCTGTCATAAGGACATTTCGCACTGCAAAAAGAAGAGATTTCTGTCGCAAGAGGAGATTGTTGCAATCAAATGTGTCCAGACACGCGAACGGGATTTCGAAGGAACGCTGGTTGAGGACGACAGCTATGACGGCATCATATGGATAACCCTCGCAAGAGAAAAAGACATTTGCAGTGTCGGAGTGCCGGAAAGACAGCCAGCCGTTTCTAATCCCTGGTGCCTGGTAACGAGTGTAGGCAGCTGACAATTATTGCGCAGAGTGGCGCTTTTACGAGACTCTCTCCGGTACGTTCTATCATGACTCTGAAGCGATGCTCTGCAAAACTTCAAGAGCTACCTGTTATAACAGCTGATGTCTATGCTGACATTGCAAGCAGTCCGAGCAGAAATATCGCCACTACGAGCAGCTTCTGGCAGAGCAGAGGAGAATACAGGCTTTCATCGCGGAAGTCGACCCAGAAACACGCCGCGAGGTTGACGATCAAAGGCGCCACGAGGATGCTGTATCGCAAATGATCGCTCAGAGCGAGCCGACAACTCCTCCGGAATATGCCGATGCCTTTCCCTCCATCTTCTCGAAGCCCAACCGATACAGTTCTACAAGCTTGACTTCACCTCCTGGCATTGTGAACAGACCCGCACGCTCATCAACGCAACTCACATCACCAGGGTTCCAATACAACAGGCCATTTACGTCTTCAGCCAATCTTCCATCGCACTCCGTGCCAGGGTCTCGGCGACAATCCGACGACGAAGAAGAGGCTGACGACTTCCTCTACAACTTCGACCAAAGCTTGCATCGTGCTGCTGCCAAGTAAGTGATCTATCTTTGCATGTTCAGTCTACCCGGTCGTTTTCGGAGTTCGTTCCGATGGCTTAAAATAGCGATATTCACCCTTCACATGCTTCTTCGTTGTTGCATCTAGCACGTGAAGCATGTGACAGCTGTTAAAACATTAGGCTACGGGCATGCTCAACGGATATGCAATATTCCGCTCCTAGGCAACTAAGCTAATTTTTCCCCAATAGCCCAAACCGCAACTCCATGCCAGTATTGAGTCACGGTCGCAAGAGATCCAACCTCCCTGATCTCTCCAGTGTGCTTGGACCGGTTAATACCACCAGCTTTCTGTTCGACGACGAAGACAGACCAATTAGGCCAATCTCGAAGAGTACTCAAGTCTCTCCAGCAGACGGCAGAGCCTATCTACAAGTTCAACACACTGCAGACGGCTTTCCTAAACTGATTCGCCGCGAAGAGAACGGAATTGCTCCCTTTGCAAACCCCTCAGCTGCGCTTGACCTTGCCGCTGGTCAGTCAAACGGCGAGCAGCAGGCAACCGACCGCGCCACGGCTAGCCGTCACCGCATATCCTTGCCTCCGTCAGCGTTTAGAAATAACGACGCAAACCTCGCCGGCATCGGCAGCGTCTTGGCGACCCAAGAAAAGCCTAACGCAGGTAACCGTCGCTCAGTTGAGTTCAATCTCGCCACTGAGACTAAGCGTCCATCACTTCGAGCTTCACCGCCTCGTGGCCTCACAAACGGCAGCAACGTGAGCTCCTACTCTACCAACGATATCCCGACATTGAAAAGCATCAACAACGCCAGTGTCACTTCGCCTCTTAAGAGTGCCATCAAGCCAGCTCATCAAAACACTTCTACCACCTCAACAATCCACGAAAACGAGGCGCCCACAGACAACGGCAACACCAACGGTGCACACAACGGAAGCGACCAGTCTGATCGTCAGGCCCAGGACGTGACTACTCCTGCACAGACATCCTCTGACCACATCACAAGTCAAAGCGACACCCAGACTGGATTCCAACCAAGCGCACAGCCTTTCAACCCAAGCTTCAACAACGACCAGTTCCCGCAGGCGTTCGGTCCAGTCATGCCTCCTTACCAGCACAACTTCTTCAATGGTCCTTACGGCATGCCCGGCCCGATGCAAGGTCTTGCCAATGGCTTCGGTAACATGAACATGAATATGCACGGCTACCATGGACAGGCTCCATTCCCACCATTCCAACAGACACCCTATGGTGGATACCAGCAACCCTACACTCAGGGCCATGCTGTTGGTGGCGCTGCTCGTGCGCCCAACGCCAACTACGGTAGCAACGGGCCGCAACGCAGGCAAGGTGGCGAGGACAATCTCGCGAGGTTCAACAACGTCAGCTTTGAGGAGTTGAAACCTGAAATCCTGACTCTCTGCACCGACCAACACGGTTGTCGCTTCCTGCAGCGCAAGCTTGACGAGAAAGACCCGAATACCCTGAAGATGATCTTCGACGAGGTCCACCCGAGCATCACAAAGCTCATGACTGACCCCTTCGGCAATTATCTGTGCCAGAAGCTGCTCGAGAACTGTGACAACGAACAGCGCACCGTGCTCATCGGCAACTGCATGGTCAACATGACCCAAATCGCACTCAACCAGCATGGTACTCGTGCTTTGCAGAAGATGATCGAGTTTGTTTCTACCCCACAACAAACTCAGATGATCATTGAGGCCATGCGCTTCGACGTTGTACAGCTGATCCAAGATCTTAACGGCAACCATGTCATCCAGAAGTGTTTGAACCATTTGAGCTCTGCCGATGCGCAGTTCATCTTCGATGCTGTGGGCCAGCACTGCGTTCCTGTTGGAACTCATCGCCACGGCTGCTGTGTCCTCCAGCGTTGTGTTGATCACGCTTCTGGCTCGCAAAAGGGTGAGCTGGTTCGCCAGATCAGCAACCACGCTTTCGATCTCGTCCAAGATCCCTTTGGCAACTACGTTGTGCAGTACATTCTCGATCTGGATGAGCCTCTCTTCATCGAACCTCTTTGCCACAACTTCAAAGGCAGTGTTGTCTACTTGTCCAAGCAGAAGTTCAGCTCCAATGTCATGGAGAAGTGCATTCGTGTCGCTAGCGAAGAGTCTCGTCGGCTGTTGATTCAGGAGATCATTCCTCCGAGCGAGCTCGAAAAGCTGCTCCGCGATTCATTCGCCAACTACGTCGTCCAAACTGCCTTCGACTTTGCCGATGATGACCAGAAGCATGCACTTGCGAACAACCTCAGGCCCATTCTGCCGAATATCCGTCACACGCCGTACGGCCGTCGTCTACAAACCAAGATCCAGGAATTTGACGGTCGTGTTTCTGGGTTCACCTCCGGTATTGTCACCCCAGACGAGGCCGCAGTGACGTCTCCTTCGCAGCAAAATTTCACCGCGCCCTTTGCGAACGGCAACTTCCAGAATGCCCGTGGAAACCGTCAAGGCTTTGTTGGCCCTGCTTCGCAAGGATTTGGCCAGAGCATGAACGGCACTCATGGCAACAATGGTGACATCGCTTCTCCCAAGCCCCAGCGTATGAGCGGCAACCTTGGCGACAGACTCGATGCCCAGAGCGCCGACGCTCTGAAGAATCTCAACAACAAGAACGGCAATGCTGCCAACGGCAACCGTTCACAGACCAATCGTGGTCCAAACTTTGAGCGTGTGCATGAGCTTGGATATCGTGCCAAGTTCGCACCCGAGCAAGTCGGAGCTGGTAGGGTCCCTGTTCATGAGACCTCTTACCGCTACTACTAAAGCACTGGTACCTGCACCTCTACGCTCGACTGTAATAGTACAAAGTTCTCTTCGGAGATCATGAGCTACGAACCAAATTAACGGCCAACAACGACCCATTTCTGCCGCCAATAGAGCGCGCAATGTCTGCATTTCCACCCGGCGTACCCCATCCTGAACGCTCCTGCGCTCTCTATTGCCAAAGCAGTCAGGCTGTACCACCACCACCAATATCAAGCATGCCTCTGGCACCGGCGCGACTTCCCCACAGGACAAATTGGCAGGGAAGCAGTCCCACACGCAATTGCGAACAACATTCGACTTCTTTCTTTCTCCTTCACGCGGGACCCATGTTTCTACAAGATCACACGCGCGAAGCATCTTGGACGTTTCACTACTACGCGATTGCGTCGCATTCGGATTCCTTCTACTTCGCAGTATGAATTATCAACAGACTGTACATCTTGCGCAACAAGTGTCGGCTATGCGCTGTCACAGCTCAGTACTGGTTGCGGACCAAGAGATTTCTACATCCTTACACTGCTGCTTGTGGCAGCTAAGCGCCGGCACGATGTCACAAAACAAGCGACAAGCGTCATCCCTCTTGAAAGAGTTCACTCTTTCACCTAAATCTCCTTCTTGGACACGAAACGAACAAAAAATGAGTTGATGATTTTTGGCAAACACCCCCGGCGTTTTCGTGCTTCATCCTGACCTTTTTCCTTCTCTTCGAACAAAATTGGCACTAAAACAGCATTGTTCTCTTCTTGCTGGGTTTGCTCTGCAAGAAGCTGACGCTTTTTTTTTTTTCTCGTTGGAGAAAAGTCATGTGGAGTGATGGCATTTCGGTGCTATTCCGGGAGTGTGTAACTCGCTCCTGAACTATGAATCTCCTTTGTCTTCTTCGTCTTGAGTTGTAGGATAACGAATCAAAAAGGCATTTGCCACCAAACTTTTCACTGTCTCGTGGATCTCACGTGTACGTGAGGTTGAAGCTACATAACAACAATGGTAATGTTTGATCAAGTCGATTTTGCAATGCAGAGGATGGACATCATCTATCACCGGAGCAAATTTGCAGGTGTACGCAATCCAGAGTTTTGCAATAAACTAGGTATCTACGCTGCAGACGTTTCCATCGCGTCACCGTTTCCGTTTGCATGATCCTCCGATCCTGGCAAGTGCGCGTTACTCTGACACCCAGGGCAGTTGTGCACAACCTCGTGGCAGAACACATCGCAGTCGATGCAAAAGTGGTTCTGGCAGCTTTCGCACTCGTACCTGCTCGACTCACTGGCGCCTTCTGCTCGTTTGGGCCGAGCGACCTCACCTGTACCACCGTTCGCAGCCTCGTCCACTGGTGGGAATGGAGCCAAGCAGCCGAAGCACTGCGTTGAGTGCTTCTCGCGAGCTCGCTGCCAGGGGACCTCGATCCAGTTGCGCAAAGGAAAGAGGTGGTGGTAGGAACGTGCCAGATGTGTGGATAAGATGAGCGTCAGATCGCACGTTGGACACGTGGCGGGCAGGTTGCAGACTTTGGCTTTACAACGCGAGCACAAGTAGCCGCCGCGGGTGAGTTGGCCGTGGCAGGCGCAAAGCGTGGCTTTTTCTTCTGTGATGCGTGAAGGGAAGCCCATCATTAATAACGCTGCTTGATTGCGCTTTTGAGCTTCTGTGTCTGTTGCACGCATCACAGGTGGTGTGGTGATACCCATCAACAGCTCGCGGTAATGCACCTCGTCGATAGCGACATTGTAGCAGCTTTCGTCGCCAGCATTGGTCTTGCGGCAGATTTCGGCACAGATGTGCATCTGTGCTGCAAGACCAATAATACTGACACGCACTCGATCTTTGATGCATGCTTTGATCGTATCGTGAATGTCGCCAGGGTCGCTTGTGAGAAGGGCGCCGAGGATGATGACAACTTCACGAGTGCCATGTGAAGGTGTGTGATAAAGAGCTGCTCGTGCCATTTCTAGAGCATTCTGCAATGACGGGTTTCCCTTCGGCTCGAGACTGCGCAGGTTGCGAACTGCAGTGATGTGATCGTTGGGATTGCCACTCATGTCGCTGACGCGGATGGCAACACCTTCTCGCATGCCCAAGATACCAAGTTGTGAAATTGGGTTCTGCTCAAAGTACTCTCGGATGAAGTTGACAGCGTTCGTGATGGTCAGAAGGTATCGTGTAGGCCGCAAGTCTTTCTCGTTCATAGCGATGGAAAGGTCGAGGACTAGCAGTGTGTGTCGGATGATACCTCTTTGTAATGGAGTTGTGTCTTTTAGCAGTCTAGACAGAGGGGTCAGCCATGCATCTAAAGCCTCCGTCATAGAACAGCTAAACATACCGTCGTCGCTTGTTGGCTTCCTCAATCCCTCCAAGCACTCCTTCCATGCCACCGTTCGCCGCATCTCCTAGATCGTGCGTTTTGGTGGCAAGGTTCTCCCATCTTGCATGTGCTCGTTTTGGGTTCGAAGCAGCAGCACGTCCTTTGCCAGTAACGATCTCATCGTCTGAATATTCATTTTCGGAGTCGGCCATGTTGTCCAATCTGGCGTGTGAATGTTGTGTTGGCTTCTCTGAAGTCTAAATCCGGAATGTGCTCGAATATGAAGCAGGTGGCAATTGTTCCTTTTCAATAGCATGTGTCAGGGCACAGCGGTTGCTGCCCGATCAGATGTCTCTGTCAGCCCATTGCAGCGGTGGATGCTGAGGTGAAGTCTGTTGGTTGGACGCTTTGCGGCGATGGGCTGGGCTGGTCACGTGTGCTTGGCGGCCAGGGTCGCGACAGTCTGGGGAGGTGACGGTCAAAGAACAGCAGCGCAACGTTGGAGGCACCAGACAAACAACCCGCTATCCCTATCTCCTCCACCAACCGCAAACACCCTCTTGGCGCAACAATCACTCATTGTCCGCCGCTCGACCACGTTCAACAGCACCAACTCGAAGCGACGCCGAGCATAAAACACCTCAACTAGATCGCCGCCGCTGCGTCTGACCCCTCCACCGCTCCACCTCCACCACCACTACAGACACCCCATATTCACATACCGCGACCATGGCCAATGACGAGTACGATGTACGTGCTTCCAACCTACGCTGCTCTCGACACAGCTAGGCTACCAGATTGGTCTACGAAGAAGTACATACTAACAGGCATCCACAGTTCCTCTTCAAGGTGGTCCTTATTGGAGACTCCGGCGTTGGTAAATCCAACCTGCTCTCGCGTTTCACTCGCAACGAGTTCAACCTCGACAGCAAGTCAACTATCGGTGTTGAGTTCGCTACTCGCAGCATCCAGGTCGACAACAAGACCATCAAGGCACAGATCTGGGACACCGCCGGCCAGGAGCGTTACCGCGCCATCACCAGTGCTTACTACCGTGGCGCAGTCGGCGCTCTCCTCGTCTACGATATCTCCAAGCACCAGACCTACGAGAACGTCACACGCTGGTTGAAGGAGCTCCGCGACCATGCCGACACAAACATCGTCATCATGCTGGTGGGAAACAAGAGCGATTTGAGGCACCTCAGGGCTGTTCCAACAGACGATGCGAAAAGCTTCGCAGCAGACAATTCTTTGAGCTTCATCGAGACCTCTGCTTTGGACGCAAGCAACGTCGAGCTGGCCTTCCAGAACGAACTTACAGGTAAGCCTCACAATGCGCCCAGTCGTG
Organism: Cladosporium sp. VS III D KN 1; assembly: GCA_019775635.1. Lineage (NCBI taxonomy): Eukaryota > Fungi > Ascomycota > Dothideomycetes > Cladosporiales > Cladosporiaceae > Cladosporium > Cladosporium sp. VS III D KN 1. The sequence continues at coordinate 1,215,669 of JACWFN010000004.1, forward strand.
TGAGCAGCATGATGCGCAGAACAACATGCTAACAAACGAAAAAGAGATCTACCGCATTGTCTCCTCCAAGGCGCTCGACCAGGGCGAAGCTAGCAGCGCACCCGGTCCCGGCACATCAGTCCCTCTGGGCCCCAGCAACCCACCCGGCGACGCAAGCAAGAAGGGCCAGTGCTGCTAGATGCACACAAACACATCCGAGAATCTTATACAGTACACGAGACAATTGCGAACGACCGGAGTTAGAGGATCCGATGACACAGGCAGGCCGGGCACACCGGCGTTGTCCTCCCATGCAGGCGGGCAATGCGAGAAACGATCTGGCGCAGTGGACGAGGACGAGTAATTGAAGGTTTGCCGCGACGGCGTCTGGCGTTTTGCCGAGGAACCGAAGGCCATGTCTGCGACTGCGGTAATCTCTTGTTCTTTTTTCTACTTTACGATAGCATGTTGTGAATGTCATTGATCACGTTAGAACTGTGGTTCAAAACAGGTTTCAATATTGATTTACAGTACCAGCTCACAAGTCTGCACATGACTCGATACCGCAGTATGCCAGTATCGGCTGTTACAAGCACAGGCTCTCAAACATTACATTTGTGGAAACCCCATATAACACTTAGGGGACCTTTGAGCATTGGCGAGGTGCTATCTTTAGCATTCACCTGTGTGATACTGACAGCTGCCGCTGAGATGACAAGTGTAGGCTTGTGACTAGGTACCTCTGGTCGGCGTTCATGTTAGGGCCTTCCGGACGGCCAATCTCTACAATTTGATGGAATCGAGGCTCAGGCATGTCTTACGTTCCTCAGTCATTACGCAAAAGTCTGCGCACATCATCTCAGCGGCACTATCAGCCGAAGTATACGAGAGCTTAAGGTAGGACTATATCAGTCAAGGATTCCGAAGTGCCCTCTATGAGCTAGAACTGTAGCTCATAAGTCTGCGCATTCCTACGACATCGGACGATGCCAGTATCGGCGGTTGTAGGCATATGCCTCAAAAATTTACATCTTGCGGAGATTACAGAAGACACTGAGCAAGCTGTCCCAGCCCACCTCAGCTTCGACAAGAGCTGCTCTGCTCAGATTTCCGGCGGTTCCTGTTCGCCCTATCGATCGTCAATCCTTACCGACACCAGCTGTGCCGTCTCCCGTAACCTTGGACTTCCGAAGCCGATGTTGTTCGATTGCGGCTTTCAACCAGATAGGTATACAAGTGAGCCCACGCTCCACACTACCATTGATTCCAGTGACGGCGGCAAGCTCTCCGTATAGCTCATGCCATGGCGACCACTTCTGCCATATTGCAGGCATATCTGCATTTCTGCTTACGTCTGCAAGCCGAGGCACAAACGGGCGAACATTTGTAGGCATACCACACCAGCACTATCAATACCCCCTTCCAAACCCAGCACCATAGAAGAAATTTAACCCGTTTTCATCTATTTCCGGCCACTGGTACATCGGCACTTCTCCGTCCGTCGTCCGCGTCTGCTCGCACCAGGCGTTATAGTCGTTGATCTCTGACGCCGCTTCGAAGGTCCCGATCTTCTCGCTGTCGAACGGTACGTCTTCTTCCAAATGCGGCCAGCATAGTTTGACTGTGATTTCGCGGCAATTGGAGCTGTTGGGGCAGAGGTCGATCATGGCGTCCATGATGGCGACGGACGAGCGGATCTGCGAGCGCCATTCGGGCGCGAGCGAGTGCTGTGGATTTTGGCGTAGGCAGTGGAGCGGGATTAGGGTGGCGTGGAAGAGGAAATATCTGGGTTGTGTCATTGTTAGCTGGAATCGCGACGCCCTTTCCGTTGTGCTGAAGGCAAATGACTTACAAGACATACCACGCGGCAAGTCTAGAATGTGACCGCGTGGTCCAATACTCTTCGATCGATAGGATAGTCTCCTTCGCAGCGTCGAGACACTTGAAGACAGCCAAGTTTTCAGTGCTTGATGGGCTCCGTTCGCTGTATGATGAAGACCCCATGGCCCACTTGATTAGGAATGGACGATACATCACAATCCGAAGATTGCGATATCGCCACTTGGTGATGCCCAAACCTAGAGCATATTTTGAGGTTTCAGGAGGGAACACGGCGTAGTATGATGGCAGCTGCGCAAGCCAGGCACCGATATTCTCATCATCTAAAGCAATGAGCTCAGCAGCTGTGGGGAATGGCCGGCTGATCAGACGGCTGTAGACGTCCATCGTCCTGAGATGATACGAGGATTGGACTCGTAAGTATGTGTATAGTGTTAATCCTTCAATCTCTGGCGCAGAAGTGGCAGAGTCCGACAGAATATCCTGATAACTACAAGTCAGAATACATTTGCGCAGGTAGGGGTAATCTCTTACTCACTTCTTCATGTAAGTTTCGAGGTAATGCCGTCTCCACACCAGCTCGTGGCCAGCTCTGTGGCCTGCCATAAGAGACGACGGCTCCTACGTCTAGGACACAGAGAGTCCACCATACTCTTCGTCGGATCTCAACCTGTAATGGAGAAATGTGTCCTTCCTGGTAGTCTTTGTGAAGACCAAGTCCGATAGCTAATCGCAGTGCGATGCCGCTGTAGTTGTAGCCTGTATTCGGCTTGTTACGCTTTTGCAGGTAAGTAGCTGACAAAGCAAAAGCCTGGACAAGAGTCAAGTTGCCAGCTTCGAGGCTATCGGCAAACAGGCTTTTCTGTGCTTCTTGGAAGATGGACAAGTCTGTGGCATCGGCAGCATTACTACCTGCGAACGACCCGAGAGCAGCCACGATATTCGCCAGCATGATCCATTTCTCGTTCCGAGGCGCAATATTCGCGTACTGAGCACGAAAAGTGGGCTCATGGATGATTGGAAATGTAGGATGATAGAACGTGAAGAAAGCGTCGAACAGATTCTCGACAGCTACTCGTGTCAACATAGATCGAGTCTGGAACCATTGTGATTGGTCGAGGCGCTGTTGGAAGAGTGAGTCGTATTGTTGCCACGGGCTTCCTGTCTGAGTGCTTTGTCCGTCGCGGTCGGCAGAAAGTACTTGTCGAAGTAGAGCAGCACCAGAAACAGCTCCAAGATAGCCTCTTCGTTCACCGACGGCTAAAGAGGCCATGCCGTCAGTGATGGTTTGTGGAAATCCACTCCCACTGCCAGGGCCCATGGACCACGATGAAGATTCTTGCTCGTTCCATTCGAAGTCATCGGCGGTTGCTGGATCAAGATCGAAAGAGTCGTCCGGAGAAGGTTGACTAGCTGCTGCCGCAGCTAGATTGTCGCCACAGCCATGTTGGATAAGATCAAATGGATTCTGCGAATTTAGTGCAGAGTATGAGGCCAGATCTGATGTTTGTAGAATAGTAGATGGAGTCTCGGCCACAGCGTTCTGGTTTTGGGCCAGAGGCGTTGCACTTGTGCCCGGTGCAGCACTGAGGCCTTGAGGCGGTATCTTGGACTTTCCATCGAGATAATCGGCGAGTTGCTGTTGGCTGTACTGGCTCCTCAACAATTGTTCTGCCTTTTCGAGTCGGGTTTCCAGTATCGTAAGTTGTCTGATCTTCCATCAGCCACAAGTAACAAAACCATATAGGCAGAATTGTGAGCCAGCGTACTTGCGAGTTAAGCGAGTCCTACTGTGTTTATCGTACAGACAGTGGCGTCTGTACCTCTGACATACGGCGCACTCCGGCATAGAGCCGTCGCACTTGACCCTACGGCGTTGACATTCTCGACACGCTCGGGATTCGTCAGGCTGACCAGCCTGCGAAGTTGCTGGCGTTGGTGCCAGCGATGGGCGACGGTCCATAGCTAGTGTATGCAAGGCTGGAGGCCCGCTCACAGCATCGAAGCACCGAAGACTCGCGAGTTTGTCTAGAGTTGAGACGATCGAAGCACGTGCAAGGTGGGAACCCTAAAGTGGAGGAGTCTGGTGTGAATTGCGGAGTCTCGAGGGACGAAGCGCACGCCTTGGCCCAGATCTTGCAGCCCCACCTTGGCTCTCGTACTCTATTGTTTCGCCACGCATGCTTCTGCGTCCTTTGCATCTTACATAACATACTCGGCTGGCACGTGGCCAGAAACCACGTGGATTCTATTTCATAATGGCGGCTCTAGCATTGTATTGTCTATCTAGCATTCTATTGCGTGCTCCAATTAACGCCAATCCCGTGAACAAAAGTCGTTCCAAGAAGAATGGTATCAATCAATTCTTGTGTTCAGCAAAACATTAATGTGTATAGTATCAGCACCTTCCATATCTCAGCTAGACCAGGTGTCATGGTACGAGCCTAAGCAATCATCAGTACATAAGACCATCCCACCAGGGGAATGTTACTTACCCTTCATCAAACGCCTCACTGGCTCGGACTTCAAATCGTAGCCATGTGCTCCAAAGCTATCCAGCTGCGCCTCAGTGAAACTCGTCGGAAGGTCAGTACCGCCAATGTACTTGAGATACTCCATCGTAGCGCTCAGACAGGGTATGTGAGCATCAGCTTCGATGCCTTGAAGGACGATCGTCTTGAGCGATGATCGATACTTCCTGACCTGCTCTGAGATTTGCGGCTTGCAGAGCAGATGAACGTGTGGGCCTTCTGCATAAGATGTCTGCAAGATGTTTGAGATGGCATCAGATTTGATGATACATCCGGCCTTCCATATCTCCAAGACTCGTGGGATGTTGATTCCCCAGTTCTCTTTCTTATTTTCGCGCTCCATAATATCGAGTCCTTGCACAAAGCACATCAATGTTGTCAGGTACACTGCATGACCGAGATGGCGCAGAATCTCTGCTCTTTCCTCCTCTGAGACTTGTAGTGGTGTTGGGACGCTTGCGCCAATGGAGCTCTTGACGGCAATCCTCTGCTCCACTTCAGACGAGGCAATGCGCATATAGTGAGCAGCAGTCAGACTTGGTGCGGGGACGTGCGATTCGACAGCTTGTACGTTTGCCCAAGATCCAGTGCCTTCGGAGTCGTTCGCGTCCTGCACAACGGCGTCTCGAATCTGGTGCAGCAAAGATGAGGTGCCTGTTGGGCTCTTCGTTCGACAGATCGGTCCGCTTATCGAGACAAGGAAGTTGCCTTGCTATGAACAAGAGTCAACACTGGTCGCAAAATGACCAGGATAGAAGCTTACCAGTCCGCCCTCTGCATCCCACGAATCGAACACGTCCGCGATCTGGGAGCCATCCATTCCTAGATTCTTATCCATGAAGCCCCATGCCTCGCATAGTGCAGACATGACACCATGCTCGATTCCGTTGTGAATCATCTTGACGAAGTGTCCGCTGCCTCCAGTACCAATATTCGTGACACACGGCCGGCCAAACTCGTCTCGTGCGGCAATCCTGGTGAATATGGGTAAGATAGACTCCACAGCCCACTTTTCACCGCCGGGCATCAGTGACGGTCCGTTTCGTGCTCCATAACTACCGCCAGAGACTCCAAGTCCGATATAAGCAACGCCGTAGTGGCCGAGTAATTGCTGTCTCGCCTGGGTGACTTTGTGGCTTTCGTTGGATGCATCAATCACAACATCGCCTGTCGTGACATACTTCTTCAAAGTCTGGACAACAGAGTCGCCTGGACGGCCATTGGGGAGGCTGAAGATGAAGACTTTAGGGGATCCGAGGCTCGCGCAGAGGCTGTCGTAGTCCTTGCAGATGTGAACACGAGCAGAGAGTCCGGCAGCTTCAGCAGCTTTCTCCGTTTTTCGCAGGTTGGCTTCCCAAATGTCGTGAACTGAAACCTCAACACCATTGTCCGCAAAGAGGAGAGCTAAGGCACCACCCATGGTGCCGGCACCGATGATGCCAACCTATGTGTTCAACAGTCAATAATGATTGTTCAATGCCCAAAATTAGATGCACGACTCACTTTTGTGATCTCCATCGTTTGAAGGAATATGGGTATCGTCGTCAGGCTGAGTTAGTTTTGGTGTACAAGATGAGCACTGTCATCCCGGTGTCATGACTGAAGCGCATTTATACAATCATATTCCATCTTCGTATGGTTGTAGACATGGTGGCATCACGGTCAATGTCAGCCTACTGTGGCTGTGTAGTGCACCTGATATCGATGTTTGTTGTACTATCGCTATCATTGATAGGTCGCATCGCTGCATAGGTCGACAGTCTACTCTGGATCAATAATGCATAGCAGGTCGACAGGTCGACAGGCTGACTCTCTGGAGTCGTGGATATACTGGGTGAGATTCGAGTTCTATCAGCCAATCAAGTATTGACTAGTCTGATGGCCATCAACATATTGCCTCTCTGCAGGCTCCGACGGGCCGCCTGAGCAAGAGAAAGTCGTACTTAGCTGACAGTCGACCTCTCGGCCTTGGCTGCGAAAGTTGGGATCTCTCTTGTGATTGACACGGGCCACCCCTCGGGACGCTCCAGAAGTTGTGATAGGTCAGGTCGAGAGTCGACCTAAGCACGGGCAAGGAAACCGACTCTCCACATCGGAGACTACGATGGTTCCGGCAAAGCTCTCATGACCAAGACTGAGGGCCAAACCTGCACAGGCTCCTTGTCTGCGAGCCAAGCCGACTTACCTTCAAGATACTGCCATGTGCCCAGCCATGTGGTGCAGTCTGGGCACAATGCGGGTTACCCATGGGCACCCCAAGACAACCCCAAGGCGACCCCAAGACTCCAGATTCAACCTGCATAGATTGACGAGTATATATATGTATAAAGAGCTTCTGATCGGAATGCCTGTGCCTTTCAACCAGTCGTTCAGGCCATTCGCGAGTGGTTCTGCTGTTTCTTTCGCCCAACATGACCTCTAACGGAATCTCCAAGTCGGAGATGCCTGTCTCTTACACAGAAAACATGGGACCCGACGATAACATGGCCTCGAAAGGCTCAGGTGCAGGAGCAGCTGGATGGGCCCCCGAAAAGCGTGCACGGGTGGAAAAGAGCATGAAGCGCAAGTTGGACGCCAGGTGTAGTCTGTTTGTCCTGATATATGTGATGAACTATTTGGACAGGTATGTTGCAAAGGACAGACGCGGCACGGTGCTCTCTACAGTTTACTGATTGTGCTTTTTGGCCCTGTACAGGAACAACATTGCTGCAGCAAAGCTTCGAGGTCTGGAAGACGACTTGAACTTGAGCCAAGCACAGTACCAGACCTGTCTCAGTATTCTCTACGTTGGCTACATCCTCATGCAGGTGCCTTCGAACATCTACATGAACCAGATCCAGCGGCCTTCGCTATACATCGGTGTTGTGATGTTGCTTTGGGGCATGATCTCGACTCTTTCTGGTATCGTTACAGGATTCTCTGGCATGGTAGCCACGCGGTTCTTCTTAGGATTCGTAGAAGCGGCATTCCTCCCTGGTGCCCTCTTGATCCTTTCGAAGTGGTATACTCGCCGCGAGCTAACGACCAGGAATGCTATTCTCTTCTGTGGCAATCTGATCTCGAACGCATTCTCAGCTCTTATCGCGGCAGGTGTTCTGTCCAACATGCAAGGTGTGCTCGGTCACGCTGCTTGGCGGTGGTTGTTCTGGAGTAAGTCACCAAAAAAAATGCAAGCTTCGAACGATCGCTGATTTTCTCCTCTTGTAGTTGAGGGGGCTGCGACCATGGCTATCGCCATCGCTGCTGTCTTTATCCTACCAGACCTGCCTTCGAACACCCGTGGCTTTACTGCGGACGAGTTGGAAGTCGCGCAGCTACGCATGACCGAAGATGTTGGTGTCGCAGATGTTGATCCTGAAGGCCTTGGAACTTTCGGTGGCCTCAAGATGGCTCTAAAGGATATTAAGGTGTACATCATGTGCATCATCTTCGCGCTCTACGTTGTCGGGCTCTCCTTCAACGCTTACTTCGTAAGTTGATAATTACAGAGATCAAAAAATTATCAAGCTGACACATACCCGCAGCCGTCTCTGACCAAGACTCTGGGCTTTGGTTATGTGCCCACCTTGTTGATGAGTGCTCCACCATGGGTCTTCTCATGCATGTTCTCTGTCCTTGTTGCATGGAGTTCCGATAGGCGGCAGGAAAAGGTTTGCCACATTTCAATATCCACTTCATTTGACTTAACTAATCTTTGCCGCAGTTCTGGCATATCGTTGGACCTATTTGCGTAGGCCTTGTTGGCTTCATCATCAGCATCGCGACAACCAACGTTGCCGCACGTTACGTGGCACTGTTCCTCCAAGCAGGCTCCTACGCTGGGTAAGCTAGCACTACCACACAACTGTCTTCACTTATAACACTGACGACTTTTCAGCTTCATTGTCTTTTACTCGTGGATCAGCTCCTCTTTCCCACGTCCACCTGCAAAGCGTGCAGTGGCTATTGCTTTGATCAACGCCTTCAGTCAAGTCGGAAACATTGCTGGCTCGTATGTCTGGTTTGATGAAGCACATGCCTACCGCGCCAGTTATGGTATTGTGACCGCGATGTTCGGTGCGACAATTGTGGGAGCGCTCGGATTCAGATTCATGCTTTCGAGGCTCAATAAGGAACTTGATCAGCAAGAAGCTCAGCCTGATGCTATGGAGGAGACGTATGATGAGAAGTTGCGCTTGAGTAAGGGCTTCCGGTACCTTGTCTAAATTGCCACGCAGCTTGCGCGAGATGGAATGTTATATACGAAGCTCCCGATACTCAAGGCCGTAACGATTTTAACAATATAAATGAATGACATATCTGTTCTTTCACACTTGCGTTATTAAATTCCGATCGTTCTGATGGTTGGCTTGTCGATGGCTCAGAATGTGTCAGACGAACATTGGATGTTGGACGCAAGCAGATACATGACAAGATTAATCTCGGTATCATGGCCTGGAGGTCCAAGACCCAGCAGATAGGTAACCACGCAGTATTTGTTCGTTAGACTGAATAGTTCTAACATGACCCGCTAGCCTCTGGGGTGGCCTTTGCCTGGCTTTCGCAATAGGCTGCTCTCTCTAGCTCTCCGACCTGAAATTTGAGATACTCTTGGTGGCCGAATTTGAAGATGGTGAAAACAGCAAATGCGAAAAACAAAATGTTCCACTGAGAAGTACAGATCTCTTCTGACCCTGCAAGACTGCAAAGCCGATGGAAGCTGAAGAAGACCGTCATGATCGCAAAGCCAAACCTGTCGCTTACTTTAGCACGCATAGCCAAGGTTTCCAAGGTGTCGAACCAACTTGATTGGGTGCCTCGAAATAGGCGAGTGGACGTATTTGACCATTGGATTATCGGGATAGGTCTCGAAAGCTTTTGCGAGCGCCCGCATGTCCTCTGGTGGTCTCGTTGACAGAGAGGCACTGTCGAAACGCCAAACACGATCCATTGATTCTTCAAGCCACTTGAGTAGAGCTTTTGGGTACTCGCAAATGATGGACAGTCGTTTGGTCTTGGCTGAAGCGCAGATGAGTGCACCGGACGATCAGGCTGTGAGACACAGCAACGCAGGAGGGAACACCGATGAGAACCGTACGTGGTACATCATTGGCAAGAGATTGACCCATCTATCTTCTATCCCTGCCTGTGACCTTGGCAGGCTTGAAGAATCCGCATTGTGGATCTGAGCCGTTACATTGGGCTGAAGTCGGTCAGCTCGACCGTTTCATCCGAAACACTAGGCAGTTCTAAAAGAATCCTTCTTCTACCGCTCGGATCTCAGAGTGTATATGGGCTTGCAGGCGACATGGGTGCTTCTACTCTTTCGCATGTTTATGTCTCTTCAACCATGACCACTTCCGTCATCCTTAATCTCGCATGCGCCTACACCATTCGACTACAGCAGCAGTTCAAAGCCCTTGACGCCAAACATGATCAAGACCCCAGCGACACAGATGGGAGTTGGCTCCTCGTTGTCGTCTGACCGCCATTTCGGCCAATTCTCGAAAGCATATGCCGCGAGAGAGAACATCAGTGTCACTGCCCATGCCGCAGCGCATGCGTCTGATGGAATGGCCCGTCCTACAAAGTGCATTCCAATGCTCGTAAGAAGATACACTCCAAACGTAGACGTACTGGTCATGCTGCGCAATGTCAACGAAAGAGCACCATTTTTTCTCTCGGATCAAGTTCTTCGTACGTGTGGACAGATAGACCGCACCCGATAAGGATAGTCGAGATGAGTCGAACGCTTGCTGGTCGAGCGTGAGCAAGAAAAATTTCTATGACTGGTTTGAGAACTATACTCTTGTGTTCTTGTAGTGAATATAGCACTCTTGAGACATAGTCGACTGTCGCATCCGAGCTTTCGGGTGCGGGCATCTTGGTCAAATGCGTATGATCAAGTATGCTGTATATCAGATGTGATTGAGCACATGTAATCGATGTCGTGTCTCGTCAGACTCGGTCTGCTAAAGATTTTGGCGCGCTGCCGTTGTAAACATTTTTGTTGGGAAGTGATAGATGGTCTGCTCAGTGATGAGAGATCTGACCGTTTCGTGTGTAAGTCAGTTGCCGTAAACCGACACGAAGGAATGGATCTTCACAGCTAAGCTTCTTAGTGTCGGTCTAACTTCGTTGACTGTGAAGCTCAACGATACGGTTGATCGTTGCAAGCTGGTACCGTCTTCGTATACTTCTCGTGACGGCTAACAAGTTGCTCCGGGCAAGTTTAGGTCCTTGATCGTATACGATCTAGGATACAACTGACAGTCTCTTCAATGACAGAACTAGCCATGGAATCAAGACGTTAATGTGCACGTGGACACGGCTCGACAGACCTTCGAAACAGCAGCATGGTGCAGGACATTCGGCCATATGAGCAACATCAAATAGAGTTCGTTCGAAAAGTGCTTCGTCTCTCCTCCTTGCTATCAATGCTGCGCAAGAGCGATAATTTCTCGGCGTTCAGGCTAAGTCACCTTCGTCAAAGAGACTCTGAGGCACAGACCACACAGTGAGCTCCCAATCGCAGCCCCTCGTGTGGCGAGTCTCGACCTTGATACTGAACGTATCCCTCCCAAGCCACCCGCCGACACGCTTCCACTTTCCGCCCTCGCGCGGATCAGCGTACCGATTTCTGAGTCTTGCGCCTATGATTACTCGCCCTGGAAGCTCATGGCGGATTGGATCGGGCTTTTGCGTCTTCACCTGTCCAGTGTCTGGCAATTGGCACGTCTTGCTGGAGGTCTGGATGTCAGTCGCCGCAATTCCAAGGTCTACAGCTCTTGATGGAGAAAGTCCAAATTGCCATGTGTCTTCACCACAGCTATCCCAGGGCCCTGCGCCATGAGACCATTCATCCCTGTTGTACAAGTCAGAATAGTTCATAAATGGGGGCTATGAAGTGGTCTTCTTCACTTACTCCACGCAGCGCTTCTGGTCGCTTGCTGCGGTGGCTTCAAGCTCCGCTTTTATGGCGGGCTGTGTCGGTCTTCGTAGCCGGTTCCTCAAGCTTTCGAGCGTCGATAGGATCTCTTTGATCTCTCCATCATCTCTGCTGGCATCTGTGTTGCCAATTGCGTCTAGTCTGTCGCTAAGCTTGTTGAGTACTGCCATGGTTGAGCCTTGGGCAGTAGATCTCGACTGAGCTGCCATCTGTAAAAGGGAACATTTCCATATCGCTTCAGTGAAGTCCCAGGAGATATTATGAAGCGCTGTTGGACGTTTGATCTCTCCGGGCAAGATGGAAGAGTAGTGCTTCAGCAATGCAATCTGAGGCACTGGCTTGTAATCGAAGCGGAAGCCTTGCCACGCTTCTGCTACGGTCGCATTCTCAAGCCACGACAGGCCGATCTCGCCCTCTACTCCACTGATGCAAAACTTGTGAGATTCTTTGATGGAGGATGCGTGTAATTCTATGCCTTTGACAAGATCAGTAGTAGCGTTAAGGCCCGACTGTCCTTCGCTTTTAGCCTCCCCTAGTGTTGCCGTGAACTTTTCGAGTTCCTCTGTGTCTTTGCTGCTGTATGTACAGACTGCGAAGAAAGACGACTGGCGGACTTGGCCTGCAATGCAATACTCTCCGTAGCACTCGGTAAACTTCTCGGCGCTGCTGTCCAGAAGTCTCCGGCCTGTGTCGGAGAGGTCTAGCTCACCATCGAAGTGCTCAGGTGGCATTGAAAGCATGCATCGGAGGACAAAGCACACATTTTCGCTATTGCATCTTGCTGTCTTCAGATAAGACGCCATGGCTTTCACTGTCGCCGGTGAGTGATAAGGTGACGAAGCAGAAGCCGTTGTCCAGAGATGGTTGGTCAATTCCTGTTCGTCACGAAACACTTGTGCTTGAACATCAACATGCGGAAATGTATCGGCAGAATAGGTTTCTTCAGCCTCGACTTCCTCAAATGGTGAAGCCAACGATTCGCGTGCAGCCATGTCCATGTCGTAGCCGCCGCCCAAGACCATATGTGCCGAGTCCCAAGGCAGACTGCCATGTTGTCTGATCCTTGTGGAATATTCGTAAGACATCTCAGCTCCGATCTATTCAGATGAATGGTGTTTACATGTAATGTCCTCCAGCAGAGCGTACACAAATCGACACGTGAGCACCAACAACTTCAAATGTTGAAGTGAACGGCGGCTTCGTTGTGACGTCATCCAGAGCAGAGCATTTCGATTGCCCTAAACTCGAACCCTACATGAATCCGTCCGACTTTTTTTTTTTGACGACAATAGCGAAAGTATATGGATTTTTGATGCTCATTGGTGCGATTGGTGGTTGCTTTGGAGCTACACCTATCTTCTCGTGTCCGGTATATGTGCGTATCGGCCATATGTCGCGTTGTTTGGTTTTCTAGCGATTTCTGCCATTTTAAGGTTGAGAATCGGTCGAAAGCCAATGGTATCTCCCTCTTGAATCACCAGTAATAAGAACGTGTCTAGACCGGGAGATTCTTGTATCGACTACACGTACAGTCGTTGCTCAAAAGTCCGTGCACAGTGTCTCAACGGTAAATATGTTTCACAGTGGTCGAGAGCTAAAGGGAAGACCATAGTAGTACTCAAATTTCTCTACGGGCATACATAAAGATTGGAGCCTGTATCTGCTGATACCAGCATAATTAGACATTGGGATGTGCGCAGACTTACGAGCCAGAGATGTAGCCATGATATAAGTTGTAGGCAAGGTCTGCCTTGATTGGAAAGACGTAAAGTACTGTAAGTCTATAACCCTCACTCTATGTATATACCCATCAACTGGGACCTAAAGATAAACCTATCGAAAACTGTGAGGAGAAGCACTCAAGATCGTGCAACGTAGTAATTTGATACATATATATACTGTGCAAAAAGCTGCACGTCATGAGACGCGCGCTAAGATGCATGTTCAGACTTTGCTTTGCCCTTATCCAACGTCTCATCAACGTCGAAGTTCTCTGTCTGCAATTCGTGCATGACAGTAGAGTACGCCTTTCGGCATGGCCTAACCTCAAAGAGTCGATCCATTTTGTCGAGCGGCACAGCCTTCGTCTCCGGGATCAGGAACCAAACAAACGCCAATCCGCAAAGAGTGACGCTGCCAAACAAGAAGTACATGCCATAGCCAGACTCGCCCATGCCATCGATCATGTTGGGAGTGATGCGGGCGATGATGAACGTCCAGAGCCAGTTGGCCATCGACGCGAATAATTGTCCGATATTCCTGGTGCGTTGACTAAACATCTCGGCGTTGATGACCCACGGCGTGCCGTTCCACGAGTTGACGTATATACATGTCCAGAGGTATACCATGAACACCGTGGCGATACCCGAGGATGAGAGTGAAGTGGTCGTGGGAGTGTCTGACTGTACTCTGCTGGTGACAAGAGCACCAATGATGAACATCGTGATTGAGCCACCAATCGCTCCGAACAGCAGAAGTTGACGACGGCCCCATTTGTCAATAAGAATAGTCAACCAGAATACGGTCACGACAGTCTTGACGACACCGAAGAGGCCGGTCGTCAGGTAGATTGTGTCTTGGCTTGTGATGCCAACAGAACGGAAGATATCAGGCGACTGCAGAGAATCGTTGTTAGTCAAAATGTCAAATTATCAGAAAGCCGCTTGATCCGAATAGGAAGCATGCTTGGCGATGAAAGGAACATACATAATAGTTGATGGCATTGACACCAGCAAAGTTCTGCAAGATGAACAGCGAGTGGCCAAGGAAGAGGCGCCATCGAGTCTTTGGGTCTTGGAATGCTTCTACGATGGGTTGGAAGAAGCCTCGGGGTATGTCGGAGGTCTGTTGTTCCATCATAGTGATTTCCTCAAGAATGTACACGTCGTTTGCATCGAGGTTTCTTATCCAGCACAGATTGGCAACAGCTTGCTCAGTGCGGCCTTTTGTGAACAGCCAGCGTGGGGTCTCTTTGAGGAACAGGCTTCCAATCAGCAAGATTCCCGCAGGAATTAATTGAATTGCGAATGGGATCAGCCATTGCTCCTGCCCAGCAGCAATAGTTTTGATCATTCCATAGTTGATCCAGAAGCCGACCAAGCCGCCAATTTGCCAGCCGAGTTCGTAGGTGCCAACAAGACGGCCGCGAATAGCTGGAGGCGCCATCTCAGCGATATATACAGGAATCTGCATGCATGGGTCAATACGAAGAATCCCGTATAGGTGAGAGTCAGGCTGCACTCACTACCATGGTACATCCACCAACACCAAGGCCACAGATGACTCGTCCGGCGTAAAGTGGTCCTAGGCCGCTGCTGATTGAAGCAAACGTTATCGCAGCTCCAATGATGAAAACGCTGGAAGAGATCCAGAGACTCTTGACTCGTCCAAGATAATGACATGATGCGTATGCCAGGGGTGATCCGAAGAAGGCACCGGCCTGGAAGAGAGAGACGACGTTTGCTTTGATCAGTGTCGATTCGGCAGTGCTCATGTTTTGGAACCCGAAGGCATCTCCAAACGAGTCCAAAGCAACGGTGGTTCCAATGAAGGACGTTGTATATCCAATCATACAGGAGCCGAATGATGCTGTAATTGCTGAAAGGTAGACTCTCCAATTGTAGACGGCGGCGGGGGTTGGCCGGTCCTCGATCTTGGAGAGGATACCCATGGCTGCTGGTATCCAGGAATAAGATCAAAAGAAAGTGTAGGCTCTTTCTGAGAAACAAGCAACGACAACACGGGAGAAACACGCTTTTGTGGCTGCAGGAAAGCAGGCTTGAAGAGAGTAAGCATAAAAGGTGAGCCGCACGACGCTTATGAAACGTTCCTTAGCTTTTCTGCTGAGATTGATCCCCACGGGCTTGGTATGCGGGTTATCCGGAGAACTGTGCCATCTCCACTGCCGGGTGTCCACTGCCGCCTCCAATTGAGG
Organism: Cladosporium sp. VS III D KN 1; assembly: GCA_019775635.1. Taxonomy (NCBI): domain Eukaryota; kingdom Fungi; phylum Ascomycota; class Dothideomycetes; order Cladosporiales; family Cladosporiaceae; genus Cladosporium; species Cladosporium sp. VS III D KN 1. Next base: position 1,230,880 of record JACWFN010000004.1, read on the forward strand.
AGTACGAGAGATAGGGCATATGGTGAATTCCACAATATTAAACAATAGTGTCTGACATGCTGAGCATTCACCCGCGAGGAGGTGCAGTGAGCAGCAAAGGATAAACCTTTAGGCAATCGGTGGTGGTCCGGGATGAACTCAACGACTGCTAGGTATGCAGATGAACCGTGCGGGAAAAAGTCTTTGCCCGCGATATGACGTGCAGTGAACCACAAGTCGTTGAGTCGTGAATCAGCAACGGCTCTTGCCACGGATATCGATATCCGAGGACTCGTGTGCAATACGATTGCAATACTCCAGTATTGCTACAACGAGGCAATGCAAGCTTGCAGCTAGAATTATCTCAGTCCACGGTAAGGAAAAGTCACGGCAAAACAGAAGATAGTAGTGATGTTACAGAGGTAGACGAAGGGGAGCCCATGTGCCTTTTGATTAAGCATGATCACCTATTCTACTGATTCACTAAGTCTTTACTCAGCGAAAAAGACTTGAAGCACAAGTTTCGCCTGCTTTTGCTGACCACAGAATGCTCGAAGGTGCAGATGCTGTCTCAGACAAGCATTTTCAGCCTTATCGGCACGGCGCCTGCCTCCCTCCCGCCCGGCGCAAGCGAAGCTCGGCTCTCGGGCTTTGGAACTTTTTCGAGCTCGCTGGCTGGGCTTGAAGAGAAGAGACGGGTCTACCATTGCTGGACCATATTTCACGTGCCTACAAGTAGTGCACACCACCCATCATGGCACCTTCACACAAAAACGACGACGACTTCGTCCTAACACTGTCCGACGACGACAACATCCTAGACGAGGAGGAAGATTTCGAGGAAGAAGAAGCGCCCGCACCAAAGACGAAGAAGGGCAAGAAGAATAAGAAAGACAAATCAGATGCCACGAATGGTAACGCACAAAAGCGTAAGCGTGAAGAAGAAGCCGACGACAACGACGATGGAGTGGCCTCAGACTTCGACTTTGAGCTTGAAGATCCTGGTGCGGAGGGCATGAGGGAGTTTGATGCATGGGGACTAGGCGCTGGCGCTGCCGCCGCCATTCAGCAACAACACCCTTCGAGCAGACACGGTGGAGCTGCCGTGGACGTCGACGAGATCGTCGCCAGGAGGTTGGGCAAGAAGAGAAAGGTGGAGGATGATGAGCCTGCGACAAAGGCAGATGATTCTGATGAGGAAGGCGAGGAGGAGGACATTGAAATCGAGGACGACGAGATGTTGGCAGGCGATGGATTTGGCATGGGCGCTACTGGTGAAGATGAGGAAGATGACGAGGATGACGAAGACGAGGAGGAAGGTTCTGACGGCAGCGAGGACGATGACGATGATGAGGAAGAGGAAGACGAAGATGTTGCAGCGCCTGTGGCACACCCGGACGATGTCGACTCGGACAACGAGCAAGAAGAGCGGGAAGATCCAGCGGAAGTCGCAAAGCGAAATGCATTCTTCGCGCCCGAGTCTAACATGGAGGGAGAAAAGAACGCTCTATCAACGACCGATGCCGCATTCCACACCATGGCACTGTCGAGACCAATTCTCAAAGGACTTTCCTCCATGAACTTCAGCGCTCCAACACCTATCCAGGCCAAGGCCATTCCAGTCGCATTACTCGGCAAGGACGTTGTCGGTGGTGCGCAAACTGGTTCCGGTAAAACAGGTGCTTTCCTGATCCCCATCCTCGAACGTCTCCTGTACCGCCCAAAGAAGGTTGCGACTACACGCGTTGCAATTCTTATGCCTACTCGTGAGTTGGCGCTGCAGTGTTTCACCGTCGCAAAGAAGCTTGCTGCATTCACCGACATAACATTCGGACAAGCTATTGGTGGCCTCAACTCACGCGAGCAAGAGAAGGAGCTGAAGAAGCGTCCCGACATTGTCATTGCTACTCCCGGTCGTTTCATCGATTTCATGCGCAACTCTTCTTCGTTCCAAGTCGACACAATCGAGATCATGGTTCTCGATGAAGCCGATCGTATGCTTGAGGATGGTTTCGCCGACGAGCTGAACGAGATTCTGGCCACACTTCCCAAGTCTCGCCAAACAATGCTCTTCTCCGCCACTATGACTAGCAAGGTCGACGACCTCATTCGTGTTGGTCTGCAGCGCCCCGTTCGTCTGATGGTCGACAGCCAGAAATCCACCGTCGAGGGTCTTGTGCAAGAATTCGTCCGCCTCAGGCCCGGCCGTGAACAAAAACGTCTGGGCTACCTCCTACACATTTGCGAGAACATCTTCACAACCCGCTGCATCATTTTCTTCCGTCAAAAGAAGGAGGCTCACCGTGTCCGAATCATCTTCGCCCTTTGCGGCCTTAAGGCGGCCGAGCTTCACGGTTCCATGTCGCAAGAACAGCGTATTCAAGCCATAGAGGCCTTCCGTGCCGGCACCGCCAACTTCCTCCTCGCTACCGACGTTGCCTCCCGTGGTCTCGATATCAAGGGCGTCGACTCCGTCATCAACTACGAAGCACCTCAGTCGCACGAAATCTACCTTCACCGTGTCGGTCGTACCGCCCGTGCTGGCCGCACTGGTCGCTCCTGCACATTGGCTGCTGAGCCTGACCGCAAAGTCGTCAAGTCTGCCGTCAAAGCCGCTCGTTCTCAAGGTGCCATCATCAGACAACGCACCATCGACTCCAAGGACGCAGACAAGGCTTTCGAGCGCGTCGAGGCTCTGGCCGACGAAGTCGAGGCTGTCATGACGGAGGAGAAGGAGGAGAAGGCACTCCAAGCGACGGAGCGCGATATTACTCGCAGCGAGAACATTGTCAAATATCAGGACGAGATCGCTTCCAGGCCAAAGAAAACTTGGTTCCAGACTGGACAGGAGAAGGAGGGTGCCAGAGATCGTGGCAGGGCAGAGCTGAACGGCCCGGATGCACTGAAGGGTAAGAATGGTGTAAAGAAGGGCAAGCTCAGCAATAAGGAGAAGAAGAGGCTGGCAGATAGGGATGACAGGCGAGAGGGCAACGAGTGGAAGAAGAGCAAGGTCGACGCTGCGGGTGTGGATAAGAAGGGCAGCGGAGCTGCGAAGGGCCCTACTTCCAAGGCGCGACCTGCGAACCGCGGAGGCCGTGGTGGCGGCCGTGGCGGTGGACGCGGCGGCGGACGTGGTGGAAAGAGATAGATGACACATTTTTTGTAACCAATACCTTGTTGAAATGTTAAAATGCATGGCCTCACCGGCTGCTTTCTTTATACGTCAAAAGGTATCTGAATGCTATCGTTACAAACATCACCAGTGCAATTTCGCAACCCGGGGCAGACCGCTAATGTTGGAACACTTCTTCAAGCAAGACTGACGAGCCAGCCGTCGCTTTCCCGCTCTCCTTTGGCGTTGACGCCGCCCCAAAGCATCACGGTAGATCCGTCCTTGAGCACGTCACAGCCAAAGTATGCTCGTGGTCCGGGGTGCACCTTTCCAGACTCGCCGTCGCCGAGCGTCTCGAGCGCAGGAGGCTGTACGTCGACTTCCGCCCAGGCGTTCGTTCCAGTGTCTGCTTTGAACACGGAGCGGATGCTGTCTTTCAGAGCTGCAGGGCGTAGAGACTCTGCCAAGGAGGCTTTGCGGCCGGGTGTTGTGGATGGGAGTTGCAGCGTCCAGAGATCGGGATACTGCACTGCCTCGGCTTCTACTGCGGCTTGGGTGTCTACTACTTGCAGAGTGGATTCGTCTTCCGAGGATGTTGGAGGCAGGTCTTCTTTCGTCATGGGTGGTGTGACACCAAAGAAGTGCAGGAGGTAATTACGGCCATGGCCTGTGGTCATGGGAAGGAGGCCGCCTGCTACACGAGGCTTGGGCGCTGGAGTCGAAGGGTTCGTGGGGAACGACTGAGTAGTCCAGGATGCTGGCGTCGATGACGAGAGGGCAGGAGCAATGGCGAGTGAATGGATGTAGCCATCTGTACCACTATCCTCGGGTGTGTTGGTGAGTAGCCAGAGTATGCCATTGGCGAAGGCTGCGTTGGCGTTCGCCGTGGGAGCATCGAGGAGACGAGTCCATGTCTTGTTCGTGTAGGAGAAGTGCCATGTATCCTTCAATGCCTCGCCAGACTTGCTGAAACCGCCGTGCAGTACGAGATCGTTGTCGCACTCGGAGAGCTTGGCTTCAGCACGAGCTTCTGGCACATCCTGCTCGCCCAGCTTGGGACCGATGAACTCCCAAGACGACTTCGCAGTGTTGAATAGCCAGATACGTCCCTTCTCGTCGATGGCGTCACCCTTCTCATTGGCACCACCGAACATTGCTATGCATACATTGAATGCACAGGCTGCATGACGGGTTCTCGCTGCAGGGACACCATCTGTGTTGTCGTCTTGAACACCCGAGGCCTCACCACCCGTTTCGGCGGCAGACAAAGAAGGCAGCAGAGCATATTGCGGCTCATGCTGCTTCTCAGCATCGGAATCCGAAAGTAGTGATATGACGTGAATGTCTGTTGTTGCTAGTTTGTCCTCTCCGACTTCGCCACCGTAGATGTAGGCCTTGTTCCCAACGACGGTCAAGCTGTGGTTGGATCTCGCAAGGGATGCTCTGTGTTCGATCAGCAGATACTCGTGAAACATGTACGAGGTTATATCATCTCACCTCGTGTCATCGTCGGGTGCAGTTGCAATCTGTCTGAAGGTTCCCTTCAAGGGCATGGTAGGTTGAGAGACCATGTATGCGGCGACGCCTACTTGCACGCCAGTGGAGACGACTTCTTCAGCGGCCCAGAGGCCAGCAGCTACTTCGGCGGCCATTGTCACTGGCAGTCTTATATGGCTGTAGAGGCGAGTCCAGGGATGATTGCTTGGAAGTGATGTTCACAGGAAAGCAAGCAAGGGATGGAGCACGTGAGCGATTGGGTGTGTGTTTGGTGGCGTTCGTGGGAGACACAAGAAGTACCGGATGCAGATTGCTGAATGCGGGAAGAAAAGCCACGGCGGACGAGGCTGGGATGTAATGGTAGATCGAGGGGTTCGGAGGAGTCTGTCAGAAATGCAGATCACGGGCTAAACGTGGCATTGGCGCAAGCAGAGCAGATCGTCCACATGCAATCCTCCATGCGCCCATCCAGATTATGATGTAACGAGGAACAAGGTTAAGCTTCCCCACGTGCGGCTCTCCCGGGCGGCAGGCAAGCGCACGAGCTCCTACCAAGCGACGCACATCTCCGCGAGACTCCAGACACCAGCGAGAGCACGCACCCCGCGACAACCACATCACCACCACGCTGCCACCACCGGTGTTGCGCGCGCATCGCCTGGCGCACATTAATACCTCGACGCGCGCAAGCCACGACACCACGATCCTTACGACTGTACTGCTATTGCGCGACACCCCGACCCACTGGCGCGCATCCCATAGCGCACCGCGCCCACAGCACCACCTCACACTCGCTCTATGAGGCCTCAACTCGCCGACAACCACACTCTTGCGGCCGAGTGCGCAGACTCCCCGACCTATTCTTAGCTCGACACACCAAATTCTCTTACCATGGCGACTGCCCAAGTTGCGCGTGCTCCCCAGGCGCCTCGTCGTCGCGACGCACCACGCCCTTCCTCGACCTCGACCAAGCGCAGTGCGCCGGGCGATGCCGCTCCTGAGCAAGCTGTGAAGAAGCGCCGGCTCAGCGAGCCATATGTGCGTGACACCCAGTACATTCTGCGCAAGCACAAGGGCAAGCCACCCTCGATGACCATTCACCTTCATCCTTCACACTTTCGATTTGAGAACCAAGACGGCAGCTTTGCCTATGACTCGCCAATGCGCTTTGTGCTGCAACACCTTCAGCGTGGAACAGTGCCTCATGAAATTCTGGAAGATTTGCTGTCAGCCAAAGTACAGTTCTACGACGGCTGCTTAATTGTGGAAGTGCACAACCACCGCGGTGCAGGAGGAAAGAAATCTGGCCCGCGGGACAAGAGCGCGGACAAAGAGAAGTTCTCCATGCACAACTATAATGAGCATATCACACCTTCGCCCTATGCGCCATTCCCCACTAAGGCGCAGGCGGCGGCTGAAGCTCAGGCTCTGGAGAAGAAGAACGATGACACACCTGATCGGCCGAAAGGCAAGGAGAAGGAAGGACCGCGTGTGTCAACGGTAGTACTACACCCGACCGAGCAAACCAGGCATGAAGAAGTCATGATTCTCGCGCGTACTCCTATGTCTGAGATCCGTAATAGGAAGAAGTCCGGCGATCCGAGTACAGGCGCTTCGGAAACTGCACCACCACCGACTCCAAGTGGGTCTTCAAATGCGCAATCAGAGAAGTTAGCCTTGGATCAGAGTGAATTGTACTCTTTCCAGGCCGATCAACTCGTCACCACCGAACCTCCTCTCTATCTAGAACCAGCCAAGGACTCCGACGAGGCTCAAGCTATTCTTGATCTTCTGGCCAACCCACTGCATTCTGGCAAACCACCATCGCCCAGAGAGCGTAAGAGAACCACAGCCGAAATGGCTGCCGATGATGCACAGGCTGCAGAAGCCGAGCGTCGGATGCTTATCATGGACGAGCGCATCAAACCCGCTGCAAGAACGGCTGCCGGTGCGGCGACCAGCGACAACCAATCTGCAGCTGCTTCTCTCGGCTTCTCTCGCTTCAAGACGATCGAGATGGTGCGCCAGAACCATGAAAAGGCCGAACGCGAGAAGAAAGAAGAGGAAGCACGACTTGCGGTTGAGAAACGTCAATTTGAGGAGCAGGCTGCCCAACAGCAGAAGATGTTGCAAGCGCAGAAGCAGCGCGAAATGTTCCAAAAGCAGCAACAGGCCCAGAGGCAGCAACAGGCCCAACAGCAAGCCGAGTTGATGCGCCAACAACAGCTTCAACAACAACAGGCGCAGCAACAGAACAATATGATGCAAAATCACGGACACCCTGCTCAAAACAATCTCATGCAGAACCAGCAAGGCAATTTCCAGCATGCTCAACTTGCTGGCGTGCAAGGAAGCCCTATTCCCAGACAGCAATCAAATACACCGATGATGCAGTCCAGTCCGATGGTTCAGCAAGGTGGCTTCCCCATGGTATCTCAACCTTCCAACACCGGCGCTGGTAGTCCACCTCGACCAGCATCCGCCACAATGCCACACCCAAGCGTAGCTATGGCGAGGAATGCCAGTCAACAAGCACCAGGCAGCCGAAATCACACTCCCCAGATGGCCAACACACCATCGATGGCGCAAGCGATGCCTGGACGTCAACCGTCGCAGACACCTCGCATGCAGCCCGGTAGTCCCGATGTTGGTATGCCTCAAGGCACACCCAACAATATGATGATGCAAAATGGTGGACAGATGGGTCAGAATATGACACCCGAGCAAATAGCTATGCTTCAGACACAGAGGGCACTTTCCACGGGTCAAGGTATGGTGAATGGCCAGAACATGGGTGGCAACGCCGCGAGCATGACGCCAGAACATATACAATTCGCTCAGCAGATGGCCAAGTTGCAACAGATGTTCCAACACTACCAACGTCTCTACCAGGAGCAGCATAGTATGGGACAGCTGGAAAACGCGGCTAAGATGAAAGAACAAGCCATGGCTGTGAATCGCAAGATGAATTTGATGAAACAGCAGATGGCACAGCGGCAGCAGATGAGCGCCAATGGTGGTAGCCCTGGTATCAACATGCAGCAATCGCAGCAACAAATGGGCCATTCTCATCCAGGCTTCCAACAACAGCAACCAATGCAGCAGATGCACCAGCAAGGTAACATGCAGGATCCCAATGGCATGAACCAACAGCAACAGCAAGCGCTAGCCCAGCAGCAATTCGCAGCCAGAAATTCACAGGCACAGTCGCAGCTACAAGCACTGTTCCAGAAACATGGTGGACCGCCCCCTCCACAAGTCATCGCTACCCTCCCTCCATATCTCAGACAGATGCTCCAGGCGCAGACCCAGAAGCAGCAACAAGCACGTGCGCAAGCGCAAGCTCAGGCTCGCATGCAACAAATGCAGGTCTCGCAGCAGCAGCAGCACAACGGCGGAGGCGTCGGCAACGAGCAATATGTTCAGCATTTACAGCGAATGCAGAACCAGCTTGGCATGCAGATGGGCCAGCCACAGCAGCAGCAGACCCCGGGAGGTGGTATGGGCATGCAAATGGGCATGAACAACATGCAGCAATTCGGCGGACAGCAGCAGCAACAGCAGGGCCAGAACCAGAATGACCCGCTGAACGCACATTTCGCTGCTATGGCAAACACTCTTCAACGCGGCGGACAGGGAATGCAGTAGAACTCCAACCCTGTTCCGCAGGCGCTGCATCTGTTTGACGTCCAGACAGATCTACCAGATTATTTCAGTCAGTCCGAATGGAATGAATTCAGAGAGCTTAGATCTTTCAATACGATCATGCTAACCACAGATTCCCGAGATGTTCCGACTCATGAAAGTCCCAAGCGTACCTCATGGGAAGTGCCGACGAGGGCAGCGTTTCCTCCTAATGTCTTCCGGGCACATGAGCTGAAGTTGAGATACCAGCTTCTCGTGGAAAGCAGTCCCGATGGGACGGTTGCCTGTGGTCTGCATCGAGCTTACCAAAGGCCTACTGGGGAGATGGTTCGCACTGTCAACGGGGAACATGTTGTGTCGTACACCGCCAAAGCGAATCTCTGGGTCGAATTTCGTTTCTCATGTGATGGCGTTGACCCGCTGTTCCATGAACGGATACTGAGGAAGCTACGTGCTCTAAAGCCGAATGCCCGAGTTCGTATAATGCGAGAAGCCGTAGGAAGGCCCTTGCATTCGATCGTCAACGACTTGTTGGACGGCTCTTACAGACCTCGACAAAAGCCATGGCCACCATCTGAGCAGTTCATCATGGAACCGGTGCCAGCCCGGCATTTATCTCATGGGTTGAATGGCGTAGAGGCATTTGACGGGGACCGTGGCGGGCAGGACGCAGACATGAACAGAAACAAGTATGCCAGGACGCCGACTGCGCCTGTAGCACCCATGCGTACGCCAGTGAGCATTTCGACGCACGTACATGGGCCATCGCAAAGCGACCCTTCGCGACAGAGCAGGGCAGCAGAGAAGGACCGACAAGGCTCCTAGATTTTTGGTGAGGTGGCCTATCGACCGAAGGTAGTATTGCGGCCATAATCGGCGAGCCACCAGGACTTCCACGACGAGATTGTGTTTATTATTGGTACATTGTCTGTGATAGATCAGGTACTTCGCTTGAGGCAGGCTTACAGCTCAATTGTCAAGAGGATGAAAGAGGTGAATGGTGAATGGTGTACGAAATTGAGAGGACGGTCTTTTGACGAGCTAATCGCGCTTTGATGCAGAGCCATGGAATGTACATTAAACAGTTCGTTACCTAATCGTTCAGCCGAGTGCCTACATTATTAATGTAATTGATTAATCGTGACATGACCGTGCATTGCTACAGTCGCTACTCATAAGTCTGCGCACAGCATCTCAGCGGCACATATTCTCAGAGGTGCACGAGGTCTAAAGGTAGGACACTATTAGCATCTCAGGAAATCCTGAGTAACTTTATTACACTCCGCGAGAAGTAGCTTAGGAGCCTATACCTATGTTCGCTGATACTTGCAGATTGCGATGCCCAGCCATGCGCAGACTCATGAGCTAGTGCTGTTGAGCGATCAGATAACAATACCTCTCGCCTAAGCAAGGCAGTGTTAGCGTCGTCTCAAGCCAGGTTCTCAGTGGATCAAGTGCGATGATGATGCGCGTGACTGTGCACGAACGCCCCCCACGTCGTTCACTCCCACTCTCGGCTACCGCCAACCAACTCCGGCACGTGTGTTGCGCGGACCTCGAGTGCACTGCACGTGAATACCCAGACCTTAGCAATCCTCGTGCTGTGTGCTGTTCTGTTGAGCGGATACCTCTGCATCTTTAATCCTCGCCTGTACATACCGTCGCTACTGGAGACAAACCAAACTCGCGCCCCGTATCATTTCGTTGGTCAAGCGGTCTTAGACTTGCCTCTGCCACACCATATCTTACCATTCCGATATCATCATGCAGTAGGAACTACGACGACCGGCCCATATCGTCACCTAGGCTCAAGAGTCGCCGGACGAGCTCCGAATCTTAGTCCTGTTCCTCTCTTTTGCATACACAGTGAATCATGAAAGACCACCTTCTTGCTGGGCTTACCTATGTGGCGCTGGCATCTGCGAGTTGGACAAAGGTATGCAACCTTCTATTCGTTCTACTCATACACTTATCGCCGTCGACGTATTCACTGACCCGAGCCAGAACATCAACTACCGCTCACCATCAGAGCATCACCCTGGTTTGGGGATATCACTACACAAAGTCAACAAGCGCAACACTCCGGACAAAAGCTTCCAACCTTCAGATCTCAACTTCACTCATGGCGTAGCATCTGGCGATCCGTATGCCGACTCGGTCATCCTCTGGACCCGCGTCTCACCGCAATACGAATCCGTAGACGACAATGGAGTCGTCACGGGCGACGTCCCTCTATATTATCATGGCCCTGACCAGACTGTGTCCACAGCACCCATATGCGTCGAATACAAAGTCTCCCTCACTTCCAATTTCGCCAACATACATTCAAGCGGCAAAGCTTACACTTCCAGCGACGTCGACTACACGGTAAAAGTCGAAGCCACTAATCTCCAAGCCTACACTCGATATTTCTACCAATTCAACGTATGCGATAGCGACAACAAAAGCCCGCTCGGCAGGACCAAGACGGCGCCTAAAATGGATGATGATGAAGTCGACCAGGTCAACGTGGCTGTGTATAATTGTGCAAATTATCCGTTCGGTTTCTTCAATGCTTACGGCAACTCTGTCAGGAAGGATAGCGTGGATTATGTCATTCATCTTGGAGACTACATCTATGAGTATCAGGGTAATGGCGATTATGGAAACGGCGCACCTATTGGCCGAGTGCCCAAGCCGGAACGTGTGATCCACTCGCTCTACGATTTCAGAGAGCGCCATGCGACGTATCGCAGTGATTTGGATCTTCAGCTGTCTCATGCTGCCTTTCCATGGATAGCTACGTGGGACGATCATGAAGTAAGGAGCATCTCTGTTCACCGCACAGGAGCAAGCTAATGAGCCTATAGGTTGCCGACAACACCTACCGCGACGGTGCCGCCGACCTAGCCAACAACGAGGCCTCTTTCATCAACGACGGTGGCTGGTCCATCGATCAAGTCAAGATGAACGCCGTCCGCGCCTATTTCGAGTAAACCATAACCTCATACAACCCTCCTCTATCACAACCAACTAACACTCCTCAGATGGATGCCCATCCGCCAAGTCGAAATGGATGACAACCTCCGCATCTGGCGCTCCTTCAGCATCGGCTCGCTCTTCGACCTCATGATGCTCGACACACGGCAATACGACCGCTCCATCACCGACCTCTACTGGAACACCGACTACATCCACGCCATCTCCAACGACGCCGGCCGCACCCTCATGGGCTCGCGGCAGGAGAACTGGTTCCTCAACCAGCTCTCCGCATCATCAGCCCGCGGAGCAGCCTGGCGCCTGATCGGCTCGCAGACAGTCTTCAGCCGCGTCAACCAATCCGTTGTATACGGAAACGTAAACCCATTCAATTACGACCAATGGGACGGCTACGTTGGCAACCGCAACAGGACCCTCCACCACCTCGCGAAGAACAACATAGGCGACAACATTGTAATCTCAGGCGACAGCCACGCGAACTGGGTCTCCGATCTCGTCTCAGACTACAATCCTGACGGCAGCGCAGGAGGTGAATATCTGGGAGTCGAATTTGCCGGGACAGCAATCACATCTCCACCGCCCGCAGGCGAACCCAACATCCCCGCCGCGAATATCGAAGCCGACAGGCTCAGCGACCATAACCCGGAACTGCAGTGGAACGAAATGTGGTACCGGGGCTACTTCGAGCTCCAGATCGCGCGCGAAGAAGTGCGAGCTCTGTTCTTCGGCACGCCATCGATCACCACCCGCAACTCCCTCGAGATCCCGATAGCCAACTTCACCGTAAAGAAGGGCGAGAACAGATTGCAGCAGCCCGTGGGCGGCGGCAAAGTCGAGACGGGCAGTCTGAAAGGCGGCGAGAGAGGACTCGGGTTCCTTGCAAACGACACGAGTACGGGCGAATGGAGTGTCAGCGAGCACGGGAGGCAGGTGAGTTTGTTTTTAGCTTTTCTCCTTCTTCTTCCCATGTTGAACGGCGGGAAACGGGATGTGTGAAGCCAGGCTGATGTGATTTGTTTGCCGTGAAGTCCTGGCTCGATGGCATTATATGGTGATAGTATTCAGAGAACCGAAGACCGTCGAAGACATCGCAAACGCCCGCAAAGCGATGTCTTCCCACAAGCATTTAACGATTGGCAATGAAAGCATGAATCTGACGAGAAGGAGGGGAGAAGTTGTACAGACACAAGACGAGAAGATTCCTTGCGCAGGGATAGCCGCGCACATAATTGAAGTGCTTGCAGGAACACTAATTGAGAGAATGGCCACGAAGAGGGCAATGGATGAAACGATCAGATGAAGGGTGGTGATTAGGTAAAGTGTTTTACAGGTGGCACATAACAGTTCTAGCTCATAAGATCTGCGAACATATCTTTCATAGTCTGTTATGCTAAGATCAGCAGACATAGGTTCAGAATTTGAATGATATCTCGTAAAGTTTGATAGAGAACACTTCTGAAAGTCTTAAGTGCTAGTATAGTCCTACCTTCAGCTCTCGTACACTTCGAAGGATAACGTAGTTGCCACGGAGATGCTGTGGAGATTCCTAAGTGCTACTACAGTCCTACCTTTAGCTCTCGTCAACTTCGGAGGATAGTTGCCACTGAGACGCTGTGTGCAGACTTTGGAATACCGACTGATTGACATGACTGCATAGCTCAAGAAATAAATCACGTCCCCACGGCAGCATTTCAACATTAAGGCAATATTAGATACCAAAAAAGATATTTGATACGGGGTCTTCTCATTTTTTCCTCTTCTCTCTCTGCCCACCTTCGCTCTCATTGTTCATCGCTGTACCCGGTTTCGCTCAAATCCACAGTAAGAACAGGTTTGCCTCCACCTCATATGTTCCATGCCCTCGGCAGTCTTTCCCAGCGACAGGCCCAGCCCCTCTCCCGCCGCAACTCCAAAAAATTTGATCGGCCATCTTCCCTCCTCTCGTCGTCCTCGCCCGTCTCAAACATAAGCGCAGAAAGAAAAGAAGAAGCAAGAAAAGCCGAGTCCGTCCATGATCTGAGCGGTGGTACGACGAGCGGGGCAGTGCAGTATGACTGAGAAAAGGGTATGTAAGGCGGGTGAAAAGACAATAAACAAGCGTGATCCTCGTTTCCTCGCAAAAGCAACCTCTTCGCCCCGTTATTGGCTGTTGCTACTGCTGAGAAGAGTGGAGGAGATAAGGTTGATAAATGTAAGTTGACCTTTGACTTTTGTGGTGGACTTCTTGTCGGCTGCCTTCGTTTCGATGGTTCATTTGCTTTGTCCAAACTCAGGCCAGCTTCTCAATGTCGGTGAGCCCGGGCGACTGGTCGAAAATGCATACCAGTCATTGTTTTGTCGCGTGTCGAGATATGTTTGCGGTGATCTTGATTTCTGCTTTTATCTGAACCTTGCGGAGCATCGGCCCATGACCTCGCCTTGGCAGACCAGCTCGGCATTGAACTCAGAGCCGTCAAGGGTAAGGTAGATGTCGAAGTACACACGGTAGAAGGTACCTTGGGGTGTGTCCATGCGCTCGAAGTCTTTCTCGAGGTTCTTGCGGCTAAGATCTGAGGTGAGGGTAACGATTTCCTTGATGCCTATTCAATCATGTTAGCAATATTGATCTTCAAATGAAAGTCATCAACAACTTACGAGGATCCTTGGTGTATTCGGGACACACGTCCTCGTCGCAAGCGTACAGAACATCCTCGTACATGAGCGTTGCGCCAGGCGCCACCTGTCTGAAGAACGAGACCTTGACAGGCTCGCCGATCTTGACTCTTTGCCCCTTCTGCACGAAGATCTGGCGTGTGTACTTGCACCTGTCTTTGCCATCGAGAGACGGCACGCGGTACTGTTCTGGGTGGTGGCCCTCCTTGAAAGGCTGCAGGGTTGCCATGAGGTAGTGGCGGCGAGCAACGCGGGATGTGATAACACGCTCGGTGATACCGGCGGTGACTGCGCCCTTGACAATGGCAGCGACGGAGTCCATAGGTCGGACAACCTTGTTCTGGAATTGAGGTGGGACGTGCAGCTTGATCTGCTGGAAGAGGTACTCGGATGCACCGAAACCACCAACAACAAGAACATTCTGTTGATGTCAAGTCAGTCTCGAATATCTCATATCTCATATCTCCGTGCCAAACGAAACTTACCTGCAGAAGTCTGTTCTGCGCCTGGATGGCAATAATTTGGTTCCTAACAAGTTCCAGAATTCTGTTGACCACAGGCTCGAAGCACTGCAGGATTTCCTCGTTCGTGAAGGTCATGTAGCCTTCCTCGATTCCAGCTTCAGGGAACTCAGCCTCGATGCCGACGTCCACGGCCCACTTCTGACCGTTATTCCTGAAGTCGGCCTTGATCCTGTTCTCGAAGTCCATGATGCACTTAGCGTACACCTTGCCAGCGGTCTTCGAGCCATCGGGAAGCTTCATCTTCCTGATCTTTGCGCGGAGGATGTTTGAGAAGTTGCGGTTCAGCGCAGTAGAACCGCAAGAATCACCAGAGCCAGCGGTGCACTCTGCGACTGTGAAGGGTGACTCTTCTTCTACCTCGTATGCAATCAAATCGACGGTACCACCACCACAGTCGACAATGAGAATGGCGTCATGTACCTTCAAGTTTAGCAGACCAGTCTTAGCGCAGAACATGGCAGCAGCTTCGGGTTCGGTGATCAGAGTAAGACGGTTGTCGTTCTCGTCACGAAGGAAACCAGCTTGGATGGCAGCTGCTCTTGTCGCAGCCTTTCCAGCATCGTTCCAGATAGCGGGCACAGTAAGGAAGTACCTGATGTTGCGTTCTTCTCTGTTGAACACCTCACCCAAGCTCTTCTGCAGCTGGTTACGCATTGCCTGTCGCAACTTGAAGAGGTAGTCGGCAGCAACATCAATCTCAGACTTTCCGGGAGGAAGAGGTGGGAGGTTGATAGGGTCGATATAGGTGTTTCCGGAAAGCATCAACTGGAGCTTGAACCACTCCACCTTTTGAACGCCAGGCTTGGGGTAACCTGTAGGTGCCAACGCATCGGCGATATCAGGACCCCAGCCAACAACCTGTTGGTGCTGGTCGTAGTAGAGTACTGTAGGAATCTAGTCGCATGAGGTCAGATCAGATCGAAATGCGAATTGAGATCACCACAATGATACCTTTTGTTTCGTCTGAGTACCTGCGCCCGGCCATTCAACGATAATATCCTCTTTGGCCTCTGTGTTAGTGGCGAACGCAAAAGCGACTCCGGAAAAGGTTGTGCCCTGTTGGTCATGTCACGTCAGCAATACTCTCACAGATCGCGTGATCACAACTTACGAAATCGATGCCGACAATGAGTTGCGCCTTGCTGCGGTTGTTTCCTTCCACTTCTGCCAGGCTTCTTCCGTAAAGTGCGTTGTTGGCTTGTTGTGGTGCGCCGTAGCCGTAAGCTTGTTGTTGTTGCTGCATTGGATAGCCAGGCGGGGCGGGCGCCTGCTGCTGTTGGCCATACATGTGCTGCTGGTGCTGAGGCGCATAGGCGTGTCCAGCGCCAGTGTTGATGGGAGGCGGCGGCATTGGACTCGTGGGTCTGCCTTGGTTAGGATGCGGCGCACCGAGATTGTTGCCCTGGTTAGCGTACTGGTAAGACGGCGGGCGGCCGAGTGGCTGTTGTGGGTTCATGGCCAATGAGGTGGTCGAGGCCGACGCTGCGGGCGCGGTGGTTGTCGACGAGGGCGCCTGGTGGGAAGAGGTGGATGTAAGGCTTGTGGCGGCAGAGGAGGTGCCGTTGGAGGCAGCGGGCGCGGCAGGAGTGAGGGTAGTGGTGGAAGTGTTCTTTGGGGCGGCCTGTGGAACGGACTTCTCGCTGCTGGGTCTGCGAGTCGAGCCAACTAGTTTTCGGAAACGGGAGTTCATGGACGACATCCAGAGAGGAGCATTCCTTGCCGGAGCCTGAAAGGGCGGGGCGAGGAGTCGATTGTAAGAGGAGGAGAGGAAAGGCGAGGCGGCGAGGGGCGGAGTGAGCTCTCAGCAGGCAAGCGCGAGGAGTCGCAGCAGCAGTGCAGGTCGGCGGCTTGTGCTGCAGGTGAGATGGGGCACAGCGCGCGGCTCTCAGGTCAGGCACGCTCAGGCAGGCAGGCGTGCAGCAATGCAGATCGCAGTGGGCGGGCAGGCGGGCAGGCAGATCGCAGGCGAAGGTTTGGGCAACAGCTTGATAGATTGCGTGCATATAGCTGGGTGGTGTTGGCGGGCGAAACAGCGATAGACGATTCACTCGGGCAGGATGGCGGGCGGCAGTGCAGGCGGGATGCCAAGGGCGGAGTAGAGTAGTGAGGTGAGGCGTGTGCGCGCGACCAGGGCAGCGCGACTTGCGCTAGGGCGGTGTGCCAGGCACGTGCAGCACGAGTTGCGAGAGTGATACGGCAGCAGAGCGCGATATCCGGGAGGCGCGATATGTGCAGCGTGCTATGGCGGACAGCAGCGATAATCGCAGGCGTCAGGACATGTAGTGAGGCGGTACTGTGGCAGTGGGCACACGCATGCGAGCTGATAATAATAATGGCTTGCACCAGGCTGAGCTGACATGTAGACGCAGGTAACAATTTGACTTCACAGCCCTCTCCCACCCGGCACGGCCCCGAGCCCTTTGACATTGCTAGTCGCAAATCATCAGAACCACTTGACATTGAACCGCGCCACCTCCCACTGCCCCGGCGCATGGTCGCACCACAAGGGGCAGCCGCATAATGCAAACACTCCCACCTTGAACGCGTGGACCGGTCACCCTCGACCGCCGGCGAACGGGAGGAGTGTGCTGAGGAGACGCGGCACTGGCATCGCCTACGGAGACATGTCAAATAGAGCTTCCTAGTTGCATAATGATCAGCTAGCTGGCTGGCATTCTGAGCCCAAGCTGACTGCCATCCCATCTGCCAAGTGCAACCTCGCTGCTTGCTGCGCCGCCGAAATCTGTAATCGCATGGCATCGTTCGACGCGTTCGGACCCTCCCCTGATAACTTAGCACACAGACTGCAGCGTGCCACGAGGCCAGATTCCAACACGAACGAAGGGCCCGAGTCATGGGCCCACGGACCAGAATCCCTCGCGGGCAACAGAACCATTGGACAATGCTCTCTCGGAGTTTCGTGCAGCACCGCGATAAAGATCGCGCCATCGTTGCAAAAAGATGAAATCGATCCATGTCGCCGGGCTGAAGTCATGCCGCTTCTACGTAGTTACCAGTTCTTTGATCACTACTAATGCATCCCGCGTGTCGCCAGGGCTGAGGCTGGATCCAAGTCGAACAAAACTTTACAGACCACGCCTGAGCCAATAGTATAGCCAAGCGGCCGTCTTGTGAGGAAAGCCAACATAGCGCTGCGCGCCACTCGTATTGGAATTCCCGTCCACAAACCCTCGAGATGCATGCTGCACTCACACACAACCACGTGGCACCCGGCACTCGCTCTCAGCCGCACACGTCGTTCGCTTCGTGCGGCGTATCTGACCAGAGAGAGACCTCCCAAGGCTGAGGGTCGGCAATGATGACATATCACGAATGTGAGGAGGCTATCGGCGACATGCAAGTCGAACATTCTGCCTTAGGAATTCTCATTTCCGATCATGTAGAGGCTGTCGGAGTCCTATGCCTTGCAAGTAATGCGTGGAAAATTGTGGTTGTCCGAACAGAGAACTAAAGATTGAAGAATATAACTGGGACTGTCAAGTATTTAAATTACCAGGACCCGTAGGCCCCAAATGAACAACCTTCGATTTTGATCGCAAACTATCTTGCTAATAAACGCTTGCTGGATGAAAGAACAGAGAAAAGCCAAGCTATCCTTGCTGGTTGAAGCCAGCGACTTGTGTAAGTGGGGAGTGGTATAGGGGGGAAGTGACGGGCATGCAAACCAGTCTTTCAACGCCGTACAAAACAAACGAGCCGAAAATGAACGCTCAGTGGCAACAGTCCAACCTGCCCTCGCTCAAAACCACTGTATCTCTCTCAATGCACTCCCCGACTCTGGAAGCGCCAATCCACGCCGTGCTTTGAAGTTTTCCCATTTTCATCCCGCATTGGCTTCAGGCGACGCTGCTGTTTTTGTGTTTTTGAATTTTTGCTCTCATCCGTTTCGCTTGGAGAGGCTCATAAGTGTGGGCTGAAGCTGTGCAGTCAGCTCTGAGCTGAGCGATATACTTACCAACCCTTGTCAGGGGTCTGGCATATTTTTCCTCGGATTTTCTTGTTGTTGCCCTCAGGTCCCATCCTGTTTTTGGTCCTGCTTTTCGCAGTAGTGATTGTATCGTAGGGTACCACTGAGCTGTATCGCGTGCTGTTCAGGCGGTGGTAGTGTCATCGTGGCCCGTCCGTTGTCTGTAAATCTCGCCGCATTCCGAGCACTGGAGCTGCACGTCAATATCAGACGCGGCGAAACATGGACGGATTTCACCTCAGATAGGTCAACAACCATCAAACATTAATCTCTCTCAGCCGTCAAAGGGTCGCTCAAGGTGCTTTGCCGTTTGCAGCACCATTGGTGAGGCCGACAGCAGACTGACGGCGCTTAGCGGGGTCGTTGTTCTCCTGCAATATCACATTAGCTAAAAACCAATTTTATCAATAGGACACATGAAGCGTGCAAATGACGAGTGAGAGCGCTTCACGTGAGGCCTGTCCTCAAAATCACGTACGTCGAGTCCTGCGCCAGAAACCGTGCGCTTGTTATTCGCGGGTGCTGATTGGGCCGTGCTCTTGGCAGTCTTCGGTTTCTTAGTCCGGGTTGGCCGAGTCTCGCCTTCGGTGAAAAGATCTGCGGGAAGATCGTAGCTGAGCCAGGGTCAGTATAAGCATGCTTTTCGGAGTCAGACCTCAACTTACTTGCGAACATGTGTTACGCGGATCGAGTTCGTTTCCGGGTTGTAGAGATCAGCGCTCTGGACAATGTTCTTGTAGTCGTGAATCGCGTAGGAGATATCCAGTGATTTCTGGTTCGGCTTGAGATCAATGCCAACGTAGTACGTAGTCGTGTAGATTTTGTGCTTGCCATCGCTCGCGGTCTCTGTCTCAATTGCACCGTCGCCATTGGCGGCAGGCACAGCAATGCCCTCAGCATCAGTCTGAGCCACAGCTTGTGTCTCAACACTCTCAGAAGTCTCTGCCGTCTCGCTTTCCTTGATTTGGTGATTGAGACCACCCTGCAGGACATGGTCTGCTTGTGCGCCCGGCAAGCATTCATGCACGCGATCGAAGCCTTTGTTGAAGGGATGTGCAAGCTCGACACTACCTTGAAGCTCCTCAACCTTCACGATCAGCCTACGGAGACGAGCCTGGCAGAGACCTGCCCATGCTTGCTGTGCCTCCTTCGAGTGACTGGCGGACACAACCATAAGGTAATGTTTGTAATCCTTGGTAAAGAATGTATGCTTTTGGAACAGGTCCTTCCACGGCTTAATGTTCTTCTGAGTAATGTCGTTAGTGATTTCGAGGCCTCTCTTAAGCTCTTTCATTAGGACCTTGAAAGTTGAGGGGCCAATGTTGTGTGTAGAGTTCATTGAAGGGTAAGCCGGCGTGATGATTGGCATGAGATGCTTGCGATCGTGGAAGCTCGTGTTGGGATCCCACTCGCGAAGCTGCAAGGGCGCATCTTCTCGGTTTTGTAATCTCACTGGGTCCGGCCACCTCCAATTTGACATAAGCCAGAAGAAGCGCGAAACGATACGAGGAGCAGCGGCCTTCGGGTACAGTTGGCAGACCTTTGCGACCATCATAGCATATGCGACACCACCCGGGAAGCCGACAATGTTGCCGTAGATCGCTCGCCGTTGTGCCCATAGCTTGATGGCGCGAAGAGCGAGGCGGAAAGGCTTGGTTTGAGGTACGACAGCAAGGATGCGATCGGTCACGCGGGTACCGTTGACACAACGAAGATCGATCTCGTTCAAGCCTCGAAGCAGATTGTTGTCGGTCATCTGCAAAGAGCTTGGTACGGAAGCGACCTGAAGATTGGAGAAAATGAGATCAATGCTGATTCCATAGAGCTCCATCTTGATGATGGGAACGCTAGCATCCGGAACGGCCGTCATCTCAGTGATGTCGCTTGCTTGTATACTGTTCCTGAGCAAATCGGGGAAGTAATTGAAGAAGTCATCGCGCGTGACATGCTTCGGCGCAACAACCAACGTATCGATATCCGATCCAGGACCATAGACACCCAGGCTGTAGCTACCGTACGTGAACACCTTGCCGCCAGCAGTCTCAAGGATAGCTTGCGGGAGCTTCTTCGCCCTACCAACGACTTGTACCAGCTCCTTTGTGAGCTTCTGGAGTTGGCGCAGAACATTCTCTCTACATTGTGTCAGCCAAAATTTCTTGTCGATGCCGGATTGTCGCATCTGCCTACCTCTGCTTGCCCTCTTCCGGCGACTCGAAGTTCTTCTGCGCCTTGAGTTCGGCCATCAAGCGATCGCTCAGCTCGATATCCTGCTGAGTGGGCGGGTCGAGCGACAATGGCTTGAACGGGCCATGCTGCTCCGAGTCGGCCATCTTAAGCTGTGTGTCCTTGCTCTTTCTCCCTGCTATGCTCGTGCGATCCTTCTGGTGTGGTAGTGAGCGCGCACTTGGTCGTAAGGTGGAAAGACAGGCTCAGCAACATGCGCCGCAAAGTGTTCGATTCTGCGCACGCCGCGTCGTTGTAGAGACAAACGGTAATGATCTGGGTGATGAACGCTGCTGAAGACGAACGGCCACGGATGAAGGCCGGGCGCATGTGTTGCAGGCGCCTGGGGAGCGATCGGCCCGGGATGCGACGCGTACCGTGGCGTCGAAGTTTAAGAGCTCCGCGATCCACTCTCTAAATAGGTAAGGGTCCAAGCGACTGTCACATGTGATTGCTCACGTTAACACGCCACATTGTTTGTGATTTTGAGCTTCATAGGTGTTGGCAATCGTGGGTTAAGATGACCTCAACTATGTATTCTGGTTGCCAGTGTGCGGGCACACCAATCGAGGCAAGAGTCATTCGTCCTTAGGCACATCTAAGCAGTTGCGACTGAAGTGAACGCACGTGTTTCCCTCGACGTAGCTCTTTGGTTCTTCACCAACAAGAACTGCGGTTTTTTGCAGCTTTCAACGCCACAGCAAGATATCAAACCGAAATCAAAACGCTCGAGCTTGGTAGTGATGCCCGGAATCACCCGTACAATATGCTCAGGCACGATCATGGTCATGTACATGTATACTATTCACATTAACCCCATACCCTAATGTGCACAACCACATCAATGCATTCCTTGTCTTTGAACCGCCTCTTGATATACGTTATGTCCATTTACAACCCTCGTTGGGATTCCGTTCCACGACTTCATGGTCAAGTCGAAACTTTGGGGTATCTTAAAAATCCATGACAACACCAGCAACAATCTTCTCCAGATCCGACTTCTCCAGCCATCTTTCTTCGCTCTGGCTCGCAGCTCCCTTCTCGACGTCTTCTTTCTTCGCGAGCAACGATCTTGCAATCGTTTCCCGTATGTAAATCTCAAAGTATTTCTCGAGCACGGCTAAGGCATGCTTGTCGATCTTGGTCTCTTTCGAAGCAAAGTTCTCGTGCATCAGCCGAAGCAACAGAGCGCGTGGGATTGATGGTATGTCTGATGATTGAGAAGGAACTGGCGCTGCATGACCTCCGTATGGTGATGCCGGCCCAGGAAGAGGATCGTCGTCGTCGTCCGAGATTGCAACCGGCGAAGGTTCCTTTCGAGCTGGCGGCCGTCCGGGCTTGCGCTTTGCGGGCGCCTTGGGCGGAGGTGGTTTGCTAGGTCTGGCTGCGAGAGGGTCGTCCGCCAAATCATCGTCTGAGGTTTCCACTACATCTCCATCCGAAGCTTTATTTCGCTTGCTAGCAGTGTCCTCGATGTCGTCCTCGTCTTCATCGTCATCCTCCACTACTCGTCCCTTGCGTTTGGCACCAGTCACATTTGCACGTCCGAACATGCCACTGCCTACAGACGCAAAGCCGGAAGTCGTCCTTTTCGCTGCATTGCCATTCGTTTTGCTCACACCAGTGGCATTGGTACTTGGAGTTCTGCTTAGCGTATTCGAGGTGAGCTCGCTGTTCGTGGACGCGACGCGAGACACTTGACTTGGTCGCTGTGGCTTGAACGGCGGTGGTTTCTTTTTCGAGGCCGGATATGTGACCGTCTCTTTAGGCTCCTTACGTGGTGGCATTGAAGTGTGATCAAGCGAAACCTGTCAGTGGAAGATGCAACCAGTAAAACCGACCATGGAAGATCAGCCGAGGGCTGCTTCGCGCCAAAGCGCGTCATCACATGTTTCAAGCCGAAGAACTTCTGTTTCACTCTCCATCAGATTAGATTGACCGTTCCCGCCCTGCAAGGAGCCGTGCATGTGATCAAGTCAATAACACTTTCGCATCCTACAGCGGTACAGAATACTGCAATGAAAGCAGGACTGCATAGCCGAGCCGGATAATGTACCATCTGGCAAAGTCGCTGTATCTACACGCAACGAGCAAAGAGGGTAAGTGAACACGTCGCACGACACTCGAGCGCAGATCGCTGACAATACCCTCTCAGAATACTCAATCCTCCTTCTCGGACTTGACAATGCTGGAAAGACTACCCTCCTCGAGCAGATCAAGAGCTTGTACAACCCCGAACATAATGCGCGGCTGAATACCGTGCCCACGGTCGGACAGAATGTCAGCTTGGTCAACCTGGATGAGTGCTATCTCAAAGTCTGGGACGTAGGCGGACAGCACACGCTTCGCAACCTGTGGCAAAGCTACTACAGCAGCTGCCATGCGATCGTCTTCGTGATCGATAGCACAGACGTTGGAGACGCGGACGTGGAAAAAATCAATGAGAGCGGTGCTTCTGTGAGCGGAGGACTAGATTTGGGACGGTTGGAGGAGTGCAAGATCGTTCTTGAATCTATACTTGAGGATCAACAGACCGAGGGAGTCCCTCTACTGGTTCTTGCAAATAAGCAAGACGCCGAGGACTGCGTGGAGGTAGTTAGAATCAAGGAGGGTCTGGTACGAAGAGTCATTGAGGGAGAGAAGGGCGACAGCGTGAGAGACAGCAGAGTGTTGCCGCTTAGCGCCTTGACTGGCACTGGTGTCAAAGAGGCTGTGGACTGGGTTTGCAGCCGCGTCAAATGGAACAAGGAGGCGAGACCTCCTGTCATGAGGTGAAAAGCCGGTGAGCTGGCGTGGCACGAGATGTTAACATGGCTGTTATATGATACCCATCGAGATCAATGTTTTCCAAGTCCTGAAGCGACATTTCAAATCGGATGTCATCACTATGGCACCTTACCTACTGTCAGGCCCTCAATCACTCCTTGAGCATGCACATGCATATATCAACACGAGTAAGGTACCTGAAATCAAAAAGCCAAGCAATACCACTCGCCGGCCGTTTGTGATGGTGAGGCTGACTGCCCTATGTATCTAAATACATCCTGTCGCGTTCCACACGTTAGGCTTCCAGCCCGAATGACTGAACTCGTCACACCATCAACTCCCTACCAGCTACGTGGAATTGACCTATAACACCCGTAACTGGTCGCATTTCGTCGGGTTTTGCGCCACCCTTGCGACGCGGAGCGGGAAAGCCTCGCCTCAAAGCTTCCGGAAACACACCACCAGCGGATTAGGCGTAACCGGCAGCCGTCTACCGGCATAACCGTACCGCATATCTTTCTTATCGACAGCGCAGTATCGCTCGGTAGCCTGCTTTTTCTTGCGCCTTGTCTCTGTCTGGAATCCTGAGCCTAGGCGAACAGGCCCGTCATCTCGTTTGTTGCGCACCACAGCAAGGCCCCCCCTGGACAAACGAGACGACTCACGCGGCCGGAGGGAGTGGCGGTGTGCTGTCACCTTGCATCGATAGAGTAGGGAAAATCGTTGTTATCGTCGTCCGTTGGGCGGTGACGCGATGGGTGTCATGGAGGTAAGGTGCTTTTGATTCCGTTCTCCTTGGAGGCTGCCTGCATGCTGTTTTATCGATTTTATCTGGACGATGCCCTGGCCATTTCGCGATTGTCACGAGCGCAAGACGTGTCTCCAGTCGACCTTTTCGCAGATGGGCAAACGATGTGCGGTGGCGCTGCTGGTAGCCGGTACATCGTAATGTGATCAGTCACTCCCACGAGAGTAACAGTGGTGTTACATTTTTCAACATTTGTGTAAGTCTTTCAAACCAGCAGATTCCTTCCGTGTGCGACCTGGGTGAATTGCATGTGAACATCGCATGGGAAGCGCCACTGGGACGCCTTCCACTTGCTTGCTTCGTCGATAATCTCGAAAGCACAAAGTTCACCACAAGAGTCTAACAAATCTATCTTTTGTAGACCTCGCCATGCATACGCTCTTCAGCTCCGACATCCTTAGCCCACCGCCTGCGCCTTTAGCTCAAAACAATCCGTTCGAGCTGAAGTTCCACGCATCCTCAAACACCGACTCGACTGCCTCTGGATCGTCTTATTCAACGCACAGTTCGCCAACAGAGTACAGCGTGTTGACACGTAGATTCCAGGAAGAGCGACAAGCAAGCGAAGACTACCGCAATGTTGAATCTGTGACTGTGAGGCGGAAGGGCCACCCGAAGTTATTGCTCATGGGCCAGAGAAGGTAGCAAGATCGAGACATTATCCATGTCCATTCAGTAGCTGACATCTACACAGGAGCGGCAAATCCTCCATCCAGAATGTGATATTACAGAAGATGCCTCCGACAGAGACCCTGTATCTCGAATCTACCAATTCAGTGAACACTGTTGCCATGCAGTAAGTATAGCTGGATCTAAAGTGAAACCCAAGACTGACCGTCATCCAGATCCTTCGCTCAGATCGAGATGACCGAAGTACCCTCACAACTCTCCATCGAATCTCCAGAGATCGCATACTCAGATGCCAACTTCCGAGAACTTGGTGCTGTCATCTGGGTCATCGACGTACAAGACGACTACCTGAGCAGCATCAACTCGCTAGTCCACACAGCTGGGTTCCTGGCAGAAAACTACCCACGAGTGCATTTCGAAGTCTTCATCCACAAGACCGACGGCCTGAGCGAAGAATACCGCTACGATGCTTTCAGGGAAGTGCGCCAGCGAGTTCAAGACGAACTGTCAGACGTCGGCTTCGGCCACCGCGAAGTCGCCTTCCACCAGACAAGTATCTTCGACCATTCGATTTACGAAGCGATCAGCAAAGTCGTACAAAGATTGCTGCCTCAACTGCCGGCACTTGAGGCATTGCTCAACAGATTGTGCTCAACATGCGGCATGCAAAAGGCTTACTTGTTCGACACCGTGAGCAAGATCTACGTCGCCACTGATGCTAGTCCCACATTCCTTAAGGACTACGAGGTATGCTCCGACTACGTCGATGTGATCGTCGATATCAAGGCGCTCTATGGATGGCAAGCTCCACCAAAGAACATGGGCAGCACACGCTCGAGATCTACTATCGGCGCCGACCCTGAAGACGATGGCATTGGTGAGAGCATTGTCACCTTTGAAAGAAATGGAGACACGTACATTTACGCGCGCGAGATCACGGAGTAAGTATCGCCATCGCTGAACCTGTGGTTGATGGTTATACTGACTGCGCCTAGTCACCTTTCTTTGATCTGCTTGATGGGCAAAGGAAGCGGAGTCGACAAGCGGGTATTGATCGACTATAATGTAAGTCTGCTACAAGACGCGGTAGTGGAGGTGTTCAAGGTGTGATGCACGTACTTTATGTGAGGCAAGGGGAAGCGGGATGCTAGCCACACTGTTACACGGCATATAACACCCACGCCAAGACAGCACTATCTCACCGGTCTGCCTCCAACTCACCAGATCTGAACATATATACGTATCCGACACTATTCATCGATCGATTGTCTTTCAACCTCCTTGTCGAATCTAAACAATCATATATAGAATAAGATGCCTCCTCGGCTTCCTACACCGTTACCAAAACTCTACCGTCCTCCACCAAGGGTCTGTGCCTTTCCATGCCCGGCGCGTCAACGATACATGTCGCAAGATCGTCCCAAACCCCGCGATTCTGGTCAAGATCACTCCTATAAGATCAACTGGCCCTTGTCTATCCTTGTCACCGGCATCGTGTGTGTCGCTGAATGTGTCGTTGAAGGGCTCTATTTGTCCAGACCCACGAAATCGAGTCAGAAAATGGTGCCGGAAACAGTAAATGGACCATTTGGGCCATATATTTGCTACTGCCCTGAGTCCGCCGAGGACAAAGTCGAGCCCAAGGAAGAGTAGCACCACCAAGAATGGCGGGGAACATTGTTTTGAGGCATTCAACAGTCCTGCGAGTGCGAAGTAAGGGAGACTGGAATGTCCGGCAGCGCTGTTCAAAGTGCTCATGCATGTATCTGACACTTTCAACCACTTTTTGCTCGACCTTTCTTGATTTATCGTACACATACATAAGTTCGTATCGATATATCTTGATCGTACCTGTTGCACCACCAACTCTGCATTGAGCATTACTCATCTTCGGCAAGCTATTCTCAATATGCCCCCTCGACTTCCTGTGAGGCTACCTAAACTCTACTATCCACGGAAGCACCTTGCCTTCTTGCGTCAAACACGTCCGCGATACATATCGCAGAGCCCTCTCGATTCGGACAAATCAAATCGATTCCGTGAAGATTATCGCACCAGAGATGTCTGTCTTTCCGTCTCTCTGAGCGGTTTTCTAGCCGGTGCATATATATACAATCATGAGTGTTATCATGGGTCCGTGAAAAACACAGCAGATAACGATGGCATCAGAACCAATCGTCAGAAGTCGGTCGAGGAATCATCACATAAAAAGAGTGGCATTTGGTGGCCCGAGTGCATCATATGTTCGATCGAAAGAGACCTTGAGGATAGGAACACTTCTTTTGGTATGAGTGGGAGCTACTGCCCCGAACGCACTGGGGACTACGACAAGAATGTCTCCGAAACTGTTCGTCAGGGAACAGGAGGGGGATCAAGAGGTTTGAGGACTTCCTACTGCCCCGAGATCGCCGAGGACTGCGTCAAGCCGAAGGAAGAGTAGCACCACTAAAACCGGCGGAGAATGGGTACCATGCATGTGCGGGTTACCATATACATAGGTAGTCCCTTGGTCCATCTTTGTACCCTTGAGTAGCAACAAAGCAGAATTCTGCTCGCGACCGCTCTACCTTATCTACCTCCTCTCAGTGCCTTCTCACGCGATCTTGGTGATTGTTGAACCCAGCTTCCAACCTTAGTTGACGATAACACTGTACACACCTTGACACCAATCTTGGTTTATGGTTCTTGGTTCTTGATTGGAGCTCCTGATCTGATCTACCTTACTTACCCCACCAGCTTTGCGCTTAGCGTTGCTTACCCAACTCTAAGCAAGCTGTTCTGAACTATGAAGATGCCTCCTCGGCCTCTGGCATTATTGTCATCGAAACTCTACCGCCATACGCCGAGGCTCTTTCCCCTCGTGCGCCCTATACAGTCGCGACATATATGGCAGCGTGCCCCAAGGCCCGAGAGTCTGGATACAGTTCACACCGGTTCTACCTCTAGGAAACCACGACACTTGTCAGCCCTTGAAATATTCATATTCTTCACTGTCTGCGACATCTACTGTTGGTACACTGAGACTGGGATCTTCAAACCCAAACCGACACCCACACCGACATCGATAAAGAAACCGGTCGAAGATGTCGACGGAACCCGCGGTCAGGAAACGGGGAGGGAACCAGGATCCGATCAGTCAGGAACCTACTGTATCGAGCACATCGACAACAAGCAAGAGGAAGAGTAGCACCGCCAAAAATGGCGGAGTTGGTGTGATGGATGTGCTGCGGATAGTGGGAGGGTTATTCCTGCTCAACTGCTTGCTGAGCTACTTCATCACGAACGACTCGGTGCTTTGGGGCTGGCGGCCGTGGTTCATACGGCCTGGGCAGCTGACGAGATACTTCGTAAGCCTCAATGGCACAATGTTATGGTAGCCACGCGGAAGAACTGACATACATACAGCAAGGTCCCGTGTCCCTGACCGACGCCGAGCTTCTCTCTTATGACGGCAGCGACCCTAGCAAGCCCATCTACCTCGCCCTCAATGGCACAATCTACGATGTCACCGCCGGCCGCAGAGTCTACGGCCCTGGTGGCAGCTACAACGTGTTCGCAGGCAAGGACGCCGCGCGCGGATTTATCACGGGCTGCTTCGCTGAGGACTCTACACCTGACTTGCGCGGCGCAGAGTGGACATACGTTTCCATCGATGTTCCGGACTTTGACGAGAAGGACGGTGTCAAGGTCAATGCGGAGCAGAAGAAGCTCAGGGAACAGGAACTGCGCAAGGCGAGGAAGAAGGTCAAGGAGACGCTCGATGGGTGGGCTAAGATGTTCACGGGTGCCGGCGGAAAAGACTACTTTGAAGTTGGCACTGTCAAAAGAGAGCCGGGCTGGTTGGAGAAGCTTCCGAAGAGGGCTCTCTGCGCTCAAGCTCAGAAGAGCAGGCCGAAGCCCAAGACTGCTGGTAAGGATGCTGGCGCTGCGTACAGGCCTAGCCATTGAGTGATTATTTAGTTTCGTATATGAAGCAGCTGATTTGTCCATCATGTCGTCGTTCGTAATCTTTCGTGTACGTTGATTACATGCATGTGTGTTGCCTCCAAATTGGCGTGTTGATCTGTCCAGATATTGGTGTGCGTAGATGAATCCATGGGGTGTAAAAGGTCGTCGGCGTAGGCGAAGTATTTGCGGGTCCAGAGTTCGATGAGCGCGATCACATATATGCTTCACAATAGTAGTCGACATGAGCGAAATGAGAGCGGAACCAAGTTCAGCGGTAAAAAATTGTAGCAAGTGTTTGATATCGAACTACCTGCTCCAAACCGCTAGCAGTCCTCCATACGCCGTGATATCATGCAGAGCCACTCAGTCCAAAAATCATCATCTAAGCATCCGCAACGGTGCGAGCTGTGTGATTTGTTAGTATTGTGCCGCTGGTACCATGCTTCTGAGACGACGTACTGTAGATGTTGCAGGTGTTGTGGCCAACAACCTTCTTGATGGTACCCTGAGCCTCGAGGTCGTTCAGGGCCTTGCGGGCGAGAGAGCCGTTGATCTTCAGGCGATCGACGAGGACGGCGACGGTGATGAGGCGGTAGGACTGGACGTCCTTGTTGAGACGCTCCTGGAGGGCCTTGTCAAAGATGACGGCGTGGACGGCCTTGTCCTTCACTGTTCAGCGGATCTACGTTAGCGCTTGTCCCAGACCAATGTCGTGTTCGCTCGTTGCGCTCGTTCGTATGGATGGTATTCGAATTTCGATGTTTGTTCATTGTGTTGCTCGATGCGCGCGGAGGATGGAGGTTGGTGTTCGCGTACCCTTGCCCTTGGACCACTTCTTCTTTTGCTTTCCTGCGGGAGCCTTTCGACTTGTTAGCAACTGCGCATTTTTGTCGCAAAAGGGCGTTGCGGCTACATACCATTTTGATTGTCTGTCCGTGGGGAGTGGTTCGGAGTCGCTGAGGTCAGGCTGGCTAGTGTAGAGCAGGTGAGTGCGTAACGGTAGAATTTGAGCCTTGGCGTCTCGCTCAAGCGGGGCGGCATCAAGCGCTGTGAATTCACACGTGACCATGACTTCACGCTCCACCTCAGTCCTCACGAGTGATGGTGTAGTATTAGTTCAAAGATATCGTAGTGCCAAAGTATAGAGTACTCGGTCTATCGCGCTCACCGAACCATACAACAGGGCCCGATTGTATCGAACTGCATCAAAATGTTGTCGGAAATCAATGTCGAGAGGAAATCTCAATATGGCACAACTACCGTCGTACGGCAGGTGTGCATTAGGAGGTATCGGAACGCATCTCACTGTATCCGCAAGAAATGAACATTAGTACAGAAAAGTCTTGCTAAGGTCTCTCATTGCTGACTTGCTTCAGTCAATCTGGGCGCCGTTCTCAATACCGCCCTCAGGACCCAGGCTTTCACGCATCGCTCTCCTGCAAGCTTCATCTGGATCCAACCCGCCATTTGCATCACGAATGCTGCGCCTCTCGTCCGGCGCAATGCTTCGACGCTCAGCAGCCGCAAGAGCCTCGTCGAAGTTGAGCCCGCCATTGAAGCGTTGACCACTCAGCATGCTGAACGTAGAACGAGGACGCATTGTAGAGGCGGGAGGCGTGACAAACAGGCCCTGGCCTTCTGAGCGCGGACGAACATTGCGTTGCAATCCCGGGCTAGGTTGACGCTTTCTCTTGCTGCCCTTAGTTGCAGCGAAGAGCGGTCTTTGAGCAGGTGAGGCGGCTGCAATGCTCTCTGCATCGATGGAGTCACCGCGAACACCACTCATTACGATTTCTGATTCTGAGATTGGCGATTCTGCAACAGGCTGGAAGCTCAATCCAGGTCGCGCTCGTGGTTGAGTTCGACTTGGAGGTGGCATCTGCCATCCATCTTCATCGTTGTCATTTCCGTTTCCATCATCGTCGCTGTCATCGGCATCATCATTATCATCATCGTCGTCGTCGTGAGTATTATCTGTATCCGAACCCAATCCAGAGTCGTCGTCAGAATCGTCAGGCTTTTCAATAGACTTCGCAGGCTGATCTGGGTTCTTCGATCGCAGCCTCTTGGCCTTTTGCTTCTCTCTCTGTTTTAGAGCATTCGTTCTAGCCTTTCGTGCCTTGTCCAATTCCTTGAGAAGTCTCCTCTGCCGATGGCTGCTTTGGAGTTGCTCTTTGATCACGGCTACCTGTCTCGGATGTTTGGCCACCAAATACCTCCACGCATCATAGAGGATCTTCCGCTGCAGCCTGTACTTCTCGATTACTCTAACGCTTGGGAAATACTGGTAATTCAGCAGCGGTTCCCACGCCACTTCTCCGAACATGGGCTCAGTATCTGTTGCTCCACCCCGGCTGTGCGAGTAGAGGCCTATCCCGGGTGCAAGATCTGGTGTTGTCAGATCTTCTGGGACATCAATGGGTTCGTAATACACTTTGTTCCACTCTTCGATCCGTAGCCCGACGACTATGCGATCGTGGACGACTTGGATCACCATGCTGTCCTGTCGCAAATTGTCTTGTGTGTGTCTGGCACACCTGAGTTCTGGTTATCTTGTTGTTATGGTGGCCGCTGAAATTCATGTTAGTGTATGAAAGATAAAGCGCTTGGACGATCTGCACTGACTTGAGCACTAATGGTATGGATGCCAGCGTGTTGCAAAGATGCTATTGTTCGAGAAGTTGAGTGTGAAGATTAGGGGAAGTTGTGTGTGAGAAACAGACGAAGTAGAGGTGTGCAAATGCGGTGGCCTTACTAACACGTGCTTGCATTTGGTTGCCTCCATGTGATATACAGGGGATATCTAATTCGCAAGCTCAGAAAGCAAGTGAGCTGTGTGAGCAGGATACTCCTGGCACATGACCGAGTCGAGTGAAGCAAAAACTTAGGATGGCCCTAATCGCGGCATTCTGGAACATCGAGCATGCGGATGCTATCGCGAATTTATGTTGGTCACATGTTCGACCAGTTGAAAACTCTAGGTCTCAACAGCTCAAGCTTGTTTGAAAAGTACCGAGTTTACAAAAGATACATGTGTACTCAGGACCAGATGATTGAGATCGAGACACAGACGGTGCATGTATCAGTATCGTGTCATTGGCCTGTAGAGGGGGCGAGCATAGATCAAGTATGGTCTTTGTCGCTGCTTTTGATTTGAAGTTGTCCTTGGCTGCAAGTACCTGGGAAAAGCATACTCAAAGCGCGACCTCACTCCCATTGCTTCCTCTCACGTTCATCCTTGCGAACCAGATTAATGTGTCCCAGTTCCTGACTGCCCACCAGTGAAAAGACATCACCACTTGAGGTCTTCTGCGTCGCCTCGCGCCACCATCCTATCAGCAGGCGGAGACCTCGGCGAGAACCCGAGCCCCGAATCAACACCCCCAGACTGCCTTCTCCGAAGAGTTTCGTGATGTCGCTGTGCATTCTTCCTCTCCAACGGCCGCAATATCGTCTTCCTGTCCTTCAACCCTGCGTTTTCCATTTGCTTCTCAACCGAAATGTAGATCTCAAGCCTGCTGATCTCATTATGCAACCAAGCGATCTCCTCTTTCGCCGCCCACAACAACCCAACGCACCCCTCTGCGCTCAATACACCGACGTCCTCAGGAATCATACCATCCCAATCGTTGGCTCGAGTCTCGTAGTAATCTCCTTGTAGGACTTGGATGTTGTGCTTGCCAGCCTCTTTGACAAGCATGGCGATTTGCTCATCGAGGTTGTCGCGGATTTCGTAGGCGGCGGCCATCAGAGCAGCCCGAAGCACCCTCGTAGGATATGATGTGTGAGTGACCGTTGTTCGCGAGTCTTGTGTTTGTGATCGCAGCCAGGCTTTGAGTTCATTGTATTCTTTGTGATCGGGGTTGTTGTCGAAAGCTAGGTCTTCCCAGTCGCCGATCATGTTTGTTTGTCTGTTTGGCGTTGCGCGCGATCGAATAGTAGATTGGTTGGAGGGTCTGCAATGGTATTTTGTGTGGTAGCGATCGTGAAGATATGGGCAGATAAACTGTCAAGTGCCCGTGGTTGGCGGATGGCGACGGTGGCAAAACCTGCGGTCAATACTGGTCTTCACGTCTGGGTCAGTGAAGGAACGCGAGACTTCGCTCGCTTTCCCGGACACGACATTTCACTTGCCTCTTCCCAGGTGAATGACCCGAGCCACGAGCCACGATCAGAGCCCATTGAAGCTTGTAAACAAACAGCGCGACCCAAGTTTAATCCCCATATCACTCAGCGCGATGGTTCACATCCTCGAGATCGATTTCTGCCGTATGGCATAGACCCTGCTAATTGCGGTCGTTGTATACATGTAGTTCTGTCATTATTTATGTTAGGATATTATATCGTACTTCCCTCGAAACACCGTGCCTCGCACCCTTACTCGAACGCTTTCCATCGTCATGCTCTACTGCTGGTAGCAGTTCAGGTTAAAGTGAACAGGGAAATGGTTCACACCAGGGACATCCTTCCTGACATAAACGGCAGGACTCCAGCCCAGACAGTAGAAGGTTCCCGAGCCGGACTGGTCAATTTGGACTTCCACACGCTGCCTCGGGTCGCTGAGAACATCGACCCAGATCTCACCAGGTCTACCGACCTGCATCTTCTTAGTCGACCATTCGTTGTATGGACCAATGCTCAGCACGACCGCACACCCAGGCCTGTCGTGAGTGCCCGATCTCGTCCAGCCGATGCAGCTCTGAGCGTCGAAGTAGTCGGTCTGCTGTCCGTACGCATACATACGGCGAGAGAGGACGAGATCTGGGAGCAGGCTGCGATTGCCTGGGTTCATGCACGCGGGTGGCGCGCTCTCCTTGCCTTGGATGCCGTACATGTCGCCCCAGAAGACGGAAGGCAGACCCTCGGCGCGGAGAAGGATGAATGCGTAGAAGAGTGATTTGAGTCGTGGGTCGATATGAGTGGCTGAAGCCTGGCCGGGCTGGGTATCGTGGTTGGTCACAAGAGTCAGGGCACTGTGCGGCCTCTCTTTTACGAGTGAGCTACGCATGATTGTCCTGAGATCTGCGTTGGGAGATTTGGCCACGACGTCTTTGGCTACACGCGCGAAGTCGTTGACAAGAGGAGAGTCGTAAGCGTAGGTGCCTTGGCCGACGGTGTCCAGCCATTTGGTGATCTTCGCTGTTTTGCCAGTCCAGACCTCTCCCACGATGAAAGCATCACGGCCGCGCTTAGCCCTTGAGGCCTGGTGAGCTCGTTCTATCCAGTCGCGAGCAAAGTTATATGAGAAGTGAGCAGCGGCGTCGAGTCTGAATCCATCGAGGCCGTTTTCTTGCACCATCCAGTCCGCCCACCTGAACAGGTCCTCACGCACTTCGGGGTGCTTGTGGTCGATGTCCGAGAACATCAAGTAATCAGCATTGCCGTGCAAATCATCCACGTCCTCAGCCCAGTCCTTTCCAGGTCGCTTCATAGCAATTGTCGATTGAGCGTCGGACTTCTTGCTGCCGAAGAACTTCTGAATGCGGTGCATGCCCTTCTTGAAGAGATCCGGATCCTCGCGACCAGGCTTGGGAAAGTTTGCAGGGTCATCAATGATCTTGTAGATTGCATGTTTCTCGGCACGCTGGTCCCAGTCGGAACCACTGAAATGCTCTGCCCTCCATTTCATCGAAGAATACGCGCCGCCGCGGTTGTCGTGGTTGTAGACGATCCATGGTGTGATTTTCTTGGGAGCAGATGTCTCAATTCTGCGGTCTGACGACGTAGTATGATCAGCGATTGTTCCTGCCAAATACTCGACAACGCTGCCCGTTCGAACCACTTACCATTCTCATCCACCTCGACAGCCCAACATTCCATAGTAGTATCACCCGCAGTCTTGTGATTGAGTACCGCATCCCAAATACCTTCCACACCATTGTTGTGCAGCGTTGCGATCAAATCTCCCAGCTCTTCTTTGCTTCCCCATTTGGTATTCCTCCTGCCCTTCTGGTCGAACTCTCCCAAATCCCAATGATCGTAGCAATCGTATCCATTTCCACCACCTCCAGGCTCATTTGCTTTACAACCAGGCGGCAGCCAGAACATATTCAGTCCCAGCCCAGCCAGGGAAGGCGCAAGACGTGTGAGGCGAGCATAATGCGATCCGTGTGAATGTGTCTCGTTATGCGACGGCTTGTCGCTCTTGACGTGCCATTCGAAGGTTTGGAACAGCGTTCGGTTGTCGGGCGTTGGGTGTGACATTGTATATCAGATAGTAATGCAACGTGTCTATCCTAGAGGTCAGAGTATACAGCCTACGAATCCAAAAGGTTTAAAGCCCCAATCAGGCCATGAATCGTAAAAGTAACAGGGCATCAAATACGGCCCTAACGACGTCAGTCCTCACAGACCCACATGGTGCTGCCGTGCGGAAGTAGGCACGGCGGTCAACCGGCCAATATCTTGGCCTTATGGCCGCGAGTGCTCGGCGAGCAAGATGCGATGGCACGGAGACCAGGGTGGTCAGCAGGCTTCGTCGCGTTCGTGTTTTGGCATTATGCGGTGAAGAAGAGGCCCTGCCCGGAAGAACCAATGAAAGCTGGCCCGGCTGAAATGGAAGAAGCCAAACTCTATGTACGACGATCTGCCCAATCATGGTAAGGCGAATTCAGGTACCGGATGTAAGGTACTGCAGAAAGTTATGCATGCAAATATTTCAAAGAAGTATGCATGGACAATTCTTTGAACCACTGTTGCGGACACGTGCGAAAGGTATTGAGAGGAGAATCATGTGAACACAAAAGATAAAATGCTGCATTACATCTACGCCCGTGAGCGTAGCCCGTGTACCTATGATACAAGTTGTCCCAAGGTTCTATCGTCTATTCAATAGGCAAAACAAAACATTGCCCACCAAACAGTCATGCATGAACGCTAGAACCAATAATATCATACCCCCTCTTCGGTGAATACGAAGACCGGCGCTTGCGCGCGATCCCCAGCTTTTAATGCTTCAAGAGAATTGGCTGTATCCTCTTATCACATCCGTCTAATTTGAGCGTCTCCTAGCAAGCGATAAGCTTACTTGGCGATCTCGACACCACCGACGGCACCGATGGCCTGGAAATTTTGTTAGCGAAAAGTGCTTGAAGTTTATACTTTAGGGCTGAAATCTTACCTTCTTGATGTCACCGTAGATGGCGAACTGACCGGCGGTGAGGGTACCGACCATGAAGAGACGGGCACCGATACCACCGAAGGAGCCCTTGAGGCCGAGCTCCTTGGCGATCTTGATGAGACGGCTGGTGGTGCCCTCACCAGGAGCACCCTGGGTCTTGTTGATCTTGGAAAGCATGGTGTCGGCGGGCTGGGAAACGATGGCGGCGGCGAAACCGGCAATGAGACCGGAACCAAGGTTGACGGTGGTGTTCATGCCACCAGAGGCGGTCTTCTTGTCGACAAAGTTGTCGTAGATGTACTCAGCAGTCTTCTCGTACACGACGAACTTGGACATGGTGTAGGGGATCCTATGGAATTGTCAGTTGTGATTGCGCGTTTGAGCAGGTATTGGTCAGAACATACTGCTTGAAGAGAAGGGGACCAAGACCACCGTAGAAGGCGGCGAAGCCCTCCTCCTTGAGGATGCGGCCGAAGCCACCAACGAGGCCATTGGCGAAGGTGGGCTGGGAGACGAGACGGATACGGGTGGCCTCGAGAGGGCAGAGGGCGAGATCAGCGAAGAACTCGGCGCAGGCGGCGGAGGCGAGGTAGACGGCGGTGCGGTTGTTGGCAGCGGTCTCGTAGCCGAGAAGGCCAATGGACTTCTGCTTGAAGAACTCGTAACCACCGAACTTCAGGGCACCCTGGAGGAAGTAGCCAGCGAAGGTAGGGCCGGCACCAGTGAGGAGAGCGCCAGCGCCCTCGTTCTGGATGACCTGCTTGAAGCCGCCGATGAAGCCGCGGTTGTAGGTCTGGGGGTCGAGCTGGATGCGGGTCTTGACGCTGTCGCACGCGCGTTAGCAGGCTGCGCGCAGCATTGGAGTTCACGCGCGATGAGGCGCGCAGGAGGAGGCTTACACATCGACGGGGGTGAGACCACCGTGGGTGAGGGAGCAGCAGACGGCACCGGCGAAGGCGAAGCGAGAGTAGAGGGCGACGCCAGAGAGCTTCTCGGGCTCAGCAGCCTGGATGTTCTGCTTGATAGCATCGACCTTGGTGCTACCAGTGGAGGTGGGAGGGGCCTGAGCAGACATTGTGAAGGAGCTGAGTGGAGTGGAGACTGGTGGTGGTGGTGATGGTGATGAGGTATGGAGAGGTCAATAGTGAAGCAAAAGAGACGCCATACAACTTTTACGAGCCTCCCTCGCCTCCGTCCGCGCCGGGTAGACTAGGAGACTAACGGATTGACCTCGCCCGTTGGGCCGTTCATCCCCAACCCCTGCCAGCATGTGAAAACCCGAACCCTAATCGGTGATGATCACAGCATGACGAGTGTTTTCGCTGCAATACAACACGTGCAAGCCGGCGGGAGGCCGATTGTCCGTAGAAGAGGCGCGACGTTCTGACTTGTTACTAGCCATTGGGTCAATCCTACTAGCAAGTCACGTTATCACGAACCCCTATATCTGTATACATCTGCAATGCCTCCCAAGAAACGTTCAACGAAAGAGTCCACTGGCGCAGAGCCGGCATCCAAAGCCCGACGCCAAGACAATGGCGAAGGTCCATCCACGCGTAGCGAGCCGGAAGACGCGACTGAGGACGCTGCAGAAGGCCAGGACGATGGAGTAAGGCGATAATTGTTCAGCAGTGTCCAATATACTGATGGAAACAGTCCGCTCCCAAGGAAGATGTAGACCCGTTCAGTTATCAGTGCATAGCAAAGCCGTGGTGGGGTGATGGCCTAGTGCCCGATATCGATGAAGACCATGAGGTAGAAGGTCTGGAGTTCCATGGCAAGCCTGCTGCTGAGCATCCCGAGTGGAAATGGACTCTCATGGACCAGACCTGGTCCATAGTGACCGAGTGGCAACGTCGGACAGACTACTGCCAGCCTGACAACTTCGCCATGTACATCTACAACGATTGGTACGGTTACGGTTTGCAGGAATTGCAAGAGAATCTTGTAAGTCGGTCAAATATGGGGGAAGCGAGCAAAAGTCTAATCCGTTAAAACAGCTCGTCAAATTCAACGAAGAATTTAGCAGGAAGAAGAAGTCTTTGGAAGCTATGTGGACAGTCATCGCGGGAATGATGCATTGGCAGCTGAACGAAGAGGGAAATTGGGTTCGTAGGTTTCAGTTTCATGGACCTGTTTCGATGCAACAGTCGCTAACGTCCACTTAGCACACGACGATGGCGACAGGGCGGACGAGACGTTCGGTGTGATTGGATGTGCCTTCTTGACCATGCTGAACGAACTTGATCGCGCAGGATTTCTCAAGCCAGACTCACAATTTCAAGACCTTGCTCTGGTGATGTTGATGGCCATCAAGTGGAGTGATGGACGAGAAGACTACGGCATCGAAGAGGAAAATCTTGAGTGGCGCAACACTGTTGTGGCGTACGCGAAAAAAGGTGGCATCGACTTGAAGTCGACTCCCCTCGGCGGCGCAGAGAAGCTGCTGGAGAGCATCGAAGACGATCAAGCGAACGAGGATCTGGGCCCAGCTAAAGCTGACCGATGGGGTTGGAAAGCTAAGGTGAGTCAATCGCTGATCTGCAATATCACGAGGAGCGGCGACTGACCAGTCTTATAGTTGAAGGATTTCGAAGCAAGACATGGAGCACAGAAACGGGCAAACGCAAAGGCCAAGATCGGAGGCTTTGAGTACGATATCACGAGGATGTCGAGTAAGGAAAGGGCGAGCTACAACTTCGACAAGGTAGACCCGTTGCCAAAGAACATACCTAAGGGTGCTTTCCTCGAGTTGAGGTGAGAGTGTATAACATTCATTGTCTGTACCTCTGTAGATTTACTGTTACACTACAATCGCGGGAGTAGCGAGGGTTAAGTGCAAGTCATAAACTACAATCGGTTGCCGTCCTTAGCATCTTTTTTCCAGACGTCTGACGTGATGCCTCCTTCGGCAAGAAGGCTTTTCTCTGGAGCTTCAGCGCCGGTCAGCAATTTCATTTCTGGGTCTCCCTTCTCCATCTGCGACAGATTTGTGTTAGCTCATATTCGCCAAAGATTATAGTGCTCTGGTGTGACTTACGGCTCGTTGGTAAGCGGGCCTGGCAGCCACATCTTGCAGCCAACGCACAATGCTTGGGTATTTGGACAGATCCAATAAGGGTCCCCAGTACCTCTGCGTCGTCAGCGACCACACGGGCATGATATCGGCCGCTGTGAACTCGTCACCCGCAAGCCATTTGCTGTCTTTCAGACGCTCCTCCATCACACTAAGAGCGCCATGCAGTCTGGCGGCGCGGAAATTCTTCGTCATCTCATCCGCGGCAGGGAACATGCTCGCGGTCATCTGGGGCTGCAACGTTGCATTGCTCCAGTGCAGCCAGTAGAGGTACTTGTCGTAGTTGGCCTCGCTCGGCTTCACGCTCAAACGTCCATTGCCGTGTCTGTGAATAATATACTCGACGATTGCGCCGCTCTCGCTCAAGGTGACGTTGCTGTCTGAGTCGATGATGAATGGCGATTTGCCTGTGATGTTCCCAGGGACGGATTTGAGCGATTCTGGGGACAGCATGGGAGCGCGCGTGTGGAGTTTGAGCTCGTAGGGAATGCCTAGTTCTTCGCAGAGGAAGAGGACACGCTCGGATTGGGAGATTCCGAGGTGGTGGACTGTGAGAACCATTGTTGTTGATTGTTGGGGGGATTTATGATAATGTCCAAATCTTAGAATGAGACGATGCAGCTGGGTGTGTCTTTCGATCGAGGGAATGCTTGTTCTATTTATGAGTGTCCGGAAAGTCGCCGGGAGCATAGGAGAAAGTTGTACATATTTATGCTTGCCGCGAATGCGATTCATTAGTCTCCGAGCAGTCTATTCCCATGACGATCGTTGTTGGCCTCGGATCGTCGACCTAAGCCCCACCGACCCTGGAAGCTGGAAGCCTGACGTTACGTACGTAAGGTATTCAGGGCACAGGCCTGAAACTATCAAGGTGATTACTGAGCAGACGCTATCTCAGTAACGAGAGCAGGATAATGGCACTCATATCAGGCTGTACCGGCAATTCCATCGATAAGCCTGGTCTTTTCGTTGCAAATCCTCGGTTCTGCAATCAGGTCGTCCGCCGATACCACTGCTGAGGCCTGGTGTGTGACTGTTCGCGTGCGGATTCGCAACCACGAGTTGGAGTCATCGCAGTCATCGACATTCGTTATGTAGCATATCGGGCAGTATGCCACAACGTTGCTGTTTACATGATGACAACGCACAGCAAGACTTGGAGCTGTAGCTGCAACTAAAGGGAGACTTCGGCTTACAAAAACGACTACGCCGCTTTCTCGCGTACTGTGGATAGTGTCATACTTTCGAGATGAGAGATATACAATTACAGTCATATTGTATCGATATGCATGCATACCCGCCAATGAGCATCATTATTGCTCGAAAGTATGCTCATTGGCTACCCCAAACCCTAAGTCGATCAGGCACACTGCATATTGTCGTCCATGTTAAAGGTGTGATACGCTGTCGTTATGTTATACATAGGGCATCCGTTCTAGCGTCAAACACCCTCGACTTACCCTCACACGCTGTTCTCGAGCTATCGGATTATCTGCGTTGCGGGCTTTCGGGTCACGTTTTCTCATGTAAATACGAAACGGGGTTAAGAGACCCACATTTCCTTAGCTCCGACCCGCATCGCTCTTTCGCATCTGATATCGTGGCTTCGGAGGATGGAAGTGTAACGAGTGTTGGCCAATCTCCAGTAGCTACCCAGCAGAGATGCGAAATCAGATGATGGAAGAACTCAAGCAATATTGCAAGAGTATACGCCAGCGGATTTAGGCACACAACAACGTCCGGCTTGTTACAGCATATAAGTATAGTCCTTCTGAACATCAAATAACATCCTGTTAGTATCATCGCCATACCATCTTAGGTAGTACCGCCATTTCATATCATCCAAATTCTCAGTACTTCAGCACCAGGATGTCTTCCAACAACCACATCAAGAACATTGCTATCGTCGGCGTAAGTGATTGCTTGTATCCTCAATGCTAGTACCAATACTGACAAGGTGCCCAAGGCTGGCGGAAGGAGCGGTGGATTCATTGCCAAGTCACTTCTAGAGACTGGACGCTTCACCATAACGGCCCTTACACGACCAGACAGCTCCAGCGAGCTTCCATCTGGCGTCAATGTCGCCAAAGCCTCGAACGACGACCATGATGCCCTTGTTGCGGCTCTTCGTGGACAGGATGTCCTTCTGATCACCCTCAGCGTCCTGGCTCCCGAAGGTACACAGGCAAAGCTCATTCGTGCTGCAGCTGAAGCCGGCGTTCCATGGGTCGTGCCGAACGATTGGGGATTCGACACTACTGACGAGGCAGTCGTCAACGATGTTCCCGGCGCCTCAAAGACGCCGCAAGGCCGCAAAGATATTATCGAGACTGGTATCAGCAGCTACATTTCGTTTACGACTGGCTTTTGGTACGAATGGTCGCTTGCGATTCCACCATCCTTTGGCTTCGATTTCCCAAACAAAGCTGCCACATTCTTCGACAATGGTGAGACGAAGATTTCGTCTTCCACATGGCCTCAGGTCGGTCGTGCAGTGGCATCTTTGTTGAGCTTACCCATCAAGCCAGAGAGCGCCGATACCGAGCGCTGCCTAGAGCACTTCAGAAACAAAGTTGTCTACGTCAACTCTTTCAATGTCAGCCAGAAAGACATGCTCGATTCTGTACTTCGTGTAACTGGAGATAAGCTCGAAGACTGGACCATCACGAAAGAGCCGGCCAAGGAACGCTTTGCTTCCGCGGCAAAAGCTTTGCAGAGCGGCGAGAGGATGGCATACGTTCGCATGATGTACACACGCATCTTCTTCGATGACGGCAATGGCAATTTCGAGGCACGCAAAGGCACTTCGAACAAGCTCTTGAACTTGCCACAGGAAAGTCTCGACGAGGCGACCGCTCGGTCCATCAAAAGGGCCGACTCGTCGCCATGGGCATCTTCAAAGCTCGTGGAGGGTAGACACCAACAAGCGGCAAGAGGCGAGGCACTTTGAGATGATGGTAAGTACTTCCCAAGGCTCCGCATGACGCTTCTGAAAACCAGAATTTACGATCAATGGTTTTGGGCGCTGTTGCTGGAAGGATATGCTTACATAAACCGAAGGCGGATCGCGTATATGGCCACAGCTACAATTGATAATGACATGAGGATACGGTTTTGAAACGTGCTCAAATGCTACTCAGTTTCCATTTGCCAAGTCTCCGTCTCACTGCATTTCCTCATCGAGTGCGGTGTGTTTGGCCCCGCAATGCTGCATATGCTCGCATTCGCCTCCTATCACAAGATGATCAGTGCAAGAAAAATTATAAAGCATCGCAAGGCCACTCTGGTCAACTGAAGGATATGCGAAGCAGATAAGTTGTACAGCTAAAGTGCCAACGGAAAATTCTTGGTTCATCAACACCCAATCTACCGAGCCAAGATGCATCGAATTGCTTTGTATTGTCTGGCCACCTGCCTGCTGCCCATAAGTCAAGCTGTGGCCTTGTACAACACCACCTACACAGGCTATCCTCCCAACTATTGTAAGTGGCACCTTGGACTCACCGCTCGCAAACCTGAACTCATCCCAACAGGCGTCGGTAACAGCAGTTCCGTGACTACAAGCAGCCCACCGAACAAATGGGGCTTCGTACTGTACCGAGCCTTCGAACCACTGGATATTTTCGGCCCGTACGAAGCGCTCTTCACGCTCGCTCGCACCCACCACATCGACATCTCGTGGCTCGCAGAGACACTCGAACCAGTCTCAACAGGCCCACAGCTTGCTGCCATGAATCCAATGAACTCTAGTGCCTTCGTCGGGATTCCACCTACGCACACATTCGCAGCTGCACCTTCTGACATCGAAGTCTTGCTCGTCCCAGGAGGCTTAGGCTCGCGTGCGCCAAACATCAACGCGACACTCGATTATATTACGGATGTCTTCCCTAAGCTTAAGTATCTCATCACGGTGTGCACCGGCGCAATGGTCGTTGCCAGAACAGGGCTCATGTCAGGCGTTCGCGCGACGACGAACAAAGCTGCTTGGAATTCTGTTGTTGCGACCGATCCCACCGC
Organism: Cladosporium sp. VS III D KN 1; assembly: GCA_019775635.1. Lineage (NCBI taxonomy): Eukaryota > Fungi > Ascomycota > Dothideomycetes > Cladosporiales > Cladosporiaceae > Cladosporium > Cladosporium sp. VS III D KN 1. The sequence goes on from JACWFN010000004.1 coordinate 1,273,844, forward strand.
GCACTGGATCCCGCACGCTCGTTGGGCGGTCGATGGCAAGATCTGGTCTTCCAGCGGAGTCTCTGCAGGCATTGATGTGACGCTAGCGTGGATTGCCTGTCATTATGGCGATGATGTGGCAACGACTGTGACGAAGTGAGTACCGACCAGGTTCTGTTGCGTAGAGACAACGAGAGTTGATGTGTGTATGCTGACGATGCCAACAGCTACATGGAGTACGAAAGGCATGTGGATAGCTATTGGGATCCCTTCGCTGAGATCTTCAATGTGACGGCGCCTGCAAGCAGTTAGGTAGCCAGTATGAAGGACCCCTCACGGTAGTAGCGATACAAGATACAATGCTAAGCGCTTGATCCGCGGTAACATACATGGGGCTATGGAACATACATAATCTCGCCATCGAGGATCAGGATTCAATCGAAGATCCCTCAAGAAGCCTAATGATGACGAAACTTCTACTGAGACTTCTCGAGATCCTTTGAGGCAGAAGAACCCTGCGCGCCATCGGTGCTGTGTGGCTCAATGTTTACTTCCAGACCCTCTATGTTCAGAGCTTCTTGCTGTTCATGCGTTAGGTCATCCTCACTCAGAGTCATCTTCGGACCAGTGAACCTGATGTAGTCAGCATCAATTGCGGGTAGAATCAAGATCGAGGAAGACCAACCATTTTCGAGCGTCGATAAAGTAATACGCCAATGCTCCTCCCCAGACGGAACAGTTGATTACAACAGTATAGTTCATCGTATCGGGAGTGGGATTAGGTCCACCGGTCGGGAACATCGATAGAACGATGCCGAAGACCAAGAAGACAATAGCGATCCAAGCGATAGGTAAGCTCAAGCGACCAGTGTAGAATGGGCCAGGCTTGAATTTCTTCTGTCCCCACATCACGCGTGCAAAGATGGGCATAAGCCAAGCCAGATTGTTGCCTGCAACTGCCAAACTAAACACTGCTGTTGCCGCTGCAGGGCCGATGATTGTGAGGAGCCCGAGGAGGATTGCAAGAATGACGCAGAACCAGATGGCGTTGAATGGTATATAGCCAAGTTTCTGGTTGATGACACGGACATATCTGCTGAAAGGAAGGGCGCCATCTCGTGAGAAGGCCCACATCTGTCTTGAGGCTGCCACTGTAATGCTCAGACCTAAAGTGCTGGTCAGTCACTGATATCCTGAGGTGTGAAGTGTATCTCCGATATACCCATAAAGAATTGGACTATGAAGAGGAGTGTCATGAGACCAATCGCACCGCTTTTACCGACGGCATCATAGTATATCTGCGCCATTGGCTGACCAAAGGGCGTAGTGAGGAGTGATTCCAAGTCCGTAGACATGCAGGCTGCCAGGACAATCACTATTATCCAGCCGAACAGCCAGCATGACCCGATGGACATGAGGATACCGTAAGGTACGGCGCGCGTTGCGTTGGCAGCTTCTTCGCTCATATGGACACAGCTGTCGAATGCGCCAATGGTCTTGTTTGTGTTAGCCTGACACTTGTCGCATGGAGACGGCAGTAGAGGGCCTATGGCGACTTACCCAAATTGGACTCAACCATGAGAGCATGAACGCCCATCCCGAAGGCCATGTGGTAAGATTGGCTGTCGTCGCGAAGATGTACTCACCGTCATTCCGACTCTTAGACCGCCCGATGGGCAGAGCGATGATCGTGGCGAATATCAGCACGAAGTTCATTACGACAAAAGCTGTCTGCAGCTTTCCCATGACTTTGCTGAAACTGCTTGCAAGTATTCCGTGACAGATCACACATGCCAGAAAGACAGCATACGTGATCCCGTGTGAAGGCACGAAAGCACCATCTGTTGCCAGAACAGGCACGCTCAGAAGCATGAGCGAGAAGCCGTAGTCAATGGAGCAGAGGCCGCCAACCAGACCAAGTGTGTTGCTGTATCCCACGAGAAATGAGAAGGCGTTGCGCGTTGCTGGCGAAGAGAAATAGTGCGTCCACCTGACACATCAGCAAGGGTGTTCAATGCTCGAAGCCCGGTGCATACGAACCAGTAAAGCCCACCAGAAGTAGGCATCGCACTTCCAAGGTCTGCCATGGCGAGCCCGACGAAGAAGATAAACATGCTGGCGAGGAACCATCCCCAGACCATACCGACTGGTCCTGCGGGAATTGAGTAGGCCAATGTGCTGGCTATGGAAGGCATCAAGCCCATGATACTGAAGGCGATACCAAAGACCTCGATCATCGTGAAGTTTCTAGGCGTCGCTTAGCTTTACATGCCATGCCGATCGTACCTGCAGCAGTTTACCTTCTCAATTCTTGCTTGTAGCCAAGGCTAGCAAGAACGGCGGCATCGTCCTCGCTCGTGAGACCTTGATCGACGGCATCGTGAGATGCACGGCGCTCAGTCTCGGAGGGTAGTTTGGCTGCCATTGTGCTATAGAAGGAGTAATGATACTAAAAGCGTGAAGAGTAAGACGAGACAGGAAACCTCGGGTGTGAAGATACTTATTGGAGATGGCTGAGGAGGGCTTACTGCAACACACGTTACGGGTATTGATAGCCGATAGAGCTTATCGCCCATGCATGTTGATCCTGGTGCTCCTGGTGGCAGAGATAAGGCGAGCTTCCAAGCTGACATGGGTGGTGCAAGTACACCATCGGCATTTCTTCTATCGTGGCATTGTGAGGAAAAGGATACTTATATGTGCTTCGCCGACGCTGGCGCGAACAATACAGTTGAGAGTCGTTTGACGGGCTCTGCCATGCTTAAAATGTCTCAAGGCTTGTTGACATTATCGATATGGTTATCGGAAGGTGTGTTCACTCAGAAAGAGAGTTGAAGGGGCGCGAAGTGGCTGCATTTCTAGACTTCCCCGCGTTGACGAGCGTCACTGCGTGTGCTCGCGCCCGCGTTTCAGCATTTGTCTGGCATCTGTGTCTTAGCACACGAAGCACATCTCGAGAAATCGACACAGCACACACATACACTGCGAACATGTCATTGTCAAGACGCATGGTGAGACAATACGGCAGACCATTGTGTGTGTATCGGAATTTCTTGGCTGACACGGTGGCAGCTTTCCAAGGAGGAGGAGGAGGCGATGGGCGAGGAGAAGGAAGTCCGCAAGGAGGACCAGGACAGAATCAACCGTTTCAGCCGTCTTCACAGTAGGGAAAAATTGGTCGAGGAAGATCTCAAGACCAAGCAGGCAAGTGAAGATCACGTGTCCCAAGCCACGGCAAACGCTAACACTTACGCAGAAAGACAAGGAAGATCTGGAAGAGATATCTTCAGAGCTAGAGCTCGCAGACGAGGACGAGAAAGTACCGTACGTGTCCGGTAAGTCTTTTCTGTATTTTACAAGAGACTAATTGTTTCGCAGATACAAGATTGGCGACTCGTTCTACTCATTACCGCTCCCCGAGGTGCAGGAACGCCTCTCGGCTTCAGTCGACAAAATCAACGACGAAGTCACCGCTCTCGAAGAGAAGTTGAGCGAACTGCGCGAGGAGATGGGCGATCTCAAAGCCGAGCTATATGGGCGCTTTGGCAGCGGTATCAACCTGGAAGCATAGATGCATGTACAGTATGAGCCCCAGCCCGCGTTTTCTCAAAGTTCACAGCTGTCCCGCGATCGATTTGTTGTAGGGCGCTTGATGTGCAGCTCAAGCTTTCCATTTCGCCCGCTATCGGCTTTGCAAGTGATCGACCATGCATGAATTACCGCTTCTATCAGACGCCCTCGGTTATTGCAGTTCTTGGCCCCTCTAAGCGTGCATCATACAGCAATGGCTGACAAAGGTGAAATGCTTGTAGAGTGCCGAAAGCCGTGATGCTTGTGTTGTGGCCCTTCTGTGAGGTATGCATACGTTCGCTGAGATGTTCCTTCCTCCCTCTCACAATATCTTCTTCGCGACGGCACAAACACAAAGCAGACAAGAAGCCAGCCTTGTCAGCAATATCATGGGAATTCTTCGCGAGCATAATTAAAGATGCCAGATCCTAACGTTGAGGCACAATCGGCCCAGGATACATCGAAAGCTCAGATACCACTGAATCTGGTGCGAACAATCTCCTCGGCCTCACGGCGAGACAACGTCAACAAAGCCGATATCGAGAAACAATTGGATTTGGAGAAAGCCGATCATGCTGGTGACATCTCTGGAGGATCTTCCTCTCGTACAAGCCACGACGGCATTGAGCATCAACAAGACGATAGCAGCGGCAGCAAAACAATTGTCTCATTCAGCCGCAATGATCCGTTGAATCCTTACTGCTGGCCATTCTCGAAGAAGCTTTACGTGACACTGACAGGCATACTCATGGTTCTCAACAGCACTATCGGGTCCTCTATAGCCACAGGCGCTTCTTCACAGACTTCCGAGCATTTCAATGTCACGAATCAAACCCAGCTCGTTCTCCCGACGTCAATGTACTTGGTCGGTTACGTTCTCGGGCCGCTATTCTTCTCTCCACTCTCTGAGACCTACGGCCGCAAGATCGTCATGATCTCTACTTTCGTTATCTACACTGCATTCACGCTCGGGTGTGCCCTTGCACCTTCCTGGGCGGGTCTTGTCGTCATGCGCATGCTTGTCGGTGTCGGTGCCAGCACCCCAGTCAGTGTTATTGGCGGCATATACTCAGACATCTATGGCACACCAAAGGCTCGCGGGAGGGCTATGGCTCTTTTCATGGGCGCAACGACATGGGGTCCGATTTTGGGTCCTGTTTTCTCAGGTTTCATTGCTGTGGTATCGTGGCGATGGGTTTACTGGCTGCAACTCATCATTGCTGGTGTAACATGGCCTGTGTTGCTCATGGTGCCAGAAACATATGGGCCAGTCGTGCTGAAAGCGAAAGCGAAGAAAATGCGAAAGGAAGGCAATGGAAATGCTTATGCACCGGTCGAACTTGAGAAAAGAGACATGCACGAGCTTTTGGTTGTGATTCTGACAAGACCAGTTCGGATGTTCCTCTTTGAGGGTATCGTACTTTGCAGCTGTTTATACACCGCTTTGGTGTATGCCATATTTTACAGTATGTCCATTGATTATTCGAGACCTGGTTTGAAACGTCTGACATCCCATCTAGTGTTCCTTCAGGCCTACCCTATCATCTTCACAGGAGTCTACAACTTCAATGCTGGTGAACAAGGTCTTGCCTTTCTTCCCATTGGCATCGGCAGCATTATCTCTTGTGGCATATACCTAGCATGGGACGCCTACTTGGACCGCGCTCGGATGCAAGACCCACCTCCGAAGTGGTACGGCAAAGAAGAATACCGTCGTGTCCCACTTGCTTGCCTTGGAGCCCCTCTACTGAGTATTTCTATGTTCTGGCTCGGCTGGACCGCCAAAGCCTCGATACATTGGATCGTACCTGTCCTTGCGGCTATCCCATTCGGCATCGCCTATCTCCTGATTTTCATGGCATTGCTCAATTACCTCGTAGATGCCTACGAGATCTTTTCTGCGAGTGCTATGGCGGCAGCATCGTGTTCAAGGAGTCTGTTCGCCGTGATACTACCTTTCGCCGCAAGGCCGATGTACGAGCGCCTCGGAATTGCGTGGGCATGTAGCTTGCTGGGTTTTGTGAGTCTGGCATTGGGCGTCATTCCTTTTATGTTCTTAAAGTATGGTGACAAGATCCGCGCGAACAGCAAGTTCTGCAGAGAATTGGCTGCAAAGAAGATGGAGCAAGAGAAGGCCACGGAGGCGAGATTCGCAGAGGAAGATGCACGAGCGATGGAAGAAGGAAAAAACTCATAGCGAGGCTGTGGTATTTCGTGGCTGGTCGCGCGGATGTACATCCATCATCGTATGGTCTCACATTCAATCAACCCTCCTCTCTCATACGCTGGTCTGGCAGAGCGTAATTCCACAACTTCTCAGTTCTGCTGTCAACATACAACTCCTGGTCATCACAGGCACCAATGCAAATGCGATACATCTAAGGCTGAAGGAAAACCTCAACAAGCAACAACAACGATTTGCTCCCACCCTCAATGCCAACGCTTCTGTCTTCGCTCTCTAGAAATCACATTCGTCCAACTCCCACCTCAATTTGACCATGTCGACAACGCTCATATGGATGTCCATCTCGAATTGCAGCTTGTTCTTCTTCAGGTTGTTGAGCGCCCCATTCATAGCATCGAGTAATTCCTGCAAGAGGTCGACATCTTCTTTCAGTTGCCGGACTTCCCGGACGTTGAGTTTGGAAGCGGACATGATTATCTCACGTCTCGCCACAACTCGCTCCATTGCTCTTTCGAGTGAGGCATGTAACATCCTGTGAGATTCGTAGTACCCTGCCGAGGCGATCGCGTAGCTCAAGGTGGGCTCGAGGTGAATGATTTTGGAGCGGAAGTCGTCGATGTTAGGCACGATTTCGCCTCGTATACTTCTGATCAGGTCCATGTAGTTTGCCGAGGCGGCTGATTGGAAAGTTGGAGTTGTCATCTGTTGCGTCGCGACTTTTTGGTGTGTATTTTGGCAAGAAGGAGCAACATCTGGAATATTCATGTGCTTTTGATGGCACTTCAGGCGAAAGGGTATGTTTGCATGTCTGACTGTGGAAGATTGATAGCAATACTTCGATACAAAGAATGTTGCGGACTGATGGCTGCAATCCCTAAGACATCTTCACTGCGCTTGTGGAACATATGCATCTACCCGTACGCATTCACTGACCTTTGTCTCCATGCAAAGCCAGGCACGGGCCTCGTACGGCAACTGACATTATGCACTCCTTGACAAGTACTGCAATGCTACAATCTACATTTGACAAACTTAAGGCACGCATCGTAAGTTGGTTCCCTCGATTGAGTGTCTTGTATCACAGGCAAGCAAATAATTAACAATGAAAACAAATCTCATACCTTAGCTGCATCTATTCATCCCTTTCCCACGGTCCTCCAAAGCTACAATCAAGCATGCTTTGAATACGACTAGGCGACATGTGCAACCCGCCCGCACTTGCGCGATTCCATCGCGGGTCATTATCATCGTCATACTGAGTAGGAGTTGACGACCCGTCATCGTCGTCCGTCCTGTCTTGAACATCGGGAGAGTCATCGTATAGAGCGATGATGCGATCGATATCTTGGGCGATCGAAATGTCCTGATGTCCATCTCCAGAGGTCGTGCATGAGTAAAGCGAAGAAGCCCTCGCCCTCCTGTAATTACCAGCCCTTTCGTACTCAGTATCCTCTTGCGATCTGGAATCGATCATCCTGCGTGGCCCTTTCTTATGGTCTTCCCTCAGCTCTCGGTCGAGGGAGATGATGTAGCTAGCAGTCCCAGGACCGAGCTCGCTCTCTTCCTCTTCCTCCAACTTGTGTCTCTTTCGTGGATTCGCAGCACCCTCGGCACCTAAGCGAGTGATGCGGAACTTCTTGCCGATCTCCCACATGAGGTTCGTTGCATCGTCTCTCCGGACAGGGTTCAATCGGGCACTCGCCCACTCCATCAACCAGATGACCCTCTTGCTGTTCTCCCACATATCTTGTTTGATCCTGCCGATGAACAACCCGGCCATGGCAACTTGAGTCTGGAAGTCGGCACCCATCTTCGTCAGGGTGCAAGCACAGCATTTTGTGGGTTTCTCCTTGAGAAAACAACGACGAGGCTCCTTGGCAAACCGAGATTGGAAGACTTTTGGGCCCAGCCAAAGTACAGCAAGGTGCTGCACGATCTCAACCATCTCGCGCTTCTGTGAACTGAGCTGTCCACGTTCTGCCAGTGGACCCCATGTCTTGGGGATCTCGTCTTCAATCTCCTGGCGTAGAGAATTGAAAAGGCTGATGATGGGCGCTGGCGACAATTTGCTGTGCAGACTGCAGAAGCTCGAAAGTATGGGAATCTTACAATGCAGGTGCGTCGGCAAGTCGGCAATCCTCTTCTTGATTTTCTTCTCGTAATCCGAGCGTGTCTCCTGTGGGGTCTTCGGTAGGAGAACAGCCGCTATCAAACTGAGATCGGTACGAGTGAAGTCATTATACTCCGCTGGTGGAAAGTTATGGACGTGTCGGCGTCGGTGCTTACCATGTTGGCTAGACTCCCTGCTAGTCGTGCTGCTAGACATGATGTAGTCAACACTTGGCGTTAGCGTTTGTGAGATGTTGCTGTCGGTTTAGTCTGTTGCAGTAATAAAAATTCGATGTCGGACTGTGGACATTTCATAACACACGAGTGCTTGTGAACAAAGAGAGCCGACAAGACGTTGCTAGCGTTCACAAACGGATTGTGACCAGGCATTGTTCAGTGGACATGAGATTGTCGTGTACCTCCATTAGGCATTGAAGTTCTTGTAGAATAGTGAATAGAATATATTATCTGATCCCAGGATATCAGTCCATGCGCGAGTGAGCCATGGTCACTTAGAACGCCAGATGCAAATCGCTTAAACGCAGGAGAAGGCATCGTTCAATTGTTGAACTGCCATAGAATGAAACAAAGGCTTCAAATCAAACTTAGTCAAAGAGGTTCTTAACCATGGGTAGTGCGCCGGATCGGGACCCGAGAAGTCGGCTTCTGACAAAGGAAGCAGCAGTAGCTTGGCGGTTGACCGAATGCCGGGTTGATGTTGACACATGCTGGGTGCTGATATTGCGTACAAGACTTGCACTGGACCAATGCTTCTCCATGATAATGGTTGTCGCCACAAGGGCAACGGATGCGCACTGGCTGTTGCTGTTGCTGCTGTGGGGCTTGCTGCTGAGGCTGTTGAGCTTGTTGCGGCGCGATCTGGAAGGCTGGCTGCTGTGGCTGTTGTTGTTCCATCGTATACATGTTCCAGTCGATATTCTGTGCACCAGCCGAGCTGTGAGACATGTCGAAATTGCTGAAATCGGCTGGCGGAGCATCGAAGTTGAAGGTCTGCTCGTCTTCTGGCGAAGAGGTCGATGCAGCGCTCACGACTGGTTGCGCGCCGAAGTCCATTGGACAGGTGTCGATCATCGAGTTGTACGACGCAGACTTGTGCAATGGCTTCTTCAAGCGCAAAGAGCCCGGTTTCCTGATACTGCCCTGACGTTTGAGCTGGGCAGCAGCGACGAGCGCAGCGCGCGAGGGATTGAGTCTCAGCGAAGAGCTAGACGCGGATCGCGGTAGATTGAGACCTTCCAGGTTCTCCACGGGAGTGTCTAGCCTGGCGATTTTGGGCTTTCGCTCTTCTCCTTTCGAGAAACTGAATGAGGGGTTCCGGCTCGATGGCGCAATGCTGGCACTGGATTCTCCATCGCTCGAGTCACTGTCGTAAAGGCCAGGGTAGCGCTCGCGTACAGACTTTGTCGGGCTTGTCGATGCTTGTGGTACGGCTCGCGCGAGACCATTCTCATCGATAGTCAAAACAACGGAGGGCCGCTGAACGCGAGGCTTCATGGCCTCCGAAATCGAATCCAAGGGTGTCACGCCAACACGTTTCAATGGCGATCCCGAACGTGTAGCTTGACCAATGTTACCTGGAAGCCCGAGCGAATCACTTGAAGCCGTGCTTGATGCGGAGCTACGTGGCCTTGTTGTACCGGTAGTGTGGCACCTTCTGAGCATCTGCGTTGGGCGATTGCTACTTGTGGGCGTGGTAAGAGACGGAACTGCACTGTCTCTGCGCTTGCTGTCAACCTGCTCCATCGTAGGTCGAACTCTCATCATGCGGTTGGTGTCACGCGGTTGCGACTGCGCTGGTGAGCTGTAAAGCAGCGAAGGATCAACGCTTGCAGAAGTTTGGGACTGCGCAAGCTGTTGTGAAGAATTGTGCTTCATGGTAGGTGCAGCCGACGCTGGACGTGCATGGGCTTGTTGGATGGCAAAGCTGTTCATAGCAGGAGTGTTGAATCCTATCGACTGTGCTCCTTGTTGCTGCTGCGGTGTCGCCGCGTTAGGCGTCCATGCAAGCTGCTGTTGGGAAGCGTTCAAGCCAAAAGGATCGTCGAGCATGAGAGACTGTGTTTGGGTCATGTTCTCCACAGGACTAGACTGGGCATCCCAGAAGTTGTGAGTTTGTGAATGCACTGGGGCGGTCATCGGACCCATGTTACCGAACTGTTGCATGTCAGGCGACAGCTGGAGCATTGGGAACTGCGTTGGAGTCTGTTGTTGGTGCATGGGCGCGTTCGACTGCAAGACATGTTGTTGCGGTGTTATGAAGCGACGCGATGCGATCGTGGATGGTGTGCCGAACGCGACATTTGGTACTAGCTGTGGCTTCTTGACGGAGGTGCCTCTGGTTGGGGGAGGAGTTTGCATTTGGCTAGGGTCGCATTGGGCGAAGGTCATGTGTTGAGGTGACGGTTGTGCCATGTTTGCATATACACCACTCGATGGAACATCATGCGTATATTGTACGGAGGTGTTCACGTTTTGCGCGCCATTTTGTGCTTGCATGGCAGCATAGTAGTTTGATCGGAGAGTTTCAGAGGACGATTGCGGTCGTTGCACTGGAGTGCAGGTCGAATACGTAGACTGTTGAGGCGTGCCATAGCCAGGCATCTGAGGTGTGTTGAAGGCATCTTGGAAGTGTGATGGGAATGTTGTTGTCTTCGGTGTCTGTATGGTAGCGTTGCTGAAAGAACCAGTAGTCGGTGTTGCTGTTGGACTTGGGAAGGCCCATTCATTGAGACTTGATATCGGTCAGCTTGCTGTACGTTCCTCACGGTTTGGAAACGGTTTATTCCTACCCAGAGAACGATTGATCAAACTCCATGTTTCTGAATTACAACAACGCGGGTAATTTCTCCAAGATGATCAAGTTGATTGCTACTGTCCTCCCAACAGCATCTTAACAAAAGCGCAATCCCAGTGCCCGAGCTTTCAGATCTCGATCTGAGTGCTCTGTCTGCCAGCTGTTAGAGGGGCTGACCAACGGGTTTTGCAATCTGTTGTCGCAACGGCCAAACTTTCTTCTCGGAGTGTCAAGTGATAGACAGTGTCTCAGTGCCCTATAGCACAAATAATACTGTGCCGATAGACGTCCGACTTGGTGCGGACCGAGAAGCTGCCTGGGCGCGGAGGGGCTCCGGGCGGCCTTTGCGGATCTGATGACCAAATAGCCCACTTAGGAGAGCGAAAAAAATCAGCTTGACGCGCCAGCAATGAAGAAAAACTGCTCAGTCTGCAGTATGAGCGTGGAAGCAAACGGGACAGTGGCTCCTCTCCTGGCAGAGCGTAAGACGGTCAAGGTAAGACAAACGCAGGTACGGGAGTAGTAGTACGGAGTAGACTAGAGCAGGGAGAAGACACGATGGACCGCTGGGGGCCGCCAGCTACATCATTGGCAGCAGTTTGGCACGCTAGCTTGCAGGTACAAAGGGAGGACGGGTGCAAGGCACGACGCAAGATGCTTCTCGGCTCGCATGCAGTGGCCGGCCATGGCATTCCGCTCGTGGTAGCAGTGGACGAAGGCTGGCAGGCAAGCTGTTGGCGTGGAGATGCCGTGCGGATAGCGGGAATGGCATGGTCTGAGCGAGAGCTCTGGATCCAATCGCCGAGGACGCAGCACTGTGCTACCAGGCATCCATAGGCGAGAAGGAACAAGTGTCCGCCGGCTGCAACGGCAGGTCGCTTTGCGTGCTGACAGAGGACAAAAAGATAAAGCATGCTTCCAGCCCATCGTATCGAACGAAGCAAAGGCCGCATGGGAAGCCTGCGTTGACAGCAAGCCCCTCCATCATGGCGAACCGATTCGCCGGGATTTTATGGGTCTCTCGCTACATGATCGGCCAATGGCATTATTCGCCGGTGAGCTTGCATCTCGAATGCATCACCGTTTGGACATCGGGTTTTGAGAATCCCATCCGATGCTTTGACAAACACACGGTCTTGCATGGTCGCTGCTGGGCTGATGCTGTCGCCCTGCATTGTTCACATCGAGTATGGCATTCTCCCGCCTCCCTATGCCATTGTCTTTCTGCTCCTGATCAGCAGAGAGCTTGAGCCGCTTGAGCAGATCGACACATGTGAATCGTCCGAGCTTACACTAGATGCTGCCCCTCCTTGCTCACCAAACTTCCCCAGGCCGGAGCCGAGATCGAGAGCGCAGCCGCAAGGCACGGGAAAAGCAGGCGACCTCCATGAAATGATACCGTTTGGCCAAATATGCACATCATTCACTTTGCCCCTGCAGCTGCAGTGTGGATTTTGGTTGGCTGACATTTAGTTGCACTCGGCTGTACTCAGCTGTGGCTTCGGCCAGAGGACTCTACATAGTTCGATAGGCGACGAGTAGTCTGTGGCTACAAGTCTGAGATACAAAGTCCTCTTGCGACACGTCCGCGGATGATGGCGACATGTCTTGTTAGCCCACGAGAAACCCCAGTAGGTTCGTAGGTTCTCTCAACGTGTTCTCGTAGTTTCAGCTGGGCTGGCTGAGCGGACTCTGGTCCGCTAGGCATTTTGCTTTACCCTGCCGAGACAGCTCACGCACTATTAGATTGGCTCAGCCAATCCAAGACAAAGGGTGCACTGGAGCTGGCAGAATAAGGGAGACTTTGGTTTTGTGCTCAGGGCTAAAGTCTGTCAGAGGGTGAATGAGACCCTGCAATTTCCTGAAGGGGAATAAGGACACGCTGTTTGTGAGCTCCCAGCAGTAGTAATGATAAATAATGTCATCGCGTTGTTGAGCTGCATCAAGCATTATCCACTCCTCGGATCTCTCCATGCTGTCTGCGGACTGCACCCCGACAAGACGGATGTGGGGCATTCTTGGGGCGATAATCCTCTCATTAGAAGATCATTGAGTCGTCTCCGAGGTCGGTCAAGTCCGTGTTGGCAAACAAGGCGTCCATGTGCATCTTCGACAGATCGTATACCCTCCACGACCTCCCGCCGTCGCCAAATACCACGCAAATCTCCTTGTCTTTGCGCCCTCCTACCAGAAGCTTCTCCGGCTGGAACGCGTCGTCGGCATCAAAAGTGTGCACAACAGTTTCGATGGTGATGAAAGATGGCGGGGTGGTCAGGCCGCTTTCTAGCATAGCGACATTAAGAGAGCACGTGCCGTGCTCCTCTGATCGCCGTAAAGTTATACAGCGATCGTTGGAGACAAAGCTTGCATCCAACAGCGCCGAGGCCGAGTCATGTTCGCTCTGAAGCTCGTGACTGCCAATACTTGAATGCTTTGTATGCAGATATAGCGTGCCACCGTGCACCAGCAGGACACCGACAGTCAGATCGCCATTGTTATTAGCATTCATGCGCATGTCACAGGCTCGAGCATCGCTAGGAATTTCTGCTGGTCCACCGAAAGACTTAGGCGAAGGCAACATCTTGCTCTGCCAGGCCGTGATTCGGTCTAGGACCACGCGTATGCGTCCCACGAGAGACACTGTTATGGCTTGCAAGTTCAGCGGCACTGTGTTCGTATTCGCCTTGGTGGTCGAAGCCGCAAGTTCAGACTGCTTGAGAGTCTCCTTCGTGTTGTCGTAGCATATTTGTTGTAGAATTGGCTGCTTGAAGAACGCGTCTCGTTCGACAACGCCTCGCAGTTCTGGCAGCTTCTGGACGTAAACGGCCAACTCGCTTTGCCTCATCGTATCATTAATATAGCCAATCACAAGTCCGTGATCGAGGCTCATGGCTTCTTTCTCCTCCGTTTCAAGCGCACTCTTCGAGAAAGGTCCGGCAGAACCCACCTCAATCTGCACACGCAACCATTTACTGAAAGCGCGGAACTGTTGCCATTCATGGATGCAGATAAGCTGCACTTTTTGCGCGACCAGACGTAAGGCGTCAATGTCCTCAAGGATGTCACTGAAAAGTGAGGGTGCGACATCAAATGTTGTGCTGTGTTTGTGAAGCTCAGCTAAGCCACGCAATGAGCATACTGCAATACTCATGCGGTCCAAAGCAGGAAGCAGATTTACAAAGACGTGGTTTTGAATGCGCGAGTACATGCCTCCTATGGCGGTGTCCCATCGCTTGTGATTAGGCTCTTTGACAATGTCGGTGAGCCATTCGAGCATGATTGGAGTATGTTGTCCGGTCATAGCCAAATGGCATAGGTTGTAGGCTAGGTCTCCTTGAGGTTGCTCTGCCTCTGACAACATCATGTTGATGTTATTAATCAAGCGCGTCGGGAATTGCAGTTCAGTCGTGTAATCGTGGGTTATGCATCTAATCACTTGCGTAATATATGCAAGAGTCGATTGAATGCGCTTGGTGTCTCGAGCGATGACATGGAGCAACGGCCCACCAAGGCTGGCAAGAGGCAGATCTTGCGTATTGAATTGTATCCCGCCCTCAGGAGCGTGCGAGAGTAAGACGTGTGAGCCGTTCCGGGGATGAGAAGTGTGTTTGAAAGGACGAGAGTCGACTTTGAAAGATCCTATAGGAACCGTATCATCAAGCAGAACCTTTACATCTCCGGCTTCAGTGTACACGATCAGAGCATCAACAGCATTGTGAGCGTCAGTCTTCTTGACTTCAAATACACCGTCTGTTGTGGCCTGCGTCGTGAATCTCGCACCCTCGGGTCCGGATCTTAGACCGTGCGACGGTATAGCGCTTAACCTGGGCAGCAGCTTGGAGGTGTCCAAAGTAGCGATTGCTCGTGGCAGATCCGCTAATTGCCTAGCAGCTTTGTTCTCTTCCTCGTCTTCGTCATCTTTCAAGCCATCTGCCCAAGCCTCCGTATTCACCTCGCGGTCTTTTGTCGCAGCCATTTTGCCCTTGGGATGTTGAAGCTCGTGCTTTTCCCATCCAAATCCAGCGACAGCCACAGCACCATTCTCATCGTCGTCGGGGCCCCATCCAGGCTCCAGGTCCAACTTCCACTCTTCTTCGCCTTGACTACCCGAAAGTCTGCCCTCGCTGACCAACTTCCCGCTGCCGCCATCATGGATGCCCCAACTACCATCGCTCCAGCCAATCGCCAGCAGTGATCCGTCGGGCTTCCACTTTGCTGCACTGACGGAGACTTCGTCTGGATCTTTACATTTGACGGTGAAAGCAATCTGGCCGTTCAAGCGGTACACAACCACATCACTGTCGGCAGTGACAATGGCTATGAGGTCGTGCGGGGAGCAAAGTACACTGAGGTCCGAATTGATAGGCGATGACGAGGTTTTCGAGGTGAAGAGCGGCAACTGCGGTCGGGCAGCGTCTAGCTCGCCGGTCTTCATCTTTGGAAGTGTTGTTGAAAGGCGCGGAAGAGACGGCAATAATGTGTTGGAGTTGATATCACCCAGTTGTGCATTCGAGGAAGACGCGATGTTTTACTAGCGCGAATCCGAACAACACGCTGTCATGTGACAACGTCTTTACTGCGCTTCTACATGTATGGTATACGGATCGTCACGTTGTAAATGTGCACAGTGATACCGCTACAATTTATATCACGGCCAGTGTGACTGCTAACAGGGACAAGAGGAAGGAGAATGCAATTGTCGCACGAATAGACTGTGTCTCCATTGCTGCTGCTGCTTTTCGCGCTAACCATCTAGTCTTCATAACCCATAGTTCCATGCCCGCTCGTGTTTAAACAATAGTATAGCTCTCTGCCACGCTTCTGATTTCCTTCGCAAACCCGACATCTTGACCCTCATTCAGCAATTCGACGCTGCTCACATCGACGTCCACCCATGGCTGACTCTTGGTGAAGCGCACGCTGATAGGGAAGAAATCATCCTCGCCGCCCGCCTCAGCCTCGAACTCGAATGATCCGGACGGGTTGCTGTCGTCAACGTTTCCAATGGTCCAGTCGATGCTATCGCCGCTGACCTCGTAGACTGCATCGAAAGATGAGACAGATGGCTCCGATGTGGAATAGGGAATCGCGACGACAACGTCTTTGAGTGCGTCGGAGCCAGTAAGCTCGTATTCAACTGTGATGCTGTAGGTGCCTGAGCCGGATTCAGAAGTCCACACTGTGAAGCGAATCGGTGGCTCTTCAATATCATCTGGCTTGGCTGAGAGACGCCAGCGTACGACTTGAATGCTGTTGTTGGCAGGGAAGCCTTTGCTGGTATCGGTGAGCTGAACAGTGTTGCTTGACTTGAAGGCGGACTTGTCGACCTTGGGGTGTGCGTTGAGCTGAGCACCCTTTGTGTCGCCCATGGCAAGGTTAAGTTTGACTTGCGTCAGGCTAGGGTCTGAGATGCGCAACTGCAAGTCGCCCTTGACTTCAAAGGATTCGACAGCACCCTCACGACTGAATCTTGCGGTGATAGCTTCGGCAATGGTGACGTTGATACCATCTCCGCTCGTGGAAGCACGTGGTGCTACTGCAGGCTGCACAGGCGCCGCTTGTTGTGCAGGAACACCAGCCAGAGGGACGTTTGCTTCGGCTTCCTCACCCAGCTCGCCGCGGACCTGATCAAACATGCTTCCGGTCTTGTTCTTCTTGCCGAGCTGCATACCCTTGCCTCGTGAAGCCAAAGGCTTGCTGAACTTCTCATTCTTGGCGGCATTGTAGGAGTCGTACGTGTCCGGCATCGAAGGAGCCGCAGGTGGAGGGGTGTATGTGGGGTATGACGGCTGGCGAGGCATCGCAGTACCACCACCAATGCGTTGAGCTCTGCTCATCTCCTTGCGCTGCATTTCGAGTTGCTTGGCCTTGCGCTTGCGCTCCTCGGTAGCCTCGAGCTCCTTGTTACGTGCAATGATCTCCTGAATCTTCTCTTCATGCGAATCCATATCCAGGAACGTCTTAATTTGGCTAAGCGTGAGGTTCTCCCGGTATCCCTGTGTGACTACTTCGTCAAATGCAGACAGCAGCTCGAAGGCGCAGCGGCTGATCTCCCTCTCGTCCAGACTCTTGCATATCGAACCAACCACTTGGGCAAACAAGTGCAGTGTGGAGATATCCTGGAGGATGTTCGATTGGCGGTTTGTAATGAGGACCATGTAGAGCTCGTCCAGCGGCTGGTATACAAAGCGGACATTGTCCTGCTCGACAGTGGTGTGTTGCGAGGCGGTGTCTGCGAGTTTAGGGAAAGATGCCAGGAGAGCCTCGACTCTCGATCGCTGCATCTGACGGAATTGCCTGGCGAGAATCGGCTTCCCTGAGCGGGTGGTAATGGCCGCCGAGAGAATGACCTGTACAGTGGTGAGCATTGGGTTGTGAGATAATGGCATATGTGTCTTACCATGTTGGGCAATCTTCTGTTGGATCAAGTGAAGAGTACCTGGACCTCAGATCTGCCGTGTATCTACTCCAGATGCTGCTGTGTTGTTTGCGAATTGGACCCAACTTGATCGTTGCGATATCTCCCTACCCTTGCGGTCGACAACACTTGTCAAGCTCGCAGGCCTCAGGCATTCACTGCCTGACCTACCCCAGAGCCGCAGGCGCGCCAAGGCAGCGGCAAGGTCCCGCGCTTTAATGCGAGCTTAATGCTTCCGCTTGCAGACAACTCTACTTAAATACTTCGACACCCACGACACGACACGCGCCACGCGCTCAAGCTACGACAGACCGACTTGCGACAAGCTCACCACTGCTTCTGTGCGATTCCTTTCGAATCACTAATATCAGCGTGACCCCCTTTTACGGGCCTTTGTGCCCCACGTAGCAAACATGACCACCGCCGCGAGCTTCCCTTCACTCCAGGCACCCCTTGCTGAAGACAGCATGGAGATGTCTTCACCCGCACAACAGCTGTACGATGATGACGACATCGAGATCGACTTTGACGAACATATCGGTGGCGTGGAGCTCACTGATGACGAACGTATGGCCGATGATACCGAGCAGCCACGTCCAGGCACCGCGACCGACGACATGATGGAAGACGACGCACCGTCCCCTGACGCTCAGGCGCCAGAGCAGGAAATGCAAGATGATTTTGACGCTGTAGCCTATGAGCATGCCGACCCTGATGACGAGCTCATCGACTATGACGAAGATGAGTATCAAGATATGGGTCAAAGCAATGATCAGAACGCCTTTGAGCCCTCTGCGCCCGAAATCACACTTGAAGATCGCGAGCCCACAGATCCTGGCCTAGACCCCGTAGACGAGGAGATTGTCCGGGAACCTGAAGTCTCAGTGCCAGTGCCAGAAGTTATCGAAGAGAGCGTCGCAGAACCTGTAGCCGCTGTTGCCGAGACCGCCGCTGCTGAAGAGAGCGTCGCGGAGCCTGTACCCGCTGTCACAGAGACCGCTGCTGTTGAAACAACGACTGTTCCTCCCACAGAACAAATCTCCGCAGACGGTAGCGATGGCGGTATCGAGCAACAGGCCGTTGCTGCTGAACAGCGCGCTGTGAGCGATATTGGTCCCGTCGATGAAGATCAGCAGCACGAGAGCAACAGTCCGTCCACGCCACAGGAGCTCGAACCATTCCCAGAACTCCCGGAAGATTCTCCAGAGCTAAAGGAGGTTGCGCCGATTGCACCGTTACCAGCTCCACTTGATACCAATCTTGATGGCGAGGACGACGCGCCTGGTACACCCACGGATACGGGCCTTCATCCGATGGTTATACAGTACGGTGACTGGGAATGGCCTTTGTTCAAGTCCAGAAGGCAACCGGACGGTCTCCTGAAAGACGACAATCTTGCCAGTGTGGCTTTGGCAGACCTCCTTAACAATTGCAGATCTCGTCTTGCTTTGAAAGCAGGTGAAGACATTTCGGA
Source organism: Cladosporium sp. VS III D KN 1 (assembly GCA_019775635.1). NCBI lineage: Eukaryota > Fungi > Ascomycota > Dothideomycetes > Cladosporiales > Cladosporiaceae > Cladosporium > Cladosporium sp. VS III D KN 1. The sequence continues at coordinate 1,292,394 of JACWFN010000004.1, forward strand.
AGATCAGGAATTTGTGCTCCGATTTGATAGCACAGGCTTGACTATTGTTGAGGTATGTTCCAAAGTCCTATCAAACATAACATGCAAGCATACTGACAAGTTTTCCAGAACTCACCATCGGCTTTTAGCACTAGCCTTGACGAGATTCTTGAGGTATTCAAGCAATTGTACGTCAATGATGGGGCACAAAGTATCCCGCCTTTCCGGCTGTACCTTGCACTGCAGCCCAAGCCCTCCAGTTACCTCACAATGCTCAAGCAGGCAGCCGCTGGTGGCCAGGGTATTTCCAGCTTCGTTGATGTCCCTGCTGAGGAAGTCCCAGCTCACTTCGAGGAGTACTATCAAGATGGTGATGAGGACCCGACCTTGCTCGGTGATGCCTCCGGCGTCGACTATGACCACCAAGCCCCCGAAGAGGGCCAGGACGTCGCAGCAGAGCCTGAGCTCAACCAAGCTGACTACCATGAGTATGAGACATCTTATGAGAACACCGAAGGTGGTCAAGAAGCTCAAGAGGGATACGAACAGTATGAGCAGTATGACGATACTGAAGACGCAAACTACGAACATTACGGCGAAAGTGATGAGACTAATGCCCATGCTGCACATGTGGAACATCCACATGATGCCCAACCATCTGAAGAGACAGCAGGTTCACCGCACGAGGATGCCAAGGATCAGCCCGCTGTCCCCGATCACGAGACTGAGCAAGCTACTGCACAATTAGCTCCCGAGGTGGCCGAAAAAGCTATCTCCGAGAACGGCGAGAACGGTGAAGAAGAACAAGGTGAAGAGTCGAACGTGGAGTCGGTGGCGAGCTCGACGACGCTTCGTGCAGATCAGGCGAATGACGCCGTCGGTGAGTACCAAGGCGAAGACCTAATTGACTGGAATGAACCCACTCTGACGAGCAATCTTTCAGAGGACGGCACAGACGAAATTGATGACGAATTCTCCACATTCCTCACCGAACCTGACCAGGAAAGCACTGAACTGCAAGCGTTTGCTAGCAACGATGTCTACAAGGCATCTGGCGATCGCGATGCAGATGTTGGTGATTCGACAATCACCAGCGCTGAGCGAGCTCCTGAGGACGCTTCTCAACATGAACAAGCCACGGAGGTTCTGCAGATCAGCACAGAGATTGATAGAGGGACACATGCTGGTGATAAAGCCAGCGGATCTCTCGTGGACGCTGAGAATCTTCCAAGTGATAGTTTCGGTCTCGATGATTCTCAGGTACAGCCTCTTGCAGATGCGGGCTTGAACGCTGAGCAGACGGACACCCAAAGGCAGGAAACCCATGTGGTTCAACACGGTGAACCAGAGCCTCTGGTCACAGAATCCAACGTTGATGCTTCCACGCGCAACGATGAGGACTATATTGACTTTGGTGATGAAGATGGCATCGATTTCGACGACGACACGTACGAACAGCACGAAGCCCGCAAAGCTTCGGAAGCCAACAGTCCGGTGTCACCATCGCCATCGGTGAAACGTCCTCTTGATGAGACTGAAGGCATCGATTTCGCTGAACAGCCTGAGCTGAAGAAGGTCAAATCATCATGAAACCTTTCAGAGCACTTGCACCTGGGAAAGTCCTTGTCGATCCTTTCACCACGTCGAGTCGACCTTTGGGCCCTCCGGCGACCGGAAACGTGTGCTTTGACCTTCGGTCACACATGCCGGCTCTACTGCCACTGGAGCACTCTTGGATGACAAATGGCCACTTGCTTGACTACTCGGTCTGGAGCCTGACAACGCCATGCCATCATATTCTAACAGCACAGCCGATTACGCGCAACAAACCCCCGCATACATGACTGACTAAGACAACAGGCACATATAATGCTCCTATGAGCACCTAATACTGACAGGTAGGTGAGTACCCCAACAACCCATCAGCATGTTCGAGCAGCAGCGTTTCCGACGAACGAGAATACCTTTTCATCATGCATGTTTGCTACATCACAAGACATGCGATCTTTCGTGCTCATGGAAGGAACGTGGTTTTTTCTTATTGGAGTTTTGCGAATATACCCTTTCAGCACGCAGAACGGCGTTTGCCAAAATATGGCACGCAGGAACAGCACTTTCGGTTTTGGCAGTTTGCAGGTATCTTAGGATAGTCAATCCGAATCTCGTTTCAATTCATATGCGTCTTTGGTCAGAGAGAAATTGTACGCCATTGTCCACAGCTGTTCTGCTCGAGCTGGGTAAAGCTCGCCGCGCTTGCTTAAGATTGTTTTGTCATCTTGGTAGATCGTCGAAAGTGTTGTGTGAGCTTGCTGAAAAATCATGTAAACAAGTCTCACTTACATGGCCCTGTGCGATATGAATGAGCACACCTGCGCGCGACTTGTGATCCATTCCATGCAAATCGAAGCTCGTGGCTAGTTTACTTCCAAGCATCTATCCCAACATGAGCTCACAAAGACCCATCATTAGCAATGACGGCGGGCTTGATCGCCTGCAGCGGCTGATGAGCTTAGTTCGAGATGTCTCGCCTTCCGGTATCGATGACCAATGGTTTCAAATCAGCCTGGTAAGATTCCAAGACATTGAGCTCAAGATAGCAATGGATCATACAGTCGACCTCAACGTAGCTTGGCTCGCGGAGGATCTTCGCACCTTATTCCGACTCCTTGGAGCATGCTAGGCGAACAGGCTTTCAGGACGTTCCAACATTACAGCGGATCATTGCAAGCAGATGTGAACAGCGAAGATACCATGATATGGAAATGATTTCTCATATGATGCATGTTGGGGGGGTGGGAGATGGGCCGTTCTGAGATTGGAGATGTGGGTGTAGTGACTTTTCTCTGCTTGATATTTCGAGTACATCAGGGGGTTTTACGGCTGCCAAATGCGTCGAAAAGACGATCTTCTCAGGCGTAGGATTGGTCAGGATGTGTAGCATCGCAATGCAAGGTTTTCCATGTCCTCGAAATGACTGTCGTGTCAGGACGTGTAGCATGCGATCTTATCGTCTATGATATGCCTAGAGCTTCCTTGCCACCCAGAACGAAGGATGGTATTGATGCGTCAACATACTGCGGTCATCCATGATATACCCGGAAGTGGCTTCGGATCGTTCTTCGTGCGCGACCATCTCGAATCCACAACGCTGTACGAGTGCAACAACCTCATCGTTTGAAAGTTCGAAAGAGCCTGGGTCGCCAATTCCACGGTTTGTCTCAGCCTCAGTTCGTCCTTCTTGCTTTTCCTTCTCTGCTGGCGTAGGTGTAGATTCAAAGTGCCACAGTAGTGGTCCGCCGTTGACCCATATTCCACCCGGCTTGAGACAGTGCTTGATGGTATCAATGTAGTTGATCACGTTCGGTGCTGTGTCGATAAAGAAGCAAGTTGCTACAGCAGCGAACCTATCCTTGTAGTTGGGTTGGCGGTATAATACGCAAAAGTCCCCAGAAGACATTGACATGCGCTCACTGAATGGTAGCTCAGACTGGATTTCTTTCTGCCTCTCCTCGAGATACTCTGCAAGCTGCACATCAGGAATGGGAAAAGCTCTCAGCTGATTCGCTCTGTTGGTGTGATTCGAGAAACCCAGAGCGAAAGGATATAAAGTATGCTGGCCTGCCTTTTCGGTGCCATTAAGTATGTAGTTGGAGGCAATGAGCTGATGATAGCTAATCTCATTGCCCTCAACTGAGTACCCGTCAGCCGTAAGATCGAAGACAGTCCTGCCAAGACCAGCACCCGGGACGAGGACATGGCGTTTATGTAATTGTGAGGTCGATGACTCGGGCAAGTGCTCTCGCAAGAGACGCTTCATCTTTCCGAGGACAGTATCGATCTCCTTGTATCCTTCAGCCGACCAATCGCGGTACAGTTGCCTGATGGTTGAGCGGGCCTTGTCGAGGTCACGCGGAGTGGCGGTCCCTTGCCACGAGTTATCGCTAGGATCGATCCCGTACATAGACAATCCAGTTTCGAGCATAGCTTCCGCAATGTCTGCATTGGAATCAATGGCATCGTCTACATCGCGAAAAGTCTGGGGCAGAGAGAAAGGTGGTTCCGAGAGAAGATCGATGTGGGCTGACGGAAGGCTGTAAAAAGCCTGACGACGCAAATGCGTAACATTGTAGTGGGCTGATTGACGATACTGTCTAATTTTTCCATGTGAGATAGTTGTTGCGTTACAATGAAAGGTTGCGAGGGCAGTGGAAAGACGCCGATTAGGATGTCTTGCCTATCCTCCATGACGACCTACCTAAAGGAGTCGAGAACGCTATATAGTACACGACGCTCTTCTGGGTCGGACAAAGGATCGATCTCTTCGCGTTGAATGTCCATGTCGCCCATTATTGTTCTCATAGGCATGTAACGTTGCTCAAGGCTGGCGTGATTCACCTCTGAAGCCCGCTGTCCTCGCCGCCAAGGCGCGGGTCCAGCTTCGTGAATGACCTCACCTCTAAACAAGATGCGATAACTCAAAAGTTGAAAGGCAATCCTGGAGACCTGCAACTCCGGGCGAGACAATCAGGAGATACCAAAACAATCATGGCCACCTCTACAGCCGATCAACCTATCACGAACGGAGTCGCGCCCTCTGCGGGCGAACCGCTCGAGCTCGCATTCACACTACCCTCGAATCCGCATACCCAGCTTCACCTGCAGCTTACACTCCACGCTACTACAGTCCTGCTCTTCGTCACGACCACAACGCCTGAGAACAGTTCTCAAGCTACGCCCCTAGGCTCTTTTGTTTACGCCTTGCCCGATCGCTACAATCCCTCCCAACCGCTCAGCACAGCAGTCTACTCAATCACGCACACGCTCGACTTTACACAGTGTCTGGCAAAACTTCTGGCGAGGAAGACAGGCCGTGCTTGTTACGTTGGAAACAGTGCGAGCTTCAGGGATAGTGTACAGGGTGGTACCGTGGAAGAGGAGATGGAAGCATTCGGTGCGATCGTCAAGGTTGTCATGGGTGAAATTGGGAAGACCAGTGGTTGAAGCGCTCGCCATGCCAAAAGATAAACCCATTACTTCATCGGCTAGAAGTTCAAAGCATGCCTTCAAAGAGAGCATATACGTTGGGACTTGCGTGGAGTCCATACACGGAGTGGTCGGGCCGCTGGTCGATACACCTCAGCACCAAGTGGTTGGCATAAACGAAGATGCTACACGAAAGTCATGACGTTGACGTACAGCACAGAGTGTCTTTTCTGTTAGGAGATAACCTTCGACCAGGCAAAAGAATAGCCTCTTGCCCGGACTCCGTTCTGGGACCTCGCGCAATTGATTACGGCTGAAAGACCATAAGCGGTTGGGGATATGGTATGCTGGTATGCTTTCCGATGGTGCTAAGCACAGCAGCCCAAGCCATGCTGAAGCTAAAGAAGTTGCAAAATGCTAGCTGCGAGTCTCTGTTCGATCTTACGCTGCCTGTCAGAGGTCCTCAATACAGGATGTGCACATGCCACAAGCAAAGATCTGAAACATAACACAATTGCTCCCATACGATAAATGCGCTCTGCATTTCTGGGATCTATTTGTACGTATGGGTGGTACCGTTAAATGCGCAGATAGAACAATTTGACTTGATATAGCTTTATGTTGATCATAGTCGTTCAGCTCCATCACCAGAGTTTGCCCTCTTTGGTCGCTTTGCCTTGAACCTTGAACCTTGCATCTTTTTTTGCAAACGCTTGGGCTACATATCGCTGCATGCCTTGATGTCCGAGCATGGATTACCATTTTGCTACAGTGAGGACTTGACTGCTCACGCCTTCTTCATCGAATCCGATCCGCAGTTCTGGAAGGAGTGCCCAACATCAATTCTTCTTGGACGCAACCAGTCGTTCCTTCCTCATCGAATGAAACCAATTCACTTCGAAATCCGAATTGGTCTAGTGGCTAGGATTTGTCGCTCTCAATCATCGAAAGATGATCAGTTCCGACAAGGCCGGGGTTCAATTCCCCGATTCGGAAATATATCTTTTGCTCGTTGATGGTATATACTTTTTGCAATGGCCTATCGTTCGCTGAGTGAAAAGAGCGCTGCCGACAAGTCTGCGGTGTCAATGATAGTAGACAGCCAGCTGCTATTGGCAATCGTTCTCTGATTATCATGAAAGAGCATCTTTATCAGTGCTCGATCTCTTATCTGAATATCGAATCGAAATAGGTGACTGGGTTTGAATCAGCGTTTGCATGATAAGCGCGCCACAACAATCAGCAACGCTCTCTAGGCTAGCTATCAGAGCAGGTCCCATGCCTATATGCTATGCGTTCGACATTCGAGTTGAATAAGACTCGAAGATGAGCTCCGAGACCCTGGATCGTCCTCGGTTGAAGATTGAATTGATCGTTCAGAAACCTGCGCCAGTAGTCCTAGCAACAACCATACAGCATTGTGTAGAACAAGACAAAGATTCTTATCTATTAGCATCTAATGACATGTTTAAGCATACTACTTTCGAGGGAAAAAATTACGTTCTTGCCGCGTGCATGAAGGATAGATGGTCGTACTACAGTGGCTGCTTTCAATCCTACCCATAGGATCTCAGCAGCAACTGTTCCTGAGAAATTAACGAAGGTCGATTAGAGGACTATAAATACATCTGAGATCTTAGAATGTTGTTCATAATCTCCATGGCACTTAGTTCTAGGTCTGTACCAAAAGCCGCTGACACTAGCATAGTGCAATATCGAGGCGTCCGCAGGTTTGCGAGCTAGTGATGTAATGACATGACGAGGTACTGGGTGTAATGCCTCGTTGGGCTGATCAGCTCAGCATCTTTGTATATCATGCCATATCAAACCCGGAAGGCAACATGTAATAAACTAACGACGGCACGGAATCGGTAACAGACCGTAGCGGGGAAATGCTATATCGGATCGACACTTGGGTCTGCACATCAAAGACAAAGGAGCATCAAGCCTGCAGCGGCTGAGAAGTGGAGACGGGCTGGTTGTCAGCGGTTGCACACAAGAGTCATCGTGGCGCCGGGAAGCTATCCCAAGAGTTCGGAATTGGCGTATGGCTTGCGGGTCGGGTTGCATGGCCACGAACTCAACAGGCAAGATGAAACGATTCCGAAGACGTGGTGGCTGAAGCAAACGCTCTCTGCTGCTGTGATTGCTGCAATCTTACCGTGATGAGCACGTGTTGTGACGATCCAGGGCGCTCTCGAGAGGCATCAGTGCATCTGATTTACGTTTCCTCGCTGCGGCTAGCCCTGCTGCAGGACCTGACATGGTCCAAGGATCCGGACTCCGCACTTCACAAGGAGAACCTGTGCCGCAGTGCTAGTAACGCTGTGTGACATTGCAAACGAAAGGATGGGCTTGCGGCGAGTTCCCTTGGCGGACAGACATCGTTGGACAGTCGGCAGCCCGAAGGACGGCGAGCGCATCAGCCTTGCGAGTTGGGAAGTAGCGGTCAGGCACGGTGAAGTGGCAAGCAGCGTCTGGCCGAGGCCGATGAATGCAGTGCTGAAGGGGTCGCAGCAAGGATTGGGAGGGAACAGGAAGGATGGCGGGGCGACGAGAAGCACCTTGTGGACGCCGAGCGCCGGGCAGCGAAGGCTTTTGCATGTAGGCCCGTGTATATATATACGTATGTATGTATGCAACGACACGTGAGCGAGAAGTTCATGTCAGCGCTGGCAGACGATGAGTCGTCAGCGGTGTCTGGTGTCTGCATGCATGTGTGTTGGACGTGTTTCACGCCCGACAGACGCACGCTAGACACGCCTTACCGGTCTCCGACGGGCGCTTGCTGTTAGTTCGCTCTGTTAGTGAGCGGCAGCCTCTGGAGCCTCTGGGGCACGTTGGGTGTAAGGTTGCGGGCGAGGTGCGGGCGGCCGTTTGCTGCACCCTGGCCGATGCCCTGCTGGCCCTTCTGGAACGCCGCCGTATGTCATCCTCCACCAGGCAATATCGAACCTGTCTGCCTGCCTGCTGCTGCTGTCTGTGTGCCTGCAACCAGCCAGCCCGCCAGTGCGCCTCGAGTGTCGTCGTCGTGCCGTATCGTGTCGTGGTGTCGTCTGCATCGCACGCTCTCGTCTCCTCCTCCCAGCGCTCTCACTGTCTCAAGCTCCCTCTCGCCCTCACGCGACCGCCTGGTGTGCTTCTTTGTACATGCGCGCCATATCGTTGCTTCATTCCACGCCATCTCGGGTATCGCGTCCCTTGCATACTCTCCGCTGCCGCCCTCGCCTGCGAATCTTCTGTCTATAGCAAATTTACCTCGCGCGCACGCTCTGTCCATGCCATTCTCTGGCGCGCACCTCGTTTCTGCCCGCTCGTCCTCGAGCACAGGAGTCTGCTGGCGCTGCCTGGCTTGACCTTGCACACGTTCGCCGCCCGCCTGGCTTGCCGCCTCGTACATATCAGTCCACGCCTTCCCGTCTCGCTTACTCTTCTTCTTCCTCCTTCTTCGGCCGGTACCTGGAAGATTTCTCCCAGCCTCACCTCTTGCTCCCGCTGTACATCCAGTGTATATCCGCCCATGTATAGTCCCGCCTAAACACATCCCCCAATCTCACCCACTCGGCTCAGGCTCCAGCCTGCTCCACTAAAGGTCCGCTGATTGATCAACTCTAAATGCCACCTTCGACGACGCTGCTGACTGCCATTTAGGATTACCCACTCCACGTGCTGATACGATCTTTTTTCGAACCTGGGAGCTTGTCGCCCGACAAATATTGACATACTATCACCGCGGCTGTACAGCTTTTGATTAAATTACCATCTCGACGACGCAACTTCCATACATCTCTACGATACCCACATAATCCTGTTTAATGTTGCACGGTGTATGATAAACTGCAACCATGGTTTTCTCTAACAATGTAAGAAGATTCCTGGGATCAGCATACCTGACAAGCGGCTAACCTCGACATGCAGGCTCGCTCGTTCACCAACATCCCCGGCACAGGCTTCGCCGATGCCAATAAGCACGGCACGTCAAACTCGTTGACTGCGCCATGGGGTGAGAAGAATATCTGGGCCTTCAACGGAGCTCCCAAGAGAGATGTAAAGTCTGAGGCTCCGAAGGTGCAAGACTACAAGTCTCCAGGTACAGTAAAGCAGTCAGGAACCGAGAAGAAGTCGGGCTCTGGCATGCTTTTGGAAGGCTCGCAAGCATGGGGTCTACGAACAAACTCGAACAATCGCTCATTTTCAGGGTCACGACCGCTGGAGACGAGTAATGTTGAGCCAAGGCACGCGATCACTTCTGGCTCGCATCAGACATTGTCTCCAACCGAAAACTTATCACCAACCTCGACACGCCCACCTCCGATCAATATCACATCCAGCGATTTTACGGCCAGGTTGGGACGCAACGGTTTCTCAACACACGAAAACGGACCACCGACACTCTACACCAAATTTAACGCAAATGTGCCCGCGATCGATAGTGCGCACACATCCGTTTCACCCACCGATGCAAGGAAATCCATATGGGCTACGACTTCTCGGGACCCTAGTCAGCCGCCGTCTCGGCACTCCAATCACGAACCTTCTTTTCCAGAGCCATCGCCTGGCGTTCGTGTCACCCCTACTACCACACGCAATCATTCCTTGTCATCACAACGCAACTTGACGTATGGCAGCTTCCAAAGTGGCGTCGATCAGATGATACCGCAGTTCGGTCAGATGAGTTTCGGTCAAAACGGACATGCTGCTGCTTTGCGCAAGGCATCAGAACCACCGAATCTCCAAAATGGCCAGCGAAATGCGCATCTCCCACAGAGATTCAATTCTCTGCCCTTCCACGACAAGGATGACATCGACGAGAATGATCCACTCGGTGTGAGTTACATCACTTCCGAAGATATCACCACAGCTCAGTCGAACGATTACTCTCGGTTCTCGAACATGCGGTTCGGCCAAGCACCCGCCTCAGTAGAATTCCGTCCTGGCAATGCATTTACCAGCGGTGGTGCATCGCCGCAGTCACTCGAATTTACGAATGCTTTGAAAGTACAAGGCGACTGGAACCCATACGCAGAGGACTTGGCTCTCGGCAGAGAATTGGGTGCGATGTCGGAGCAACAGCAACAGGCATTGCTTGACCCACGATTCCAGCATATACTGGCTTTCAAGGCACAGTACCCACCTGCCATGTACAACCCGTACACCCTGCCGAATGTGATACAGTCCAACGGATCGGCGTCATACTTCCCTATGTTCCCAATGGGCATTGCCGGTCTTGACAATAACATGCCGCCACGTGAGACACTGGTCAGCGATGGCGTTCAGAGCACGAAGCTCTATAATTTCAAGAATGCTGGCAAGAACAACAAGCGCTGGGAGCTGAGCGACATCTTCGATCACATCGCAGAGTTTGCTGGAGACCAGTATGGTTCGAGATTCATCCAAACCAAGTTGGAAACTGCAAACTCGGACGAGAAAGAGCGTGTTTTTCGAGAGATCGAACCAAATGCGATTCCGTTGATGACAGACGTTTTCGGAAACTACGTTATCCAGAAGTTCTTCGACCATGGTCACCAAGAGCACAAGAAGTTGCTTGCAAGCAAGATGCGAGGCCAGGTTCTCAACCTCAGCTTACAGATGTATGGATGCCGAGTCGTGCAGAAAGCGCTTGAACACATCCTTGTCGAACAACAAGCGGCACTTGTGGGCGAGCTTGAGAACCATGTTCTCAAGTGCGTCAAAGATCAGAACGGCAACCACGTCATCCAGAAGGCCATCGAACGTTGTGCTCCAGACACAATCGGCTTCATATACCAGGCCTTCCTCGGCCAGGTACAGCATCTCAGTCTCCACCCATATGGCTGCAGGGTCATCCAACGTTGTCTTGAGCGACCGGAATGGTTCCCAGCGAGACCTCAGATCATGACTGAACTCCACGCAAGTATGCAAAACGGTATGATCGCTGATCAATATGGCAACTACGTTGTACAACACGTAGTCCAGAAAGGAGATCGTGCGGACAAGGCTCGCGTCTTCAGGCTGGTCATCATCGGCCTCGAAGGCTTCAGCAAGCATAAGTTCGCGAGTAATGTTGTGGAAAAGTGTATCGAGCACTCTGACGATGCGTGGAGACGTGAGGTCGTCAACGTGCTTACTGCTGCTGACCAACGTCGATGCGAGGGCGACACCACCCTTGTGTCAATGATCAAGGACAATTTCGGCAATTATGTGATCCGTAAGTTGCAAAGGCTTGAGACTTTGCAGCTTGCTGTTACTGACTATACCTCCCAGAAAAACTTCTCGACAAGCTTGCGCCGCAAGATTACCACTTTTTCACCACCCATCTTCAGGTTGCCCTATCTCACGCCAAGCGTCACGGCTGCGGTAAGCAGATTGCTGCTGTAAGTCCAAGTCTAGAACTACATGTCAACACCGCGATCTCTACTGACAGTCCATAGATCGAAGGCCGCATGCGCCGCTTCGTTTATCCACCGCAACAACACCAGCCGCAGCCACCCTTCACACTCACGATCCCGTATGGCAGCCACTACGCATCTGTGGCTAACACGCCGCCACCTCTCACCGCTGACACGCAAAGTCTTCAAAGCAGCACGATTCCTTCGGTGAACGGCGATGCGGTCGAAGGAGCGCAAAGTCTAAGCCGCAAAGGCAGCGATCCTCCTGGAAATGCTATGACGCCTCGCTAATTTGGACACCGCACGAATATACAGCAGTGGGGATACCTGTGAGCATAGTCTTGCCTACGAACTGTAACCACTCGGCAAATTCCCGTCGATGTCTCATCTCCAGCCTCAAGTCACGATCCTTTTCAACGACGACATGAATTACTAAATACTTCTTGATCTTGGCTTTCATCGATCTGCTGGGGTGCAACACTCTCACGACAACAGCATATAACGACGGACGGGGCTCTCGAGGCCAATACAACAGCTGTAATGCACACGGAATGGCGTTCGACGGCCTTCATAGGTCCTTCCTGGTCGACGAGGCAGGGATGCAGGGCAGGGCATGAGGACAGAAAATTGTTGGCACAAAGGAAAGCCACGAATGGCTTGCATTTTCCCGGTCACTTGGTTGGACGTCTGGAGTTTGATTTTCTTGTGATTTCTTGGTTCAAGGACAAACAGTACACTTAACATCGATACCCCCTTTTCTTTATAGTTTATCCATTATCTGGTATGAAACATTGTATTTGGACTTGTGGATTATATTCTCCCTTTCGAATCGATTCTTGCCGTCATGCTGGTACGATTTTTGATCGGCGCAAGTAAGCATTCACATGCTTTTCGTGACCGCACATGTCTAGCTCACCCTCTAGCCTTGTCACTGTGAATGGTTATCAAGCCAAGCCACTCGCCAACGCACTCACTTGGGTGACTGCCTCCTCAATGCTTGCCCACGGGATTAGGATAAATATATCAGGCTCTCTTTAATAACATTCCTCATTCCCTATAAACCCAACTATATCCCATTCCTAAGACACCACATCAATACATCACCGTCCACCAAGCACCAACTGCCACCTACCACACCACCCAGCATCATGTCGCCACTCATCCTCCTCATCCTCGCCCTCGGCCTCATCCTCGCAGTCCTCCCGAACTCCATTCTCGCCGCCTCCAACATCATATACGCCGGCCACAGCAAGCTGCCGTTAGACCCCTGCGACAAGGACACCGGCCCTTGGGACAATCCCTACAGCGCCGCAATCAGCCAGAACATCAGCAACTACCAAGACTACTGCGGGAAATGCATCCAATTGTGGTATTACGACAAGACTGTCACGGTTCCTGTACGTTCGCAGCTGCGCTCTCATCATCCTCGGCGATTGACATGGATGGTGTGATGCCTTTCTTGGTTCAAACCGATCGAGCTAATCAGGCGGCAAACAGGTTACTTACACGTGCAATGGCCTCCCGCAAGACGGCCTCGAGCTCTGGTATTCCGCCTTCGCAAAGCTTGCGGATCCAGGCGTGGGCGAGATCTGGGCTGATTGGGCCTTTGTTGCTTGCTGAGCGAAGCAAGTTCCAAGGTATGTCAAGTCGAGTCGATTGAGATTTACTTTTGGTCTTGATTCACTGACATCAGGCTCTTGGCTCAGGCAACACATACGGATTACAACAATCCTCCCCTCCTAGACAAGACAACGGCTCTCTCGTTTCCACATCACGGTGCCAGCCCACCATGAAGCGTTGAATATCACAGACGTCTAGACGAACAGGCAGGCATTGTAGCGAGCTCGTCGTAAGCGATGTCTAGAACAGTACTTATCAGCTACCTTCAATACGGTCAAGTATACATACACACCACACGACTCATCATTTTGCACCCAAGCCGACGTATTTGCGTATCTCTGCTCCGCTCGTCTTGTTTCTATGGTGTGTAATCGAAAAAAGAAGTTCCTGACGAGAAAGTTCAAACTCAGTAAACAGCCTCTTTCTGTTCTCGCAAATCAGCGGTAGTGGGTGGGCGAAGGAACGCAGCCGGGCCAGGAAAGATGTCTGCCGAAGTATTTAGATCTACGATTTTCCATCGTTGGTTCGTTTGCGTGTGTGCAGCAGGAAATGTTACGCCAGCTCCATCTCGATGATGACGGTCCCCTCGCATGCCTGCTTGTGTACGGACAACTCGAAGGCATAGTCTGGTAGAGTGATGTGATAAGGGTCGAAAGATATGCTATACTTCGATGGCATCAATACCAGGTTTCAATAAAGTTCCAGCGCTTGTGATTTCGGGGAGAATGTACATCAAACTGCAATAACGTTTCGTAAGCATCACTTTGGTAATTACCTTATCACGTCCCAGAACGAATGGTGATGGAAGCATTGACAGTATAAATATTAATCGCTCCACGTACAATCGCTATGTAGAAAAGCAGTGAGAGCGAGCAAGAATGTCATATCCTCGCGCTCGAGGTTCCGAAAAATCGAGTTGTGGTATCGTGATGCGCTTGTAGCATGACTATATGCCGCCGGGTGCTTTGAAGGTTGATGCATTGTTTCCTCCCTCCTTGTACTGTACCGAAAACTCTTTCGTCATCGGGGCCAGAATCACTGTTGCACACCTGAAGTGGCTTGACCTGGCCATGATGCACAGGGCTGACTGACAACTTCCTGGAGGTTCCTTCTTTCAATTCGCTAGGCGCGGTACTAAACTAGCTTACTGAGGACCCTCCTCAGGCTCATCGGGCTGGTCGAAGAGGAAGTTGGCGGCCAGCTCCTCGTTCTTGTCGCAGGCGAAGTAGGCTTGGATGACCAAGTCGCGCTCGAAGCCAAGGCGGCACAGCTGTGAATTCATGATTAGTGAATGTTCAATCGTTGAAGTGTATACTGCAAACTTACCCTCTCGATGGCTTCTCTCTCCTCCTCGGTCACACTGATCTGCTGAGCACCAGGCGGCAGTGCAACGTCCTCATCAGCATCCTCGGCGAGCAGCTGCATGAACTGCTCAGGGTTCTGGGTGATCATCTGAGCAAGCTGAGGGTTGCCAGCGGCGACCTGCTGAAGAATAGGCTCCAACATTTGAGGTTGCTGCTGAACGACCTGGCGAAGCTGCTGGAATTGAGGGTTGTTGCGCAAGAAATCAAGGGCGTTAGCACCAGCGGCGCCACCTCCAAGACCAGCTGCTGCGCCTGCACCAGCTCCAGCTCCACCAGCGGGTTGTTGTCCAGCGCGGGCAGCGGCCTCGAAAAGGTTCTCGGGCTCACCGCCGGTCTGTGCGGTGGGCGCCTCAGTGGATGCAGCCTGCTGTTGAGGAGCCTGCGCCTGTGGTGCGGCAGCCTGTTGCTCTTCTTGTTGTGCGGAGTCGGGAATGCCGGTCAAAAGGTATTCGACGGCGCGGTCGGGGTTGAAGAAGGCAGCACGCATGGCACGGTCGATATCGGAGCGGGCGAAGCCCATAGACTCCATGTTTGCAATAGCGGCGGAGCGCTGCTCGCCCATGGCAAGGGAGTTGGGGTCATTGTAGTTTGCAGGAGCGGCGGCGGGTGCTGGCGATGGAGTCGCGGGCGGCTGAGCCTGAGCGCTACCAGGCTGTGAGGCGGGCGCAGGAGGAGCGGCGGGTGTGGAAGATGTCTGCGCAGGAGTGGAGGGCACGACAGGAGGTTTGGGCGCGGCCTTGGGCTTGGAGGTCATGCAGACGATGAAGCCCTTCTCTTCGATCTTGTAGGACTCGATGGTGTTGTCATCTTGAAGGATCTTGCCCGAGTAGATGAGCTTCTGGGTGGAAGGCTCCCAACCCTTCTCTGCGGAGATCTTTGCCTTGACAGAGCCGATGGTATCGGTGGGCTCGGCATCGATGGTGAATTTCTGCTGCTTGAGATCCTTGAAGGTGAGCTTCATCGTGGGCGAGCTCTCGATGCGGAGGAGTGAGTGAGGTGGAGACTGGTGATGGGTTGTGGTTCAGTGGATGGTGTATCGGAAGATGTGGCGGTTAGGATGTGTTGTGGTGTTGGTGGCGGTTGAAGTGGTGGTGGTGGTTGATGAGTGGTGGTGGGCTTTTAGCAGCTCGCTGGTGATGGAAGACAGGCGAAGGCCAGAAGCAGCGTCATGAGGAGGGGTTCAGTTAAGGCTGCTGGACGCGACCAATCACAATCTGCTAGGCATGTGAATATTGCACCCATATAGAAAACAGAAACCATTAATATTCACTGCCACCACGAACGATGTGACAGGCTAGACATCTTTGTTATTCACTTTTGATAACACAGACAGCAGGGAAATATACGTTCGGCTGGTCTCGTCGACAAGGCGTTCTCATCAAGGTGCTTCACTATGCGTTGTGAATGCTTTCAATCACTCCCCGGTGAGACCATGATGTGAGCCAAGCATACTTACGGTTCCAGGATCGCATCGATCATACAATCTATGAAGCTGTTGTTGGTGGGCTCTTCAAGCAGATGAAGACGGAGATGGCCCCACCATGCTCTTCACTCTTCACGCGCAGGGCTATTCGCCACCCATGTAGGGTGCGAAATGCGACAGGAGTAACGTATAAAATCGTCGATATCGTATCAGATCAGTCGCTGTACCACACGCCAAAATTATCCCTGTACGTATCAATTTTATTGTGTTTATATCTGGTCGCAGTCATGTCGATGTTGAAGCATGCAAGCCTGCCTCAGGATTCTCGATCGCCGGTAAGCAAAGCCTAATTTTTCTGCTGCTCGCGCGCTTGCCCGAATAATTCCCAGGCGGCCCTGCTCTTCAAACATCCACCCATCTTGCTATAATCTACGCAGAACAAATCCTTTAGGCTGTTGAGCCTTGCAACAATCGACTAAAAGAATAAATTGCCTTTTTTGCGCGATCCAGCGCACTACCACAACCAGCCATGGCTTCCGACGAAATCGTCTGGAAGATTATCAACAACCAATTCTGCTCCTTCAAATTGAAGCTTCCCGGCAACCAAAGTAAAGACCAGAAGTCCACAAAGTCTACCTTCTGTCGCAACGAGCACAACGTCACTGGCCTTTGCAATCGCCAATCATGCCCTCTCGCCAACTCCCGCTATGCGACCATTCGCTCAGACCCTGCAACTGGTCGCCTCTACCTCTACATCAAGACGATCGAACGTGCACATCTGCCCAATAAATGGTGGGAAAAGATTCGCCTGAGCTCCAACTACACCAAAGCGCTGCAGCAAGTCGACGAGAGGCTGATCTACTGGCCCAAATTCTTCACGCACAAGTGCAAGCAGAGACTCACGAGACTTACACAAGTCCGCGTGAGAGCACAGAGATTGGCGAAGGAGGAGGAACGCTTGGGTGAGAAGCTTGTGCCTAGACTTGCGCCTAAGGTCAGGAGGAGAGAGGAGACCAGAGAGCGCAAGGCAGAGTCTGCAGCGAAGATTGAGCGGGCGATTGAAAGAGAGTTGGTGGAGAGATTGAGGAGTGGCGCATATGGCGATAAGCCTCTTAACGTGGAGGAGGGTATCTGGAGGAAGGTCATGAAGAGCCTGGAGAAGGGCGAAGGCATCCGGGACGAGGATATGGACGAGGGCGAGGAGATGGAAGACGAGGAGGATGGCGTCGAGTACGAATACGAGAATGAGAATGAAGAGGACGAGGGTGACGTTGAGTACGTCAGCGACATGGAAGAGTCCGACGGCGAGGAGGACGATCTTGAGGACTTCCAAGATTGGCTCGGTGACGAGAGCGGTGGTGAAGGCACTGGAGATTCTTCCGACGACGACGAAGATGATGACGAGGACGACAGCAAAGCCTCGGATCTCAAGAAGAAGCTCGACAGCCTCAAACGCAAGAGGAACGACGGACCAGCACCTTCCAAGGGCCGCAAAAAGCCTTCCAAGGGCGGTGCGAAGACCAACATCGAGTACGAGTACGAGCCGCAACCACGCCAGATGGAGCTTGCGTGAAGCAATTAGCAGTCCTGGTGATGAACCGACTGAAAATCCTTGGTGGTATCCTGCACGCAGTCTGTTGACTTCTGCTTGCTTTTCCTGCCACATAATCCAAGTCTCGTGGGATCAATGCCTACACTGCTACGCAAGCATTGTATGAGTTCAGGCATAGCCGTCAAGATCTGTCCAAGCTCGACGCGGTAGGCCGCGCCGCTGGAGTGGCACAAGAGGAAGGGGGAACAAAAAGCCTTATGAAAGGCAAGCATCTACATGCAAAGGCGTTTCGGCTGGAAGTGGCATGTAATAATATAGACTGATTATCAATATACCCAGTTCTGAAGTCATGTTTTCGTGTCGGATCGTTAGTAACATCAGCGCTGTACATACTTGTCTTCGTCTCACAATCTCTCTTTCCCAATCCTTCTGCCCTATTTTCTTTACCATCTCATATACCTTACACATCGACCCTTGCCAACACCAGACAAGCCAGCAAATCCAAGCCAGCAAACCGGCGCAACCATATCTTCTCGCCACCCGTTTGCATGCTAATACATCACTGCTCAACAGCATACATCCTCGTATACAACCTCACCAACCCTTCCGCGCCAATCAGATCTCCCTCCCTGACCAACCTCGCTATGTCCAAATTTAGCGGACTGTCAGCTTCTCCTCCCGCACTCAGCAGCTGCTGCACGGCTTCCAGCGAACTGACGAGGCCGTACGCAGGCGTCCAGGAAGTTTTCAGCAAGTCGAGACAGATTTCCCCCGTGGTGAAGGAGACGTTTGGATGGCAGCAGGGGGTTTTGAAGGTTATTGTGGGTGGCGTGTTGGGGTATGTTGGCGGGATGGTGAGGAGGAGGGTGAAGAGGCCGCCTGAGAGGGAGGGTTAGTTGTTAGTTTTGCTGGTGGATTTAGTTTAATATCTTTTTTTTTTAATATTTTGATACATCTGTTTTCTTCTTTTGCAATTGGAGATGTATGGGTGGCGATGAGAGGACTAGGCATGTGAAACTGAGGATCTCACCTTCATAGGCGGTGCTGTCTGGCCCGCGTAGGACGGCGGTCAGGTGGAATAGATCATCGTCGCTGGTGGGCTCGAGGCGCAGGACGGCGGGTGATGGGTCCTTGTTGTACTGGTCGAGCTCTTTGATCAGGCGCTTGGCTGCCATGCTGGCTGCGTGTTTCAATTATGGAGATCTTGCTATGGGAATGCTGATTCGCAGGGCCGCGGTCACATTCCTCGAGCACGCCGGCTTCTCGACTTGGGATGGACCCGCTGGGGCTCCGGCTTGTCTGTTCCGCTGTTGCTCGGCTGTTGCAGGGTTAGTTCGCCTGTGGAGCGTGCATGTGCGTGTTCGGCGATGACTGCTGCCATGCCCGCCGCCGAGGGGTCTACGGGAAACATGCAGCCAGTGTTTCCCAACTGAATGCTCTTTGTTTCTTTTTATCGACCATTTAAATCATACTTCCCTTACGCATCGTCCACAAACCCGCTTTGCTATTGAAACGCACCCCTCCACGCGACCATGGCCGCTCCAAGGCTACCCTTCCTTTGGCCTATGCTGTTCAGAGCGAGCGAGCAGGCCGCACCCATGTCAAGAAACGCTGGCCGTCGCAGAGCGCTACAAGCAACAACACGCAGGTGTCAGAGCAGCATTGCCCCGCGGCGATATGGCCAGGCGAACGAGCCGCCACCTTATCTTGGAGGAGGAAAAGGCTTCGGTCCTCCCACCACAGATAACGATGCGCCTCAAGAAGAAAAGGCCCTACCGAAGATAGGCGAGAACTTGCAGAAAGATGGCGAGCGAGAGCGAGAGCGCGATCATTCCGATGAGCCACAACGGGAACACGAGCCGATCATAGTACAAGGACAGAGCAGGCCTGCTGCCAGCGACCCGATGTTCGATGCGACCGAGGCTGCCTCCAAGAACGACAAGACCGACAAGACTGAAGCATCCTCCGACAAACCCGCAGACTCATTACTTGACACGGTCATGGATCCCGCAAAACACGAGCAAGAAGGCCACAGCACTCCATCAGGATCAGGATCAGATCCCGGTCCCACAGAACCCAGCACCTCTCTACAATGGGTCAACCCCAACCTACGCGAAGAACACACACCTTCGATCCAACACCCTCCACACCTCGACGCGCCACGCTACGTTCACCACTTCGACACCTACAGCCTAGTCCGCCGCCTGCAAGCCGGCGACTGGACGAAACCGCAAGCAATCACAATCATGAAATCCATGCGCCTTCTGCTAGGCGACAATCTCGACAAAGCCAGTCGGGCGCTAGTCAGCAAATCCGACGTCGAGAACGAGACCTACCTCTTCAGCGCCGCCTGTTCCGAGCTGCGGACCGAAGTCTTCGCGCGCCGCGTGAAATTACACGAGAAGATGCGCACAGAGCGCGACCAGCTGCAACACGAAGTCGACATTCTGGAGCAGCGGCTGGGCCAGGAGACGGCGGGCATGAAGGACGAGCTGAGGGGTATGTTCGACGACCGCAAGATGGCCGTGCGCAACGAGCAGCGCTACATGGAGAGCAAAGTGCAGGAGCTCAATTATAAGATCACCGTCAATTTACAGGCGGATTCCAAGTCTGATGTTGAGGGCGTGCGATGGGTGCTCACGCGACGAGTCATTCTTACGCTCGGCATTATTGTCATGATGGTCGTGGGCAGCTTGAAACTCTACTCGAACTCTGTGCATGACAAAGAGCTGGAGAGGAAGAGGCGGTCGAAGATGAGGAATGCGCAGAGCCAGACGGACGATGATCGCGGACGGGCTGGTGACGGCAACAGGGGCAATGGCAACGGCAATGGCTCGCCCGTGGGTGGCTTGCTTGTCAGTGAGGGCGACAACCCTGCTTTCGTCTCTCTGGGTTAAGAAAAGATGAGCCCGGAAGTCTTTTTTTCCTTGTTCACGGTGCATACATCGCTCTCGCGTATTGAGCTTTGCGGTGTTTTATTAGATGGTCGTTATCAAGCTGGCGGAACTTGCTTGGCCTGGTTGGAAACCCCGATACACCTCACGAGATACCCCCTTTCCCAAACCTGAATAGAATATTCCTTTTGTCACTTATAGCGTCGGTATCTCTCGTCTCGATCGCAGCGGACTGCATGACAAGCCTACGCAACGTTTGCCATTCAAATCACAGCAGAAGGTCGTTGTTCAGTGTTTTCCCGTGCTCGTTGCGACTTCGACTTTCCTCACTTTGGGCGATACCAGGTCCTCGTTCCTTGCAGGAAGACTGTCGTGTCCTGTGATATGATATGATACTGTATCAATCCTGTATTGGATACGTAAGAGCAAAAAAGAACAAGCTGAGGAGGAACATGTACGCTGGTGCAAAAATGTACCATTTATTATCGATGTTCTCGTCGTCCGGAAAAAAAATGTCCATGCTCTGCTTATAGCGCAGTCCAGCGGGCATTTCCCTCCTGCCTCAATACCATGAAACGGCCGCAACGCCCACATCAACGCTCAAAAACGACCAAAATGATCGATCGAGTTAATGCAAATGCTACAAGCTATCTATCTGGTGAATATAAGCAACCGAAAAGGAGTGCTCGTCGAATGAGACTCAGGACACGATATGGCAGCACCAACCCTGCTTACCCCAAACTGCTCTCCCTCGGCTTTCCCGGCACATCGCAGATGATCGAACCATGCAGATTGACACTCATGCACTGCACATTCCGCACACGAGGTTGATTACATGTACGTGTACATGTAGCCTCTCCCGCCCCTTCGTACATTTAGCAAGATCCGACGGATCTCTTGTCGATGAACGAAGGGAGGAAACATATGGACAAATGTAATCCGACTTGTCGCTCACTCCAGTCCCTTGACGCTGCCGCGAGACTCGTGTGAATGTGAGATCAGGGCATGACACACGGCGAATGCCTCCCTGAATCAGAAGTATATGTTGCGTGTCACTGCAAGTGTCGGAGTAACAGGCAACCGCGGCTCACCTCAACACAGCTAGTCGACGAAGAGACATCCAAGCCCTCCACCGCCCAATGAACCACAAGACAACAAAACCACAGAAGGCGCGATTGAAGCAGGTAAAGTATGTTTTAGCTAATAGTCACCGACCCGTTCTCCCAAAGCGGAAGAACGTGCCGGGTGCAGAATTGATTTCGTATTCTGGTGTCACTCCCAAAAGATTTCCCCTAGGGGAAAAAAGATGGAAGGACGGACTCGACTTAACGAGCCGACTAAAGCTATATGAGTTTCTTTCCCATGTGTTATTTGGCCCCTTTTGCCATTGTTCCTCCACTCTTCGATCCCACTATATATGCTCCTCCGCTTCCATGCCGCAATAGAACAAACAAAATGAACAAGGAAACAAGAACAGAAAAAAAAATAAGCAGTCTCGCGAGTAAAAGAACCAGAGCCATCGCAACAGGGGGTAATTGTGCTTGCGGTTTTTGTTGCCGTTGTTGTTGATTGATGTTGTTGTTGAAGGTTGGTTATGTTCATCATAAGTAGAGTTGGTATCATCACACTTTCTTTTGCCCTAGGCCGTGCTTGGGGCCGTTTGTTTTTTGCGCCGGTTTCCGTTGGAATATGATAAAAGGAAAAAACAAAAAGATATAACCGCCCAATACTGGAGAATGGAGAAGGAAAAAACGCCCTAATGATCCCAGAGGTGAAAGAGGAGAGAGTAGATGCTGATGACGAATTGCCCTGCGGAGCGCCAATGGTGTTCCGAGGAAGTTGGTGGTAAAATGTGAGTTGGTCGAAGTGAAGTTGTTGTGTTGTGTGTGACTGCCCGTGATGTGACTAAGTCTCATGCAGCCGAGCGGTCTCAGACGAAGGCAGAAGCCTACACATGGACATCACTGTGCCAACCACCAACCATAAGGTCGATGTCGTCGCCATCGCTATCGTCGAATGCAGGCATGAACAGCTCGAGCTCCTTCTCATCCATGAACAGATCGAATTGGCTGCTGTTCTGGGTCTGAGGGCCGCGGGTGCGGTATGGCATCGAGACGTCAGTCGGGAAGGCATTCAGTTTTGTCGTGGCCACACGAGGCTTGTGGTCACGCCAGTTGTTGTCGAGAGACCACGACTCGGGAATGGTTGGAACCGGAGGAACTTGAGTCGGACTCTGCTCCCGGTCCTTACGATCCCAGTTGCGCGAGTTTGTTGATCCAGCACGAAGGCGACCGGACACCGGAGTGGTGCCCTGGCGCCAGCTTCCTGAACGTTCACGGGTCTTCGTCTTAGTAGTCTTCTTGGCACTGTTACCGAACGGTGTGAAGTTGCTAATCGCGTCGGTGTACTTGTTCTTCTGTGGCGGTGTAGATGTCACTGCGGGAGATGCAATAGTAACAGGCGCCGCAGCGACAGGTTCTGGAGCAGGAGGCGCGGGAGTAGGTGCGACGTCGTGCTGCTTAGCCCGGCGGAAGTTGCCAAGTACGGACCAACGGTCCAGGATAGAAGACGAGCGCTGCTTGGGGATCTCGGGTCTCTGCTCCTGAGTGATCGGCGAAGCTGTACCAGAGGGTGCGGTGCTGGCCAACACAGCATGAGCTTGACGGGGAGTAACACTGCCACGGCCATCTTCCATGATCGCAGCAAGCTGAGGCCCGCTCGGCTTAGCAGTGCTGACACGAGAAATGTCCATGCCAAGCTCAAGCGAAGAACGTCCCTCTTGCGCGAGTTCCTCTTCCTCGTCCCAGAGATCACTCCAGCTCTTGGAGAAGTTGCTGGTGCCTCCGTATGGTCCGGTATTCTTGCGAGTGAAGCTGATGGGAAGTGAGCCAACGAAGTTGTTGCTCAACTTGGGGACCACAGCCTTGATGGACTGAGAAGACTTGTAAGACATGCCAAGACCAGAGTCGAGGTTCGACGACAGCGAGGCTTCATCAGCGTCACCGTACTTCCACTTGTTCGATTGCACAGACCCAGGGAACATCTCTGACTCGTTGTCGTTGATAGTGGAGAGCTGGCGAGTCTTGATCTGTGGAGTGGTGTGCAGTGCTTGGTGCCACGGGAAGGAGTCACCAGAGAAGATTGGCGTGCTGATGGATGGCGTACGGAGAGGCTCACGAGCGTGAGTCGCCACAGGAGCAAGATGAGGAGACTCGGTGCAGAACTCGTCGAGAGACTCATCGTCAGTGGTGAAGCTGACAACAGACTTCAGAGCCTCACGCACAGCGCTGAGCGAACGGTTGGCGGGGTCGAGGGCCAAAGAATGTCTGATGACGTTGAAGGTGTCCTGGGACATGTTCGGGAAGACATCAAACAAGTTCTGACGGTCGGCGGCGAAGTCGGAGAACAACGGATCCTTGTCGGTAGGGTAGGCGAAGGGGTTACGCTGGAACAGCACGTTGAGGAGCACGATACCGATTGCCCAGATGTCAGCAGCAGCTGGCGAATAACCGTAGCCGTAAGCCGATGCATCATATTGTTCGGGTGCCATGTAGCGGTCGGAGCCGACAGCAAACTCAGTGGACCAGAGTTCAGTGGTAGCCAAACCAAAGTCACCAAGCTTCATGGAACCAGACGACGTCAAGAAGATGTTCTCAGGCTTGAGGTCACGGTGGAAGACACCATTCGAGTGAATGTGGTCAATGGCGTCGATCAGCTGCAGCATGAAGTCACGGACGTGCTCAGTCTCGAGCGGGCCCTTGCCGTTGCGGATGGCTTCGTAGAGGTCGCCATTGCTGCAGAGTTCGATCACAATGTACTGGTGGTGCTCAGTCTCGAAGGAGTGGACCAGGTTGACAATGTTCTCGTGGTAAGGGAGCTTGGAGTGGATCTCGAGTTCTTGAGAGTGGTCGTCGGTGGCGAAGCTGGCCGGGCACGATGACTTCTCTACAGCTTCAGGCTTGGTGATGCACTTGATGGCGACATCGTTACCGGTGAGCGTGTCCTTGGCTCTGAAGACCAAGCCGAATGAGCCATGGTTGAGAGGCGATATAGTTAAGAACCTATTATCGAGAAGCTTATTTGATTCAAAGCCATCTCTCAAACAGGCCATTTGCAATGATCGCCAGCAAAGGGAGAATGTGTGGATTGAGGATGCGAATGCAACCTCACGAAGCCCAAGGGCACAACGACAAATTAATGCCGAGGTAGTACGAGAGGCTTCTGCGTGTTAACACGTGAGCCGAAGGTACCAAAAGCAAGTTCGTGAACTTTTGGTGATATATGCAGGGTAACAACAGTCGGCAGGAACCAGCCAGGACAGTTGCAGGTTCTTGATCGGCGTCGTATCGTATCAGGTGTAAACAGAGAAACCAAAAGTGGGCGAGATGCTTGTCGTGGTAGTTGTCGTTGTAGTGTGAATGGCGTTGTAACTCCTCTCCAGATTCAAGGTATCAATATGCAGGGTACGCGCTAGCTCGCTCGAAACCAAAGGCAGGGGACCTCTTTTCAAAAGAAAGGGAAAATAGTAAGGAATGTCGTTATCTCATGGGAACAGCTGGTGTTATGTGGCGTGATGTCCAACGAACAATCGAGGGTGATGGGCGGCGAGCAGTCCGGTCCTGGAGCTGGATCGGCTGGCCAATGGCGGTCTCACGGGCGATTGGTTGATATGGCGAGCTTGTTCGTGAATGTGGTGTGGTGTGTGTTGTTACAAGATTACGGACTGAAGTCCAGGAGATATGAGGCAAGGGTGGAGGTGACTTGCGTCAGCCGGGGCCCTCGGAGGTATGAGTCGATGGTGGAGACAGCGGCGGTGCTGCCTACTAGCGGAGGCGGCGGCGGAGGAGGAGGTGCCTGAGGGTATAGATACCGGACAGTCGCTGATAGCAAGAAGCCAGTTGTGCGTACGGTGCTGGCAACGGGTGTTGAGGAGCTGTGCTATCAAGCTGTGCAGAGCAGGTGGACGGGTGCTGCTATCAGGGTGCTCGGCTGTGAGAAGCCAATGACGAATGCACCGAGGATGAGGCGGGTCTGGCCAAGTACTGCTGCTGGAGCGGTATGGGAGCTGTGCTGAGCGGGATGGATGTCGATGTTGCAGCGGCGTGGTATTAGGTAGGCTGTAGGACGTGGGTGCAGATCGCAATGCTGCTCGTCGTCGCCGGGGAGGCAAGGAATGCGGGCGCTGAAACACGGCGGCGGAAGGCGCGATCAACAAAGACGTCGTCCGGCGGACAGCGGGCGGGCGAGAGCGAGGGTGAGCGTGGTCGAGATGGGACAGAGGAAAGGCTGGCGGCGGGAACGGAGTGTAGGTATAGCGAGAAGAGGAGTATGCAATGGAGAGGCTAGCGGGAGGTGGTGGTGGTAGAGTAGTTGGCGGTGTGAGCAGGCAGATGGGAGGGCTGCGACTTGGGCAGGCGACGGGACTCCGAGAGTGGACCTGACTACTCGGCTGTGGAGAGCTAGTCTAGCCTTCGATGCGCCGCCGCTAAAAGGAGCACAGAGTGGGTCGCCAGTTTTCATTACCCAACCGGCCCAAGGAACCAGCGCCGCTCGGCCAGCCATGACAGGACGCCCGCGCGCGTGCTCTAGCACATCATCGTCACGTTGCGAACAAGCCAGCACCCGCCCGGCTTGCTCGGCGCGCTCGTCATCGCCGTCGCCATCGAGCCATACGCTTCCAACATCTTCTCGACCAAGCCAGGCCGGACAAAGCATTCTTGCATTGCTGTCGCCTGCGCCAGACGTGGCTGTCTCGCCCGCCCACGCCTTTGTCTGCGTACGGCGAGCCGCGGGCGCTCGCGTGAGACATGGCGACGTCGGCTCTCAGCGGCAACACGGTTGCAGATAGATGTACGAGGCACACAGCGACTTGCCTGCTGTTGCTGTGCGCCCTCTGAAACACACCCATCGCGCGTATCGCACGTCAGCTCTGAGACCTCGAGCACCTACCCACCCACCTATAGCACGTAGTCGCTTGCTCTGAGGCCACCTACAACAATAGAAATCTCGCGCCTGCCCACTGCCCAACCAGCGCGCGGCCAGGCTATGCCAGACGGCCTTTGTTTCGACTCGCCCAGCGTCACGCGCAACCAACAATTTTGCTCGCCATCGCCACTCGTCATTTGCCCGTACCACGAGACGCCCCTCCACGGGAGATTGCACAGCTTGGTGGGGAGCTGTCTCCCACACGCTCTCCAATAAGACATGCCCACTATCGCTCTTCACGTATACTGCGTCAGTCGTGTCTCGAGTAGTCTGTCTGTGCTTCCAACACTCTTCTCCTGGTGTCGCGCTGCGTCTGCAACCCCTTTCCCCAGGGCGAGCGAGACAGGCACTCCACATGAGCTCCTTCCGATCCCGTCCGCAGAGTGTGCATACGAATAATGCAGCAGTCTCCAGTAGAGCAGTGCTTACATGCTATCAGAATTATGGGTAGCTAAACAATGGGCGATAACGACGACAATCCAATCCACGGGGCTGGCAAACCATCTCGCCACCCAATGGTGCAAGCTGCCAAAGAAACGAGCCAACGCAGCAACCACTATCTCTCGCGCAGCAGCAAATGGCAGCTTTCCCCACGCCACCCTCATCTCTCTTCATGCACAACCGGCTGCAGGCAGTTGACTTGTGCAGCTGGCAGTGCATAAGCGCCTCCCAAGGCGCTCAGTAGTCGGCTCTTGGCCTGCCGGGAAGCCTAGCCTGAGGTTAGCTGGCAGCGTCGTCGCCCATTTGCCCTATCTTACCCGAGATAGACAAGGCAGGACGCAAGAACCAAGGCACGCGACCATACTCAGGTACTCGAAAGCTTTATCGAGGTTCTGGATGCTTCGGGCAGGCTGTCGAAACTCTGATACGTATCTCTCAAAGCCACTCGGCGTCGCGGCCACCTTATTGACAGCTGTTCCTTCCCGCCACCATCAACGAGCAATCGCTCGCTCTTTCGCGTTTCCTTTGTCTTCCCTCGAGTTGTCCTCATGCGCTGTGCACGTGGTGCGGAATTACGTGCACGACTCGGGAGCCAAACAACAAACCTGATCGGCGCACGGGGCTGCTTCCTCTCTCCTTGTTCCGTCCCATGTGTCGCCCGCTCCCGCCCGCCTGCACCTGCTCGTTCCTGACTCTTTCCAAGATGACCCGAGCCGCGTCTGCTGCATTGAATTCCTCTCCTGCAGGTCCTTCTCTAGCGAATGTAGGCTATTGAAATTATTGAAATGAAGTTTGAGCGGTGAAAGGCTCTTTTGCTCCCCAATTGCAATAATGTTCGGCAAGCACGCAAGACGTTGATGGCGAGCCTTTGGATGACTTGAGATGCTCCGTTTGTCGGTGAATGACTTTCCAATCTCGCAAATGCAGGGCGAGTCTCTCTCTCACAAACATTCACATGCATCTCGGCGATCGCCATTGGGAAGTCCCATGGCTTCTCGATATTGAAATAATTCCCCGATGATAATGGCTTCATGCAGCGACGTTGCCAGCCAGTATTGCTCTGGCTAGCAGCGGCAAGAGATTGAAGGGCCATTGTTATTGCATGTTTGCTTAAGATCACCTCGTCGCATCGACCATGTTTACATACAATGCACGTTACACATAAAGACGCACCTCGCAGCTCTGTTGAGTTGCCTGCACCTGTCATTCATTGCAATGCGCTCGCATCCGAGCAATCAACAAGCACTTCTCGATCTCAGATCCCCGAGTCAAAAGCGTACCACATGCAAGCTGCGAACGTGCAGAGCGCCACGTATGTTGGGCTGGCATGTAAGTAAGAGAGAAAACACGGTCAAGAAGCAGGATGCGCTGTATCCGCGAGATGCATGCGTGCAGCGGGCGGGAGGGAAGTCGTGAAGAAGTAGTTCCCGTCTCTATTGGCAGTGGGCTTGCAGTAGTCTCTTTTTCTTGAGAAATTGCACGTCGGAAGCCAGACCGATTCAAGATGTTGAGAAGTGCATGTTCGGGATGTTTGCATGTGCGCTTACGACTGATACCGATAGGACAGAGCATGCGGTGGTTACAAAGGCAAGTCGCTTCTTGACTCGGGTTCAGGAGACGACGTTGATGTTTTGTGCTCGTGCCTCACAGGAGTGAAGATGTCCTCAGGCCTCATGGTGTCTGCGCACCATGCCCTTCCTTTCAACCAATGTTGAGACATTTGCTGAGCACCATTTCTCGTCGTATCGAAGATGTTGCAGGCCTCTTGACTTCGCATGGCCAAAGATACGTCCTACGACCTTGATACATTCACATGCCGAAAAAAAACAAGGTTGCAGCAAATCCACTCGCACCGCACCGCACCGCCGCCCAAAGCCCACCTCTCCCGCCCAAAACTCCAACCAAACCCACCCATTCAAACGGCCCATATCCACTCCCACATTGCGATCTGAAATCTTGCATACCGGCAAACTCCCCTCCTCTTCGTTCCCCTACATTAGCGTCAAGAACCTCACCGCCACCGGGCCCTTCACTTCATGCCTTGTTTTCCTGCACGGTCAGCTCCTACCAGCCAAAGAACAAGCCTCTCTGTGGCGCGTGTGCAGCTCCCGAATTTTTTACTTGTCAACGAACATCACCGCAAGATCTCAACCCCCGACATCATCAGCAGTCTCTTCAGTTTCCTAGCGTTGGACTGCAAGACTGAACTGGAAGATTCTTTCTTGCCTGACCGCTACTGCCTAAGAAAAAAAATTCGTATTGAGATCGAGATGGAAGGCATTCGGTGTGTGCTCCTAGATATCGGTATGTGCAACCATGCCTGGTCATCAGGCCTCCAAAAAAAGGCATGACCAACGTCACCATAGAAGAATGCAAAAAACCTTGGAAAAATGTCATGCGCTTTGCTTCAAAGACTTAGCCGCGTTACGCTCAAGAAACTCTTCAGTCTGCTTTGAATTGCTTTGGAAAACAATGTCCGGAAGCTTACGCTCGTTTGTCATGTAGAGGGTACGATTTGCCCGATCTCATTCGTGAAGGAAACTCTGGTAGGTGCTCTGCCCTGTCCAGCAACGTCCACTGTCCCCAAACTTCTTTTATCCTCCACGCATTTCTAAACCTTTGAAACATCCGTCCCAAAGAAAAGGAGCCAGAAAGACTAAGTATCCCTCTTTTCTTTTCAACAGTTCCCCTACGCCCTCTCCGCCCTCCCCACCGTCCTCGCCACGCAATGGGACTCCGATAAATTCGCCCCCTACCGCGATGCATTCCCCGCCGAGCACCGCTCTTCGCCCGCCGCGCTCGAAGCCCACGTCCGCGACCTGACCGCCCGCGACGTCAAAGCCGCCTACCACAAGAACTTGCAGGGCTACTTGTGGGAAGACGGGTACGCAAGCGGCGCCTACGCCACGACTCTGTTCGAGGATGTCGTGCCGGCTTTGAAGGCTTGGAGGCAGCAGAAAAGGGAAGTGGCGATTTATAGCAGTGGAAGCGTGTTTGCGCAGAAGTTGTTGATGAGGCATGTTAAGGGCGAGAAGGGCGAGACGGAAAATTTAGAGGGGTTGGTTTCGGGGGGTTGGTTTGATACTGTTAATGCGGGCATGAAAGCTGAGAAGGAGAGTTATGAGAAGATTGCTGGGGAGATGAAGGTGAGTTGCATGATGGCGTTTTTGGCATTTGTGCTAACGATGTGAATCTCCTACTGACACGTGTGGCATAGCTCTCACCGGGAACAATTCTGTTCCTCAGCGACAATGTGAAAGAGGTCGAGGCTGCTCTCGCTGCGGGCATGAAGTCGCTGGTGGTTGACAGACCGGGCAACGCGGCTTTGTCCGTCCAGGACAAGGAGCGCTTCATCGTGGTTGATTCTTTTGAGAAGATCACCATCCTCTAAGCCAAAGAGCGTGCTTTGCACTGGTTGGTAGTCTTTGCTTAAGCCAGAGACTGAGTCTTATAGATCTTGTTGGGCAAGTCGCCACTTCACACCATCCACATCTCAAGCTCTCTGAGCAATAGCCCACCAATTATCCTTCTCATAGCCCGACTCAATCACCACACCTCCAGCATCCCTCACGTTCCCTTCCAACTCGCCCTGCTTATACAGGTGATAATACCGATGGAAAGTCTTATCTTCCTGCTGCTGCTCGCCACTATCCTTCTTAACCTTCTTCGCCCTCATAACCCAAGGCACCATGACATCCTGGTCGTCCTTCTCGCTCCACCCACGCCGACTGCTTTCCTGCTCCAAAGCCCAGACGTACACGAGCGCCTTGCCACCCGGTTTAAGGTGCCCGAGAATTGATTCTATGGCTTCTGCTCGCCGTTCAGTGGTGGAAAGGTGGTGAACGACTGCGATTGAGATGGCGAAGTCGAAAGCGTCTTGTGGATGAGGGAGGGCGAGGATGTCTGCTACTGCGACATCGTGGGGTTGGTGTTTCGATGCGATGGTGACGAGGTTGGTGGATCTATTATTGAGGACGTAAAAGGATCAGAATCGTAGACAGTACAGAAATGTAACATTTTTCTCCCAGAGCCGCATGGCTCAAGGAGAAAAGGAGCAGGACAATTGATTTCATAAGCGTACCTGTCGGAGCCAACGATGAAGATGTCACGATTCACAGCCAAATATTTGCCATTGCCACAGCCGACGTCCAGACCGACGGAGCCAGGCTCGAGACCTTTTAAGAAGCGCTCGATAATTGGCCAAGGCTAATACAGAAGAGAAGAAAAGGTATCAGCATGGGAACTTCTTTGTATTCTGGATATCTGCACTGCGCGATTTTAAGATGCATACTTTATATCGGGTCTCGGAAAAATGTGAAGCGATTTGCTCATAGACCGTGTGGACGTGCTCTTCCTCGTAAGCTTCCTCGCCTGTCACTTGGTTACTAGACATGATAAAGTTGGTGGTGGTTGATGGGTAGCCAATCAAGCGTTGTCAATGAGTTGGCTCTTGGTGTGGCGTTTCTATTATTGTGCTGCAGTGAGGTGTCACAGCGGTGTTCTGGCAAATAGTGGACCGTGCGTCAAACTGCAAATTGTCCGTCACCTCACTCCATTGTTCGTTGTTACAGCACATATCAATGGACAAAGAAAATTTTGCTCGTCAAAGTAGATTGCGCTGAGCGATAACGTTCGATACATTTGGATATCATGACACCACGATCGCTCAACACCGACTTCAGAAGCAGGATTGGTAATTGTTGTTTCAATCAATAAATACTATCATTATCTACTATTGTAGCAGCCGTGATCTCGTTGATGTAGAGAATAGGAAAGAAAAGTAAAAGCCATCAAGAATATCCTTGGGCCGTCCCAATGTGAATAGGACAATGAATGGAACAAAAGAAAAACGAAATGAGCTTTGCTGCTCGGCGGAGGAGGTTGCTGATTCACCCTTCCCTTCGTACATTCCCATCTGTACGCTCACTCATTCCCTCTGCTTAATCGTGTGGTCTCTTCTCACAAGGCATTGATTGCTCAATCTGCGCGCAAGTCGTCCGACAAACAATCTCAGCGGTCGTCAAATCGTTTCAATTCAGCGAAGCTGGTCTTTGCTCGCCATTCCCGTCAAACAACCAGAAGCGCCTTTGCTACAACCATGGCAGCTCCCCCACGCAGGCTCAAGGATCTTGGAAAGGTTGTGGATGGACGTATCCGCAAAAGCTGGCCTTTTGTAGCATTTGGAGGATCTATCCAGACCAAGAATACCAGAGCCAAAGGATTCAACAACGACTCCCTTAGCCTATGCTACCGCAATGCCGTGCTGCAGTGCTTGTTGCACACTCCGGAATTCCTTCGATATCTTGAATTCGAAGAGAGATGTAGCACCCCTGGAGATGGCTGCGTTTTCTGCGCGTTGCGAAATTTGGCTCTCCGGTACTGGACCTGTAAAAGGAAGGACTTTACACAAGACGCCGTCGCCATGGTCAATACTGCCATGGAGAGTCATCCTCCCCGGAACTCGAGTGACAGAAATCGTTATGGGTTTCTTCGTAGCTCCGCAAGCTCGCCCATCAACATGGCTGCATCGGGCCAGCAAGATGCGCACGAATATTTCATGGGTCTGTTCAACATGCTTGCACACATCAACAATGACATGATCCATGGGATCAAGTAAGTCTTTCCAAACCCGTGTAAATTGCCATCGTGCTATCAGACAGCACGAA
The DNA here is from genome assembly GCA_019775635.1 of Cladosporium sp. VS III D KN 1. Classification (NCBI taxonomy): domain Eukaryota; kingdom Fungi; phylum Ascomycota; class Dothideomycetes; order Cladosporiales; family Cladosporiaceae; genus Cladosporium; species Cladosporium sp. VS III D KN 1. Next base: position 1,324,669 of record JACWFN010000004.1, read on the forward strand.
GACATCTTCTGCTTGGTGTCCACAGAGAGCTAACATACTAGCAGTAACGTAGCCGTCGACCGTTTGTTCAGGGTCAGGATGAAAACAACGTGGGAATGTGGTGATTGCGGCGTAATCCACTCAAAGCGAGACAAAGACATCGGTCTCCAGCTCGCAATACCTTATACCAAGTTACATCGGACGTCGTTGCATGACTGTCTCGACGATCACTTCGCAAACGAGGACGTAGAAGGCGTGGAATGCGACTCGCAGACATGTAACGGCAAGCACGGCAATCGAACTCGAGTACATAAGATTGTTGGAGGTCCCGAAATCCTGGTGATCCAACTGAAGCGTGCGTGGATGAACCCATACACTGGATCAACCAGAAAGATATTAGACCGTGTTGATATGGGAGAGCGTCTGGACCTCTCGCCGTGGAGCAACGGAGTGCTGACATATCAACTTAATGGGATCGTGGCTCATCACGGAGAGAGCTTGAAGTCGGGGCATTATATTGCGATGGTGAGAAGTCCGAACGGGGTCGATTTCGCCAAGTGCAACGACATGGACATCGACGATCATCCGAGGGAGAAGGCGTCCATACTGGAAGAGCCCAAGACCAAAAAATGGCAATCGTATATGCTTGTGTACCAGAAGATTGGTGGCAAGATGGCAAAATGCATATAGCTCTTAGAATGTAGCGGTCGCCAACATGCTCTTATCAGGATTTGCTGAGTGCTGACGCTCACGTCTCCAGATGCTTTGCATCATTGTCAAATTGCACGTCAATAGGTCGTGAAAACGTAATCGTGATAGTGCAGGCAGTCGCAGAATTCCTTCGATGTCCAGGTGATTTCACAGCTTTGGCATCTCAGGCACGTCTTCGGCCTCAAGGTCAAGCGGATGACGAGTCGATAGGTTCGAAGGTCTCCTGGTGCTAGCCAAGCTTCCTGAGCGGACGGCGGCAGCAACAGAGTGAGGCGAGCTCGGTCGACTGCCATTACGTGACTGCATTCTTCGTGGTGCCATGGCATGGTCCCCGTGAATCGTCTGACCTGCGAAAGGCGAAGCAGTGACCACGGTTCCGACAGACGGCGTAGGCGGTGGCGTAGGTGTGTGAGAGCGGAAAAGAGGGTGGATGTGTGCTTCATAGCTTGAGCTCGTGCGGCGGAGTATTGGCGGAGGCGAAACTGGCATACTGTTGATTGAGTCGTCGTCGGCCGCTAGCATGACAGGTGACTGCATTGGTGAGTCCGGCAGAGGAAGTTTCTCGCCTATGACGGGGTCTTCGAAGCCTGGGAAAGGTCCGTCGAGAGGCTTCGCTGGGGACACTGGGCGGCTGCCAGGTATCGGATCCAATTTTTTGTTGCCGATCACCGGTCTCGTCACGAACGGGTTGGCAAATCCGTTCTCTACCGATGAAGTATCCCAGCTCTCGAATCCATCGCCGCGGCAGGAGATCTCTAGTGAGTCAGTCTCGCGTGTAGCTGCGAAGCTACCAGAGTCTCGTGGTGTCGGCCCATGGCTGAGCATCAATTTTGTCTTGGAAGTGATAGGGCGAATCACTTGCTGAATCGAATGTCTGATTGTCGATGAATGTGCGCTTGTCGATCGATAATTTGAAAGAGTGGGTGAGCTTGCCTCGAAGGTCGATCGTGAGAAGGGTGACGAGGTTGGCGACAAGGACTTGAGAGGTATGGAGAGTGATCTCTTGATTGAGCGAGGGGTGGTCTGTCGTTCAACGATCGATTCGGTCTGAACGGGAGGTGCTTGCTCGCGCTTACGTAGCGAGCGGACGATGTGCAGTGCAGTCTGGGCAACCATGTTGAAAGTCCAGATCACAAAGCCAGCGAGGACTGGTCCGTGAGAATCAGCAGAAGTGTTGCTGTGAACGGAATCGATGTTGACCCAGGTGTAGCCCAGAACAGAGATTGACAGTACGCTTGCTGTGATGAAGAGAACGAATGATGTGGCACTGAGCGAGATTTGCAGAGTCCGACTCGTTTCAGATCGAGCCACAAGAGTGAAGACAACGATGCCGGCGAGAATGATGAGAACGATGAAATCGAAGACCACTGCGGCTATCGTTGTACCGAACAGAGGACTTGACTGAGAGGTGATAGTTGCCAGTCGTGTGATTATAGCTGTCAATGCTATTTGCGTGGCGGTGGAGAGTACAGCCAACCCAAAAGCTGCCTTCTGGGCAGTTCCCTCCTTAAGTGAGAAAGCCATTTCGATCTGTGGTGTGACGCCTCAATCACAAAATGTGATGGGCTATTAGTCCAGAAAAGCAACACGTCCGTCCAGGATCCAGGTGAGCCTCGACGAATGCATGGAATCGACAACCAATTTCTCAACTGCAGCGAGTCTTCCCAGGGTCGAAAGCCGCGACGGATCCGGGCGAAGAGCACTCGATGTATCTCGTCCCGGCGGAAGAGAAGGTTGTTGTGTCTCGGGTAGATAGAGACCAGGCGCGAGACCCTTGTTGTCGGCCAGCACACGCGAGTGGAGGACGCAACGCGAGAACGATACGCGAGAGGGCGCCGAAGGAGATGCAGAGTGACAGCGAGGCGGCTGCAGAGAACTGTAATATCAACCGTATCGAGAGGCCGTGGCGGGTTCGGATGTTGCACAGAAGCTGGTGCCAGGTAACCCTTGTACCGATGTGCAGGAGCGATCCGGGAAAGGCAAGACAGCGCTTCCTCACGTGCTCCACCTGCGTCAGGCGAAATCAAAACAGGCGTGCACGAGTGTCTCTGGCGGTACGGGAGTCTTCAGCAGCGGAGTGGAGAAGTTGGGGATTGCTAGTTGGAATTCACAGTGGAGATGAGGTCAAGGTGGAAGAAACGGCATCGCGTGCACGCTCGACGTGTATAGCGTGTATGGCAGGGACACCCATACCGACGGCGACACAGCACGGCCGTGAGCTGAGGTGCTGATTGCCTGGCGCTGTTGATTGCACGCGCAGCGCTGGTAGCCGGCGCCGCCACGCTCGGGTGCTGGAAGATGTCAACAACCACAACAACGCCTGCCCGTGTCCGCCATTCGCAGACACGACGACGCGCTGCGTGGTGTTTGGCTCCACGCACTGCATGGATGACCCCCAACGGGAGTCGCGGATAGCGTGAGATGGCGCCGCCGCAGTGAACGGTCGTCCAACGGCTACCGGGGTCGCGAGAGTGTGCATCCTGGCAGCTGGGTCTGCATACTCGCGACTCCGAAACCTTCCATGCCGCGCTCAATGGACGAGCCGCCTCCCTGCAGGCCTGCTGAGACTGCCGTCGACGGCGGACATCGGTCCGTCCGGACGCGGCTGGTGGTGTCATTTAATCATTGGCAGTGGTATGCGTGCCGCAAACGAAAGCGTGTTGACGGGCAGGCCGTGCAAGCTCAGCTGTTGCCAATAATCAATCCTCCGCCTGCACTGCGCACCGAAGTGGGGACGAGAGCATGGCTCGAGAAGGCCTCGGCCCTCAATGATTCGCGCTCCACTTCGATCACCGACTAGCGCAGGTACGGAATCTTTAATCCGCGCCCAGGTACGAGGGCATCTGCGTGCTGCGTGCTGCGCGCTGCTGCAGTCAGACGATGTGACGTGTCTGCGATCCCCGAGAATAGATCTCAGGAGACACAGCCGTCGCACAAATACCGGCATACATGCAGCATCCGCATGCTGATTGGAGATGGTGGCTGGCGGCAGCTGCAACTGCACGCCGCCGACAGCATACGTGAGCGAAATAATCCCTCGGCGTGGCAATCGAGTCGTGGGCATCGAAAAGACACCGGCTGTGTCTCTGCTGATGGAGGTGGACACTTGCCTGGCCCTATGACGTTTAGCTCGAGGTAATACGGAGGATAGTATGTTGTGCAGAGTGATGTTAAGAGTCAGCGAGCACAAACAAACACCTTCCAAGACATCCAGAAGCCACTGGTGAGACACTCTAGAAGACGACGTGCCTCGTTCTCCAGCTGCGCACAGGGCTGCAAGCGCTTCGCGACTACTGTACAAGCGTTGTGGCAGCCGTTGCACTGTCCACGTGCACACGCAAGGCACGCATCTACTACCACATACGCACACTGCAACCACCGACGTGGGAGATGCTCTGACCTCAGAAAGGCCGAGCTGTCAAAGCAGCCAGCACAGCCAGCCTTACGGTACGACGACCGCCCATGAATCGCCCTTGGAGACGCAGCAACGGCCAGTCAGTCAAATCTGCGCTTTGCAAGGTGAAACCCGGCATCCTTCGTTTTGCATGGCGCTTCATTTCCACCCGCGACACCGACACCAAACTTTCATATAGTGTTCATGGGACGACAAGATTGCAAGACCTGTCTAGCAAGAATTGAAAAACAGACAGCGTCATGTGGTCCACGTTGTCGGCGTGCACATGCGTGTATTGTAGGGCTACAACTCGGCTCGTCCGGCACTTCTGCGCCCAGAAATGGAAGTCACACAAATGTGTCTCTCATGGAGTACGGCCAAAACTGCCTCGGCGGGCATCTTTCGGTGAGACTCAGGATGATATGGATGGAGCATGGTCGTGAGACAGCTGACTTCGTGATCGCTTCCGATCATAAGGATTTGATAGTGTATGCATCCTCCATGGACATGCGAGCACGGCGGTCATCGTTCGGTGGCATCGAAGATGATGTGAACAGAGCATGGTCGTGAAACACTGTTTTGGCAGCTGTCCTCGACTGGAAGCCAAGAGACCGGGGAGGGAGTGATTTGAGAATGGACGTGAAACATTGACTGCGCAAGTGCTTTCGATTGGAAGGGAAGTCTGCATCATTCAGGAACAGGGGAATCCTAAGGCTGCATTGCATGTCAGACCTGGCCCATACCAAGTCGCGCATGTGAGCAAATAGACACAAGATATGGTACGATTACCGGCCCTTGCGAGATACACCACCTTGTATGCCCGCGCCAATCAGTGACCATTGAGCTCTGTGGACGAGGAGGGTGCGAGACGACGCTGTTTGAGAGAAGTGGACATCTTCCAATCCAGTGAAGTGGCAAAAATCCTCACAATCTGAAAATAATACATCTCCTATCCTATCACATCACATCATCCCCTCACCTTCCTATAACTCGGCGGCCTAATCCACGTCTTGATAACCTTTCCGCCCCAAACAGGGACCAAACTTGCTCCACAGATCGCCGCAAACCTCCACCAGAAACCTAGATCCAGCATCCAGTGTAGATCAAAGTACTCGCCGAGGAAAGGCAAGCTGCCAAAGTAGATTCCTGCAGTCGCCAGGATGGTGACGTACATCATCGGGTGCCACGTCGTGATGCTGGCCGCCACCATGATCAGTTCGTTGACGACGAGTGCCGAGTAAGACAGCAGCACCATACGCGAGAAAGGGCCTGTGTCGCCTGTCTCAGTTGTGGGGTGGGAAGTTGTGGGTGCTGATGAGTGGAAGCGAGGGACGAGGAGTTGGGCGCCGCCTTGGATGATAACGCCTTGGTAGATAGAGATACCGACCCAGATGAAGAAGGTGCGGTAGCTGAGGCTCTTGCCTGACGTGAGCTCTTTGTACAATTCCGGGTAGAGGTTGGCGAGGCCTTCGTCGACGTCGCGGTCGAGGACGAGCGAGAAGACGGGCATCATGGTGTAGATTGTGGCGTAGCCGACGAGCAGCCAGTCGCGGTAGAGGGCGACGGGCTCGAAGGCGGAGCCGATGCTGAAGACTGTTTGGCAGACCGAGATCAGGAGGCCGCGGTGGATGACGAATTGGGCGAGTTTAGCGCTGCGTTTGTAGCTGTTACGGCCGTGCCAGACGAGGAGTTTGGTGAGGTGGGCGAATTGAGTGATTGAGAAGTCTGCTGCGAGAGAGGCTTGTCGACCTTCCTTGCCTACGATACCGACACCGACGTCTGCGGCTTGGATCATGCTCACATCGTTACCACCATCTCCGATACACGCGATGCGCTTCTTTGTGAAGGCACGAATGAGAAGTGCAACGCTGGCCTTTTGTGTGGGAGAGCATCGGCAGGCAATCACTGCGGGAAGCTTCACGGCTGTAGAGATGAACGTTGATCGGTAATGGGTCAGATACAGCGCAAGACTCTGACCATCGATGAGCAACGCAGCGTTTGGACGGTTTGCCAAAGGGGCCAAGGCATCTAATGCGGTGTCTTTTCGCTTCAGTCCAGCGATGGTGTGAATGTGCTGACCGCGAGATACGAGCTTAGAAGAGACTGCAACACAGCGTGCTGTTTCGACTTTGTCTCCTGTCAGCATCCAAATTTTGATGCCAGCGTTACGCAAGAGCTCAAGTGATGGTTTCACTTGCGGCTGAAGCTTGTCTTCCACACCGGTCACGCCGAGTAGCTCAAGATTATTCTCAAGATGTTGCTTGACCACACGAGCCATCTCACTGTCACGATTTTGGAGGTTCAGCGACGCTTCTGAGTATGCCGTCGAGAAGGCGGTGTATTGTTGATTTGTCAGTGGTTTCCTTCCGATCACCAGCGTGCGGAGACCTTCGCGAGCCATGTTCCCAGTTTCCTCGTCGAGCCAGTCGTTCGCAGCAACGATGGTGGTCATGACAGTATCCGCACCTTTCTGGAAGAAAACGATCTCGTCCTCTTCGCTGCGCCTGGTGTCTGTGGCAGAGCGTTGGAAGCGAACAACGATACCCATGCGCTTGCTATCGGATGTGAAGGGGAACACGTTGAGCACTTCGACCTTGACAACATTTCGTCCATCTGGAGAGAATTGCAGGGTGATACTCTTGCGATCACGATGCGCCAAGCGTAGGCCAACCTGCTCCGTCCATTGAACGATGGCGATCTCATCCGGCGACGACGCTTGATACGCCGTAATGGGCTCACCATTTTCGTCTTCTTCTGCGGTTGGCGTGACGTTATGACACAACGCCAGCGCAAGTACCAGATCTCTGACCCTAATACCAATTTCGCGTCTGGTGCGCGTGGTGCCACTCAACGCATCAAAGTTTGTAGATGGGGTGAAAAGCGCATCAGGGTTGCCGTTAGTGTCCGAAAATGCCTGACTGACATAGCTGGTGACTTCTTCCATGGCGTCTCCGCCATAGCTTACTGTGCCCACGTGCACCTTCTTCAGCTCCATCTCGTTGCTCGTCAAAGTTCCGGTCTTGTCAGACAGCAAATATTCGATTCTGCCCAAGTCTTCCGGGATTGTCGAGGTTCGAACCACGGTATCAGGAATGCCTGGATCACGGTGGATGGACCAGGCATATACCGATTTGCCCATGTCGAGATTGACTCTTAGACTGATTGGTACAATTGTGCTGAACAAGATAAGGAATCGCATGACAGCGACGTACCAAGGTCGTCCTTCGTGAGTATCAAATCCTTCGAAAGCCACTAACAGGAACGACAAGAAGGCAGTCAGGAAACACAGAATCTTTGTCAGAGAGTTGATCTCAAGCTCTAGAAGACCAGTCTTTGAACGCGACGCTGATGTGCCGAGTGCCGCACGAGTCTGAGGCCCTGTGTATATCACAAGCGCGTGAACGGTCGTGCTGGAAGCTAATACCGTGTTTGCCCAGGCTGTGTTGTCAATAGTCAAAGGGCTTGAGTTGGCTGCCTTGGACGTGGCGCCTTCCGAGCTATCAACAGGCGGGTCGTATGCCGTGCGCGATTTCGCCACAAGCTCGATAGTACCAATGAAGTCGTTGACTTTCTTGTCTGGCTTGCCTGCAGTCACACGAAGACGGCAGTACTCACTCTCAGGCAACATCTGCGCCAGGGGAGATGCTAGTCTGAGCTTCCAATCTGTCTCTCCATCCAGTTGGTCTGTCCGTATAAAAGCCTCGCCTCCTCCACTGGGGTCGGCCGACGTGGTTCGATTCTCAAGTTCTTGGCCGTCAGCGGCCTCAGCTTCTGTGAAAGTATTGGATTCTGGGCTGCGTTCGCCAAAGTCCATGAGTGTCTCCGATCTCCGTCCAGCGGAGAGTGGCTCTTCTGGTATAACATTCGCTTCTGTCGAGAAACTCTTCAATATTACGACATCCGCCGGGACACGATGGTCCTTTTCGAGTACAACAATATCGCCCACGGCAAGATCCTTCGAGGTCTTGAACATTTCCGTGACCGTAGCAGAAGGTGCATCCACGTCTTCTGCGGCTTGCTCCTCACGGTCTGCTTGACCAACTCTATCCTCAGGATCTGTCTGTCTCTTTTTTCCTTTTCTCCGATCTGACGACCTCCTTGTCTTCTTCTTGCGGTCGCCGCCACGCCCTTCCATGCTGCTCTCGTCCAACCTTAATACTGTGTATAACTCGCTGTTCGCTTCATTGTCTCTTTTTCGTCTATACACATCGTCGTATGCCTCCTTGCTGAGCGTGATGCAGATCACGAAGGCTAGGGGTGCAATATATGTGCTCAGATAGCCAATTCTCAGTGCCGGTATCACCTGTGACACAGCAACCAAGAGGAAGTACATGTTGATAAAGAACTTGAACTCATTGTACAATGTCCGCGGTAAGAAAGACCAAGGCGTATATTTGGCGTGGGATACAGCGTTGGCTGGGAATCGAGCGCTCTGCTTTTGAGCAGCAAAGACGGTCCTTTGCGCCGATGGATCATGCTCTTCCTCTGGCTCTTCAATGGCACCGGCAGGCAGAGCTATTGACGAGCTTCGCTTTCCGGCAAAGGGCATGTATTTCCAGACACCCTTTCTTGGACTGGTCTCTGAGAAAAAATCGAGGCCTGAATGCGACATGCGCCTTGAATTCCCGTTTAGCATCGCCGCATCGTCACCGCCAAAGCTGTTGCCTTCTCGTTTTTGGGTGACATGGTCGTCGTCGAGAAGCGCCTCCATATCTTCATCCTCCTCTCGAGGCCTCCGCCGTCCTCCAAAGCGTAGGTTCCGCATCGGTATTTGGCCTCCATAATCATAGCTCTGGCGCCCAGCGCTGGGCTGGCCTCGTGACAGTGGTGCAGCAGCGGATGGCACAGGATCGAGCTCGTTCAAGTCGAGGTCCAGGTCGGAGTCGTTATCATCGTAAGGGTCGTCTGGCGCGGCCAGTGTCGCATGGCCGTTAGGAGGGTTCATACCTCATCCGGGGTCTGTGTGTGGAGTTGTGGAGGATTGTTGGCTTGTTAGTTCATGTCGATGCTGGCCGCAGATTATTTAGTTGACTATGTCAACACGTGGTGTAGTAGTGGTGAATATGGCGACGGGTCGCGGGAGTGAGTGGTGGCAAGGTCCTTTGTCTAGGAGTAGTATGCTGCTGCCTCCTGCATCAGCCGTTTCATCAACGCCTACTAAGCCCAAAGCCAGCCAGCCAGCACGTCGCCAGCCAACAAGGCCGACTGGAGCTGTCAGATCGCGAGTTCGGGCCAGCCGAGGCGAGGCCGTGCGCGTACCGCGAGAGAGGGCTGGCTGGCATCATTTGAAGGAATGGGCCTCCTATTAACTCTCCCTGACTCCATTAACACTCGTCCTCTGCGCACCGCGACTTGGACTTTGCAGGCGCGCTGTGATGCTTGCCGTGTACTAATACCGCCTTCCCTTTCGCCGCGCGTGTCCATGCCACACTCTGTACAGGTAAGCAGCACGCCCCAGACTAGCGACATCCAAAGGGATGCTGCATGCGATGCCATGAGCTAGCTGTCCCGAACGCGACCTCTTGCTCCGCCGTCCGCCCACGCCCACGCCCACGACCGCGAGCTGACCCTCGCGCAGTAATATTGAGCCATTTCATTTCGAGCGTTCGCATTGCGTGAGCGCCACTTTAATACAACATGGACGACGACACCTTCCCCAACTTCGGCAACGCCTACACTGGCGCCTCGCCCTCGATCACACCTTCGGCGTCCTGGAACCCTGCATTACGACCTGATACCGAGCCCGAACAGTCTACGCTGGGACAGCCCGCAGGTGGAGACGATGACGACTTTTTTGATCGATACCAGGAACCGACACCACGGAAGAAACGATTAGACGTCTCAGCTAGGAACGATGATGTCGAGGAAGCTGCATGGGGATCGCATGTGCAAGATCAACGCATCAGTGTGGAAGAGGAGGTACATGTCACCAAATCAACAGCTGAGCCAGAGGAACTTGGCATGCAACCCGAGACTATAGTCGATGTGGAGGCGCCCATAAGTCATCACGATCCCTCCGCGGACGAGGATGCTGCAGTCTTTGGTGAGAGCGAGACCGTTGAGGAGCAAGCATGGGGTTTGGAGGAGCACATGCCTGATGTGGCTAACGAGGTACCGCCGGCGGTTACTGAGACAGCTTCGGATGGCGTGGAACAGGCGGACCAGAATGCCGTTCACGAGGAAGCTCATCGACCTGAGGAACACTACGATTATCAGGGCGAAGTCACAGAAATGGAGAATGCAGTGGATGAAAGCGCAGAAGCACCATTGATGGCAGACGAACAGCCTCCACCAGTCCTTGGTCATGTGAGCCGTGCGCCTACTTTCGAAGCTCAGCCAAACGGTGTCGAAGATGCCCTGGACGGTCAGATTGAGCAGATACCTCTGGAAATTGACGAGGCAGCTCCACCCAAGATTGAGCGTTCTTTCACAACGAACTTCACTGAGCCGCCGCACAAAGATCGTCAGGAATCGATCGTCGAGCACGGTCAAGTTGTGGATGAGGATTGGCCTGCAGCTGGTGACGATAAGACTTTTGGCGACCTTTTGGATGGTAAACAGACATCGGAACCTGAGCCTCTATCTGATGCGGCGCTTCCTGCCGAACAACCATCTGATATTCCAGCAAAAGACAAAGCTAGCGAGCCCGAATGGCCTGCTAGTGGCAACGACAATGCATTTGACGAGATTGTACAAGAAACCGCAAATGAAGAATCTCAGACGGAACAAGCGGTCGGAGACGATAAACTCGATGCTTGGGGAACTTCTGCAGACGAGACATCATTTGATGCGCTATTGGGAAATCAGGCACAGCCAGAACCTGAGTCGACGCGATCACTTGATCCAGGTGACGATTCAAACGCTGCAGATGAGCAGTGGCCAAACGAAGATGTCGATGACACCTTTGGTGAACTTCTGGGCAATCAAGGGAAAGATTTCAACGCTGCGGAGGGACTTGCTATTGAAAACGCTCACATTACGCCTGGATCGGTCGCACAGCCAATTGAAGGGGATCTGAGCGCTGCCTTCGCAGCTGCCCTTGACGATGACGATATTCTGGACGACAACGAACTTGATCCTGCCACGCTCTTTGGCGACGATGACGATGGTCTTCTGGATGACGACGATTTCCTTGGAGGATCTCAAGACGACCTGCAGATCCAGTCGCAACAGCCCAGCGCAGCTGGAACAGCTTACACGCCAAACACTATGCAGCATGCGTTCCAACAACCAACAATTAGCACCCCAGGCACCCCTTTCATCGAACAAAACATGTCTCGCTCTGGAGGTACTCCCTCGACAGGTCTCTTCGATGTTCACGATCAGTCTGGTCCTGCTCAAGCCCCTCACAGACCGCCCATCTCAAGCGCACAAAGTTTCGTTGACAAGGCTAAGGGTGGCTACCAATCGCCTTATGATCTGCCAATGGAGGTGGTGAAGCCTAGAAGGCGTGGCCCACAGACACCGCGTGAGACTTCGAGCCAAATGCCCGCTCCACCTCCCAGGAGCAGTAGCTTCCATCAACCACCGGCTCCGCCTAATGGCAGCCCTGCACCTCCAATGCCAAATGCATCTAACGCGTCTATGGCACCACCCACTTCTGCCAGTGGTACTCCTTCGATACCATCGCAGATGACGCCCAAGACGGCCAGTGGATTTTTCGAAGACCTTCCGATGAAGCCCAAGACCCTCCGTGCCAAACCGTCCATGACTTATGTACCCCAGGCCGCAGGTGCGCCTACGCCTCCGTTGCCACCACAAGCACCTCCTATGCGCGTTGCCACACAGCCTCCGCCGAGGCCTGTGGGACCACCGACTCCGGCGCAACACCCAACAGTTCCAGGAGGCCTTACCCAGCCTGGCAAGACACCACTATTCTCAGATCAGCCGTCGCCTCCTGACTCTGATACCCAGCCGAATCTGCCAAACGCAGCGGCTAATGGTCGCTATAGCCCTTCGCATACAGCCAATGCAGCACCAACAGCTCCTTCTCGTTATTCGCCAGCCCCAGCATCTAGTGCTCAGGTACCGTCAGCAAAGACCCGGTACTCACCAGCTCCGACAGCGCAGTCGCAGACACAGACTCAGCCAGAGAAGCGCCATTCTTCGGCGCCTCACCCGGCCGGCCCTGCTGCATTTGGGCGATCCCCTCAGGCCCAGCCATTCGCTCCAAGAACCAGCAGCCCATTGGCTATGCATGGACGACCTCTCCGAACCCAACAAGATCAGCAAGACCAAGCTCAAGATGTCCCCCAGACACCCATCTCGCCACCAACTGTGAATGGCTTACTTTCTCCGGAAAGAAGGGGTTCCACTGGTGCCAAGTACACACCCCCGAGCAGCGTTGCTAGCCTTAACGATCCTGCACTTGGCCAAGCTCATCCTGGACCGCCTCAACGATCACGGACCCAGTCGCCGGGTGCTGTGATGAAGACAGCAAGAACGGCGGCAGCTGCATTCGATCGTCCTGTTGCTGCTGGTCACGGAGTGTCCCCATTGGCAGCATCACTTCCTCCAGCAGCTACCCAGCAAGCAACAGCATCGCAACAGCGACCAGTCAGACTGGCACACAGACGGCAGTTCTCGCGAGACTTGTCATTTGCTGTGCCACAAGACGAGCGAGCGCAAGATCCATTGGAACGCTGGAAGGGGCACCCCATTTTCACTTGGAGTCCTTCCGGCGCTATAGTCCACAGCTTCCCGAAGCAATCTGCATTCTACGCTGCGGGTCATGGCATCCCCAGCATCAAGTGTACTCCAGGCACCATCACTATGGAAAATGCCACAACTTTCATGCCCATGAACGAGCGTGACGCGAAGTTCCCTGGTCCACTGACTGCGCGTTCTAAGGGCAAGAAGAAGGAGCTGCTCTCGTGGATGACAGGGAAGATTGAGGACTTGGAACGCGAGACCGAGGGCGTCTTGCTCGACTTCAATTTGCCTACTGATGTGCAGAAGGGCACTGAAGAGAAACTCGTGCTCTGGAAAATCATGAAGGTATATGTGGAGCATGACGGTGTGCTTGAAGGAACTCCCCAAATCGAAGAGGAAGTGCGCAAGATCTTGTTGCCGAATCTCGCTCAAATGGGCCAGGTGGCCGACCTCCAAAGTCCTGCAAGCGCAACCGCTCAGCCTGATGCGGTAGATCCTTCAGTCCTCGCGCAGCTTCGACAAGCTCTGTTCGAAGGCCAGCGGGAGCGTGCTGTTTGGATCGCCGAAGAGAAGAAACTCTGGGGTCATGCTCTCCTTCTAGCTTCAACAATGGGCCCCGACATGTGGAAACAGATTGTGGCGTCCTTCATCCGGTCACAGGTCAGGACTGGTGGCTCGGATGCACGCAGTCTAGCTGCACTCTATCAAGTCTTTGCTGGTAGCGCTGAGGACTGCGTTGACGAGCTTGTGCCACCTTCAGCCCGTGCCGGCTTCCTGATGATGAGCAAGACAGATGGTAGCAGAGCGGGCAACCCGTTAGAAGGACTTGACCAATGGCGTGAGACGTTGGCGCTTGTCACAAGCAACCGCACTCCCACAGACGTGCAGTCGCTTGTTGCTCTTGGCAAGCTTCTTGCAAGCTACGGGAGAAGCGAGGCCGCTCACACATGCTACCTTTTCGCTAGGCAGCTCGCGAAGCACTCTGGCTCCGATGACACCGAAGCCTCATTTGTACTACTTGGCGCCAACCACACTAAAGGGGACGCTAACCTCGACTCTATCATGCTCACCGAGGTTTATGAATACGCTACCTCTTTGTCCGCTCCGTCCTCCACTGGTAGCTACATCCCGCATTTGCAATCATACAAGCTCATGCACGGCCAGCAGCTGGCTGCTTGCGGCCATAAACAAAAGGCTGAGAGCTATTGCAACCATGTTGATCAGGCCATCCGTTCCACGACCAAGCCAAGTGGTTATTATAACCAAGCTCTCGCCCAAGAGCTCATCAGCTTCAATGCCTTCCTCTCCCAGACGCCACAGACAGCAGGTTCAGGAGGTAGTTGGATCTCCAGACCAGCCATGGACAAGGTCTCATCTGGTGTTGGAAGCTGGTTCACCAAATTCGTAGCTGGTGACGATGGAGAGGCCGACCCAAACAATGCGGCGCAAGGTCAAGGTGCTGATGGCAGTCCCTTCGGTGCAGTCAACACCAACCAGAGCACCATTTCTCGCACCAGTTCAACCACTGAGCTTTACAACCCAATGATGGCTACCAATGGATTGCAACCTGCCTTCCAACCTGCGTCGGTACCAGCACCTATACCCGCGTCCGTGCCTAGTAGGTATGCTCCGGGCGGTGCGGCATCAGTGCCACCTCAGCCCACTGCAGGCGCCAACCGTTATGCACCATCGGTCCCGTCGCAGTTCGCACCTTCAAGAAGCTCCATGGACTCGGACCGCTCGTACGAACCCCAGATCCAAAGCGGATTTGGCATGCCACACTCAGACACCAGCAGGCCATCTTCGTCCAGGATGAACAGCTATGCCCCACAGTCACACATCCACTCAAGTCCTCAGATGCTGAGTGTGCCACGCCCTGAGCCAGAGAGAGCAGTCAGTGATGCAAATGTACCCTACAGTGACAGTTCGAGGAGGGGAAGTGCGATAAGCCAGGTATCAAACCAGAGCTACGAGCCTAAGCCTATGTTTGCGGAGCAAGATGGCTTTGGCTACAGCTCGCCGAAGCAACAGGAAGAGCCCTCTCATGCTTATGATCCTGAGGGTGGAGTGAACAATATAGATCAGCCAACTGAGGCTACAGAGACCCAGGGTTTCGCTGCCGAGACTGGCGGTTCTTACGAGCCACCTTCGTCAGGTTACGAACCACCCGCGTATCAGCCTTACGAGCCTGAGCCTGAGGCCGAAGAAGAGGAGGTACCCAAACGTAGGAAGCAAATGATGGACGATGATGACGATGACGACATCGTGTCGCGCGCCGCTGCTCTGAAATCAAAGAAGACATCTGAAGCAGACCGTGCCGCTGACGCCGCTTTCCGCGCAGCAGCCGAAGCCGACGCCGCTCGTGGTAGCCAGGACGACAAGGACAAGAAAGGCTGGTTCGGCGGCTGGTTCGGTGGCAAGAAAGAGCAAATGCCCGGCCCCGGCCCTGTCAGAGCCAAGCTCGGCGAGGAAAACTCCTTCTACTTCGACAAAGACCTCAACAAATGGGTCAACAAGAAGGGCGGCGCGGATGCTGCTACCCCAGCTACTTCCACACCTCCTCCTCCAAGAGGTCCTCCCAGCCGCGTCGCCAGTGGAGCTGCTTCGGGCCCACCAACCATGGGCCCTCCTTCGCGCGCTGCGAGCGGTGCTGGCAGCCGGCCACCCACTTCGTCAGGTCCTCCCATGCCAAGCGGTCCTCCTTCCGGTCCTCCCTCGCGCGTCGGAACACCAGCATCAGTCGGCAGTGCTCCTCCCGGTGTTTTGAACGGTCCTGGCGCAGCAGGCTTGATGCCTCCGCCTCGCCCGTCCAGCTCGCTGAGCCACGCTAGCAGTCTAGACGACCTGCTTGGTGGACCCCCCAGCGCTGGCGGTGCTAAGAAGGGAACTGTCAAGGGTGGTAAAAAGAAGGGCGGCAGATACGTTGATGTGATGACTGGAAAATAGAAACGGACGAGTCATGGGATGTTCCTCTTTGGTTGTTTGCATGATATGGCGCATGATCTGGGTCTTTTCCTTCATACACGACCGTCAGGCTTTGGATATATGTTCGGTTGAGAAACGCATTGGAGCGTTTTTCTTTTGCGTGCATGTGCATTGGGGATTGGAGATAAATGATGTTTGCATGCTCGTTCTTTCTGTAGATTATTCTAGTTGATTTTAATCATGCTGCTGTCCGTGCAGCCTTTCTAACTCGTTCCGTATCTATTGCATCTCTACATCACGTTGCTCGTGGCATTTGGCTGTCCGCAGGAAGCAGGAAGATATAGTCTCGCTTGGTGGTATTTGGAGATACTACATGTACCCGGTTGCGGTCTTGTCTGGATCAGATACTGCCCAGTCACACGTAGCATTTACGGTCTCGCTGTGTTCGGAGCTTTCTATATGCATCATCTTGGACCCTTTTTCGTGTGCTCAAAATAGGTTCTTTGAGAGTTTTGTAGGTCATCAGTGCAAGTCGGCGAAAATGTTCAGGGGCAATATGCACGACTTGGAAGCCAGCTGTTTGACTTGAAGCATGAAATTGATTCAACGTCGGATATTCGCGATTATACACACCCAAACGTCTGTTTTCGAGCACTAAATATGACTGCGATATTTGCTGATTGCATGAAAGGAGATTCAAGGCCATTGGCTCCGCAAAAAAGCACTATACCATGTTATTGACGTTTTGTAAGTGAATGCTCCCTACCCTAAGCCCCAACCCTACGAGCCATACTTTCGGTACGAAAATCGGAGTACAGTACATGTATTTTCGTATGATTGATCACGATGATGAATCACGATGATAGTGAGAAATGTGTACGTGTATACTTAGCTCATATATGTAGTTCACCCGAGAAGGAGGGCACGGATAGACGTCGTATTACACAATACGCAGCAATGGACTCATGACAAAGCTATCAGCACCAATCAGTTATGAACATGTGAACGTATCTCAAGCGCAGAGAATACAGTTTGTGTAGAGCACAAAGAATATATTTGGATTACCGTGCTTCTCGATCTCAATTACGCTAGTGCTTCTCTCTCTCTGTGTGGGTATTGTACAATCTTCTCCAAAACTTCATTCATTCCATCTGCTACTCTCCACTCCACTCCACTCCACTCGATCACGACACATCTGATGCTCGCAACCGCTCTGACTCCACCGTGATCGCCTTTCAACGCCTGCCAAACATGTCGCGGAAAGGTGGCGGCGGAGGAGGTGGATTGCCACCCGGCTGGAACGGCGGCGTAGCCCATGAGGCCGGGAGACCACCCTGCGCATTGGCGAAGTGGTTGATCGGCTGTGCGGTTGGAGCGGGCATGGGCTGGTGGGAGAAGAAAGGGCTGTTAGCCCACGTCGACTGTGGCATGAATGGTGGCGGGAACGATGGTAGCGGATGGCCGGGACCTTGCTGGAAGACTGGCGGAGGACGCATCTCAGAGGAGCGACGGGCGGGATGTTGACCTCCCAAAACGTCCGAAAGGCGATGATCGCCATGGCTGCTCTGAGTGCTGAGACGGCGTGTACCGTTGGCAGGCGGCAAACGATCATAGTCAGAAGCACGACGACTAGAGGACTCGTCGTCTCTGATACCTGCGATG
The DNA here is from genome assembly GCA_019775635.1 of Cladosporium sp. VS III D KN 1. Taxonomy (NCBI): domain Eukaryota; kingdom Fungi; phylum Ascomycota; class Dothideomycetes; order Cladosporiales; family Cladosporiaceae; genus Cladosporium; species Cladosporium sp. VS III D KN 1. The sequence goes on from JACWFN010000004.1 coordinate 1,341,992, forward strand.
CGTCTGCTGCGAGGTGACATGGAGGCCAGTCTGGCGCGGAGCTCTTCTTCGGTCTTGGGAGGCACATCTACACTCGCCGAACGCGAGCGCTGCCGGGTAAGGGCCGTGGTTGAAGCTCGAGGACGCTGGTTGCGTGTCTCTTCTTCAGTATCCGACTCGCGATAGCGCTTTGGGCGGTTGGTGTTACGCGTGCTGTTTGGAGCGCGCGTGCGAGATCCACGCCTGGGCTGACTCTCGCGATCGGAGGGATTCGACGAAGGGCCTTTCCACGGCTGGTAGTCATCGGATCTTGATGGCTCTCTGCGCCAAAAGTCGTTGCCGTGCTCTGACTTGATCTCACTGTCGCCGGATCTTGATGCAGGAAGATGGGATGGACCCGAAAATGCCTGTTTCCCCTAAGGTGATAGTCAGTAAAATGCACATTTGTTCCAAACTAGGTTTTGGCAGTCTTACGCTCTCACTCTTGTTCTCGGGGTAGCCAGTGCTACTAGGGGTCATGGAATGTCGTGTTGCGTGATCGGGCATCTCACCGATCTCCCTCGCCTTCTCGCGCGCCAAAAGAATGGCGCGATCAGGGTTGAGATGGTGATGCGGCGGATCTGTCAGGTTGCCGTTGAGGTACCGACTAAGTGTCGGAGGAGGACGGGATTGAGTGTGCTCGAGACGCTCGTTGCTAGGTTGATCATGTAGAGCAGGCTTGGAGGCGAGTGGCGCGTTGTCGTCCATGGTACGAGGCGTGCTACTAGGGCCGTTGGAAGAGGCGTCTTCTGGTCTGCGCATGCCGGAAGATAGAAGCGCAGAGATTGGCGACGCAGCGAAGGGGTGAGAAGGACCTCTGCTCTGCTCCATTGCAAGTCGTAGGAAGGAGTTTTGGTAAGGATGATTTGGTGTTGAAGCTGTCGAGCGTTCAAAAGGTGATGATTGGAGTGGTCCACGGTTTTGATTGTGGTGTGCGAAGGGTCCGATTGACGACGATGGCAGATGTCTGCCTTTTGGACGCTGCGATGGCAAGTTTGGTGTCACAGCTAGCTCCGCCAGCGCGTTCAAAGGTGCAAGCTCTTCGGCAGTCGGTGGCGGCGGAGCCTGCGGCGGCACTGGCGCATTGTACATCCTATCATATTCTGCAGCAATGTCGGCGAGCCTGCTGGTCATGTCCACATCCCTACGCCTCTCCTCTGCAGCCTCGCGAGCTCCACTGTCCATAACAGTGAAAGCCTCGAGCGCCTCGGGATTGTACGCACTGAGAGCCTCCCACATGTTGGTCCGACGCTGTAGGTCGTCGACTTTACGCTCAGTCTCAATAGTCAAGCGACTTCTAGAGTCGTACCGTAGATCGAGAGCGTTGGATCGTTTGAAGCGATAGGCCATTCTCTTCGGACGTGGTATTACACCATCTTCATCCTCTGTCTCGTGCCCTGGCTTTGTCTCATCGCGGAGCTTGGCTCTGTTGACTTGAAGCATGTTGTACTCCAAGTTTACAAGCTGCTGCTCTTTGATGTCTTCAAGGAAGTTGCGACATCTATTCCTCCTTGAATCGCTCTCAGCATCGTAACGTTGAAGAAGCTGATCGTGATTGAATTTCTGCGCCTTCAACAGCTGCTGTTTGCGCCGAGCGAGCTGTTCATCGAGTTCAGCGATTATAGCTTCGTACTCAGAAACTTGCTTATGGTGCTGCTGATCAGTTTCCAACTCGTCAAGAGTGATCTGGGCAAGCTCGCCGAGACAGGCCTTCATCGATCTAGTCACCTGCCTGTAGAATTGCTTGAGCTCTAGCTGACGCCTAAGCGCAGCCTCGACATAAGCGTTCGAGTGCGCTGCTCTGCGTCTGCCACCAGCGAATCGTCGCTTCGTCGTCTTCCTTACAGGCGCGTCGTCCCCTTCATACTCCTCCTGATACTGGGTCGCGTCAACATCTTCCTCCTCCAAGTTTTCCATAGTGTCTTGATTTTCGGTAGCTGGCTCAATGTCGTCACCTTCCTCGTCGTCCTCGTCGCTGCCAGTCAATTCCAGGTTGTCTACAGCTTTTGACCTCGCTGGCGTCAGATCTTCGGCAGCAGCCGATGCCGTTGTCGCAGGAGAACCCTGCCTGGTAGCCATCGGCGTGGCATCAGTGGACACTTCAGGTAGAGGAAGATCTCGGAGGGCTGGAGCGTCAGATCTCGAACTCTCCACAGAAGCTTCTCTCTCCTCGGATTCTTGAGTCGATGGCTGCAGGTTCACGGCTTTCGCCCAATCGCGCTCATGCCTTGATTGGAAAGCCGTGTCAACTGCCTGGTCTGTCTCGATCGGATCATAGCGGCTGTAGGCGCCAGAATCATCGTCGTCGACATCAGCACCATTGGTACTTTCATAGTGTTGCTGCGTTCTATCGGTTTGAAGATCATTAGAACCATGACCAGGATCATTGCGCTCACTTCCGCCTTCAGTCATATGAGGTTCAGTTGATACGGCGTGGTCTTGATCGTGGATGCTACCATTCCTGGTGTTGGATTCGATGGAGTCTTGGCTGACATCGAAATCTGTCGAACGCGCGAAGACATCACCAGAAGAGCTCTGCGTTCCGTTCGCCACATCTTCTCGCACGTTGAACAAACCAGACGAAGCCTTTTTGATACTCAGTGAATGATCTTCTTGATCGAGGAGCGATGTTGTGCTCTGCTGAGGAGACGGATCCGCAGTGCGCTGTCGCTTAGCTGGAGGCTCCGAGTCAAACTCAGAATAAGGAGTCGTTACAGAGATCTCATCAAGAGATGTCCTACGACTGTCTGCGTCATCATATTCGTCATCTCCGTACATGTCCATGTCGGGAGCGGTCTTGGCGGCCTTTCTTCTGGTCGTCATGTGCAAAGGGATAGTTGGATCAAAGCGGCCTGGCCGGCCAGCTACGCGCTTTCCTTTGACACCTGGCATTATTATAGGGTATATGATTGCCCAGTGTCTTCTTGATATTGATCCTGATTAGCAAACCATCGTGTGATGAGTGGTGGCGATTGATTGCCAACGCACGGAGGGACAGACAAACCTTGAGATTTTGCGGCGATCGCCACGCGCAGATACGTGCGCACAAAGCAATTAGAATCGATCACACCAACAGAAGACAAGATAGCTATAGAGTCATTAGCGACGGCGTCCTGGGGCCTCCTTGATGAGGCACCGGGGTGGTTGCTGTTGTTGCTTGATGATCGTGTAGTGGATGAAATTGCTCGCGAAGGAGGTTGCAGGCAAGCCGCAATCTGAGCTTGGGAGGCGCGGCGACGCCGGGAAGAGTGAAGATCACGACAACAAGGCGCTCATATATTGAACGCGATACTCGACAGCATGCGAGAACGTACCTTTTGTTATCCTGACGAGATTTGCAGTTATCAAAAACGTGATCGTGTTTGCTGTCGAAGTGTAGAGCAGCCTTTGATGGGCTAGCCCCGTGTCTCACGGGGACAATCAAGGACGACCAGACGTCCGAGTCAGTTGACCTGGCGTTGGCTTGCAGGCAACACGAGGAGCGATACAACGAAACGATGCAAGAAGAGGCAGCAATTGATCATGCCTAGAGGGCGATGTCGTCGTCGAAATGTCGCTGCATCAATAAAGGTCGCTTGCTGGTGTTCTCTTCTCGGGCGGCTGGCTGGTCCGCGAGCCAGTCTGACCCCCGGCCAATCAAATATTGGGCTAGTCGGGGTTCTGGCTGCCACAGGAGCCAAGGCGAGCCGATACATCAGAAAGGTACATCAAGGCCGAGAGTGCGAGCACACGACGTGGCACAATTGAATGACTACGATTGCCTGCCAGGGTCGCGGTTGACTGCTGTTACCCTTTCACGTGAAATTTGATGTTACATACAGTGGCTGCGCAACGAGGGTGCGATGCGAGATCACGGAAATATTGCGGCATTGTCAACGATTTTGAGAAACTAAGATCATGGGATCAGGTGAGAGTGTGACCTTGATGTGTGGGCTAAAGTAGCGACTCTGGTCAGCTACGCAGAGGCAAGTCTCTCGGTGGCAATTGAAAGCACAACATTTGACCTGATGTATATGCACGTACTCGCGGGCTGGTTTCGGAGATCATTTGTATATAGGCGGCCAAACTTGGCTTTGGAGATGATCCACAAGGCCGAGGACCTACAAAAGCGACTCGAAGGTTTCGACAGTGATCGCGATATCACATAAGACGAGACTGACAGCGCTACGGCGGCTAACGATCCTCTTTTGTGGTTTCTGCTGCAATGTCAGCTTTTCATCAATCGCCACGCTCGAGCCTCATGGCCATTTCAGCTGAAGGATCAATCGTGTTGACAAAGATGTCGCAGCGCTGTACACGAACACGGCAATGGACGCAGGACACATCACGACCACCAAGTAAGATAGTCACAGCGTCATGCGACATGATCTTGTTCTCAAGTTGAACACCAACAGTGCTTATTTGCTTATTCTAGGAGGTAGGGTTACAGATTTTGTCAGGGAGGAAATCTCGCCCAGCCCACTCATTTTTGAATATGGCGATGCATCTGCTATAACGATTTTATGATCAAAGGACTCCAGTACCTGCTGCGATCGTTTTCTACAAGTACATTTATGAAATGTCTTATGCTTTTCCTTCGATTCGATACTGACGACAGAGGCTCGCAGCATACCGGTCATACGCCCAAAGCGGGAAATCGAGCCGGCAATCGCGGTGATGAGACGCGGCGGACCGCCACTCGGATCACTACGCAACAAATCCTGTTATCGATGAAATGATTGTTAGATGGCGCCGACATTGCATTGTCAGTACTTAATTTGAATAACATAGACTGCATTGCACCTGTTGACTGTGAGCCGCAGGGCAGTTGCAGCCTCATCGGGGGCGTTGTCCACCGATCTCAAGCGTTCGACTGGTTCTGAATATCGCTATACACTTTTACAGGCAGATTATGCCAACACACCCGTCAAGCAACGTACAACTTCGTCATACAGGCTCAAGAAATAGCATGGACGTTCGCAACGAATATTTTCTGAAGGTCGAGACCCTATCGAGATTACCGCATCATTTCCCGCTACCGACAACGGCAGATGCAACTTGACGGAACAACGATCCGTGATAACAGGATTGAGACGCAATTGAAACAGCGACGACAGGCTTGCTCCTTCGCAGCGGGAAGGGCACCGCTGGCCCGGCACGAAATAGCAAGTGGGCTGGCCGTTGCGGTGTGTCTTCCACGTTTTCATCAGACAGCGGGCGGGAGACGATACAGAATTTCAAGCCCAACAGTTGTGTGAGAAAAACAATGGCCTTTGATTGCAGCAAGATTTCGATGTCTTGCAATCGAATTGAGATGTCTTTGAACAACATGATGCCGCCAAACTGGATGCGAGTACTCGATAGTCTTCGACATTATTCCCAACAATCACATTCCCAACCACAGGAAAGAATCTGCAAGTCGCACAAGCGGTAACTAGGTGGCACCAATGATGCGGCATCCGCAAAGGACTAGAGAGACGACAATAATAACATAGACTAGCGAGCGGAAACCAGGGTAATCCGCACGGAATCCTGGATGTGACGTTAGCCCTACCGACCATCTGCGATGAGCGTGAAATGCCCCAAGCGCGCTGCTGTAAACGAACCAACGCACAAACGCCTGGCGTTGGCAAACATCACGCCGGTGATATCATCTCGTATTAGCATTTGCAAGGTTTGCGGGCGAGCAGGACTCTGGGGACACCTGTGTTATGCAGGAACCTGGGTCACACGAGCTGTAATGCCGGACAGGGGGCCCCCGGGCAGCAATAGAGGCATGCTCTTGAATAGGAAAGATAGCAATATTCAATGCTCTACAAGCGACCGCAGATGGAGCCCATCGTAAGGCCCAGGTCGCGCAGCTCCACACGGTGTAATATCGGACGATCGCAATCCCCAGACAGCGCGCGTCCTTCGCTGCCAACCAGCGGCACACCGTTCGCAGCGGCTGTGAAGCCACAGCGGCTGTAAGCTCGACGTTCTTCGTGATTGAGCAGGCTAGGCACGGCCCGCCGTCTCAATCTCCGACGCCCCCGGGCACCAGGAGAACATAGTCGAGGCATCGCGCCCTCTTCTCGCTGCTCGAGTCTCTGCGTGTGTGCAACGTTACGGCCATTGCGACTACTCCTTCTCCTTGTTCTTCAACTCCTTGCTCCTAGAGCGTCCGTTCTTTCCCCTTGCGTCCCGCTTCTATACCGGTCTGGGCTTCATTCACTCGCCTCAGCCTCGTGTGTCGTTCATTCAACCCGAAGCCGCTCGTTTCAACCTGACGCAGGTACGTCTTAACAATGTGATGCGCTTTGGGATCCTGCAGCCGACTGGGGGTTATCACGAAACTCTCGGTCGCAGTGTTTGAAGGGGTCGCATGCGAGTTCCATCGCTACCTGCAGCCAGCGTCTAACATGCAATCGCAACAGTCCACTCGTTACGCAACAATCACAGCCTTACTGGACACTTGAGACGAATCCTCGCAACACGCCGCAACACCACTGCACATCAATCGTGGTCACGACCCAATCAATTACGCCCGCAAACTCAAATCACCTGCCATCCAACAATCAGTATCACTGCCCATCATGTCTTCACGTCTCAATCAGCTGTTCGCTCGCGACCAAGAAGCGCAGCTCAGCCAAACTATCATCAACCTTCTTATCGCCCTCCTGGTACTGCTTGTCATCTCGATATGCATGTGCGGAGCACTGCTATTCTTCCGCCATCGTCGTCGTTCTCTCAAACACCACGGCCTTCCTCTCTACAACGAAAAGCGCGACTCTAGCTCTTCCGTGGCTTCTTCTCTCCGACGACCTTTCAGCAAGAACACCGACTCAATCTATGTTCTCCAAGAAAAGCAGAACCTTCTCGACAACTCCGATGAGCCTCGTCCTTCTGGCGTCCCCGAAATCCGCCTCACTTTCCCCGAAGAGTACGACGCCGACGGCAAGCGCACTTCTGGTCGCTGTGTGATTGTCCGCGTCAGCGAAAGCGGTGTTGGTCTTGAGCCTGTTCAGGAGAAATGCCCTGCCTACAAGCAAAGCGAGAGCGAGCGTTTCCAGTCTCTTGACCTCGACCGTGTTGGCGGTCTCACAGAGAAGGCCGACCAGAAGCAGTGGAGTTAAATTTGACGCGCCAGGCGTCATTGCTACTTGGTTTGAGCGTGCATTTTTTTCGCCACGACCATCACGAATCCACTTGCTCTTCTTCTGGACTCATTTTTTTTTATTTTCCTTTCGTCCATCGCATGGAACGGCCAACCTTCCAACTCGAGCGCGCGCTTTCATGACTATACAAGCGCTGCAGCTACATATACCGACCTGCATTTACAACATCCGATCCAGATACCATAACGGACGGCCTTTTACCTTATTATTGTCTTTCGAGGCATAGCTTGTACTATCAAAAACTCGCCAATGTCAACAATGGATGCAAACAGTGCGTATTGCATCTGGGCTTCATGGCGAGTCAGTACAGGCATGTTTCACTTTGAAAAGCAACATCAAACATAATGTGTTTCAGGTGCGAGACACGCTAAACCTTCCACAAAGATGGTAAGGAGGCTTTCCATGTCACGCGCCACACACGAGTCAGTCGGACCATCAACTACTATTGAAAGTCACAGATGGAAAAGAGCACAAGAAGCTCGACTGCTCGAAGCACTTTGCTTGTCTACTTGGCGCTTCAGCGTGTCTAGTACATCTAGTACAGAAATTTCCTTTTATTTTCCTTCTATTTCCTTGTCTCTGGGACGGCGAGTGTTCGTAAATGAGTATGTATAGATACCTTAGGTACGCTGGCCTCAGCAAGGCTTAGCTTGAACAAAATAAGATGGACTTCTAGCCCAAAAATATCTTCTCCTGAACCGCTGTGCAAAATGCTATTCTTGTGCAAATATATTCCCACATCCCCTCGCTGCCAAAGCCACGTTTTATGCATGGAAGAAGATGGTTATGCCGATCCGTGTGGATCGCATGTCTCCTGGAGCATTGGCGGAGGAGGGCACAAGCTCACTCCCGGCGACGCTGACCTGTCCAGCGAGAAATGCCCGCCAGCCAGCGAAGCTATTGACTTTGTCCTCACCTGCACCACGACCGATATACATGGCATTCGCCGACGCTCCTTAGCCGATCCTGTTCTATTTTCTACTGTTATGATTTAATCTTTTTGACTATACCCTCGTAATCACTTCTCTGCACGCCCGCCTGCACAATGGCAGACGGTGCGGGTGCGAAAGCCCCGCCGAATGATCCCAAGGCCGAGAACAAGAGGCTCACGGTGCAGTTCAAGGCGCAGCATGCCCTTATGGTTGGCTTCTTTACTCTGATCGCGTACGTTGGCCTTGGGCACCGCTATTCTCCTTCCAGACTGACCGGCCTCCCAGCATCCTCCACGCGCTTGGAATCTACCTCTTCTGCTCTGGCTTCCTCCTCTCCCGTCTCGTCCTCGAAAACCGCTCTGAATGCGCCGTTCCTCCTGTCGAACTTCAAAATGGATTTGTGCCTGGTAATGTGGACAAGGGCTGTTGGCACCCGAAGAGCTTCGATAAGGCCGTCGTGATCATCGTGGACGCGCTCCGATACGACTTTACAGTGCCTTTCCATGGAAACGAGACTGGCCAGCAGGAGCACTACTTCCACAATGCTTTCCCTGTGCTCCATGAGACGAGCGTCAAGGAGCCGCAGAACGCATTTCTCAGACCTTTCATCGCGGACCCGCCGACTACGACACTTCTGAGACTGGAAGGATTGACTACTGGAACTCTCCCAACTTTCATCGATGCTGGAAGCAACTTCGCGGGAACTGCGATTGACGAAGACAACTTGGTCGAGCAGTTGGTGAAGGCAGGAAAGAAGGTCGTACACCTCGGCGACGACACATGGGAGGCCCTTTTCCCTGGAAAGTTCGAACCATCGCTATCAAAGCCGTTTGATTCTTTCAACGTCTGGGACTTGCACACTGTTGACAATGGTGTTAACGAGCACCTTTTCCCGCTTCTGGATAAGGGTATGAATGGAAAATGGGACGTGATCTTTGGACACTACTTGGGTGTGGACCACGCTGGACACAGATATGGACCCGACCACCCTGCCATGGCAGACAAGCTGAAGCAGATGGATGAGGTCTTCCGAACTATGATTGAGAGGATCGACGATGATACCCTTTTGGTCGTTATGGGAGATCATGGAATGGATATCAAGGGAGATCACGGCGGCGAGTCCGACGATGAGATCGAAGCGGCTCTTTGGATGTACTCGAAGAAGGGCATCTTCGGTCGTAGCGACAAAGCATTCGTCCAACCACCAGCCACTGCCAAAGAGCGACCCGTTGGACAAATTGATCTCGTCCCTACCCTCGGACTGCTTCTTGGTCTTCCAATTCCCTTCAACAACCTTGGTCAACCCATTGAGGAGGCTTTCATCGGCAAGGCCGGCAGCGACTACAAGAACCTCGCCCAGGTCGAGCGTTTGACCTCTGCCCAGATCCATCGCTACCAGGATGAATACAGTAAGGTCAGAAATCTCGGAGAAACTGCCACCTCTCCTCTTATCCCTCTCTGGACTGCCGCCCAAGAAGCGTGGCAACGCCTGCAGGAAACCAATAAGCCATCGCTGGAACAATGGAAGGTTGCTTACCAGGCATTCGCTGCGTACCAGACCGAAAATTTGCGAGTGTGCCGTAGCATCTGGGCGCGATTCGACCTTGTCAGCATGGGTATGGGTATCACCGTCCTGGTTACATCGCTTGCCGTGCTTGCAATGTTCGCCCGCGGCGTTATGAGCGACAGAGGCGCTCTCACTCCTCTCTTGCTTGGCTGGGGCCTTGCAGGTACTGTCTTCGGAGGCGTTCTCGGTGCCCCCGTTGGCTTTGTGCCTTCGGTCTCCTTCTTGCAAACCGTGGCATTCGGTGCTGCCCTCGGCGGCGTGATTGGAATGTCTCTCGGCTTCTATCCAGCAAGGGAAGCACTTCGCGTACCATACCCTCGTACTTTCTGGGGCGGCTTCAGTGCACTTACTTGCGCTCTGCTGTGCATCGGATTTGCCTCCAACTCTTTCACCATCTGGGAGGACGAGCAGCTTCTCTTTTTGCTCACCACATTTGGTGTTCTCATGCTTGCTTCCTCTCTTGGTCTGGATGATACTGACGACCGCAATATGGGAGCGGCTAACGCCATCTCTTTCATCGTCGCCACGAGACTTTCTTCCGTCTTCCGCCTCTGTCGTGAGGAGCAAATGCCCTTCTGCAGATCTACCTACTATGCGTCCGCAACTTCTTCGACATCGGCTACGTGGCAGCTGGTGATCCCATTCATCGTCGCTCTTACCCTTCCCAGCGCGATGCAGTACTTCTACCACCGCACCAAGAACTACCAAGGCTCTGGTGTTATCTGGATCGGCATTGCTCTTCGCATCGGTCTTGTCTTTGTCGCCCTGTATTGGGTTCTCGATGCTGCTGATGATGGTGACTGGTACCCTTCTGTTTCGAAGTCCCTTCTGAAAACCACTCGTGTCACCCTTGCACAAATTACTCTTGCATTGTCGTTTGCGGCTGGCTACGCCACCTATATCTGGGCTTCTCCTCTTATCGCCGTCAAGGAAGAGGCTGCCGCTCCAGAGGAATTACCTCCCGCTCTAATGGAATCACCCGATCCCTCTGGTGGCATATTCACTTCCTTCGCACCGCCTCCGAAGCCTCGCTCCAAGCTTATCATCCTCGGATACGCCAACACCCACGGAACACGCTACTTCCTCCTCCCCGCCGCCTGGCTTTTGGCACTCCTGCTCGTGCAGAAGCCAGTCGGTCAGGGCACTCTTGCGCTCTGCATGGTCTCCATCCTGAACGTGCTTGAAATCATCGATGCAAACAACCTGCGTCGCTCCGCCTTAGGCCCGACTGTGCTCGCACTGCTCGGCAGTTACTACTTCTTCAAGACCGGCCACCAAGCAGTCCTCTCTACCATCCAGTGGGAGACCGCCTTCATCCCCTTCAAGACCATCCAATACCCCTTCAGCCCGCTCGTGGTCGTCCTCAACACCTTCGGCCCGCAAATTCTGTGCGCTATCGCTGTTCCTGCCATTCCTCTGTGGAAAACCAGGCCCAAATACCCGGGTCTGCTCGGCAGGGTGGCTGGTGCCATGGCTACCCACATGCTCTTCTATGCTGCCATTGCCGTGGCCACGGTCATCGAGGCTGCGTGGCTGAGGAGACATCTGATGCTGTACCGCATCTTCATGCCTCGCATGTTGATGGGCGTCACTGTCATGATGGTCGTCGAAATCGTCGCGGCGCTCGTGGCCATCATGGGCGTCCGATGGAGCGTCGTCAGCGTTGCAGACATCTTTGGATGGGAATAGTCGGCGAGATCCTGCTATCAGACACTTAATGTCGAAGCAAATTTGACACATATAGAAAACTAGTACATTAGAAAAAAGGGTTTCAAGCTGTATATACAATTTGCTTTTTCAGCCTTTCAGATCTCGTCTTCATCCTCGTCAAAATCGTCCTCTTCGCCCATGTCGTACAAAATCCTACCACCTTCGCCTCCACCCTTCTGCGCGTCAAAGTAAGGCAAAACTACGCCCTCACGAGCCTCTCTCTGCCTATCAGTGAGACCGAGCTCGAAAGTACCTCCCTCAGGGACTTCTTCGTTTGCAGCAGCACTCTCGTCAACGGAAGGCTTGTAAGCAGGGTGATCTTCCAACAGAATGACAATCTCCCGCGCTCTCGCAGGAACCGCGCCGTCAGTCTTCTGTGCATGAGGTAAGAAGTACCACTCTCTGACACCCCTGCCGCTCTTCCGCCTATGCTCCACTTCCATCACCAGACCCTCTTTGCCGTTAGCACCCAAGCCCTGCAGCACGCCTTCCACGCCCTCTTCGAGCCCGGACACGGGTGGCGCTACGCTGCGTTCGCGCGCGGCTTTGCGGGCGAGAACGTGCGGGAGGGAGTGCGTTGTGATGAGCGTTGTGGCGAGGTAGCGGAGGAGTGTCAGTGGAGTGGGGGTGTAAGGGTCGAGGGCTTTGGTGGATAGGGGCATGTCGGTGTGGTAGAGGGCTAGGAGGGATGTGCTTGGGTTTATGAGAGAGGAGAGCAAGTTTGGGAGCAGGGTGGGTTGGGTGGCGGCGAGGGGATTGAGGGTGTCGATTATGAGGAGAGTTCCTGGAATTTGCGGTTAGTAGACTTTCATTAACGACGTGAATTTGTGTTTCCACATGATATCACATACTCTGGTTTGGTACTGGCTTGGTATGGCTCGCGACCTCGCGCTGCCATGTCTGTGGGCTTTGGTTCCAGGCTTGCACGAAAATGTCGACGTCTCTAGGCTGTTGTAGAGTCTCGAAGGAAAGGAATATAACTTTCACTTTGGCTGCCTATGATCGTTGTTAGCACCCATGTTTTGGTATTTTCAACGAATGACGTGAAAAGCCAAATCACATACATTGGCTCGTTGCGCATACTCAGCTAGCACGGGCTGTCCCGACTGCTCCAGATTGTCAAGCAGCAAAGTGAAAGGCGACGATGCATCGCGTTGATTTAGCAGCTTGGAGATCAAGAGGATGTTGTGTGTGCGTCGGTGTTGAATGGTTGTAGGTGCCATGATGTGAGATCTTGCTCACGGCCGTGGGCTACTATGGTTGTTCAGGTTTTGGCAGCAAGGCGTGATGACCAGCAATATCAGTTATTTTTGGATTTCGGTTGTTGGAAATCTTGGATAGGATGCTTGGAATTGTGTGGTGGTGGTTGTGAATTGTTCATTGAATTATTGACTCAATGTTCGTTCGTCAAAGAATTTGGGCAAGGGCGAGACTTCCGAGCGAAAGGTCACCAATCTCTCTACCTAACTGGGGCACCGCAACATCGAGGTTACGCGAACCAAAATTTGGTACACCGCCGGTCATAGTAACTTAGTAGCACTCATCAGACCAGACTCCAAACACCACCTTGAGCTGGTCACGGTGGATATCGCGACGACAATATCACTTCGCGACGCTGTCTTCCCCACCTTCTTCCTTCTGCAAAACGTCAAACTTGCCATCCACCCTGTCTTTCCCAGCCTTCATGGCGTCCTCGCGCCACTTCTTCGTCTCCCTGCCCTCCCTCAAGTCCTCCTGCCATGCTCTCATCTCTGCGACGATAGCAGGCCAAAAGGCCGTGCCACATGGGTGCATGTGAGGGTTGTGCCTTGTGTTGGGCCTCGCCGGCGGCAGGAGAGAGTAGAGACGCTGTTGGGTCTCGTAATCTAATGAGAACCATGCGTCCAGCTTGCGGAGGCTTCTCTGTTGGTTGCACTTGGTCAGTGTGTGTGTCTGTAGGGGAGGGGGTTGGTGTTGTCACTTACGCTTAGGTCTGCTTCGGCGAGCTTGGAGTTTGGTGCGGTAAGGAGGCGTTCTTTGGAGGGAGGGGCCATGTTTGCTTGTTTGCGCAGATGTGGTGATGTATATGGAGGTGTCAGGTGGGTGTGTGTGTGTGTGTGTGTGTGTGAGTGAGAGAGAGAAAGAGCTGGAGAGCCCGGTAGGTAGGCAGGTATGGTTTGTGGAGTCGTGAATGAAGATTTATAGAAACGCGACAGCAAGAGTGTGTCAGCTTGGCGCGGGTCCTAACAAAGACATGTGTTTACACGTTTCACTTAGGCAACAAGCTAACGGTGAATAGTTTGCTCTCTAAGTAGCCAATTGCCAGAACAATCGCTTGCCCTCATCGATGACTTGCGAGAGAGGTGACCGAATCTCATTTGATCAGTTTATAGATCTATAGCATGGATCTAAGTCTATATTTGAATGATTTGGTGCTCCTTTCCCATGTATCCTGCCTTCCCTCGTGACTGCCTGCTTTCGAAATACCTTGACCTTCTCCTCATATCCTTTGGCCGCACTGGCGCGTTTAATGAGCGGCAGCATACCACGATGATCTCAGCATAATCGAGAGCGGAAGGCTGTTTCTGTGGGTTCCTGTTTAAGTACCGTTGTTTGAGCCTTAAGGTATGGGCAAGATTGTCTGCGAGCTGCGCTGGTATCTATGCGGGTTCTTGAGCAAGTACTATTGATCGAGCTCTGAGGTATGGCCGTAGTTGTCCATGAGCTCCTCTTAAGAAGGCACGGGTACCTCTGCGGGTTCCTGTGCGAGTACAGTCGATCGAGCAGTTGTGTATGGGCAGGATAGTATGTTGGCTGCTCTTGAAGTCATACTGGTGTCTGTATGGGTTCTCGTGCAAGTAGGAATGATCGAGCAGTAAGGTATGAGCAGGGTTGTTCGTGAGTCGCCATTGAAAGGACGGTGGGTTCTTTGTGGGTTCTTGTAAGATCGAGCGGTAAGGTATGGGCAGGATTGGTTGTGAGCTCCTCTTGGAAGGGCGCGGGTATCTCGGCCGATGTTGAGTATGTTTGATCAGTTGTATGCCTAGAGCCATATAAGCATGGCCTCATGGCCTCCGAGATAGCAGTAGCAAGCATGCCATGGTATCGCTTTGGCGTTTGTCGGGTTGTCACGCGGTGATCGAGGGCGGTAGCTTCGTCGCGTGCTGCCAGAGCGGATTGAAGACTGAGCGGTCTCGAAATAAGAGCTCGCGGTGGAGTTTTGAGGAAGGGAAAAGCAGCAAGAGTATGTGATTGTTGGAAGCTTGTGGGCGTGGTTTAAGATTGTATGACTACCTCACGCCTTTTTACGGAGACTAAGGAAGGGGGCTGCGCGAAGCTGGCTCGTAACTTGCAAGCGGCGAGCTCAGTCTGCCGCACAGCCCTGCCGGGCAACAGAACAAGGTCGTAGAGCAATATACCTATACCTACATGTATTCATCGTAGCCGCGTGCCAATGCTAAAAGCGCTCATGTCACCTCAGAGTCTAGCATGATTGTGAGGCGACCGAGCAGATCATGGTGGCGGGGCCTACGTGCCTTGCAGAAGGCTGCGGGAGTCAGGAACGCGCAACAACGCCAGCCTTCTCATGCTTCGGAGATAATACCACCTTCAAGAGGCCAGTAAAAGCCAAATATAGCTCCTGAGAGGCTGGCATTTTTAGAGGGTACTGTGCTGGCCATGGGAAACCTCAGCCGTGGAAAAAAGAAAAAAATATTTCATGAGTTGAACCCATGTCATGATCATGTCATGTTTGTATGTGTGTAGTAGTTGATCTGTTCGAGTAATTGTTAGCGAACGCCCTTCCAGCTTGACTAAGTCCTCCTCTTATAGTGTCCTCCTCTTGAACCATGGCCTGCAGCGGGCCCGGAAGGCGTTTGCTTTCTAGACGTTATATAGTCTCGCCTAAGCGGAGGTACCTTTGGCGTGAACGGCGACGACATGGTTAGAAATTGACACGCGGAGGTAGAGGGGGATCATACCATATAGCTCGATGTCTTGGGAGGTCTATTGGACCATGGGTTGATTTGTTGTTGCCATGCGAGGGTAGAGGGTGGCCTCCATCGCGGGTCTTGGCGCCGGCTTGTTTGTGAGGACTTGCATAGTTGTATGCCTCACAACGGCAAACAGCCCCCACTCACAGCACAAAGAGCAACAGCAGGCATTGCGCAATCTTGCGTCGTCCGTGAGTGTGCCAGCGAACATTGCAATGCAACAACAAACTGCCTTGTTGGGTGAGTTGCCACCTTTTCCAAGAAGTCGCCAAAGCCACTACCCGCGTTGCAGGCTTACTGCACGAAGACAATGACTTTCTGCGCGATCATGCACCTTCGAAAGACATCTTCCCACAGCGAGACTCTACGATTCATGGCAACATGGCACTAGAGCAGGCGGCCGTTGCCAGCTCGGTACCAAAGTTGGCCTCACACGGACAGCAGCAGAAGCTCCCGACACCTTCACGACCGATGCGAGTTCGTCCACTTCTGGGAGAGGTCGCCAACAAATGGGCCTTCGCGTACACGCCTATTGCCAGACGCGGCCAGCGATAGCTATGTAGCCGACTGATGGCTAGAGGCTCGACTCTTCAGAAGATAGCAAGCTGGTAACAAGCGTCTGCCTATGCCTCCGACGATACGAACGTGCGACCACGAGACATGACCCGCGCGAGAATCAGCATGCATACCGTATAGTTGCGCCCGAGCTTCGACTTTACTCCACTCGTCGACGACAGCGCCAAAGTCATTCAGACTACGATCTTGTACGTGACCGCGGGCGCAAACAGCATTGAAAGAGTCGCATAAGGTTGGATAGAGAAGCAAGATCGCAAGGCCAGCGACAACAAAGTGATAAAATATCAGAGTTCTGTCGAGCTTGAAGGTTACCAGACGAGAGACAGCATAGAATCGGCATGGCAGACGCAAGCCAAGTCCAAAGGATCTCGCTGCCATGACAGCATAGTCCAAAGCTTCGTCTGGACACTTTCTGTTTACTATCCTAGTGGCAGTCATGCCTAGGGATTGTGGAGTACCCAGCCTGGTACCAAACCAACTTGGGTACGGAGTCGACTTCCTTATGCATGGGCGAACGACACACCGATAGTGACTCTCATGGAGCGCCAGCGTACGTGAATATACACGACCCTGGATTGTAGGACGATCTCTTGGAACCGAGATGGCGAACTCGAAGACCGACAATGGGTGATATCACAGATTGGAGCACCAGCATCTCTGTTGACGGTTGTTCAAGTCTGCAATGTATTGAAAGCACATATATAGCTTTTGGACATCGCTTTGCGGCTGTCGGAAATGACAAGAGTTGAGTGTCCAGTTGACCGAGGCTTTACGGCAAAAAAAGAGAGCGCCTGATACTGGCGTAAATGGATCATAGTGTTCGGGTTGATGCCAGATATACTGGCTTGTATGACTGCAGTACAACGATGCATCCAGACTTGGTTTGCTGCTCTGAGAGACTTGGTTGCTTTCGTCTCGACAAGTACGACTGTTTGGTTGGTATTGAGTTGCAAACCACGAAGGCTACCATCTATGGTGTTCTCGAGCTGTTGTGTTGCCCAAATAGGAGTGTCAAGCCGATATTTCGCACACCAGCTTGTGCTTCGCTTGTTTCAGCTAGGTTCTGGTTTGCGAAATATTACCATTGTGGAGAGCCTGGCATCGAGAGTCGACCACACACCCCGATTGGTCGATCACTGTTTAATCCTGGAAGGAAAGAATAAAACCCAGAGTCTAGACCGCAAGTTTGGCAACAATGGCAAGTACGGAATCATCCAAGATAGTCGTGCCAGGGACTCAGCCTTACAGGGAAACATTGAGTTCTGCGATGGTGATCAAATGATGTGTCCTGTGAAACACATTTGGCCTCGAGACTCCTGGAAGCCGATTGATAGCGAGTCTAGCCATTCGAATCGAAAAAGAGGCGTTTGCCAGCCCAACGACAGCTGTTTGATGCTTGTTGATGCTCAACTGAGGAGCTCGTATTGGATTTCTGGACATTCCGACGACCAAAACTTTGTGTCAAGGCAGTGATATCCTCCATGTCACGGATTCGATCCTTGGAGTGAAGCCAGCTGGATCTGTTCGCTACACACCTCTTTTACGTGTAGTACTATGAGTGCTTTGAGCTATCTTTCTATCGACCATGGACAACTCCAAGTCCGCGGATCGACTTTCATATATGCGGCGATTGCAAAGTGGAACACCCCGAAGGGGTCTGAGTTCAATTTGTGTTCATTTCCAGCTCGAAACTATGGAGCTATCCTACTGCTCCTGGGTATCATTAGACAGCGGCAGTCTGCCTACTGCCACAAAGCGCCTGTTACGCCTACGCTATGCTCCGCTGTGCAAACAAGCTCTTTTAAATGCCACCAGTATTCAAGAGCCACATGGCCTCATTTTGGTCGTAAATTATTCACCAGAAGAAGCGCCAGAAGAGGAAGAGCACGATGATTGCTCCGATGCCAGCAATCGGGCCGTATTGCTTCAGTAGCAGCTCCCAGTTGATGCGGACAGCCGCACGCTTGTACTTAGCCGAATCTTCACGCAAACGGCTGCTCATGTCGCCCATCTTGTCAAGGCTGTCGCCACGGTAAAGCAAGTCGTTGATGTTCTTGGTCATGGCCTTGTGCACATCCTTCAGCTCGTCGTTCAGGCGATGGATGTTGTCTTGGGCGCGGCTGTCTTGGTAGAGTTTCTTGGTGCGCTCGAGGAAACGCTCGAATTCGGCGTACGCGTAAGGGCGCAGACTCGGGTCGAGGTAGTCGTCACGCTTGTACGAGCCCTGGAACTCTTTGCGGACATCTTCGAGGTAGGTAAAGGCGAGTTTCTTCGGGTAGCTGCCTTCGGTGATGCAGACAAACACTAGGCTGTCGTCGAGAACGTAGCTGTGAGAGTCGGTTAGCTGCATCCACTACGCCTTCGCCGCTGATTGCTATGTGCCTAATTCTCAAGGCCTAGGTGCCCGCGGGAATCATGGTGGTCACGTACTGCATGGTGTAAGCATCTCCCTCAATGCTGGCGCGCGGCTC
Source organism: Cladosporium sp. VS III D KN 1 (assembly GCA_019775635.1). Taxonomy (NCBI): domain Eukaryota; kingdom Fungi; phylum Ascomycota; class Dothideomycetes; order Cladosporiales; family Cladosporiaceae; genus Cladosporium; species Cladosporium sp. VS III D KN 1. The sequence goes on from JACWFN010000004.1 coordinate 1,360,373, forward strand.
AGCCGAAGGGCCAAGCTTCTTGACGATTGTGCGGATCTGTTGTTTGAATTCACTCAGTTGTGAGACGTTGGAGTCATCTGTGGAAGCAACAAGAACAAGGCCTATGAGGTAGCAGAGTTAGTATACCTCTGGCGCGCAAATCGTCGGTCTCTGCCTGTGTGGTCTTACCGTCAAGGCGCGCGATTTGCGTTGTGTAGATCATGGCGGAGGATGTGCTCTTGGGAAGGGTTTCTCTCGAGATACAGACACGAGAGTCTGGATTGTTCGCGAGCTGGTGTATCGGTGTAGGCAATGTCGTGCGGTGTCACCAGGTGGTGCTTGTGTTTGGACCGGTGCTAGTCGACCAAGTCCGCTGGAAGTACAGACACGAATCCCTGAACGTCATGAAAGGGCCGGGGCAGCTCCTCTACACTTGGGTAAGCGCCACCGCCGTGTTATGGCCAATAAGAACACCTCTTTGATGCCTTTGTGGATTCGGCCATGCTACCGAGACACCGGTAGGGCTGAATCTCGCGTGGGCTTGCGAGGGGCCACACGTGCTTGCCTCTATCACAAGCAGCAGCTACGTGGCAGGCAGCATCGACGCCTCTCAGTGCTCTTCTAGCAGCAGCAGCAGCAGCGTCCACGTCGGCAGTTGATAGGCAGTGGCGCTTCACGTGTGAACTACAACACAAGCATGAGCCATCACAAGCACGAAATGATCCCATGCAGTCTCCTCGAGGGCACTCTTGAGCCTCAGCATTCTGTAGATAATACACACACGTAGGAAGACCTCAGTTGTATTGCGGGGCTCGCAAGAGATACATATACTACCAGACTCCAAAAGCGCAAGCTCTTCTACGTGGAAGACAGAACTGACAGCATTGTTCTCGTTCTCATTGCTGCAGCTTACTTTGCACTCTACGAGGGTAATTTTGCTAAGCTGGAGTACCAACGCGTAACGAGATATTCCATCTTAGACATACATGTACTTGGAGAGACCACAGACGGAAGACTCACGGTGATACCTTTAATCTCATTGGGTGCATTCCACATCAGCATCAACAGAGCGTCAAATATCTCGTTCAGGCACTGCAGGAGACATTTACATTCCAACCAAATCGAGTTGCGCATCCTTGATGACTCGACGCACTCGGTCAAAAGACTCCTGTACTTATCGTTACTCGGAAATATCCCCCTCGTGCCTGTTGAAAATCTGCCACCATGCTGCAGATGGCTGCGGGAGCGAACCATCGGCCTCACTCCTCAACATACGTGCTGCAAAAGATGTTCGCACGATTCCGCAACACGCGACCCCTTCAACGACCTCTTCATATTTACCATCACACTCGTGGAGGTCAAGCATCGGTGAAAAGGCAGAGACCAAAGGGACAGGCTAAACGCGACACAAACAGCTATATTCGTGATATCTTTGTAGCCATTGCCGAAGCCTTTCTATCAAGACTTTGATCGCAAAACATGATACTGCATATCATCAAACAACCCCGAAAACCTTCAACAGACTCTCCTTCTTCGCCGCCATCTCCTCCCACTCCGCCTCGGCATCACTCAGCACAGTCACCGCCCCTCCCGCGCCAATCTGCCAATACCCATCACCATACTGGAACGCTGTTCGAATGATAACGCTGAAATCACCTCCGCCTCCAACGTCCAAATATCCCAAAACGCCGCTGTATAAGCCTCGAGGGGTTTGACGCTCGATGTCAGTGAGCAAAGAGCACGAACGTTTCTTTGGGGCGCCGGTCATAGAACCGGGTGGTAGGGAGGCAGCCAGGACGGAGATTCCAGAGGTCGAAGGGGTAATGGTTCCAGCGATGACGGAGACGAGTTGGTAGACGGTGGCGTATTCCTCTACTTTCATGAGTTGTGGGACGTGAACTTGTTCGACTCTGTAAGATTGAAAGGTTAGTACGTGCATATACATCACTATTGGGACGGGAGAAGTATACATACCCTCGCACGCCACTGAGATCGTGACGGATCAGATCGACGATCATGAGGTTCTCGGCCTGCTCTTTCGGAGTCTTGAGCTGCTCCTCAGCCATGGCGCGGGTGATGGTTGGAGTTTTCTTGACAGTTCCTTTAATGGGTCGGAATTGGCAGGCGCCTTCTCTCGTCCACGAGACAAATCGTTCAGGGCTGCTGCCGACGACTTTGACGTTTCGCGCAGCTTGAGTGCCAACGAGATTGAGGTAGGCACTGAAAGGTGCTGGGTTTGCGGAACGAAGACGGCGGTACATCGACCATGCGTTTTCCTCACTTTGGATGTGCGTACAGTCTGTGAGGCAAAGCTCGTACGAAGAGCCGGCGCGTAGATGCGATTGACACATTCGGACCTTGTCGCAGTATTCTTGCTTTTCGGGCTCCGCGATCACTTTGGCGATAGGCTTTGTGAACTCTCCATCAGTATCGGTTGCACCTTGGGATTTGAGCTCGGAAATAAGGGTTTGGGTCATGTCCAGCCACTGAGTATCGTTTTCGCGAAGACTCTGGACGTAAAGGGTGCCCTTGACATGATCAAGGACCAGAGAGCGCTCGACAAAGACGAAGCAGACATCTGGACGCTCCTGAGAATCTTTCGAAGGAGCCACGTCGATGGTCTCAAGGCCGGCTTCATATGACACAAATCCAACGAAGCCTCCCCAGAAAGGTGATTCCGGGGCTCCACCAGAAGCTCTGCGGGTTTGGACCAACTCTTCCAGAATGCTGAAAACTTCGGCCGTATTTGCACACTTCCTGACAGCAACATCAGAACCATCTGTGATTCGCAGCATATGGGTAGACGTCGAGTATTGAACGTGTGGCGAGGAAGCTTCTTGAAGACCGATGATGCTGAAGCGGCCAGTCTCCGGGTTCACTGGATCACCGCCCTTGCGGGTGCCAGATTCCAACAAGAACGGTTCTAATGGGCTCGTCTGACTGCGAAGAGTTTCTAGTACCGAGGCTGCATCTACTGGTTGAGATGGCTTGAAAGAGGTCCAGTGTACAACATCATTCAGATTGCTTCTTTTGAATGGAATGCCGATGTTACTTTTCTCCTCATTCAAGGTGCCATTCATCGAAACATGCGGAGAGATGTTGGCCTTGCGGTTGCGAGTGTTCCAGGAACGCGCTTCTTTCCACCAATTGTCAATCAATTTGTGTCCGATATCGTTGGTGCAGATGGATTCCGGGTGATATTGAACACCTCTGAATGGTTTCGTGCCATGTTTGGTGCCCATGAAAATTGGCCCATTATCAAGGTCACTAAGATCCCAGGCTAAAGGTTCCAAGTGCGGGCACGCGACTGTTGGTTTCCAAAGCCGGCTGTCATCATGGGCAGTGTCCTTGCAAATACCCGTTTGGACGTGAAGCGAGTGGTATTGCGTTGCAAGAACATCTCCAGTATTCGCGTATACATCATCGCCACAGTGTGTGACAGGAGTGACGAGTCCGTGGCGTGGTTGTATAAGTCGGCCCACGCTGGCACCGTAAGCCAGGCACAAGCTCTGGAATCCAAGGCAAATGCCCAAGACTGGCAGTAGTTTCTCATCTGCAAGAGTCCATAATTTTGCGATCAATCCGATGTCTTCCGGGTTGGCAGGGTGGCCTGGACCGGGACCGGCGACCACTGCATCGAACTGTTGAAGGTGTTCGTGGAAAGCATCGTCGTTGAAGACGAAGCGTGGATCGTCGATAAAGACCGATTCGACTGTGATCAGAAGGCGGCTGCGTAGTAGATTTATGATATTGTTCGAGAACGAGTCATAGGCGTCGATGAAGAGGATCTTGCCGCCTGACATTCAAATTACCCAGTTGATGTTGGCTATGAATGGAATAAGAGAGTTGCTGTCTCAAGGACTGCAAACGATCATAGTTGGGGAGTGATAACGTAGACGTGGTGAGGAAAATGAGACTACAAATAGCCCTACCGTCAAGGCATGAGATGGCGAATGGAATTTGTCGAGTCCCTTGAAAATATGTCGCGGCTACTCCCGCTCGCGAGTTTAATGACGCTGCAGGCGATGCGCACATGATCCCGAGGCACGCCTTAATTGCTACTGAGAGTCTGTGAAGGGATAACAGTATCTGTGTCTGCTTATCATTGAATATCATATAGAGCTGCATATTCAGGAGGTTTATCAAGACACACGAAGTCGAGATGGAAGCTGGGCCGTTGTGCCGATGCAGGTGCCGACGGCGATCGGCAGTGTCAGTAATCCAGGGCCAGCATCTGAGCAGACGGCGCGATTCTCGGGTTGATATCGCGCGCCATAACACTCTCCAACCGTGCGAGGTCGCGTGAGGGGAAGGACGATAGACGAGCGTAGAAAGGTCATCATCCCCGCCAAGGCAAGATCGACCCCCGGTCCTCTGCCTGCACCCTCCTTGCAGCTGCTACTCCATCCTCCCTCTCGCCATGTCCGCCGCCAACGATGTGAAGCTGCCGCGCGAGCCCAAGTTCCCTACGCACAATGCCCCGCGAGTGTGGTTCGTTACCTGCGCCAACAGTCCGGTGGGCATCTCGCTGTGCACGCATCTGCTGGCGCATGGAGACTACGTGACTGCTGGCGTGTTGCCAGTCGAGTTTGAGAAGCAAGAGGACAGGAGCGCGGACTTTAAAGACTTTCTGGAGGAAGTGGGCACGCATCAGGACAAGGAAACATGGCGCGCACGTCTGAGAGTTGTCGCACTGGATGTGCGGATCATGGGTCAGTGTCAATCTGCTGTCGCAGAGGCAGTCCAGAGCTTCGGACGCATTGACATCCTGTTCTGCTGCCATTCGGAGGTGGTTGTTGGTACTGTAGAGGAATTGAGCCAGAATCCGAGGACCTTGACGCTGGTACAAGACCAATTCGAAACGAACTTCTTTGGGCCGGTCAATATCATCAAGGCAACTCTGCCCATTTTCCGAAGCAAGAAGAATGGACATATCGTACTCTTGACCGCGATCAGTGGACATCTGGGCACACCTGGCCTGAGTATGTACTGTGCAAGCCAGTGGGCAATTGAAGGTTACTGTGACAGCCTGGCCTACGAGATTGCACCTTTCAACATCAGGATGACCATTGTGCAGCCCAACATTGAGATCAACATCCTCACTCACAAAATCACCAGCGCACCGCCCATGCAAGCCTATGCTGAAGAGAACAATCCTGCACCGCTGTCTAGAAACATCTTGTCAAGCTTGCTGGACCGTCTGGAGGGAAGCGCTGAGCCCACGACGGGTGACCAGCTGCACAGCAACGAAGTCACCAGCCTGTATCCACCACTAAGCAAGACGATGAAAGAGCGTCTGGTTGCCGAGACGGTTCACGCAGTGGCTGCTATTGGCGGCCACGACAATCCTCCCGCAAGACACATCGTTGGGTCAGAGGGTGTGGCTTCGGTCAAGGAGAAGCTGAAGACCGTAAGTGAGGAACTCGAAGACTTCGTTGAGTGCAGCAGTGCTGCCGATATCGAACGGTCGGCAGAGACACCCCAACCGTCTGCGCTCTGACCGGAAGAGGAAAGATGTCTTCACAAACAGCACGGCTTCATGATCCATCGCGTGCCCTACCGACCGCGGAGACAGACGCACAGCACGGGCGGGTTGACAAGCGAAAGGCGACGTAGGACCGATTGCGCCACGCTAGATGCGCATCGTCATCATACAGAAGACTTTGGCTTCGACGCTTGCCCTCGCTCGCTTCCCCGCATGCGCTGCCGCTAGCTGCAACCAGAATGCCCGGGGACGCTTCATCTAACGGCTCACCACGCCTGCATCTGTGTCCGACTTTCTGCAACAAACCTAAGCGACACACCCGTCTACAGCAATGCTCCCGGTCGTACTCGCCTGTGGCCACCTGCGGCCCTAGGCTCCCTGCCGTGTTGTGCAACTAGCCAGCGGAGCGGAGTCCTGCTACTTACTATCGCAGAGCTCCCTCAGCTCAGGCTTGCACAAGCTGCGAGCCTGGTACTCGCCTCTTCTGCGCCAAATGTCGTCTGGAGCGGCAGAGGAGATGCAACTGAAGACTCAGACCAGCGATGATGCCGTCTCGCCACCGACGGCCAAGGCACCACTACGGCGTGCGTGCGACTGCTGCCGGAAGCGCAAGGTCAGATGCGACGGCCAAGATGCTTGCGGGCCTTGCAAGAAGGCATCTATCAGATGCGCCTACCTGCAGCCGCCGAAGAAGAAGGGACCAAAAGGACTGCGGAGTGCTAGAGTGCTACATGCGTTGCGACGCATCGATGATTCGGCCAGTGGAACCCCGACAAGCCCATTAAGTCCCGAGCAAAATGGCCAATTTGGCGGATGGGCGTGGGGCCCGCAGACACACGCGCCAGCGCCCACGTCGATGGGTTACCCGGAACAACAAGTGCCTCTACCCCCAGGTCTACCGCATGCCGTTCCGACGAGCATGCCGCAACACCAACCGCCTTATAACAACCCGGTCGATCAGCCTGCGATGCAGAACCCTCAGCAAGGCCCTCCGCAACATTCCTATTTCCCAGGAGTCCCAAACTATGGTCAAGACTCTGGTCATGGATGGTCTTACCCTATGTCAGCGACCAGCGAAACCATCCAGTCGGTCCCTTCACCAACAAGCTCCGACCGTTATCAGCAACCGCCTAGGATACTCAACGAGACCTTCCAACCGTATGTGGTTCTGTTCTTCCAGCACATGTTTCCAATCATGCCGATCATACCTCAGAGCGTCTACCTCGCTCCCCATTTGTTCATGAACTCTGAATCTACGAGTCCGGCCCTCTATTGCTTCTTATGTGCCTTGTGTGCGACTACCATTATTCAATTGGATGCATCAATACCCACGCCGCCACCGCTACGACCTGGCAAGGCGACTGACGACGTTTTTGCCGAGGAGTGCATTCGCGAGCGCAGGGATTATGATTACATGACAGCATCGACCCTCTCCGTTATGACCTCATTCTTTCTTTTCTGTTATCACGGCAATCACGAACGACACGAACGGGCTTGGTACTATCTGCAGGAAAGCATCACGATGGCGGAGAACTTATGTCTTGATGATGAGGAAGCTTACTCCAAACTCGACCCAACAGAGGCGCAGTGGCGCAGGAGACTGTACTGGTTGCTCTTCATCACAGAGCGAGCATACGCTGTGCAACGCCGCAAGCGGACCCGTTTGACACCTAGCGTGTCTTTACCGTCCGTTTTTGAGGACGAAGACGGGAAGCTTTTGAACGGCTTCGTCAATCTGGCTAATCTGTTCAGCGCCGTTGATGACAGCTTTGTAAGTGCATGGCGAGGATCTCGTAGACAGAGTCTGTGCAACGAAGCTTGGTTGATGAAAACACAACGAGAGCTGGACGCCACCGCACGTGTAATGGGAGAACTTTCAGAGACACAACACCTGGACATCTCTGTCACTAGAGAGTGGCTGCACGTACTTGCGTGGCAGATGGGCGTGAGCAACGGTCTGATCTGGGGCCAAGGCGAAGGCGGCATGCGACTGGATTATCCGATCGAGCTTGCAAAGAAAGTAGTAGAGATCACAGCCAGTGCAACATCCGAGGCATTGGATTCGCATGGCATTGGAATGGTAAGTCCTCCTTGTGCGCTCCTATGTGGAATTGATCCCGCATGCTTACAAAAATTGAACAAACAGGAGCAAAAACTCTACGACATCGCAGGCTGCCTCGCCGACGTCCTCAAGTGTACCGCAGGCGACACATCAGCCGCCCACTACGAAGGCAAACAATACCTCAACATCCTCTTGCAGCGGTTGTCCAACATTCGAGGCAAAGAATCGCATTACCTGAAGCCCCTCATGGCCAAAATGGAAGGCCTCATCGGCTTCGACATGACCCAATCGCTACCACTTCCGACCGACCCAACCATCGTACCAACTTTAAACATTCCTAGCGCGAATGGCATTCCTATCGGCGCTCCAGGAGGCTTCCCAATGGGCGCGCGAGGCTTAAGCGTCAGCCAGAATGGCATGGACATGCTGAGAAGCTTGAGCTTGAGTGGCGGACTGATGTTCCAGCAGCCTGAGGTCGATGGTATGTGGGAGCGCAGGCCTAGCGGGAGGGTTTTAACAGAAGAGGAGACTGTTTGGCTGGTGGAAAATCGAGCTGGGTGAAGCTGGATATGACATGACCAGAAGATGAGAGTCACATTTTTGATCGGAATCTTTGATCTTTGATAGCGTTTTATGCACCTTCGTTTTCTGGAAACTTTGTATTGTTGCCAAGCAAGAGATACCAATTCGCAATGACGATATTTCTTCCTTAGATACAGTGCCACTGTCTCAACAGGACTCACCTGCTTCTGTACGCGTTTGGGTCCACTTCGATGATACGCATTTCCGCGCGACAAGTTCGATTGATTAACAGGCAGGGCTCAAAACTCCCGCTCTCCAATTTCTATATGGGGTATCATTTACGAAAGATAGCTAAACAAAAAAGCAACTGCGTCCACTCGAAAGGAGCAGAATAGCAGTAGCTGCTGTGCTCCGAGACGGTCATCGACGTTGCACACCATCACCCACTGCCAGTCCCTGGCGTCGCGGCCGGAGTCCCTCCTACAGGAGACATCGGCGGACTCTGCGCATCGTGCTTACTCTTGCGCCTCTTCTTCTTCTCCTTCGGCTTCTTCGTCACCTTGCCCGGCGTCGTCGGGCTAGCAGCTGGCGTAGCAGGTTTGCTAGCTTCCGCTGCCGCCGCAGCAAGAGCAGCAGCGAAAGCTTCTTCTTTCGCTTTCGCGGCTGCTTCGGCGTCTGCTTTGCGTTTCTTGGCGGCGGCTGTGGAAGAAGCAAAGGTTAAGCTGCCCGGCTCGCCTTGCAAGGGGTTCTCGTCTGTGAATGGGTCGTCGGCGTAGGTGAAGGATTGCATGAGGGATTCGCGCAGGAGGCGGTTGGTTTGGGCGTCGGCAGAGGATGAGGATGGTGCTCCTGCACCTGCTGGCGCGACGGAGGTGCCGCGGAAGTCGCCTGATATGCTTCCTTCGCGCGAGCCGGAGGGCGTGCTGCCTGCGGTCGAGCCAGAGGTTGTGGGGTGTTTTCCATTTGTTGTTGTTGCAGTGGTGGTCGGATATGTGTGGCCGGTTGTAGGTGACCAGCGCGGCAGGGTGCTTGCTTGCGAGAAGCACTTGTTGAGCGCTGTCGAGGCGGACAGCAGTCTCGTGCCCAAGATGTCGCCCACGCTGGGTGCCTGGTAGACGTTCTCGCCGACCACATAATACGTGCCCAGTGTCTCAACGCTGTCCCTGCCCTTAGGTGGAATACCCTTCGTGCGATCCTGCTTCCTGATCACCCACACGCCGCCTTTGACCGGCTTCCCTTCCTTGTCGAACTCCATGCCCTCGCCCTCGACGATCATGTACTCTTGCCCATTGCGCGACGCAATCTGGTTCTCGAAGTTTTTGCGGTCGTGCGAAAACTGCCACCCGTACTGGTCGGCCTGGCACTGCTTAATTTCCAGGCCGTTCTTGGTGGTCCAGTCCATGAAAGGCGAGTTGGCGAAGTAGTGGTGCAGCATGTTGTCGCTCATGAACGGGAAGCGAAACTGTGAGTTTTCGAGCTGGCCCATGTACCAGACATTGTGCATGTGGTCCTGGTAGACGCGCTCGTCGAGCGGCGTGCCATCCTGCGCCATGGTGGTGGGTTTGTGTGCGGTTGCTGCACACAGACTCGAACGAGTGTGTTGTGAGCGAGAGTGAGAGAGAGCTTGGAGCGCTGCAAGCCAGGCATTCGGAGGCGGAGAAGCATCCGCTTCGACATTCACTCTCCTGACTCTTTACACGTCCATTCAACGCGACGGAATCTTCACATCAACGCTTGCATAGCAAGTCAATACATTTCACCATGCAATGAACATGCGTCCTTGGTCAAGCATGCATGGCGGAGCCCTGACCGAAGTCCGTCTCTTAGACCCTCTCACAAACCGTTCCACCCACGGAGACGTCGGTAGCGTGACTTCATCCCTCATCATCGTCCTTCAGTGACGCAGAACATTGAGTGGGACGTCGATGTGGACATTCCATCGAAGTATGCAGACGTAATCCTATGTAGAAGTTGATAATACAAATACAGTTCTTTTGCTTGCCGTCCCTTTCTCGTCTCATCAATCAATCAATTCATCTACACATCAACCCAGAACTCCAAACCACCTTAATATCACCACACCAACCATCATGTCTGGTATGAGTTCTTCTCCTCATCGCTCTCATCTACTCTCAATAGTTCAATCCATACTGACTCTTACCCTTCCAGGAACCGAGCAAAAGACCGCCAACGACGTCGCCGGCCGCGAGAACAAGGGCATGGGCATGGCCGACAAGCTCGCCGGCGCCGGCGGTGCTGCCAAGGACTCCGTCAACCAGGCCCTCGGCGGTAACAACAACAAGACCAAGGGTGAGGACGCCGCTCAGAACGACACCAAGGGAGAGTCGCTTCCTGGTAGCTCGATCCCTGGCAAGAACTACTAGAGACAAGGATATCAAGCGGATCTGTCGTTGGTAGTGTAATGAATTTATGAAATCTATTGATGCGTGTTCTTTGGACGAGGGCTCGGTGTCTTAACGCCGTGCTTTGAGCGATGCTGGCTTGAGCCATATGTGTGTATTTTTATGGTGGAGAGAGTCGCGACTGTGCCGATCACGTCAGCCGGGTAGTGGTAGTATGTGTGGTGGCCACAGACGACCATGGGATGGCTTGTTCGTACCAATTCCGTGAACAGTTGCTTGAAGCTGCATCATCTCTCCAATGTTGGGATAGTCCGACTCAGTGGTAGGATCGTGAGAAAATCATTCATTAAGCTTACAAAACTATGATCGCTACACACATCGGGATATGAACGCAAAAAAATGAAGATATGCAACATCAAACAGAACCCCAGCGCCGTACATACAGAGTGGCCCGGCCTGCTCCTGCACCTACGCGTTGTCCTCCACAGCAGTGTCCTCGGACTCGCTAGGCCTGTAATCCGGCACATCGCTCATGCTTGCGTCGGTGCTGTTGCCCTCGTTCTTGATCTCCATCTTGATCTCGCGTCTGAGCTCGTCTTCCTGCGGGATGGGCACTTGCGGCGGCTTGCGAGCATCAGGTACCGCCGACTCGTCGATCTTCCACTTCTGCATTGACAGCAGGATATCGACTGCCATCTGCGCGCCATCGCGACGGAGAGCACGCTCCCAGTGTGCGGGCAGACCATCACCAAGAACGAACATGCGCGCCGCGCAGCTGATCATCAGCTCGCGCATAGGTGACTCGGGTGCGGTGTTGCTGTAGATGTACTGCACGCGGCGGAGGCCGGGCCATGAGTCTGTCTCGTGGTACCAGGTGCGCACAGTGTTCATGACGTCCAGCTTCAGCTTGTGGATCTCCCACTTCTCGCCCATGAGGTAGAGGTCGAGCAAAGCACCGAGGTCACTCTCTTCCTTGGCTGGGGGAACGACATCTGCGTACAGCCAGGCAACGAACAGCCTGAAGGGGTGGTCTTCCTCGTCGGGGAGGCCGAAGTGTTCGTTGCGACGGCCGGTCTTGGAGACGAGTGCTTTGCGGAAGAATCTGGAGCGGTGGCAGAGGAGCTTCTCGTGGAGGACCCAGTGGGTGTTTTCGACGCCGACGTAGATGTCGACTAAGGCGTGGGAGAGGAGCCTGTGCGATTCGATTAGCTTGTGTTGGTCCCCAAGAACGGTACGAATCGTGGCCCATACTCGTGGAGCTCCTTTTGTCTGGGGAGAGCGGGAGTTTGGTTCTCCATTGTGAGGTTGTAGCGAAACGCTTGTTAGTCAAGAAGGTGGTTGACGAAAAGGAACGATCGACCAATCTCTAGGATGGTACACGATTGTAGTAGAAAGCCCTGGATGTCTCAAAAGGTACCAGATTCTGAAGGTTTGCGAATATAACGAGGAGAACCACGCGACGGGGGTGTGGCTGATACTTGGATGATCTTCTCCTCCTAGGCGCGCCAGCACCCGCCCGGAGGCTGGAGACCTTGGAGGTTACTTGGTTGTGATACTGCAGCTGGCGCTAAGGGATATACGTCATTGGGATCGTGCTTTGCGGCGGCGATCGAAGATGGCGCGTACCTAAAGAGGCCTAGGCTGTTGGAGAGCTCGCCTGTGGCTGCTTATAGGCAATTCTGACGTAGGGGGTTTAGGTTTGGTGTGTCTGTGCCACATGTGATATTATTATTGCGTGCATCTGGAGCTGGCCGTATTGCTGCATATGTGCTGCATGGCCGTTCGGGCATCAACGTCTTTGCAGAAGAACTCGAAGAGATGCCAATAATGCTTGGAGTTCTCAGGTAACCTCCAATAATGTCCAGGGGTTCTCCTCTGCACAAGCGTTGTCGAATTGTTCATCACCAAGCTGGAAACCTGCAGGATGTGCTTACACAATTACAACTTCATTCGAGTGTAGAACGGTGGACTAGCCATCAGAGGGTGCGTCAAGCGTCAGAAGGCTCGAATGTACACGAGACGAATGCTCGGATCGAACATCTCATCCAGATTCCAGGGTACGTCCGTGGTGCAGAAGCTCAGACGTGAGGGAACTGGTATGACATGACATTGAATAATAGACTGCTCTGCTGCGATATTTCAATATTGCTATGTCGTGAAATTTTGCCATGTTTGACGTTGACCGTCTCGACGAGGTCGACGAGATGGAGTGCGAGAGCATCGCACTGGGGCATCATGAAATTTGCCCCGGCTTGCGAGCGCGTCGATTCAACTGTACAAGGGACACCAAAACTCAAGACCACGACCGCTACGCACAAAAATTGTATGATTGACACGCAATCTAGCAAAAACACATATGGCATAACGATTGCCGACAAATCTGTACAATTCAAGTAAAAGGAACTGCGGATAGAGACCTCTGCTACCGCCGCAGACATGCACGAAATCATCACTCTCCAATTTGGCCAACAAGCGAACTATCTCGGCACACATTACTGGAACACCCAAGAGTCTTACTTCACATACGGCGACGGTACTTCCGAAGAGCCTTCGCCTGTCAGCCATGATATCTCTTTCCGTCAAGGAATTGCACCAGATGGCTCTGACACATACACCCCGCGCGCACTACTGTACGACTTGAAAGGTGCATTTGGTACCTTACGACGCGAGAATGCCCTATACGAGATTCAGCAAGAAGTCGATCCGATGCAGCAGAATCCATGGGGTAGACAGGCGACAGAGATGCGTTTGCCCAGGATCGAGCCCAGCCCATATCAGCAAGCTTTAGACGCTGGCTCTGAGCTCCCAGCTTTGAGTACGGAAAGCGTGCGCTTCTGGTCCGACTACAATCACGTTTTCTATCATCCCAAAAGTATAATACAGCTGAACGAGTATGAGGTCAACAGCTCGCTGATGCCATTCGAGCGATACGCGACCGGCGAAGAGCTTTTCGCGAGCTTAGACCGCGAGCACGATCTGCTCGATCGAGACCTCAGGCCGTTCCTCGAAGAGTGTGATCACTTCCAGGGTCTTCAGATTTTCTCTGGTACCGACGACGCTTGGGGAGGCTTCACTGCAAGGTACCTGGAGCGTGTGGGAGACGAGCTTGGAAAGTGTTCTCGTTGGGTCTTCGCCCTAGAGGAAGGCAAGCAAACCTCAAGAGAGAGACGGATGCTTCAATTATCGAACGCAGCACAGTCGATGCACTCGGTGGTTCCTCACTCGAGTCTATACATCCCACTCTCTACGCTGCCTGGCCATTTGCCATCAAATGTTACCGTCGATTCTAGCAGCCGATGGCATACATCCGCTTTGCAAGCCGCTATTGTAGAATCTCTGACTTTACCGGCACGACTAAAGGATGATGAACAGGGAAGAGCACGATTAGATGAGCTGGAGATGACCTTGGGTGGTGATGGCCGTCGCCCTATCATTGATGCTACTCTGACTGTCGAAGATCCGGCCAACCTCAGCGGCAACGTCACTGCCAACAACACACAAGATGTCAGAATAGCAACTGGAGCTGTGAATGGAATAAGTCATGAGAAACAACAGACCGAAATCAGCTTCCTGCCTGAAATACCTCGTTCTGCAGGTCGTCGAGGCCCTACGCCACGAAACAAGATCTTCACCAAAACCGAATGTGCTCGCGGTCCATGGCATTCAACCCTCGAGATCCAAGAAGCAAATTTGACTTCCCGCGATCGCTTCGCTACCGGTGCTCGACGTAGTATCCGACAGACCTCGCTGCTCTACCCCGTCCTTTCCTCATCGCCCAAGATCTTCCAGTTCTCTGGCAATCTTGACAAGTTTGCCGTTACTGCATCTTTGGCTACTTCTACCAGAATGTCAAGATACGTTCGAGACATGGCTGGATTCTCAAGGGTAGCTTATGGGGTGGATGAGCGGGAAGCTGTGCATGATGGCTTGTCGTGCATGGCGGAGGAGTACGAGGAAGGCTTTAGTGATCTGAGCAGCGACGAAAGTGATGACGAATGAGACAAAGCTACAAAATGGTATTACAAGTGGTAAGTGTGGAAAGAAGCATTGTTCGTCACTGTAGACTACATCGAAACTCCTTTCTGCGCGCCAAGCTGAAAAGATTACTCCTCCTCAGTCTCGTGCGCCGCGTCCGATTCTTCTCCACCCGGTTCTTCTCCACCCGATTCTGCTCCCAGGAAAATGCCTTGCACATCAACACCTAGTTCCTCCATCATGCCAACAAACCCCGCAACATGCTTCGTACTCGTGAAGTCAAGCTGTCGAGTCCCCAAAAGCATCATACGCATCCGCCTCAGGTGATTCAAGCGTGCGTCTTCCAGCTCAGTCATCACCTCCTCCTGCTCGGCAATCGCTCTGGCAAACCCGGCATGGTGAAGCAGTTGTCGGAAATCCGCTCGCCCAAACTCCACACTTCCACGAACCCCGTTGCGACCCACTTGGTTCCTCAGAATTGTCAGAGTCTCTGACAGTGGCTCGAGAGACTCGACGCCATTCTTGCCTGCAAGCGCGGCAAAGCGGGCTGGCATCGTTTCCAGCACGTAGTAGAGAGCTTTAGCTTTGACGGTTTCGAGGTCTGCTCCTGGGAGGTATGCTTCGGCGATGATAGAGGCGTAGTTGTTGCTTTGGACGATCGCGCAATGTTGCGCCCAGGCCGTGGCTTCTTGAGCGAGAATGGATGCGATACGAGGGAGGAGAGCGATGGCTTCATCATCTGGAAGGTTGCTGATTTCTCGGAGCATTGTTTGTTCGAAGACTTCTTCTGGTTGAAGGGTGAAGATGGCGTCGAGGGATGACATCTCTCCTGATAATGCTGTGGAAGATCGTTGGGCTGATGTCAGTCGATGCTTTCCTTTCCACAGGTATAGTTCTATCGTATCAAGTTGACAGACAACTCGTGATCATGACTGAAAAATTTGTGAGTCACGTCAGAAGGGAGGAACGAGCAAACACGTCAAGGATTCGCTGTAAAGTGAAGTAAGTTGGATAGAAACTCTTGACTTTCACTCGAGCCGAGTTCACACTTCACTGCTGCTTCGTCTAGTTTCTCGAAAGTAGTACACACATTTCAAGGACTTCTATCGCGGTGCAGCAAGCTTCTATAGACCAATAGCTAACTCCGATGAAGCAGTCGGAAAGGTAACAAAGGCTTGACTGGAAGCCATGAATGCCATGTCCACGAAAGCGGTCTTGACCAGTGCCACCATACGTCGATTAAAAACCACATCCGTTCGATTTTACAGGTCTGCTGTAATCTTCATGGTGTCTAGTGAGATGACGCTTCTGAAACACAATCATATGAAAAGAATCGAATCAAACCGAGTAGTACACTGTAGAATGGATGGACACTTCGGTATGGAAGATCAAGATGATGCTGGTAAACGAGAGCAGCTGACTTTCAAGAGAGTGCGCATAAATTTCAAGATTTGATCGATCTATAATCTTGATAGTAAGCATAGCCATCCTTGTCTATGTAAATGGGTGAAGTGAAAGACTAGTCTCAACGGTGATGTTGATATCGTGAGGTTAAAAGTGTCTATACGTATTTAGCAATATGCCGACATGCCGATCTTCGGCTTTAAGCAACGCCGATGGCTTTCATTCGGTATAGAATAATATTTTGGAGTCGCTAACTTCTTGACCTGAACATTCGTTCCACATAACCACTTATGCTACGCCAATTGCTCGCCAGAAACACAACCACGCTCGGCTACACACTGAAAGACAAAGTCCTCTTGGACCATACCTCGCGCAACTTCTTGCGACACCAATCCACCACAATGGCGCCCAAACTGCGCGGCCGCGCATTCTACGAGTCTCTCGGCTCGCCCAAATACATTGTCGCACCCATGGTCGACCAAAGCGAGTTTGCCTGGCGATTACTCACACGATCCTTCCTGCCACCCGATTTGCGCACCTCAATCCTCGCATACTCGCCCATGCTGCACGCCAAATTGTTCTCAGAAAAATCTAGCTACAGAAGCGAGCACTTCAAGCCACTGAAGAACCCTATCGTCTTGCCAACTCCCGCGGATACAGAACAGCAGAAGGCTTTGAGCGAGGGAGCAGAGCCTCATCTGGATGGCAACCCGCAGACCGATCGCCCTTTGTTTGTGCAGTTCTGCGCAAATGATCCGGATGCGCTGCTCGCGGCGGCGAAGATTGTGCAACCGTATTGCGACGCCGTGGATTTGAATCTGGGATGCCCGCAAGGAATCGCAAAGAGAGGCAATTATGGCGCATTTCTGCAGGAGGACCAGGATTTGATCTTCAGGTTGATCAACAAGCTGCACCTAAACCTGGACATCCCGGTCACCGCGAAGATCAGAGTGTTGGACACGAAAGAGAAGACACTGGAGTACGCGAAGATGGTTCTCAGCGCTGGCGCGAGTATTCTTACCGTACATGGTCGACAGCGTGATCAAAAGGGACATTGGACAGGACTCGCGGACTGGAAGATCATCAGATACTTGCGCGAAAACCTGCCCAAGGAGACGGTCATGTTTGCGAACGGCAACATTCTACAGTACAGCGATCTGCAAAAGTGCTTCGACGCAACAGGCGTTGACGGCATCATGAGCGCCGAAGGCAACCTCTACGACCCTTCTATCTTCGCGCCACTACCTCCTGTCGGCGAAGAAGGCAGAGAATACTGGCGAGGTCGCAATGGCCTTGGTGGTTACCGTGCAGACGCAGTCATGCGCCGATACCTTGACATCCTCTACAGACACGTCTTCAACCAAGAACCACCAGCACGAGCGCCACTTTTCATGCCCTCTGATCCCACACCTGAGCCAGCCTCAGTCCCCGAACCATTTGCTCCTCAGGAAACCGACTCCGACAAACGGAAAGCCGAGCCAACACCCGACGACGCACCAGCTAACAAGAAGCAAAAACGCACTCAATCCACGCGACCAGCTCGCGACGCAAACCTGACAGCCACCCAAGCACACCTCTTCCACATGCTCCGCGCCCTCGTCTCAGCACACACCAACGTGCGCGACGCCTTAGCCCGTTGCAAAGGCGGCGACATGCCGTCTTACGAACACGTCCTCTCGCTCGTCGAGAACGTCGTCCGGGAAGGCATTCTTGCGTACGAGCGCGACCCTTCGGCGTACGAGACGGCGGAAGCCGAAGCGATGGCAGACGTCAGCCCCGAGGAAGAGGCGCTGAGCAGCGACGGAGCGGTCAAGCGCTGCAAGAGGCCTTACTGGGTTTGCCAATCGCACGTGCGGCCTTTGCCCAAGGAGGCGATGGAGAAGGGCAGCATCCAGCTGAGCAAGAAGGATAAGGCGAAGCTGGCGGCTGCGGGTGAGGTTGGACTGCCTGAGGGAGGCAGTACGGAAGAGGTCAAGGTTAATGGTGAGGATCAGAAGAAGCCTGACGAGGCGGCTGAGAAGGTGGAGGTTCCTAAGGAGGGCATGGTTTGTGGTTGAAGTGAAGCCGTGTGCATATTTTAATTTGAAATACGATAGTATTAATGCTACCCACGAAAGGCGGCGATTACACGAACAACTTTCGGATGAGCATTGTCCACAGTATCAATCTTGATTCGAAGAAGAAAATGTCTTGAGGAAAGCAATCGCTCCATATATGCAGCTCAGAAGACCAAAAAAATATTACAACTATCATTATATACGAATCTCCCTCACAATTCCTGCGATTGCCGTTTGTATCGTCTCGATCACAGCGAGTTCGAAGCTCAGAATTGAATAATATACACGGACTCCCGGAACACCGGAGGGCTGCAAAAAACTGGTCATCGCAAAAGCATGGATGTAATTGCATGCTTTGTCCTTCTTTGAGACTTTCAAGGCAGCAATTGCAGAGTTTGCGGGCATCTCGATCCTAAGCTGATCCAGCGTTGGTCCTTGAAACGGAAGTCGGAGCTATGTCCCCAGTCACCCACCAGAGACTCGCAGGATTCTGACAGCGCTTGGTCTGATCTTACGAAGTCAACCGAGATATTGACTCGCAAGATCCAGTTCCAGTGAGATTGTGCTTTCGCAGCCGCGAGTTTTGTTGTTGGCTCGGCCTCAATGTTCTCGTGGGTGCCACGGATCCGAACGCCTCTGGCTTCACTTGGTGGTTGGTTGCTCGACAAAGCGAGCTACGGAAGACCCAACCTTGCTCCCAACACGCCCGTGTCCATGAATTCGACGCTGGACGCCGCCAGCGGAACAAGTATGCCCTTTGCATTTGTTGAAGAATTTTGCAATCACCGGCTTGTCCCGCCCAAACAGCCTGTGCTGCAATCTGCCGCTCCGACTTCCAATCGGCAGACCGAAGAGAAATCTACTTGTTCTTGCCAAAGCCAGCCTTCTTCCTGTCCTTCCTATCACCCTCAGCAAGCCACCTGCTTGCCTCGACCAGCTGCACAACGTTGACGTATTGCTTGAAAGCCATGACTGGCAAGCTGATCACGCAGAGGGCCCAAGGAACAGTGCTATCCATCTTGTTGGCGCGAGCCATTTCCATTGCGGCGGCGGAGAAAGGCGAGGCGAAGAAGGCTGAGGGCTTGGGCTGGGCAGGCGATCCGGGAACGAGGGAGAGCGGGTCGCCTCCGTTTGCTGGGAGGAGGGCGGGAGTGATGGTCGGCGAGGAGAAGCAGAGGAGGTAGAGGGCGATGAAGAAGAGCTCGTTCAGGGCGCAGCAGACGAAGAGGACCCACTGTTGTAGACTGTTAGATCTCGAAACGCTCGAAAATTGTAATAATACCTCAACGTACCTTGTTGGTGTAGTAGAGGTACATAATGCGGTTCTTGGACGAGACATTCTTGTGGCTCTGGCCCTGGCCGCCCATAACCAGAGTAGCGTACATGTGCATGTAGTGGCTGGCGAAATCTAAGCTGATCAGACCTTGGAAGATCATGGAGTATGCGGGCTTTGCGGTTGAGAGGAAGACCAGCAAACAAGCAGTAGCGCAGCGATCAGTGACCATGTCCAGGACGGCGCCGAAACGGGTGGACTGCTGGAACTTGCGCGCGGCCATACCGTCCAGAGCATCGAGGAGGCAGCTGATGGAGTAGAGGAAGCTGCAGCGGCGCGGGTGGAGAGGCATGAAGTAGAGGGAGCAGAGAGCGAGGACGATGCGGAGGTAGCCTAGGTTGGGAGGTCAGTCTGGTGTGTTGCGCCTCGATAGATCATTGCGTTGTTCTTACCGATCAGATTGGGGACGAACAGGAAGATGTTCTCGTTTGTCTGGTCGTCTTCCACTCGTACGGGCTCTTTGGGCGTGCCATTGCTCTGGTTTGTTACCCGCCTTTCTGCTGCCATGCTTGCTGAGGCTCCGGGGAGAGGTTGATCTGAGTGTCGAGGCAGAGTGATATGTCCCTTCTACCGACCAAGGAACGTGCTTCGTATTCGTATGGGTTCCCGGTCAGATTGGTGAGGTATTGTAGAGAATAAGTCTCTGCCTGGCGATCCGGGTCGAGGCGGAGATAAGTGTTATGCTGTGCTGCGGGGAGGTCTGCTCTGCTCTGCTCTGGTGGGTCGCAATTGATTGATGACGGTCGCTGAAAGGTTCCAGCTGCTTCTCGTCAAACTGTTTGCAAGACGTGTGCGCGATGCAGTAGTGAGTGAAGAGTGTATAGAATATAACAGATAAGCTGCGCACCCCCTCGTCGGCGACAATTCTTGGGAAATGATGGGCCAAAAGGGTGCCACCGGAGCGCTGCCGATCGATCCCTGGCCTAACGACTTCTTAGCTAATTGTCTCTAGCCCTCCTTGCCCGCTAAAACCTATCCGACCGCCGCTCTCTCTTAAGGCTGCATATTATAGCCGCTTCCACGTGCCTGGCTCATGGCTCGTGGTCCGGTTGTGGGCATTGTGCCGGTACAGCTAATAGGTTAAGGTATATGTCTACAGTGGCTGTTTGGAGACACGGACAAGGCAAGTACATGTAGCCAAAGTAAAAAATCGTAATGCTCATTGCAAGGGGTATCTTTAAACCAGTAAACCCAACACCAAGAGGTGAGGCGCAGACGCCATTTCCTCCTCTCCATCCACGCATCAACCCTTCAGCCTCGCCGCTCGTCTCGCTGCCTCGTTCGCACCAGCAACACGGTCCAGGAACTGTTCCCTCGCCATGAACCCGCCCTTGCTCTTGCCGTAGACGTCCAGCTCCTCGCCGATACCTTGGTCTGCGACAAAGCCTTTCCAGTCCACAGCACTTTTCTGCACAGTGCTCATGCGCTCTGCCTTCTTCTTTGTCTCTTCTGCCAGTCTGCGCTCTGCCATGAGCACATCCATTCTGCTGGGCGCACGAGGACGCAGCTTGTCGTTGCTCACGCCACGTACAACGGCTGTGGGATTGGGCTCGAACATTGAGGGACGACGCAGAGGGCGCTGGAGGTTGCCTTCCGACGTGGTTTGTTCCCCTGCAGCGGTATCGCGAGTTTTGGCGTTGTCTGGATCTTCCTCGGGGTGCTCGGCGAGGTATGCTTTGGCAGCAGCCGAGGATCTGAGAACTTCTTCTTCAACCTCCGTGATCTCGCCGGCAAAAGCAATGCGGCGCTTGATGCGAATGAGCGGGTCTGAAGGTTGTACGGTTTCTCCAGCGCCATTTTCCGCCGTCGATGCCCCTCCGCCTTCTGCTGCTTGTGGCGCAATTGGCTCTTCGTGTCTGCCCACAGGTACGGCGTGTAATCGCGCCCATACGTCGTCTACGTCAATCGTGACCTCTCCTCTGTCTGCTCGTCGTCTCTCCTTGCGCTCGGCTTTTTCTACAAGCCTTTGCGCTCGTGTTTTGATCAGCCCGCCTTCTCCTCCACTGTCCTCGTCCGCGTCTTTGCCCTTCCTGCGTTTTCGCTTGCGCTCCTTGATGGTCGCTTCGTCACCCGAATCTAGCTCCTCGTCGAGTGTGTCTGTCGCTTTTCGCTTCGCCTGTTTTGCTTTGGTCCTCTTCGCAGCAGGTGCTTTCTCGCCCTCTTCGTCTGATTCGGAGGAAGCAGAGACATCATCATCTGCGGCGGGAGCAGCTTCGGGATTGAAGTCTTCATCTTCGTTTGAATCGTAATCCTCGTCCTCGACTTCGGGATCAGGCTCCGTTTCCTTAGCCGCCATGATGTGCAGTGGTTGTGTTGGTTGATTGTGTAGGTCAAGTACCGCGTGCATGTGAAAGCCATCGCGGGTGGGAACGTGCCTCCGCGTTTCGGGAAGCACTTCAGAATTCTGCATACGTTCAATATTCTGTGGACCTTGTTCACACACAGTGAACACTTTCTTCAATCTTCAATCATGAGCTTGATCATGTCTGACCTGGTGCCATGAAGACACGAGGCAGCAATAGATGATCCGCCTGTCCAGCCAATGGAGTTCTTTGTTGGAAATTTGATCATAGGCCATTGTTCCATCACTAGGAGGTATCACTGCTACTGTATTGCGCCGCATCTACGGTGATAACATCACGAACTATGATATCCGAAAGGTACCATGTTATGTACATTACATCATCATCATTATTGTCACAATTGTCTGGAAATAGTTCAAAAGTGGATTCAAGTGTTCTCATTTCATCTTTTCATAATTGTTTTTACTGCTTCAATGTTTTTCCTTTCGAAAGAGGAAACGTTCATTCAATCTAAACCACCAAAATGCCACGCCAGAAAATGCCCAAAGCCAATGCACACGTTGTCTCGTGTGTGGCACATCGCAGAAATCAAAAGCCAACTCGACTCGTTTGGTCGGTTGCTTGCAAGGGTATCCATGATCTTCGCTTCCATCAAAATGCCCGAAAGAAAAAGCAAAAACGCCGGTTCGTAACATGTAATGCTTATGCTGTTGTTGTTGCTGAGACGATCTGTTGACGCTCTCAGTGGTTCGTGAAGTAGTATGCAACGGTGGCACCGAAGAAGCTGCGGTGGTCGGAGTCAAGGACCTTGCCAACGTCGTCGTCGACGATCATGTTAACAGCCGCCTTGGTGGTGACTGCGTACATGTCGACCTGCGAGTTCTGGATGTGGATCATGTTCTCCTGGCAGTTCTGCTCGGGAGTGCAGTTCTGCTCGTAGTTGTTGAAGAAGCTGTACATGCCAGTCGAGTAGATAAGCATCTCGCGAGAGTTCCAGATGCGCATGCCCCAGGCATCCTTGCAGGGGACGTCGGACTCAGTTGCGTTGCAGACGGTGAAGGTTGGGTCGTCGTAGTCGCTGTTGAACTCGAAGGGAGCGGGAGCGAGAGGGACGGGCTGCATGTACGGGGTCTCGGTCTGCATCAGGCCACCAAAGAAGGCGGCAGCGTCCTTGAATTGGTAATTGTAGAAGATCGAGTGCTCGGATGCGGTGCCCCAGAAGTGAGTGGGACCGGGAGACTCGACGAGAACGCCACGACCGCTGTAGATGGAGATCTGGGTGGGAGAGTTGGTGTCGAGATCGTGGTCTGCGACCCAGAACCAGGTGTTCTCGCAGTAGACGCCCTTGGCGCTCTCTGTCGCATGGAACATGAGGAAGACACCCTGGCACTCCTTCTTGGGGTTCGCACCCTGGGTCTTGGGGCAGTTGATCGAGTCGAGCTCAGTGCCGAGGGAGCCGCCGATGCGAACGTGAGAGTCCCACATGCCGGACTTGCCCTGATCGGAAGCCAAGTTCCATTCAATCATGATAGCTCCACCGTTGGGGCCCTTGGTCTCGAAGATGATGTCGCTGATCTCAACGGCACCCACATCGCCAGGCTGACCAATTTGGAACACAGGAGTCGGCTTGTTAGGGTCGCTGAAGCCAGTGGCAACAAGAAGTGACCAGATCTCGCCAACAATCTTGATGGTCTTGGGGACCTTGACAGTCTTGCTGACGATGTAAGCGCCGTGGTCGAAGTAGGCGATCTCGCCGGCCTGAATGCTGTTGAGGAAGTCCTGAACACATTGAGTGTCATCGGTCTCGCCATCACCCTTGCAGCCGTATGACTTGGCAGACTTGAACTGAGACGCGGGAACATCCTCGTATTGAGGCTTGGAGCGACCGAACACGTTACCATTGGAGTCGAGGAGAGACTTGGCCTTGGTCGGGCTTGGGATATCGCCGACGGCGCGCTGCACCTTGAGCGGGGAGGAGCCGTCGTAGTTGTAACCGTCACCAGTGGCCCATGACTTGATGACGCTGCTGGTGGCTGCCAGGAGATCGGTACCAGCCCTCTGAACAGGGTGCTGAACACCGGTAGTCATGTCGACATTGTCCAGAATGATGTTTCCGCCAGATGCAGGCACCATCTCCATCGCCCAAGAAGTGTTGACACCAACCGGAGTGTTGCTGATCTTGCTGTCGGAGAAGACGACAGATCCCACAGATTGGTTGTTAGGGTTCGCCGCCATGTCCATGCCGACGTCGCAGCCGTCAATGGAGATGTTGGAGAAAGTCCAACCCCAGTCCCAGTTCATGTAGATGGCAGTCTGCTGACCAGAGAACTTCAAGTTGCGCATGGTGAATTGCTGGCTGCCCAAGAAGGCACCGATCATGCCACCCTCGAACTCGAGATCGCTGGCCCATCCGCCGCTGCCGTTGTCCATGAAGATACCGGTCTGCTTGTTGTTGGCCGACTTGGGCTTCATGGTGAACTTCATGTTCTGAAGCGAGGTGGCCTGGGCGACTTGCCAGTGAACACCAGCACCAAGAGTCTCAGGCATGGCGGTAAGGTCAATCTCGAAGTTGCGGACCTGGCGGAAGAAGTTGTTCTGGTTGGTCCACCAGTTGGTTCCATTGTCGTGGTAAGGATCAGCATCGAGAACAGCCATGCCCGCGAAAGCGGGATCAGCAGCCAAGACAGGTCGGTTGTTGGCGTCACCAATCAGCTGAGTGTAGTAGTACATCTGGATTGGCTTGGAGACTTTGTAGGTGCCCTTGGGGAAGTAGACGATGGCAGGAGCGACGGTGGTAGAGTCGCACCAAGGAGTGGCGCCGCAGCGAGCGATGGCAGCACCATCAGCTTCACTAATGGCCTTGTTGATGGCCTCGGTGTCGTCAGCATTGCCGTCACCGACAGCGCCAAAGTCCTTGACGTTGCGGAACAGCTTGTAGCCGCTGTTGCCCCAGACTGTGCCCTGGCGCTCGATGGTCTCCATCCAGAATGT
The DNA here is from genome assembly GCA_019775635.1 of Cladosporium sp. VS III D KN 1. Taxonomy (NCBI): domain Eukaryota; kingdom Fungi; phylum Ascomycota; class Dothideomycetes; order Cladosporiales; family Cladosporiaceae; genus Cladosporium; species Cladosporium sp. VS III D KN 1. The sequence continues at coordinate 1,384,847 of JACWFN010000004.1, forward strand.
TGAGGCACCCTGGCGAGACTCTAATTGCATGGGAGCAGCGGAGACAAGAGGGACAGTGGTCGTAAGGAATGCGCACAGCGCAGTTGTGAGAGCGCCCATGGCGCGGAAAGAAGGCATGTTGTTGCGAGTTGTTAAGAACGATGCCGGATCGATAGTGTTGGTCCGATCTGTTTGAATCGGAGGAGTGTTGCAGCTATTGGAAGGGAGTGTCAGTCAGCGGCCGGCGCTGAATAAATGTGTTGGTTTGTGAAAGAGAGCGTCGAGTCGCAGTCAAAGCGATTGTGTTGTGTTGTGGTGGTGCAAGAAAGAGAAAACAAAGAGCTGTGGCGAAGGGGAGCTTTGTAAAGCACGAAGGAGCGTTGGTGACTTCGGTTGCCCGTATTGAACGTCGAAGACAATGATTGTCGAATGGCAACAATAGGGACCGACGAAAGGAAAACGAAGGTGCACGCGAAAAGTGAAGGGTGGGTAGGTGAATTGCGAGAGGGTTGCACAGCCTTTTGAGCAGGGCAGTGAATGCAAGAGGGGTGATGGTGTTTGGGTATGCGTACCGCGTCTGCACGTTTCGCCTGCTGCAGGCCGATCGCGTCTAGTTCGTTGCAGCTTGTCCGCGCCGTTTCAAGAGGGTGTAGGGTGGGTCGCAGGGTGTTCAGTAACCGCGCAGTCGGTGCGGTATACTATGCAAGTGTGTGCTTCTTCTACGCTGCAGCAAGGGAGCGCATTGCTCGCCATCTTATACCTACCACCGCACCCAGCACTGCGTGTTCCAGCGTGACGATGCATGCTGGGCATTGTGGCCATGCTGTCTCGCCGGTACAACCACCTCGACGCCAGAAGTCTGTAGGTTGGAGTCAGTCTGCGCAGCCTCATGAGCCGTTGTCTCGCACGGGGCTTCCAGACGGACGCTAACAACCGCCCTACGCCACGTTCTCCTACCCTTCACCCAATACATCACTATACACCGGCCTCGACCATACCAGCCCGGCGAACACACGGCATTGCGCGTGCGACAAACCACCTCCGATTCGCATCTGGCGGAGATGAGCCTGCAAGCGCCTGCCGGTAGCCTTCGGTAGTGCACATCTTGCTCCGACACGCGTTTGACGTTAAGAGCAAGGGGCGCGTGCTTGAAGGTGAACGTGTGGAGGATGTGTTGTTGGACTGCCGCCAGCCTTTCGTTGCCCTGCATGCGGCATGGCGCGGCCCTTGCACGGAAGCAAACGGCTGGCTGGTGATGCGCCCAAAGGAAATCCAAAACGCGCCCGGCACTGCAAATCCCGTGCAATCCTGCGCCGCTATCCTGGTCGCCTGCTGGTCACTGGACGCTGGCCTACTCCTGCTAATTTGCTGCACATGGACTACTCCCGCAGGTATACATGTACTGTTGCATCGCTATTCGCATGCTATGCTTTCTTAGTCAGTCACTGGGTCTGTGCACGAGGCCGTTGCCCTGTCGAGTCCTGATGAACCACCAGGCGTGAGACAACAAGGTTAGACTTTCTACACTGCCGAATATACACTCGCCTCCAACCTCTTGATCCCAACGGCCACTATCGATCTTTCCAACCTCGACGCTATTGGACTGCCTCGGCAAATCCGACCACATGTCCAGCTCTGGCCTTACGTAGCTGGTTGCGCAATGCGATACAAAATGAAATAGGCTTGGTTGGTACCTCTGCCACCTGACGACCCTGCGATCGTCCAACGTCGACATCGATCAGCTGGATTTCTTTGATGTCAAGCGTCTTGGTCTCTTGGTACGGAGCACACGACCAAGCCGCGAAGTCTCCTTGTACACGCTTGCCGCAACAAGCTGTTACGCTTGATCGAACCTGTTCAACTACATCATCTCTACATCTCGTTAACGTAATCGATTCTTCAAGCCACAGTATCAGCAGGATGGACTCGGAGTGTGGATGGCCGCCAGGAACCTGTCGCGTCTCTCGTGCGCGTTCAATCCAATGTCGAGCAAATTCTAGCACAATGGAATGATGGTACAATGAAACCCACGCACGCTCAGCTGGCAATTGTATCAACAAAGAAATGTGCACAACATTTCCAACATGGACGTCGCACCGAGAAATCAAGATTCGGGTGTACCCAAGATGGTACTCACCTGGCGGTCGGGACATCGCAAGAGCTTTGGCATCTATGTCTAGCTATTGAATGCGCTCATGAACAAAACATCTTGTCCGGATACCACGGTCAGCAGCTACACCGGATGGCGAACAACTATGTAGTTCGCACCGGTCCTTGAAGGCTGCAGATCGGTTGCTGTCGTACATTCGCCATGAGGCAAGTCCTCTATATATCTATCATTGTATTGCCCAGGAACCCCGTTCCTGTTCGTGGTCGTCAAAATCATTCACACCAAAGTGATCATTTGAACTCGTCAACATCGCCAACATCCCGCTTCTCAACAATCACATACTCACAGCCGCCACTAACACAGCTGATCAATCTCTTTGCAGCTTTCTCCATCCGCATCACACCTTCCACCAACCTCCCCTTCTCCTCCCAAGCAAAACATAACCTCACATTTCCGTCAAACTTCACACCATCATCACCAGGAACCTCAAACATGGCGCCAGGCGCAACGATGACGCCTTCTTCCTCCTTGCATACTCTTGCGAATTCGCCAGCAGCCATACCCTCAGGTAAGCTCAGCCAAACGAAGAATCCTCCAACAACCTTACGCGTACTCTGTGGGAGAGTGAAGCCTAGCGGAGCTAGGTGTGTCGTGATAGCGTTGTGCAGGGCGTGGTAATTCGTGGCATAAGCGGGTTGAAGGGTGTGTCGGATGTGGTTTTGCAGTTGACCGGTTTCGAGAAGGTGGGTCATGAAAGTGGATGTGAGTTGGCTTGGGGCGCCGCCGGAGCAAGTCGTCCCGCTACATCAGTAGAGTCGTGTCAGTTTGAAACCAAAGTGAAAGAGTAAGAAGAAAGGAAGAAGAGAAAGAAAGAGGGCAATGCGGATGGATGTACAACCACATCTCACCCCAGCGCCACTTGCAAGCACAAGCGTTGGACAGGCGGTGTTACAGACAAGAATTCTGAAGGGGCGGGAAGGGAACACAATGGAAGACACCCACCAACGGGCCGCGCAACTTACGTCTGGCTCACACCATATGCGAACTTCTTTGTCCCCTCAACCCACCCACAGCGGACGCCCGGCCCAGCAATTTTCGAAAACGAGCCGTTCGAACAAGCGTTGCCAAAGCCATCAGCGCCCTCACGCTCCGCGCCACCGTCGAGCGATCGATCGATGTCGACAAGACGTGGGAGGAATTCCTGGTGCTGCGAATCCGAAGGTTCCTTTGCGCCGTCCTTACCCGCAGCGGCAGCAGCAGGGTCAGCAGGCCACTGAAGAAAATCGTAGACATCGTCCGCAACAAGCAACATATCCCATTTCCGCGCCAACCTCACCAGCTGCTCCCTCCGCCTCAAACTCATACTCCTGCTCGACGGGTTGGCAAAGCTCGGCACGCAATAGACAACATGTCTGTAAACCTTCGCCCTAGTCCTCTCAGGTTTGTACACTGGCTTTGCGGCCACCTGGATCTTTCGCTCATCGCGCTCACACTTGTCCACCTCCCTTTCAAGAAACGCAATGTCGAGTCCCTCCCCATCTTCCGGCACAGCCCTCATCCTCCCATCCTCTGCACCAAACCCAGCATCCTCAAAAATCCGAAATGCCAGGAAATATGACGGCGCCACGATCCAGATCTTCTTCGTGTACGACGGATCTGTGTAAACGTTGAGCAAACAACCTAGATTTTGCGATGCGCCGCCCGTGATGCAGAGTCTATCGGGCGTGACAGGACTAGGAGATCGGTACGAGTCGCTAAGCCATTTCGCTATCGCGACTCGGGCAGGTTCGTAGCCTGGATCTGGACCGTACGCAAGAGCGGCATCTGCGACGGAGGGGTCAGAGAGGGCTGCGTGGGCGGCGGAGCGGATGAGGGCCGTGGGGAGGAGGACAGAGGCGGGCCAGCCGCGGAGGAGGTTTATGGGTTCTGAGGCTGAGGTTGTGGAGGACATGCTATTGGGGTGTTTACATGTAGTTGAGAGCGTGTGTTGATAGCGCTGAACGCTGAGGTTCGTGAGAGTCATGCGCGATGACGATCGATCTGAAGATCGTGGAGTGGAGTGGAGCTTGAGGCTTTGTTTGTGTGGAAGTGGAGACGCAGGGTTCAAAGAAGAGAGTCTGTTGCATAATGCGTACATGAGTTTTAATTGATTAAATTAGACAGAAATGACCAATGTTCCCGAAAGAATGGAAATGTTTGAACGCGTTGAAATCGCATGAGAGGCAGCGTGTATAAGAAGCAACCACGCAATTCTGTGTGCAGTAACAGAATTTCATCCAACAGTCCCTCCAAAATCATCCTGCTTCTGCCCCATCATAGATCCGAAAGCCCACTGCCCTTCGCTCTCTTTCTCCTTCTTCCAAGAATCCTCGTTAGGCCAATGCGGATTTCGATGCAGGACTTCTTTGCCTGTCACTGGGTCCTTGACTAGTGTGTAAGGCCCGCTATCGGCAATGGATGATTTGCGCCTGCTGTCCTCCGGCTTGTCGCTTGATTGCTCTCGATGATCAGACTTGTGTACAAGCTTGCGCAGAGAGGTGCGGAGGGAGCTTGTGGGCTTAGGGTCAGCAGCAATCGATTGTGCCGACGTTAGAGAGTCGACGTCGTTTTCGCGCGCGCGAACTGTGGCTGTGTGTTTCTTCTCGTCCTCAAGAATGGGCGTGGAATCGCTCGACATGATCGTGGTATCTACAGGTTATTTCCTGGAAAATGGTTTGGGCTTCTACGATGTCGGAGGTCATTGCTGACTTAGTACTGATAGAGTGATGGCATTACCACTCCGATGCATCCGAGCTATATGCTCGTCCGACCTATCAGCCCTATCATAATGAACACGTGTGTTCTCTGGAAAAGCCCTCGGAATGATGTTCCGTTCAGCTGTAGCAAAGGTGTAAAGGATGAGCTGAATCCCTGCTGCTTCTACAGAGGTCTGGTCGACTTTGGCTTTTGAAGGATCGCAGCTGCCGCGTGTCGCCGAACAACGATGACGACGATCAGCGACTCCACCAAGCTACATGTACGACAGTGGCTACCTCCTAAGCATTCTAGGGGATCTAAAGTTTGGCTGTCGAGCTTATGTATCCACATGTCCTTTGTCATTTTGCTCCAATGGAGGCATTAGAATTAACCAGATTGTACTCTCCTTCGTTACTAAAAGTGCCTCGTACCAGACGAGGTCACTGCCAAATCGGAAGGTAATGTGCGCACCATTCCTTGACCCTCAAAGATAGTCGACCCAGATATGACTTGCTTGCCAGAATTCAATCTCAATCGCTCGCACTTGAAGATCTTCAACCATCGCTGTCGCTGTCATGAGTTCGCTTCAAGACGCCCCTTGTAGCACCTTCCTTTCAATCGTTCTAAACAACTCCTCCAATTCGCGAGTGCATTTGCACAATTTCGGTTCAGATGCGCACAATATGCTCAGCCGAAACGACTTTAATTTGAGATGAGCAAAGGACATGCATGCTATTCCGTCCTGCCAGATGCGCCGGCGTTCTTGAGTGAGTCCACAGAGCTTATCTCGATCTTCGAGCGAGTCTGGCTGGTAGCCATCAATGCGATGGAAGATGCCGTGGCCGATTTTTACGCTCAGGTGGCGAAGCCCAGTGAAAGCCTTCCACTTTGTTTCGTCCGCTAGGAATTGCGGAGAGATATCGTGGAGCTTGAGCGATCTTATGGTAGCAGCTTGTGCGGACAACAGTTGGAATGTAAGCGCTGGCAAGGCCTGAGGGCTCATGAGGCTGAAAGTGTTGTTGGCGAATGGTATCAACGCAGCCTCTGTGTACACCTGAGAGCACGCGAGAAGCAGATCCGGTCTCGGAGCATGATGGAGACCGACGATAGGAGCGTTGATATGGTCGCAGTCCGCCCTTGTGGGGCACAGCTTGCAAGACACGCTGATGGGTATCTTGCGCCGCATATCGAAATGCTCTTCGAAGTGAAATGTGCAGCCGCCAAGCACATAGCCGTAGATCAGGTTGCGGATCTCGGGAGGCAAGCGTAGCAGCGGCGAGTTGTTCGAGTTATGCGCACGTCTGCGACCCCAATCAGCTTTACAACATCTATCAAGAGAGACGTTTCGAAGCTCCGTACGCTTTGGACGCGCTACCTGACCGGATACTTGGTGCTGTGAGGGCTCCAAGCCTGGGCTGGCAGGGCATTGTATCAAAGATCTCGGACACCCTAGGGGCTTGACTTGGCTTCTGATACCAATGCTCGGAGCATCGAATATTGGGCGTTGGAAGCACCATGGCTCCTTGTGCTTGTGGCTTGATGAGATGTGTTCTAACCGTACTTACCATTTCGAGATGAACGTCCAGACGGATATGTCTGCGGGCTTATATGTGACGGCAGTTCATTGATCGCTACCAATTGGCGGTACGCCATTGTGCTGGCCATGGGCTATCCAGTCTGGATGATATTGTTGATGACAATAGATTGACACTGAACGGGAACTATACGGGCAGCTTGTATTGTCGACGACAATAGTTGATGTAGGCGGACCCTGCACACTTTATATTTAGGCTCGTGGGCCGTGCTCAGGCGGGCCCGCAGAGATCAGATTAGATCCGCAGAGCCGCCTCCACCTAAAAGTCTCGAGCCGCGGTTTTCCATTTTCAGCGGCAAGCAGAGAGACCTGCTCTCGTAAAAACAACAATTCACATTTCTCATATTTGTTGCAATCATGAAGAGGAAAGTCGCAGCGTTGGAGAAGGTCGATGCCGACTTGCCCAATTTACAGCACAAAATCCGCAACGATCCGCTCTCCTATCAGCAGGACTTCCAGGCGCAATTCGACCAGTATACCAGTTTGCGCGAGCTTTTCCTTCAATCGCCCACAACGACCGATGACAGTGGTGTGATCAGATTGAAGGACTTGATCGACTTTGTCAGCCATGTTGCCGACTGCTACCCTAGATTGACCGAATCATTTCCCAAGGACCTCAGCAGTCTGCTCGAGCTTCACCATGCCAGCCTGGACGCTGAGTTGAGAGACAAGTTGGTCGGATCGCTGGTATTGCTCCGTAGGAAAGAGATCATTGACTCCGCCGCGCTTCTCGACACTCTCTGGCCATTGCTTCTCAATACGCCTTCGAAGTCTCTCCGTGAATTGCTGTTCACCAAGATCATTTCAGACCTGCGCACATCCAACGCAAAGGGCACCAACCACAAACTCAACAGACACATGCAAAACAAATGCTTCGAACTCGTTGCATCCGACTCTGCATCGCCTAAAGGACTTTGGTCGGTCAAGATCACAAGAGAGCTGTGGAAGAGGCAGGTATGGACAGAGGCAAAGGCTGTGGCGATCATGAAAGAGGCGGCTTTGAGCCAGGATGCAAAGGTGGTCACAGGTGGTGTGCGCTTCTTCCTTGGTGGTGACCAAGAGCGTGAAGAGGCTGCTGCGGAAGAGGATCAAGACGACGAAGGACATGTGGATGTAAGAAAGCTCAAGCACGTTGCCGGCATCAACAAGAAGACAAACAAGCGCGAGAAAGAGCTGAAAAATGCTGCAAAGGCTGTGAAGAAGCAAGAGAGGAAAAAGAACTCACCACAACAGCTCAACTTCAGCGCACTCCATCTGCTACACGATCCTCAAGGGTTCGCTGAGGTGCTGTTCGAGAGACACCTGCAGCCCGCGCAGCCCAAAGTGCGCTTGAACTTGGACCAAAAACTTTTGGTGCTCCAGCTCGTGTCTCGTCTGGTCGGTCTTCACAAGCTCACACTCATTCCTTTGTACTCATACTTCATCAAATTCCTTGGCCCCAAGCAGCCCAAGGTCACATCATTCTTGGCATCATTAGCACAAGCATCGCACAGCTTGGTTCCCCCGGATGTGCTGGAACCGCTGATCGTTAAGATCGCAAACGAGTTCGTTTCAGAAGCTTCGGCTGGTGAAGTGGCAAGCGCTGGTCTCAACGGTATCAGAGAAGTCTGCATGAGACAGCCTCTGGCAATGACCGAGACGTTATTGCAGGATCTGGTGCAATACCGCAAGTCTAAGGATAAGGGTGTACAAATGGCAGCTCGTGGTCTGCTATCGCTCTACAGAGAGGTTGGCGCCGAGATGCTGAGAAAGAGAGATCGTGGCAAGGATGCTGCTATGGGTATGCGTATTGGTGAGAGGACTGCTGCACGCTTCGGTGAAGTCACCGCTGGTGGAATTGATGGTCTGGAGTTGCTTGATAAATGGAAGGAAGAACAAGGCATCAACAGCGAAAATGAGGACGAAGCTGCAGGCTGGGACAATTGGGATGCCGAAAGCGACAGCGATGATGACAACGAGGGCTGGATCAATGTCGAGAGTGATAACGAAATTCACTTCACAGACTCCGAGGATGATGAGGAAGCTAAAGCGAAGAAGATTAAGGCTCGTTCCAAGGCCAAGAACGCCGTCGCCAAAGCTACGGAAGAAGGCACCGACGAGGCAGAATGGGAGAAGAGACAAAAGGTCGCTGAATCCGAAGCAGCTCTCAAGGTCGAAGCCGACAGAGTCTCTAAGCTCGCCACAACCCGCATCCTCACGCCTGCCGACCTGGCCAAACTCAATGAGCTCCGCCAAAACGCCGCACTCACAGCCGCCATGCCTGCCCACAAGCGCCGCAAGATCCAACAACAACAACAAGCCGCCATGGAACGCCACAATGATGACCCTCTGACGAAGGACCAGATCGAAGGTCTGGCTGGCTTGTCACACAAGATGACCAAGGAAGAGAAGATTCGCAAGTCTAAGGGCGACCCTGATGACGAAAAGAACGACCACCGTAGCTCGACCGCCAGGCAAAAGGAGAAGAAGCGTGCGGAGGGTAAGAGCACGACGAACAGGGAGAAGGCGAGGAAGAAGAACTTCTTGATGACGATTGGTAAGGCTAAGAGGAAGGGCAAGAGGAGTTTGGCGGACGAGCAGAAGATTCAGAAGGGGCATATTGACAGGATGAAGAGGGGTGGCAAGAGAGGCAATGCGGGTAACTAAGCATAGCATTTTTGGGTGTTTGATATATTCCAGGGTTAATGGAAGTATGCTGGCTCTTCGAGAGCCTGGCCTGAGCCGATACAACAATCATTCCAAAATGGCGATCCAAGGTGCGGACTGTCTAAGTCATAAGTGAATAGTTCCCTACATGCCACAATAGCGTTGGACGATGGCCAAGCATCGTCTATCCCAACATTGCACTAGTTTGATGGAAACAATGATTGACTATCGATGCATTGGGATTGAGGCTGACATTGATTGCAATAAATGGATGGACTCTAGTCTATCGTTCATTGGCCGTAAGTCAATTTGGCACCTCTTCCAAAACCTTGGTTCAAGCATTAGGATTCTTGACAACCTTGATCAAAAGACCAGTGTTCTTCGCCTTCGAATTGACAAACGCAGTCGACTTGTACTCAGCATTATCATTGTTCGGCGTCACGCCGACCATTCCTCCACCTTCGCCGCAAGCACCCAGAAGCGACTTCGCTTTCACGTCATCCGACGCATCAAGGCCTCCATCAATGGCAGTGGCGATGTCTTCGAACAAAACAGAGGTGGCATAGCGAGGTACAATGTGCTTGGCCAGCACGAGCACGCTGCCGGGGTAGTCGATGGGAATTTCCCACTCGGCACAATCGCCGACGGCTGCGGGCATTCGCCACATCTTGTCGAGGCCGGTGTTGGAGTCGCTCAAGTAGCGTAGGTAGTCGGCGGCATATTGGACGTCGTCGAGGGCGACGCCTTGGGATTCGCCGCCGTCTTTGCCGAAGCAGACGCGGGCTGCTGTCTCACCGCAGGTCGCTCGGGGTGTGAGAAGGGCAGAAGCGGAGGCAAGTGCTGGGAGCGCCAGTAGAAGGCGAATGGCGTTGTTGGATCGCATGTTTGGGTTGAAAAGGTATAAAAATGTGATAGGTAAAGTTTGTCTTTCCTTGTTTTTGATGAATGAGCAATGCTAGGTCGAGAGCTATGGGATAGCATTGATATATGTATCGCATAGAATGCTCTCGATATTGACGGCCGGATCAGAAGACTCCATGAGTACTACATCTCCGTGCCTCGAAGCGGCCATGTGTTCTATCGTGCAGGTGCAGATTGCTCCCTGACTGACTATCGATTTATCCTGGAGTCTTCCCAACACACCAAATCCTTCGACTCGCTCGCCAAAGCCACGAGGGCCAAAACATTCATCGACACTGGTGGACTGGCATGGGAAAGATGCTCCGCATGCTGGCCGGGCTATGGATAATTGTCGGTGGGGCAGCGCGACCCCTGCATGTGACTATTGAATGTCCAGTGGGCAGTGTTTGCAAGGGTCTGTTACGAGAGATGTCTCGGAAACGGATCCATATGCTTCCAGACTGGTTCTGGGTGGTAGGAAGAATGTTATATTGAAGCTGAGGTTAGTGAAGTATTGCCAAGCATGCACAAGCGTCTATGCTTGACAAACTTGATGAAGCTTGCGCAGGGCCAAAATCCTTCAGCTACTTGGTCCGCACTAGCGTTATTGGCAACATGCGGTACATATAAGCGAGGATGGCTACATTGGCTTGGCGAGTATTCGGAGACGCATCTGGCCATACCGGGATTCGATTTGTCGACTCGATGTTGTTGCACTGATACCTGAATTGACATCTTTCGCGCCTCGCGTTTTGACGGTCACAACTATCGCCTGACATCGATCGAATTGCAACAAATCTCGAGCTCTTTTACAATGCGACCTGTGATCCAAGCAAGTGTGCTGTCTCTACTGCTTTGCAGTGGTGCTGTCTTTGCTGCGGACGATTGCCAGCCATCCACTTGGAACAAGAAGCGCGAAGCTAGCCAAGTCGGCGATGTCGTTTGTCGCTACGATACTATGACAAGCAAGGATGTCAACTACTACACTTGTGCAGAGATCAACAACAAATACGAGTTATCAATGGACAGACTCATGAGTCTGAACCCTGGTTTGCAAGAAGACTGCAAGAACGTGGAGCCAGAAACGACATACTGTGTCAAAGGCTGTCAGTAACTCGCTCATCGCTCATCTATCGAACGAACTGCTGACTTGCACAGTCCATGAACCTTTGAGAGCTTGGGATGGCAAATGTGGACCGGCTCATGGTAATGCTACTTGCTCTGGAACCGAAAAGCAGTGTTGCAACGGCAAGACGTTTACCTGCGGCAACTCGGAGTAGGTGCTTCTTGTTTAACTGAGCCATCGCCGCTGACTTTGAATATCGTAGGGAGGATTGTGTTGTCGGTGTGTGCTACGAAGGCGCTTGTCTCAGCGCTGTGGCAGACTCCTACTCGCTCGACGGCAAATGCGGACCCGATAACGACAATACCAAGTGCGGAGGCAAGTGGGGAGACTGCTGCAACAACGACGGTCTTTGTGGAACAGGTCCTTGGTTTTGCGGCACGGGGAATTGCTGGTCTGGCAACTGCACGCACGCGATGTCTTTCGTGTCCTTGAGCGATATGGGAAGGGCCCACGAGCTGCCATGGCAGACTGGGTCTACACCAGATGGAAGCTGTGGTGCCATCAACGGTCATCACACATGCGATGTTGTGTTCGGTTCTTGCTGCAGCGCTGATGGTGTCTGTGGATCGGAAATGGACAAACATTGTGGCGAGGGATGGTGAGTCTCAATCCCCTCGTGAGATGGTTCTTGACACTGACAATCCACACAGCCAGAGTGAATACGGAAAATGCAGCAACGGAACCGCTTTGGTGTTCACACAGGACTATGGGCACTTTTGAGTTCGTAGTATGCTTCAGCTGCTGATGAGGGCATCGGTAATATCTGTGAGCGCCCACCAAAGCATCGTGTATGGGGTCTTGTGGTCTGAGGAATCATCTCATGCTGTTAGATTAGTATTCTGTCAAAGTGTTGATCTGCTTTTCGTCAATTCGATTACTTCTCATACCTCCCGTGACACAGGCCGTTGTGAGGGCTGGCTATGCACACATCCGGCGAGATGTCGCACGGGGTGGGACGTAGCCCGTGGGGGACAGGCCTGAATCGATGATCAGTCAAGGAACCATGTTCGATTCGCATGCGATGCTAGACTCATGGATTCGTGTAGTTTTCAGGAGTCCCTTGCGATGTCCAAGATGGCAAGGGTGAATACCGATACCGAGGTAGACGGGAGGTTCCATCCCCCTGCCGGGCCAAGACTTTAAGCGCCAGCTTTATATTGCTGGGCCCATCAGTAAGGTGCAAAGTAGTTAGTACTGTGCAACGTAACATTCCATCCTACCATATTTAAGCAATAGCGGGTATGAGCTGAAAAATGCTACGACTCAGAGGACTGGAGCTGTTCCTTCTGGCCGCGATGCCCAATCACAACTGGACCAAACTGAACCCGAGAGTATCCCATGCTACTCCTACTTAGAGGTTTAGATCCAGTGGTATTCTTTCCTTTCGAAATTTGGAACTCTCCTGTCGCCGATGGTAAGTCTCGAGCCTAAGCAATCAAAAGACTAGGCAATACATCGTCACATGGCGTATGGCATGGCAGGAAGCATTGGTGAAGGGCTCTGTGATCAGGCATTCAGCCTACAGAGGTAGAATCTATCCGCTTCCGCTCTACCAACTAGTATGGTGCCGTCTTCACGGGCCCACTGCCGACTACCCCGATATAGTCGATAACACTATGCATGCACGGTACTTCCGCGAAGGACATCAAGCCGCCAAGAAACGCGGCCTTCTCGCATGCTTAGCTTGCTTGTGCTTGTGTCTAAGCTCGCATCCTCATGCGTACTCTACTGCAGGCACTTCTGCAGGGAGAGGCTTAGCTCCGGCCGCTGGAGAAGCTCCAGGCTCGACTTCCATCTATTGTTCATGCCGCAGCGCAATCTACCTGGACTTCAGCTCGTATAGCACTGACTTGGCAATGGATTGTGTTCACCGGAAGGATTCATACGCAGACCGGAGGCGACACCCAACAACGCCCGGTCTTGCACTGTCGAGCCCAGATCCTTGAAGATGTTCTAAACTGCCAGGGCTTGAAGCGACCTCCCTTTTTGGTCATGCCATAGTTGCTCCGAGCAAGCGACAATCCCTGGTTGCCAAAGCACATGCGTACGCAGAGCTGGAGCGAGGCTTCGTTGGGATTATGAACCTAATATCACAGCTAGGACGACCAAGGGTCCTAAGGCGGTAGAGCGGATGGAGGTGACTGCCCATGACTTTGACACGGGCGAATCCTTCTGCAAAAATGAATCTGCGACATCCCAAGGACGTGTTTTACCGAGACAGGTATTTATAAGCTGATGTAGAAATACCAAAACGATGTTGAAGCTTTGCTGAGAGGCTCCTCTGCTTTGTGATGGACGCGTAGCATGCGAAAGTTGCAAACATGAGGTTTCCATCCTCTATCCTTCCTTCGGGGATCCCCGATCTTTTACTCTCTTTATACGTCCTCGCTTCAACGCTTTCCCTTGCTGACGGTCAAGCTTACCAACAAGATTACACCTACCGCACTGTTAATGGAGTTACTGGAGCATACTGGCGTCCAACGGTCAATGACCCATGGACAGCAGTCATCCGTACCTCGACAACAGTATGGTTGGAATACAACTGCTTTTACATGGAAGCCATCTGTCAAAATGCCAATTTCTGGCTGACTGGAACCGGAAATGGCCGCACCGATTTCGCCTTTGACTATCACAACACGGACATGGGCCCAGGGCAGCGAGAAGGACGGAAGGGAGTTCGTCGGGACGAGTCTTGCCCTGGGAATTGGATCAACAATGGTCGTTGTCCCGAAGTCGCTGGTGTCCCAGCTGGAAACCTCGCACAGCCTCTTTCCTACCGATGGTTGATCGCGACACAGACAGGAGGGTTTTGGCCATTCACCGCACTCGAACCTGGCAGCAACAACAGACTACTTCACGATACCGATCCTACCACTGGCGCGGTATTGCCCTCCAGGTTGAAATACACTTGTGACGAGTTCCCTCCCGCCACCTTCGTTCAGGGTGGACAAGGTGCCCATACTCGATGCGCTGCTTTTTTCTGCGGCGGTGGCGTCTCTGCTGAGCAACAGTGGCAAGGGAGATCTCACGATGTCTTGCGCGATATCCTAAGGCAAGAAGTGGAGGGAGATCGTGGTACGAACAACCCGCCGAACATCAATACGGAAGTTGTCATTTTCTACTTCCGCATGACAAACCAGAACAACGGTGTCCCGGCCAAAGTGTGGAGATATGACAACAACAATCATGCCAACGTGCAGGATATTCCATTTAAGAAGCGAGACGGATCGGCAGAAAATGCTTTCAATGCTACGAAGCCTGTGAAGGACATGGACTTCCCAGAATGGGTGAAGTGGGCGAGCACTGTTCCTCTGGACGATCTCAAAGCCCATTCCCTGCTCACAGAGACCCATGTTCTTCCCAATGATACCAGTACACCAAAAGCGCCGCTTATGAGTCGCACGTTTGAGAACCAGATGTTCGGACAGTGGGACAGCGAATTCGACAGCTACGAGCATGGCAGCATCTACGATGATGTTCAGTCCATTCGATCTGGGACCATCGAAGACAGCACACTTCTTTTGAACCTGACAGAAGTAGAGACGGTTATGCCGGATGTACCTTTGGCAGAGGAGAGGAAGTTACATCGCCGTTTGCTGTCTTCGATTCACGGGCCCAACATCACCGACACACCACTTCTCAGTAACGCGACAGAGACTGAGCTCGAAAAGGCCATCAAGATCGTTGAGCAAGCTATAGCGGAATCAGCGAAACTCAACCAGGCGCGCTACGAGCACATGGCGCGAAACTCGTACGATCTAGCTCCAGGAACCATCGTCGGTAGCTCTGGTGGTGTGCGAAGACGTCGTGCTCGCCGGGGTCTTGCTGGACTGTTAGGTCGTGACGAACCCGAAAGCAGCGCGCCTGCTGTCCTTGAGATCACGCCAGAAATTGCACGAGCTGCTGCTCTTGTTGCTGAGGCGGATGCAGCAGGTGTTACGGATGAATTGCCACCGAACAACCTAACGAAACGAGCAGATGCTGCAGGCTCGTTCTGGATGGAGGGTCTTTCACGGAAGGGCAGTGTGCCATGGGGTTCAGATTCCTCGTATAAGGTACGCGCATCGGCTTCACTGAGTGAATCACATGTATTGACTTTGCCAGGTCTTCCGGAATGTCAAGACCGACTATGGTGCCAAAGGTGATGGGAAGACTGTGAGTAAAAACGTACTCCGCTTCATCACTGGTCACAGTTGCTAACTCTCAGCAGGATGATTCTGCTGCTATTCAGAAGGCTATGGACGACGGCAAACGGTGTGCAGCGGGATGCAACGGCTCCACACTGAAGAACGCCATCGTTTACTTCCCACCCGGAGAATATCTCATCTCCAAGACGATCGAAATGCCATTTGGCACCCAAGCCATTGGTGACGTAAGTAGTCAAACTAAGGATACTCCGTGAACACCACTGATATACTTTCGAGGCCAATAATCGTCCAACGCTCAAAGCAGCTGCTCGTTTCGTCGGTCTCGGAGTTCTTTCCACGGACAAGTACGTAGGCGGCGCACCTGTTGATGGTGTAGACCGCGAGTACTTCGTCAACACGGCCAATTTCTACAGACAGATCAGGAACTTGATCGTCGATATCACACTGACGAGGCCGGTGCAGGGTGTTTCGGCTATCCACTATCAAGTGGCACAAGCCACTAGCATGCAGAATGTCGACCTTGTTGCAAAGAGCGGGACAAACCAGCGTGGTCTTTGTAAGATTTCATGTGCCCAAATGTGTTGTAACGATATACTGATTTTTTCGCAGTCGCAGAGAACGGCTCGGGCGGTCAAATCAGTGATGTGAACTTCAAAGGCGGCAACTTCTGTATATGTGAGTATTGGCCTCACGTCGTAGATCAGATTCACTCAGACTGACGTAAAGGATAGATGGCGGCGAGCAGCAATTCACCGCACAACGACTAAACTTTGATGGTTGTAGCACAGCAGTGCGCACCATCTGGGATTGGGGCTGGGTAAGTCACACAACGGATACAAAGTCTGACGACCCTAACAAAATGGATGTAACAGGTTTGGAAGTCCATCACAGTCAAGAATAGCGATATTGGATTCCAGCTGCTGGCCGAGAGTGAACAGGCCGATGCACCAGTGTCAGGCGAGGGCTCGGTGGGTAGCATCGGTTCAGCTTCGTTCATCGACTCAAGCTTTAGCAGTGTCGGTACTGCTGTAGTGATCAAGCCCCTTGACAGCAAACCTGGCAGCGGCAGCACTGGCGTCGTACTCGAGAATGTCGCTTTCGACAGCGTTACGACAGGTGTAGCCGATTCTTCAGGCAAGGCTCTGCTCAGCGGAGGCACCAAACACATCGAAGGGTGGGCTACTGGCCCCGTCTACACTGACTCTAAGAGAAGCTTCTCCATGGGCGGCGATATGCCCAAATATAAGAGGGTACAATCACTCCTCGACACCACGAAGTCTAACGCGCCATACTATGAACGGTCAAAACCACAGTACGAGACCCGCTCCGCCGGCGATTTCGTGCATCTCAAGGATCTGGGCGCCAAAGGGGACGGCTCCACAGACGATTCGGCAGCGATCCAGCAGGCACTTGATGCCAACGTTGGAAGGCTCATATTTGTCGACGCAGGCACTTACATCCTCAAGGATACAGTCACCATCCCAGCAGGATCCATCCTCATCGGTGAAGCATGGTCCCAATTTGCAGCCTCTGGTTCGAAATTCACTGACCCTCAAAACCCAAGGCCTATGCTGCGGGTCGGAAGGCCTGGCGATGTTGGTAGTATGGAGTTGCAAGACCTTATTTTCACCACTCAAGGTCCAACTGCCGGTGCAATTCTGGTTGAATGGAACATCAAAGCCAGCAGTCAGGGAGCTGCAGGTCTATGGGACTGCCACGCTCGCGTTGGAGGTGCAACCGGAACGAAGCTCAACTCAGCAGATTGCCCAGCTATCAAGAGTGGCATTGATCCCAATTGTCAAGGTGCAAGTATGCTGATGCATGTCACCAAGACCGCTTCCGGCTATTTCGAAAACATGTGGCTCTGGGTAGCCGATCACGACATTGATGACCCTGATACCACGGATCCCGATAACCCTATGGTTCAGAACAGTGTTTACGTCGCTCGTGGCTTCCTCATCGAGAGCACAGCTGCAACTTGGCTGTACGGCACAGCATCCGAACATGCAGTGTTCTATCAATACAACTTCAACGGAGCCAGCAACGTCTTTGCCGGTTTCCTGCAGACGGAATCGCCATACTACCAACCAATGCCCAAACCTCCGGAGCCATTCAAGGATGTTGTCGGCAAGATGAACGGAGACCCGTCCTACCGCTGCGGCAGTGGAGACTTTGATGGTTGCGATTCCTCTTGGGCAGTCATGATTCGCGGTAGCCAAAATATTTTCGTTGCTGGTGCTGGCCTCTACTCGTGGTTCTCGACTTACACCCAAGATTGCAGTAAGTGACACGACGATCTTGATTTGATCGCTTTGCTAACACAGAGAACACAGTCGATGGTCAGACCTGCCAAAAAGCACTCTTGTTCGCGGAGAACAACAAGAATAACATCAGATTGCAACACTTGGTCACCATTGGCGCGAAATACATGATCGTTCAGGACGGTAAAGGTATTTTGGCTTCTGACAACCTGAACGTTGAAGGCCACCCTCGATGGTCTCAAATCACCCTGTTCGATCTTACCGGCAACCAGAAGTCATACATTTCCCCTGACGACGCTACCGTAATCCCCATGTCACATACGACCGTAGCTCCGAAGGCTACGTTCACCCTCGACTCAGGTGCCGCTGTTGACATCAAGAGTCTGCCCTATGACGGGAACCAGAACGACGCCAAGGGACCAGGAGCAGACAGATGCAATTCTTGCAGCTTCTTCCGGCTCATCTCCTCTACATGCTGTGGCACAGGCGGTAGTCTCGGCAATCCCCTCGCAATCCCAACCGGCGTGCCATTGCCGGTGCCTATTCAGCTTCCGGCCGGATTCACACCAAACCAAGACTTCACAGGACAGGACGGCAAAACGTACACTTCTGGTAAGCCGCTGCCCAATGATGTGACCATTCCATCCGGAACCGTCTTCCCCAAGACTCCATTCGTAATTCCTGCAGGTCAGTCATTGGGGGAAGGTGGAGACAGCAACAGCGGCGACGGAGAACTCATCTGGATCGACCCTAAGATCTGGGACGAAGACCACCCGACCGTCTATTGCGAAGACTACCCTTGCACGTTCCAGTTTCCTCCATGGACGCATGCTACCAGCACTATCGATTATCCTGTGGTGACCGTCATCGAACAGACGTACACAACAGTGATCACTCGCAGCGCCATCACGGTCACGGATTGGGTATTTGAGCCCTACACTGTCGGAGGCAACGGACCAGTGACACCAACCACAACAGGACCGACTACGCAGCCGACTACTACCTCAAGTACAACCGGCATAGCCTTCTTCATCTGGCCTCCACCACCATTCGGGACGACAACCACTTGGCCGCCGGTAACTTACGTGAGCTCAGGCACAACCAAGACAACACACCCTACCGGTCCTCCCCATCCTCCACCTCCGACCGGCCCCTGGCCACCACCACCACCTCCAAGCGGCGAGTGGCCAAGTCTTACCATCTCTATTTCTCCCGGACCACCAGGACCTACTGTCAAGCCATGTGTCTTCCCAGCGTTCCAATGTCCAAACCCGAGCAACAATCCGGACGGACCGGGCTACTCAGATCCAGAAAGCGATCCCGAAGATCCAGAGGACCCGGAAGAGGAACCGACTTGCACTGGCGATGACGGCGAAGGTGGCGGCGGCGGCGGCGATAATGGTGGCGGCGGAGGAGGTGGTGGTGGAGGCGGCGGTGGCACGCCAGCACCAACCTTCAATCATCCGGACCCGGCCAACAACAAAGTCGAATGCTACGGGAGCGGGCAGTCCTCAAATAATGAGAAGCTTCGCTACGCCGCCGAGTCCTTCTGCAAGTACGACCTGCAGGCAATGGGAACAAGCGTCTTCCCAGAGAACTACTACTACTTCCAAAAGAAGAATCCGCCTGGCTCATTCCGTGTGGATCTCAGTATCGAGGTCAAAAGCGGCTGCGAGTGGACTTTCAGCTACGATGAGTGTGTTCGCTATCTCAAGGTTCCGATTGACAGCTGCGATTGTGATGGCGAGGATGGCAAGCATGGCGGTATTGTTGAGAATTCGTGCATTAAGTGGCGGATTGATCCGAATACGGGTATTTGAGAAGCGACTTTCGTTTACACGAGAGGGATGATGGGTGGATTGAGATTATCATGAAGTATTCACAGCATACGCATTCTTGTATAGTCAAATGTATCGATATCGCAGCGACACTAGCTGCGAACGGTCCTGATCAATATGCAGCTCATGCGACAGCCCCGTGGCGAAGACGTTGCGTGGTAGCCGCAGTCCTAGCTAGCAGTGTCCATTCGTAAGCCCAATTCTCCGCCGTCTGTCCATCACGCCCTGCAATTCGTAACGGGCTCGGAGTGCTCGGCCATACGCATAACGGAACATCTGCGTTGAGCGGCCAGGAGTTCTGCACGCCCTTGGCAGCTCGTAGCTGACCGTCCAGACTTCTTAACCACGGGTGCACAATCTCGACAAACTGACCAATGGTAACGAAGCGTCCCGGCTCTGCTGTGATCTCGACACGTGGCCCTGAGCCCGGCCGGTCCTGGTCACAGCAGTGCTCTATGATTCCCTCGGCGTCGAAGCGCTCGCCGCTGTGGTCTGGTGAGTCCTCTGGCTCAGCGTGCTCGCGGTGCACTCCAATCCACTCAGCGGAGTAGTCATTGAGGATCTCAATTGAAACAGTGACGGATGATATAGGCGGAGTAGTCAAGGAAGCCTGGGAAACAGGGTGGGCGGGCGAATACGGCTCCTGCGTGGATACTGCATCCGTGGCATCCCGAAGGACAGTGATTGAGTTATTCAGATCGTCAGTCTGTAAGAACCAGTGCAGGCGGAGGAGCTCGATCGAGGCGAAACCGGCAGGAGGTTTTGGTGTCGTGGCTATGAGTTCTTCGTACGTCGGATAGTCAGATGACATGCTGAAGTATCGGCGTGGTACCGCTTCTTGGATGTGGGAATTTGATAGAGTAGTCTGATAGTAATAAAATTGACCTCTCGTGGTGGAATTAGAAGTAGCGCTTGCGGCGTGAAGCAGCAAAGCAGACAGGTAGGTGGGCGGCGCTAGATATACCCCTGCAAGTGCAGGATCGTGTAGGTCAGCAGAAACGAGGACAAGTGAAGCAATATGGACATGCGGACAGCAGTGAGATACTGTAACTGCTAGGTTCAATCACTTGTGGTCACATAATACATTGGAGGACAATCATGCGCCATTGAGCAGCGTCCACGGTAGGTTGTAGACCAAAGTTGTTCGCAGTATCCCAGTTGTCAAAGACGAAGGACCGCCAGACGTCGATTGTTGGCGTTCCCACAGGACCTCGGCTCCCGGAAGTCGAGGACTCGATTCGAAAGCGCACGTCAGGGCAGAGTCCTTTTTTTTGGGATGAATATTCTCAGCTTCTAAGGTTTCGAGGTCTTCATGGCATGAAAAGGTATTCTATTTGAATGAATGCAGTGCTGAAGTGGCGTAAGTGGTCTAATATATGTTTCAACCCACATGTATGCCATGTTATCTAGCTAACCTCACCTCCAATCCCTCCCTCTTCGCTCGTAACAACAACCGGCCTCATACCCTCCAACTTCTCGATAGCATCCACACTCCCTCTCAGATTCTGCGCCGAGCTCAGCGCCTTAACCACAATTGTCTCATTCTTCTCTCTGACTAGTCTCCGCAAAGCGTGGACCAAGAACCCACTGACAAGCTCAACGCTCCACTCATCAGGGATTCTAGCCAGGACCTCCTCAAGCTCAAACCACCCGCCGAAGCGCTCGAGCAGCTCTGAAGTCCGCTCCAAGCGCTCGCTCAAATCTTCAATACGAAAGAACTCTTGCAGTAGAGTCTTGAAGAGACGTGCTTGCTCGTCTTTTGAAGGGAGGGATTGTTCAGGAAGCAGGTTGGAGCTGGGGTGGAAGATAGATGAGCCGCCTAGTAGGCAGTAGCGGATAGCCGTGTCGTAGTCGCCCAGGCCGTGAGTGAGCAGGCGAAGAGCTTCTTCGTGTTTGCCTTCACGGCCGTTTAGGATGATCATCTCGGGCACTAGCTCGTTGCTGTATGGGTTGAGTCGCTCGCCGACTGCGTGCACGTCGTATCTTGATGCAGCACCATGGCTGCCGCCGATGAGTTGAAGTAGGCGAAGACGATTGTGCCACCAGTCAGCGTCGATCGAATTGTCGGTGATGAATTGGCGGTAGGTGGGTTTTGGTGGGATCAAGGCTCGGTAGGTCTCGTAGCTCTGCAGCAGTGTTGACTTCGCTTGCTCAGAACCTTCGAGCTCATGCAGTACAGTGTCAAGGTAGAACGAGATAAGGTCGTTGACGTATTGGACATGGTTCTTACCAAACACGAGATGCTCGAGATAGTCCTTGACGGCACCAGGTGCTTTTTCCTTGAGCAGGGCGACCGCCTCTGAGGGCTGGAACTTTACCCTGGCGTTATCGTCTGCAAAGATCTGAACACCCAGCTTTGGGTTGCGGTTCGCAAGCCAGGCACCGTATTCTTGGACCAGCGGCTGGTCACGGATTTTGGTGAGGTATCGGCGAATGTCTTGCTCGCCTTCCAGAAGCTCACCACCTGCGTCATGTTCGCCGTCCACGATACGTCTCCAGGTCGCTAGCACCTGGCCTGTCATCTTACGAGACTGGTACAAGCGGCTGAGAACGTAGAGACGATTGAATTTCTCGAAAAGCTCAACAGCTCGGTCGAAGCAGTCTACACCTTTGTCGACCACTTCATTTAGCTCTGATCTGACGGATCCGCCAGTCGCAGGGCCGCGTGGACTGTGTTGGTCCAGCAGTAGCAATATGTGGAGCAGGGCCGCATCGACTGACTTGAAGACATGAGTCTCATCAGCAACGCTGCCAAAGCCCTTCTTTTTCCGCCATACAACAAGATAGCGCTTGATGACTTGAAGTAAATTATCGCCATATGGCCCACGAGTGTCCGGGACAAGCTGCGCCTGCGCTAACGCCTCACGCAGAATCTTGATGACGTCGCCGAGACCTTGCGATATCCAGATACCCTCCTGGCCCACTTGTACCTCTTCAGACAGAGGCGTTACAAGACTGAGGATTGTGCGTGGATCGATCTCACCTTCCACGAGCGCTTCACCTGCTGCTCTTTTCTCATGCTCGTACGCTATCACGCCGTTGGCAGTGGTCAGTAAGAGATTGCCGAACAATAACAATGAGGCTTTCTGGCGGATGTACGTCAATGTCAAGAATTCGAGTTCGCTCTGAGCTTCTTGGCCGCGTATGTCATTCAAGACAGCTTGAACTTTCAAAGCGTCGATGGAGACCTGACCATTGCGGACGATCGCTTTGTTAAGGCGTCGCTCGAGTCGCACGATCAACGAGCTGCGCACTAGCCAGCGGACTTGACTATTGTTGAAGAGCATGACGCTTGTTTTGGTATGCGCGAATCGTGCTGTGAACTTGTCTTCTTCTGCGTTTCGTTTGGCCTCTGCCTCGTCCGTCTCAGTCTCGTTGTGACCCAAATTGAGACGCCGGAGACGAAGGTTTGTTCCAATTTCCGGGATACTGAGCTCGTCTGCCGTCGTCGCTGTGCGCAACCCAACGCCATCCGGAACAGCACTTGTGTCGGAAACATCGTGGCTACTTGGTAGATCGAGCCATGATCTGGTTTTGTGGGCCTCGCCAGGCTCTGCATCCCACCTCTGAATCTCAACTGATTGAACAATTTTGCCATCAAGTTTGCGTTGGACTAATGCTAGGACATAGCCCTCGGAAGCGTCTTCTGGTGAGCTCAGCATTGTTTGGTCTCTGCCACCATCTACAATAAGACTGCGTGGATAACTTGTGAACTCAATTGTACCACGTACGACATCCCCATCAAGATTTACGAACATGCCGACGCCGGGCTCATTTGCCTTGGTGCCTGTCGTCAACAGGAACTCTGTGGGTGTAGGCGAAGCAATATTAGGAGGCAATGGTCGACTGGGGGTGTTCTTACGGGGTTCGTCCTTTGGAGGTGGCGGAGGCGGCGCATCTGTATTGCTAGCCTTTTCTGGGCTTGTGGTACGACTTTGTGAATCTGCCGATTCCGCTGATGCTCTTGATGAACCTCGAGCTGGCCACGGAGAGGAACTGTCAGGTCGTAGGCGATCTGTGCTCTGAGTAATACTACTAGTGCTTATGTTCCGCTCGTGTCTTCCGGCCCTAACAGGACTTCTGCTCGAGAAGTTTCCGGAGGCTCGGTGGGCATGAGGCGGTTCCAGTGTAGCCGGTTGTGGTGTGGGTTCTGGCTCAATCGTCGAAGATATTGGAAAAAGGTCATTCTTGCGCTGATTCACAACATCAAGCAGAGAGTACGAGTTGCCATCAGCCACACATGCGAGGTCACCTCGTCTTTGTATAGCACCAACTCCGCCGAGTTCGATGTCTCTGAGCTTCCTTGCCTCTTCTCCGATGCGAATGAGACGCAGTCTCTGCTTCAATGAAATAACAATTATAGTTCCATTGCTTCCAGCTTCTTGTTCCTCGAGCTCTTCATTCCTGTCCAGTCCACCAACCCATGTGCATCCAGCCTGTTTGATCTTTCCACCAAACGCAGGGCTCAGTTCCGGGAGCGTGTAGAATGTGAGTGTGCCATTACACAGCACGCACGCCTTGCCAGCGTTCGGCAATATCAGTATTTGCTTCACACCAGTGTCTGGAGACTCTTGGACCGTAGCGAATGGCGGCTGCAGCCTAGACGCTATTATCCACGTCGGTAGTCCTGATGGATCGCTTGGGTCGGGAGGGATAGACACAAAGTGAAGCAGCTCTCCGGCAGAAGTTCCAATGTAGAGGTTGCCGTTCCAGGTGTCTACGCATGTGATATAGACATTGCTATCCTCCCCATCGGCCGAAAGTGGGATATCATTGATTAGATCGCGGAGGACATATGCTCCGTCGCTGTTGTCGTTCAGGGAGCCATGCTGCGCTTCCATCTCTGGTCAGGCCAGCTAACCATTGTGTCTTGGAGGACACGAGAGGCGAGGAGGTGTTGTATTATGGTATTCGGTTGGTTGTACGTTTCGCGATACGCAACATTGGTCGGCGACAGCTTGAGCTTCCGCTGACGAGACCCTCTCCTCGGCACTGCAGAGCCGCATCCCCCGTTGTGCCATTGCACTGCATGCGAACACCAACCATACCCGGCCTCTTAAACAAATATTGTCCAGAGAGATACTGGAAAATACAGATCAATCTAGGCACTCGAAAAGGTCCGTCTATACGGCAAACCAACACATCTACCACTCGTCTCCTGCCTCCGCGCAATCAAACGTCCGCAAGGCACCTCTCAAACGCCCTCCGAGGCATGCCTTGAGCCACCACGACCACCATGGCCGAGAATAAGGACGAACAAGCAAGTGGAGGTGCCGCGACAGTAAACGGCTCGGAGACCAAGGACGATCATGCTGGGGATATCCGTTCTGCGAGAGACGGCGCAGGCGAAGGGAACAAGTTCCAGCAGGCAGTCGCTGCCTGGCGAACACTGGATCTCAGCAAGCTTGTATCTTCTCTCGACGTAGCTGCTTCTGAGCTCGTTTCGCAACAGCGCGACTCGCTGATCAAGCGCAAAGACCTGGCACAGAAGACGAAGGACTTCAAGAAACTGGACGATGCCGCCAAGTTACTGGATATCAAGGACCTGCTCAAGGCGTACCAGGGCTATGTGGACTTGTTGACGAACCACAATAAGACGATATCCTCGGCGTTCATGCAGGCGTACACTCCATTGTCGGAAGCGCCCGATCCTTACCCTCTGCTGGACGCTTCCATTGATTCTCAGGTGACTGTGGAGGAGGTTGTGCCTAAGCTCGAAAGCGAGAACGAACGCTTGCAAAAACAATTGAACAAGATGAACACGCAGCTTGAAGAGTCCGAGGGACAATTGGAGGAAGAGCGGAAAAAGAGGCAATCATTCGAAGGTTCACAGGACTCGCGGATCAAGGAAGTTGAGGAGTCATGGTCCGCGGTACTCAAGGAAAAGGAGGACAACTGGACAGCGAAAGAGCAGAGCTTAGAGGAAAAGGTCGAGAGCCAAGACAGAATCTTGAAGGAGCTCAAGGCGAGCTATGAAGTATCACAAAGGTTGGAGAAGACCGGAGAAGAAACGCCCGACACTGGCAGAAATGCTGCTACCGCTGCGGAGCTTGAGCTAGCCCATTCTGAACTGGAGAGGACTACCACAAGACTGGCGGATATCGAGGCTCGCAACGAACAGCTGCGAATCGAACTTGCACAATCTGCTAGCCAATCATCCGGCCGTAGTACTGCTGTTGAGGACGAGCCAGCATATCTTCGCCTCCGGTCAGAGAATTCATCTCTACTCCGTCGCATTGACAATGCTAGACACGACAAGCAGTCTGAAACAAGTGCTTTGGAGAGCAAGCTGCGTGGTATCGAAAGAGAGCTCAACACATTGAAATCAGACCGAGAATCCTTGCAGGCACGTGTACAGAAATGGAGCGACTATGATGAAATCAAGCGCGAGCTGGAGATGCTTCGGTCGATCGAGTTTGCTGCTGTGGATGATGGCGATATCGACAGCGCAGAAGTGACAAATGCTAATGGCAGCACCGACAAATCCAAGGGTGAATCTCTCGAGCAGCTTCTCATTGCACGCAACAAGAAGTTGGGCAACGAGCTTACTGACCTGCGAGTTTCAAACAACGAATTGCAAAAGAGGCTTGATGAATTACAAGAAGACTTCGCAACGACGAATGCGGATCTGGAAAAGGCACAAAAGCTCAACGCATCGCTCGAGAACGATCTGCAACGGACCCAGCAAGAGGCTTCGAACGCCTTTGAGACGATGTCGGTCGCAGGCACATATACGTCACGCTTCCCGAAATCAGCGTACGGCAGCAGGCGAGGCGGTGGCACCTCGCCGACCTCATCGATCATTGGCGGTGTTGATCCAACGTCAGGCTCCGGCTCACCTCTTCGCCCAGGTGAAGCCGTGGGCGGCGGCTCCGGTATCTTGCCCATGGTGACAGCACAACGCGACCGCTTCAAGAAGAAGATCGGCGAGCTCGAGCAAGAACTGCAAAAGCAATACACCACCGTCAGCGCCCTCCGCTCCGAGGTGTCAAGCCTACAAAAGGACAATCTCAATCTATACGAGAAGACGCGATACGTCTCGACCTACAACCGTCCGAGCGCGCAGCCTTCGACCTCAGGAAGCGCCTACGGCGCCAATCCCAACCCCTCCACCATCCAAGTGTCAAGCGACACCTCCTCAGGGTTGTCTCTAGATCGCTACCGCAGCACTTACGAGAGCAACATCTCCCCCTTCGCCGCTTTCCGCGGCCGAGAAAGTGCTCGAGCACTGAAGCGCATGAGCTTGCCCGAGCGCGCGGTGTTCCAAGTCACGCGGCTCGTGCTGCAGACCCGCACGAGCAGGAATCTGTTCGCGATGTACTGCTTGGCGCTGCATTTGCTCGTCTTTACGATGCTGTATTGGATGGGCTCCGTGGACGTCGAGCAGCATGCGAGCCAGCTTGGAGCGGGCGCGGGCGCTGCTACGGTTGCTGGATTGGGCGGTACGAAGGCACATGGAGATTGGACGCATGACGATTTCGATCGAGCAAATTGATGGTTTGGGAGGGTGGGGGTTTTGTGTAGAATTATATTGAGAGCTGATAATGGACGCTGGACGTTATAATCATGCATGAGACTATCATGTTTGTCCGTCTACCTGCTTAGTGAGACTCTGGCTGCATGCTGAACGCAGCTGACCTCTGTACTTCCTACATCAATGGTGGGCCACGATGCTCGGATGACCTGTAAGCTGTGGCCGATGACTACTTACAATTGATTGATAGCAATGGGCCATATGAATGCAGCCTCGAGCTTACCACGTGTGTGTACATATGTACATGCCACGTCCCCAAGCGCCACGGGCGTCTCTGTTCAGCCATGGCAGCGTTGTCCGTACCTAGAGGCTCGCCACCTCAAATGTCAAGACGTCAATGCCAATGCCATGCTCAAAAGATCATTCTTGGTCCACCAAGAATTGTCCTCAACTTCAGCAAGATCACGCGACACGTCAAAGAAATTTACAAGCGGCTACCGACTTACGAGCCTCGCGACATGAGATACAAACGGTCTTCTCGCAAATGATTGGACGATTGTTCATGCAAGTCATTCTGACGAACGGCTCCTCTAAACGGGCGGTTGGAAGCGCCGGCAGCAGGGGTGGAGTCGCTTTCGAGCATCCTGGGCCAGTCGTTTACGCGCCGTGTCGCTGGCTACTGGGTGGGTGCTTTGCTAGCTGGTAGATGTTGTTTTTTTTTTAGGTATGGAAAACCACATACTGGACAATAGTTACGAAAATGTTAATGAGATGTTCTTCACAGGCAATTGAGGATTTGCTGTCTGGAGGAACGAAGTCCGATTGATCGTTGGGGCGTGGTCGAAAGTCGGCTTTGCACCTCAACCTCAGCGTGTGCCTACCACTTCAGGCTCAAGACACCGTAACACATGTTTGCCTCTTCCGGTGAACGAGCATTTGGTCTCTCTATCATGTGGGCCATGATACCGGATTACCATGGTAAAATAGAGATACAAGCATTTACTCGAACCGCCAGCAGTCCATCAGCCGAGCCCATAGCCAATCACAGCGAATGCCAGCTATATGTTAGCCGCCGACCTCCCAGCCTTACTTGCTAGCACTGGTAGCATGATCTCTGCTACTCTGGCGCTGATCTAGGCGCCCGGAAAGCAGGTCTGCATTGACACGCATGCACAGCTGTCGTGGTACAGCATACAATCCCAGCCCATGTATATAGCAACCTGCGACACGGCGCTTGACGCCCGACGTGTTTACGTCCTTTCGTCCCATCCTGCTCCTCCTCATCCTCCTCTCTGATCCTCTTGTGCTCTTTGCTCTGTACGATTTCTTACGATTGTTAGAGCATAGCCACGATTCTATTCTTTCTTGATACGATCGGAAGTTATCTGCAGCATCGGCTCATTGTTCGTCTGATTACGATGAAGCTGCTACTTCACACAGCCTTGTTGGCCACAACGGTCATCGCTGCCCCGACTGCCAACTGGAATCAGGACGATTCTGGGGCCAATGCATGGGCGAGCTCTTCCAAGGAAATCTCATACGCCGACTTTGGCAGACGATGGCACCATGGCCGTGACTCGCAGCGTGGATCGTGTGATCTGAAGAATGCAGTAATGCCAGCAGGTAACTTCATCTAGCAGCACGCAGGCACGACCCATTACTAAGGAACTCTCAGCACCTATCACCCTCCCTCCTCCAGCAGCAGGGCTCACACTCGGCCACGTCGCCATCGGCCGCGGCACGCAAAACTACACTTGCGACCTCAGCAACAGCACCGCCGTCCCAGTAGCCATTGGAGCAACAGCAACTCTCTTCAACGTCTCTTGCCTCGCAGCCGACATGCCTGAGCTCCTCTCGCGAATCTGCCCCATCGCCCTCGATCTTCCCGTTCCATCATCCGAAGACCGCAATTCTCCCATATACCAAGGCATGTCCGGCCACCACTACTTCACCGACATGACCACACCATATTTCAATCTCGACACCGGAGCACACAATTACGGCTGGGGAGCTTTCAAGAAAGGCGACTCAACTCCTGCACCGACAACAGCTATGGCAGGACCTTACAATGACGGCCACGGACCCGTGGCGTGGCTGCGTTTGGATCCAAAGTCAACCGATGGTGATCAGGTGTACAAGGAAGTGTATCGATTGAACACCGCCGGTGGACAGCCGCCAAAGACTTGTCAGGGTATGGCGGCGGCGTTTGAGATGCCTTATGCTGCCGAGTATTGGTTCTATCAGTAGATTTTGTATGCTCTCGCTTGTAATTGATGGCTTCAGCGGCCGTCGGGTGGTGGAAAGCGACCTCTGTCGAGATGCGATCATGCGGCGTTCTTTTGGGTTTGGGGTTCGGTGTTTCTCAGCGAAGATACCACGAGTGTTGTCGCTTTTGTTTTTTTTTTTTGAAATTTCATCGGATCTTATAGCACAGATGTAGCGAGTAACTCGCAAAACGAGTCGTATGTCACAGTAGCTGGCACTGTATCTCTCAGAAACAGTGAAACTAATCCCAGGCACATGTGAAGATGTACAACATTAACTGTTATATCATGGTCCAGATTGCATACTACCATGACGAATGGTTTAAAACTTGTCTCATCGCTCAATCGCTTGGGAATCACAGTACATCTTATGTGGATCGTGGTGCGTCCTTTAGGTTTACCGTTTGTCATTGTCAATAACAAAAACTTTAGGCGTGGAGTGAAATTAATGTAAACGTCAAGACTCGAGGCATTTCTATGGGAGGCTTTTGATTATCTTGTACCGAAAGTCACTTCTTTTTGTTCCTCCACGCCGTCACTTAATCTTTCCAATCGAGCACGAAAGTTCTAGCTTTCGAGCTGATTTCCAGGCTCGCGGCCTCTGATTCCCCTTCGATGGCCGATTGTGCAGCCGCGATGCTGCTATCTATCCAATTTTCAGTGAACATGTCTCTCAAATCAAACGGATTCATTGGATGGTGACAGTTCGTGTGCAGATCCGTGCTCCCTTTTCCGCAGTCTGAGCAAAGCAATTGAAACGCTTCAGACACATAACATACCGGACAGTACCAGCCTTCTTGTAAATCACCGTGCTGACACCGATCGCAAGTGAAGCCGCGCTCCTGGGCATCTTGTGCAAGGCACAGGTGCTGGTTCAACAACCCATCGAAGCATTGAGCCACCCCGACGGCATAAGAAGAAGCATGAGATCTCGGCGATTGTACACCTGGTAGCTGGAGCTTGTCTATTGCAAGGATGCAGTGCCTCAGCTCTATAGCTCTCGTCCAGGTCCACCACGGGAAACCCTGGCCTCCCAGGAGTCCCATTTCCGCAACTAGACACTGAGTAGCATGCTGGTGGGCTCTTTGGAGTATCGTTTGTTCGTGCAATCCGTCAGTTCGAATTCTCTTGAGGCAGGCTGACACTGAGCCCGGACTGTTTGTCACCGTCTGCATGAGGATCCTCTCGAAGCCTGATGTCCCATCACAATCAAAGTCAATCACCAGGCGATCGCAAAAAAGCAGCGTCCGTATCATATCTTGCAAGTCTTGGTAGAGATAATCTTCCAATGACCCCCTCATGTCAGTAGAAACCAGAAATGCAAGCATGTTGTGCCCTCCCTGGTCTTTGATATTCAAGTCAACACGATCGTCTTCGAGCATCCATTGAAAAATCTCCCAGTCCATCGAGTCAAGCCCCTCCTCCACAATTGCGATTGCACCAAATAGAGGTGTACGACCGGCTTCGTTTGTCACGTTGGGGTTTGCACCAGCTTTCATCAAACACTGAACAACATCCAACCTCGAGTCAAGGCGACATGCGAGATGCAACGGTGTGTCACCGTTGATATCCTTGAGATTTACATCTGCTCCGAAGTCCAGACATAGCTGTGTCACTTCACAACATTGATCGAAATGGGGATCGTCTTGGTCATCGAGCAGAGCGTGCAAACAAGAAACGAAGCGTCCGCTATGTGCATGTACGTCAGCCCCATGGCGTAGTAATAGGTACACAATACCTTTACAGTGCACAAGGAGGGCGATATATAACGCAGTTTCGGTCGCCCAAGTCGATTCAGAATGAACATCTAGATCGGCGCGTTGATTTACCCGTGCCCCAGCTTCCAGAAGAAGGTTTGCTACATCGAGGTGTTGATTAGAGACTGCAGTTTGGAGAGCATTTGCTTTACCATCAAGGAATTCATGTTGATCAGCGACTTTGAGTAGCAACGTAACAACGTCAGAGTGACCTTTCTCGCACGCTAATCGTAGAGCGCGGTCCAAGGTGGTCTGTGGAATTACTTTCAAGTCAATTTGCGCCAAGAGTACAATATGTTCGTCCAGACACAATACCTCGAATGCGTTCCTTGGCGGTAGGTATGATTCAGCACTGGTAGCATACCGTTTCTCGTGACGGAGCAGGGAATCGAGTAGCCACAAGCATGGAGCGCTATCGTTGGGAAAGTACAACCGCTTTGCCAGAAGGTGCAATGGATGATGAGGGTCGACGTGTGACTCGCGGTAATGTGATGCCCAATTCCTATCAGCATAATGATAGAATTCATGCGTGTCCCGTTTTTTCTTGTAAGCCCCTTTGGCATTGTGTTGTCCTGAGAAGCGCCAAGGGTCAAGTTCATCCTTTATTTCGAAGTCACGCAGCAGAAGAAAACGTATGCATATGTCTGCAAAAAGCTCGTGGGCTCGAGATAGTCGTATGCAATGCTGCCACCTCGTATCGGACCGCAGTCCATCATCCCGTTGAACAAGAAACTCTCTGGCGGTCTGATGAATCAAATGCACTGCCGACCCGTCGATTCTCACGAAGAAGCCGCACTGTTGGCGAACTTGTTCCATTCTCGCGTCTGGTCCAGCGATGTGCTGGTGTAGGTTGGCATACCAGCAACGACCAACGTTCTCCTGTCCGAGTAATGCCAGCATCACATCAAGCTCGCTGATCTCAAGAGGTCTCTTGGCCGCGACAATGAATCCTAGTATATTGAGCGTACGCTGGCGATCGGGACATCTCATGAGTATCCTGTTGTAAGCGCTTTGCAAAGAATCAGGGAGTTGTCGAATTACTTGCATGAGCTCTGCTGAACTTGCTGGCTCTGCGTCGTTTATTTCTTTGAAGATGCACGCCACCCACAAATAGTTACGATTCTCATAAGCCAGGATAGCGTCGATGGCAGTCTGTACCTGCTCTCCAGACAGTGGTAAGCTGGAACTATACTGTTCCATCTCTGCGCGAATGACAGATCCGATCTCCATATTGATCTTCTTTTGCTCAGCATTGGCGTCCAGTCTGAGCAACCGGGCCTGAGATAGCACAGTAGCAAAGGAGCGCGCGATATCAGAGTACGGTCGACTCGCAATGAAAAATCTGAGCCCTTCATTGTGGCATTGTGGCTCAGCAGAGGGGACAGTGAAAAACTCGTGCAGTTTTGATGTCAATCTACCGCGATCAGTCTTCTGGCACTCATCCAGACCGTCCAGGAGGCAGATGACAGGGCCACAGTCTCGCTCCGATATCAGCTTCATGAACAGTTGCCAGAGTTGATCGAAATCATCTTTGATAGTGGCGCCATTCTGTACGATTGTCTCGGTTGCATGATTGAAAAGATGCGGTTTCTGGCAGAGCAGTTGATGTATCATGGCACACATTGCAACACAGATGTCCATCTGGATGCCGTCGTCTTTGAAAAAGAAGTACACAGTGGTTCTATCGGTCTGCATCGGAAAGGTCACATCAATCAAGGCTCTCGATAAAACCGACTTGCCGCATCCTGGGTCTGCTGTGAGCCAAAGAATTCTGCCGGTACCAGATTTCATCCATTCGTGAAAGATCGGATTCTCGAGGAACCACAAGCATGTGTTGGGCTTTGGGGGTGGATTGAGAACGTCCTTGAATGCGGTGTAGTTGGTGGTCTTAAAAAAGCTAATGTCGTAGCTCTTTTCTGTCAGTCTAGTGTCAGCAAAAATCATACAGCTTTGAGTATACGAACTCATGAAGAGACCCACCGCTAGCATTATTCACATTGTAGGTGGCAACGACTAGTAAATGTGTTCGTCAGCGAAAGTGATGCAATTGTCTGAGGCTATAGGAAGATATCGCGGATGGTCTTATCATGTGCGATTGGGATACAAGTGGCCATACTGGGAAATACATGCTACATGTTGCGAATTGATGAAGGACACGTCGCGACCTGCACATTCATCTAAGCCGTACCTTTCCCGAAGTTCTGTGTCATGTTTTCTGCGTTGTACATCGGTGCTGTCCCACTGTTTTTGTACGTACGAAGAGTGCCACTCCCGGACTGGTGGTTGTTATCGCCATCACCATGCATGACTTGAGAGCCTCCGTCGCCCTCATCCCCGTCTGCGGCTTCCAATGTCGCCACAGCAGCGCTGATGTCCTCGAGAATCTTAGCATCTTGGAGGACTTGAAGGTTTGCCAAGGTCTGTATGTGCTGCAGAATCTTGTGAACATGCTCTTGAACCTCTCCGCTTTTGCGCTTAAGCGATATGATCTTGGTGTACCTGGTCTTCCGGTCGTCGCTCTCGATGGGTAGGTATTTGTCCAACAGCTGTCTCACGATCGTTGCACTTTCCTCGCAGCTCTGCAAGGCTTGCTGTACGGTTTGCCAGGTGCTCTGATCAACGGAGCACGTGCGTCGTGACGCATTTATGTTGGTTTTGGCTTCGTCGAGGCAGGCTGAGATCAAGGGCAGTTCATCCGCTGCTGTTTTCAGTTTCTTGGGCAGGCCGCTTGTCGTGTGGGCGGCCTGCCAGATGTCGTTTGCAGCTTCACAGATCGTTATGACTGACGAGATCAGTCCTGCTGTGAGTGCAGCAGCCTCTGCACCAGACATGGCTGAGGTCTGATATGTCTGTAGCGAGATGTGTTATGCGACAGTGGTTATATAGAGCCTTTGTGTTCGAGGTCGAACAAAAGGGCGCAATAGAATAATTTGGAGTTCAGGACAATGCCGTATTGTCTACAAGCACGAAAAGCCCGGTCAGCCTGTCAGCCTGGCGAGCCTGGCTATATGAGGGATGGTAGTACAACAAGGCTGAGCAGCTTGCTTGAGCGCTTGCAGGTGCTACAACATATGCAGGCGACACCCGGCCAGCGGATGCTCTGTAGTATGGTTTGTATCCTTTGTCCACCTCCATACAACATATCGAATTGCATCACTCGCACTACAACAATTAGCGAAGCGCCTCTAGCCGCCTACATATTCTGTTTCCGCTTGATATAATCCTGCCGAAGCTTAAATAAGCACTTCGACAAATCGCTAGGGCCTAGATTGCCCGCCGTCTGCTTCAGAGCAGCTTTGACATCCGCGTTTCCAGTATCGAGGTCAATCGTCTTCGTCTCTGCTCTGCAAACCAAGTCTTCAAGCTTCGAAACTTGCTCGCTTAGCGCCACACATTCCTTATCGCCAAGATAAACCTCAATACTGATACGCACGCTCTCTAGCAGCGGCCAAGACACCGGACAGCGGAGGGGTGACATCCAGAGATCGTCTATCAGTTTGTACAGATCGTGCGGGCTGTCTCTGGGGACGGGGGCGAGGATGAAGCTCAGAGATCGTAGGCCTTTGAGTCGCGCGAGCTGGTATCTGTCTTTGATGCGGTTGGTGTCGCTGACGACTGTGACATGTTGCACTTGCCCACGCTGTTCGCGACAGAGGCGGTTTATGAAGCGATCCATGGCTGGCGGTGTGCCGTCCAGGGGAGCGTGCAAGCCGAGAAAGAAGTTGTTCTGTTGGAAGGGAAGGAAGGCGGCTTCCTGGTAGAGTTGTCGGCAAACGTGCAGAACGTCGAGGTTCAAGCCATTGCTGGCGGTGATCGCGTTGCTGGGCGGCGTAGAGCACGCCTTGTGGCGGGTGGTAAAGCATTGGCTATTTCCGAGTTCATGATTGAAGTTGTTGTCGTCTGGTGCGATGGTGACTCGTGGCGACTCCTGATCATGACAATCTTCTGGCGAAAGACATATAAATGCCTGATACTTGCGATTGGGCTGCGGGAGTATGTGTACTATATTGCCGCCCATCACTTTCTGCAAGATCTTGGTACGTATCTCGGACGGCAGAGCGAGCAGGGGCGAATCGTTCTCGTTGCGTGTGAAGCTGTGCATCAATTATAATCAGCTTTAGCACAACTCCGTTTCGCTGCAATGTAGACATACATTTCTTTCATGGATGTAGACAGGCTCGAAAGATCCAAAAGCTTCGTGCATGCTGTCGGACGACTGCTTTCTGTAGCATTGGATGGCTGAGGCAGCTGGGAGGCCACTCCAGATATGGAAACCATATTGACAAGCGACTTCGTGGTTGTTTACGGATGTATCAAGTTGTAGGTATTAAGACTCTTCGATTTACTGTTCCTGAGTTGAAGGATCGAGATCTGCGGACTGTAGATGGTTGAAGAGGGGCCGGAAGAAGAACGATACATTGCGAGAGGCGCAGGTCTACAAACAAAAGTAGCGGCAGTTAACAATGTTTTCAAGCTTAAAGCTAATTGCTCCAATTTTCACATTACCCTTGTAAGTCTTATAGATTGTCGCTTACTCGATTGGCTGAGGCATCGCGAGGTCAGCTTCGTTATAGAGAGCTTAAATCGGGGCTTGTGAGCACGGGCGCCGGACGATATGTTGACAATCGATTGGTTACAATATACTGCGAACTAATGGATTGCCAGAAATCGGCTGATCTCGGAAAGGTTTGAGTACCTTATGCGACTCGATGCCTGAAGGTCGCATTATGCATGTCGCGACGCGAGAGGAGTGAGTAAGCCGGCAGAAGAAATATCGATACCACGCAACACCAGTGCCATCTCTTCATTGGCTGATACGAGCCCAGTCCATGCAAATGCTCATGTGTAGTCTATTGCATTGAGTCCCAAGTGCCTTGCTGTTGATTTACGGTTCCAGAAACGCCTGATGGTCCATGCATGAATTATCATCCCACAACTGTGAGACTCTCAAATTCCCCTGTTGAACTCCACCAGGCCGCCTTCGCCACCCTGGTCCCAGAACTCCTTCTCCAGACTGCTAGCCTGAACTGCCTGCCTCTGCGGGAATGCAGCGAGTGCGAGCGGCAGTGCGAAGATGGATGTTGCAAAGATGAGGCCAAGGTTGACGGGAGTGATCATGCGGGGCCTCTGCTGAAGCCATGCAGTCTGCTGAAGGCGGACGAGAATCAAGGGTGGAAGAACCATGATCGGCGTTGCGTTCAAGACGCGAGAAATGGCGGTCTCTCCAACAGCGAGAGTAGCTGCCTTCTTGCTCTTTCCCAGGGGTTGCAAAGGCTCGTTGGCAGCCTCACGCTTTGCGCGGGCGGCAACAGACTCGGTGGGATAGACGGGAATACCGTGCTTGATCTCCTCACCGCGCATGAGGAAGACGTTCAGAGCACCAGCGGTCGCGACAGCTGCGAATGGCACAAGGCGTCCTAGCACGGTCCGAGTAGCAGGGCTGACCTTGAGACGCGGCACCAGCGCCTTCAGACCAAGCGCAACACCACAAGATGCACCGACAGCCATGAAGTATGATTGCACGATCTTGCCAGTGGAAAGTGGTGTGGCCTTGTTGGCGTTGGAGAAGTTGATGGCGACGTTAAGCGACTGGTTGGCAACCTGCCAGCCTGCAGTGCCAGCCGTTCCCAGGCCAGGTGTAAGCATACCAGCAGTGACGACCAAGTTGGAGAAGACGAAAGCAGACATGCGGAAGGGCAAGAGGACAGGCTCGCCAGTATCTAGAAATGTCCCCTTTAGTAGCCATTCAAACCAGTCCTTGAGTGTCACGGGTACATACCAGGGTGCAATGTGCTATCAATGGTCTTCTTCGCCGTCCACAACTCAGGTGTCATCTCTGCGATCTTTCCCTTCTTGTAGTCGACAATCAGACTCTTTGCATGCTCGAGGCCAGTGGAAGATGTGAAGAGCGTGCTATGTGTCGCAAGTCAGCGCTGCTCTTCTTCTCAATGTGCCAAACAGCAACGCTCCATGTGAAAGGCCATACTGACCCATCTCGAGTCTTATTCCGTCCTCCTCTTTACTCTACAGCGTCTAGTCCGCGCTGGCGCAAAGCTCATATTGTCTCACCTCGGGTCTGAAAGGTTCGCGGCGTGTCGCACGCGGCCCCAGTATGTGCTGAGATCATACTGGGACGCAGGAAGGTCTCTGCTGCCGGGAAGAGATGCAGACATGGCTGGCGCCTATGTTGCAGGTGTGAGAGTGAGATGTGGTGGGAATTGTTCGAGGGAGCCAATGGCTTTCTCAATGGCTCATCACTCACCGATACGCGAAAGTTGAAAGTAGGTTAGCGATAAGGCCGCGGACTTAAGATAAGCTTCTACCCGATTGAGTATAGATGTTCATCTATACATCTTTGAATGCAACAGAGTCCTTATATTGACCTTCAATCATCCGAAATTTATCTCTCACGGTGTAGTTATAGTGTATTCCGGGCTCTATTGCCCAGTCAACTTCTACATGTACCTACCATCGCGATCGGTCGTCGACGAAACAAAACACAACAAAACACATGATGCATGGAACTCGAACCCTTAGAACCCCATCTCCGTACATGTACTGGTGAATTTGGAAAATATCAAGATAATCATGCAAATGTAGAGGAAAGGAGTGCTGTGAAGATATCGATCGATCCCAGAGACCATATTTGCCATTCGTGAGAGCGACAGATGTACATTCGGCCAGCTGTGCCGGAAAATACAAACGAGAGCGTCAGGCACAGAGGATCCACAAACTACATTGTATAGCATAGACACGTTCATAGATGCAACATCTCTCGGAGACGGGACATGAAGCTGTGTTTGACAAGCGAGCACAATACTGCATAGATTCGCATTGCACCGGCATCGTGAAATTTTTCATAAATTTGCTGCGCTTGTTCTATTGCCACAACGTATGGATTCGTCGTGGCTGAAGCCAGGCCTTTGCTGCCACGGCCATCTTCTGCATTTGGGTATCATGGTGAATGGAATGAAAAAAGCTTCGATTCCCAGATCCGCGTACAGGAGCTGAGTTATGTAAGATGATAACGCCTCTGACTAGATCTTCGGTGTGATGATGGGCATGGATTCCTCTGTGAGCAGTTAGCAACATACCGTGGTGTGCTAGCCGCGACCGCTTACCTTCGTCATCTTTCTCCTCGAACGGCATAGATACGAAGTCCATTTCGTGGTCCTGAGTTTCATGTCCTTCATTCGCCTCGACCTTCTGATCATCATCTGTATCTTCGTCGCCTGTCGCGTGCTCGAGTGGCTCGTCAACTTCCACAGGTTCAACGATACGAAATTGTCGTTTCTTCGGCGGGTATATCAAAGTGTAGCTACTCTGACCACTGCGATTCCTGTCGATCTTGATGTCTGGATCGAGGCCCAGAATACTTCCAGA
Source organism: Cladosporium sp. VS III D KN 1 (assembly GCA_019775635.1). NCBI lineage: Eukaryota > Fungi > Ascomycota > Dothideomycetes > Cladosporiales > Cladosporiaceae > Cladosporium > Cladosporium sp. VS III D KN 1. The sequence goes on from JACWFN010000004.1 coordinate 1,423,063, forward strand.
TCCGTAGAGGCGATACGCTGGCACAGTCCACTTGTTTGACATCCCGTATTGGAAATTTGCTGGGTCACCCTTGATGTCGATGAAAGCACCTCCGCGATCATCTTTACCGAGGTATGCTAATCTCGATTTCATACCATCAGCTTCGTCGGCTCGGGCTTGATTTCGATCGTGGTGGCGTTTACTCCGTGGTTTGCGATCATGAGGACTGTAGTGGTCGGCTTTCGGGCGGTGGCTCTGACTTTGCCGGCGACTACGATCGTGCCTGGAGTCACGCTCCACGCGATGATTGCCCATCCTCACTTCTTGTCGCTCATTCTTGGTTTCTGAATCATCGTCTTGGACGGTGTCTGCCTTGTTGGTAGATTTCTTTGGTTTGAAGCTGCCAAACTTCGGCACGGGCAATTTGGCACGACCTGACATTGCAACGAAATTTTGAGACTCAGACGGGCGTGTTCATTGCGCGAAAATACGAAGGTGGTGGTGATGCTGGGAGCGCTGCGTTTGATGCATTTCGCTTGCTGCAGGTATGCGGACAGAAAGTGGATTTTTGATCACGTGAGCGCGCTAGCGCGGGACATCACAAACAGTGAATATTTCTGTTCATCGAATGAGTATCACTATGGCCACCTGAATACAGGTATCATTGTTATTGCTTGTCTCAAACGTGATAGAGCGCGCGAGGAGTGAATGCCAGGCTAGATGTCATATGTCGGCGTCTGTCGGGTCAATGCTTATGTCAACAAGGGTCCTGCTCTCGAAATCTTGGCGGAGAACTTTCTGTTCCGAGGCGTGAAGTCTAGCAGCGCAGCCAAAAGCTATGCTTAAAATCTTCAAACACCTTATTCTGTACATACAGCGCGTCGCGTTGCCTAAAAGAACAGCATTGCAACACCACATGGCAATCTAATATTATAATCGCATATCGAAGCCATCATGGCGACCGCCCTTCAGCAACAACTCGCTGCCATCAGCGCAAAGTCAACGGATCAGCTCAACCTCAAAGCCCAGAAACAGCGCCACGCAAAGTCATTACTCTTCGAGCCCCGTGAGGCCGCGACACAGAGCTTCGATACGCTTTTCCAGATCTGCGGCGAGGGATTCGATGACCTTTGCAGCCTGGACTCCCGCTTCCGTAGCTTTGCAACAAATCTCTTTGCGCCGAGCAGTGTAGAGGTGGAGCGCGAGACATTGAACAAGAAAGAGAACGATGATCTGAACACAGTTGTGGAGCAGTTTTTGGGATTGATCTGCGGACGTCTGCTGTTGAAGCCAGCACTCAAATGCGTGGAATGGTTGATCAGAAGGTGGAAGGCGCTTGAGCACAATGTCGACACATTATTACTGGCTTTCCTGCCCTACCATGGACACGATGTCTTCCCGACTCTGATGTCTATTCTCCCTGCACAATTGCCCACTTCCTATGGATTCTTGCGGCCTTACGTTGCTGCTCTTCAATCGCCGCCTCGCCATGCCGTGGTTGCTGCTGCTGTCAGCAACCCTACATTCACCGTCCAGCTCAGCACTTTCGTCTTGAACTCGGCCAAGAGGAGACATCATTCTAGCGCTCTGATCGGATTCTGGGCTAGCGTTACTGCACAGGCAGTCAACGGTATGTTGGATGCTGCACAATCTGGACGACCTGCTGTTCGCAAACAAAAGATTGAGGATGTTTTGTACCGGATCCTGCCTGTTCTTCAAGAGGCGCTGTCTCTGAAGGACGTCTCTGAACTGTACATGGCGAGCTGCATGATCATGACTATTTTGGCGACAAAAGCACACCTTGACGACCGTGTTCTGGACGCAATGATGGAGGCTGTCGCCGGTGCATGGACCAACGAGACCCTCGAGGACGGTCTTCTCTGTTTGTCAGTTCTGGCTGAGGAGAAGACTCTCCTAGAGCAGCCCTCTTCTGTTACTAAGAGCATCATGGGCAGTGATGAAGCCATAGCCACACTTGAAAGGCTCGGTCAGCGCCAGCGTACTGGTAAACTTGTGCTGGGAACTATTCTGGCTGTCACAAAATCGAAACAGCAGATCGAAAACCCTGCGCTGCTATGGACACTCTCAGAGAACGTATCATTGGACTACCAGCACTACGAGACACTTAGCCGCGAACTTCTTGCCGGATTGACTGACAGCGCCTCGACCCAGCTCGCTAAGAACAAGCAGCGGGCTCTTTTGCAACACTTGTCAGCTTCAGCTGAGATCTCCCAGTATGTTCAAGTCGCCGTCCAGAAGGCTGGCCACAATATTAAACAGCTTGGTCTCAATCTCGTAGAGCCCCCTCAGCCCGAGGCCATGGCTGTGGACGAGCCATCTGTGCCCGAGTCTCAGGTTGCGCCCGCGATCGATCTTGCACAAGTGCTGCGTGATCTCCCCAAACTGTCCGAATCGAGCTCGTTCGTCGGCCCAGCATTATCCAAGGATAAGGTGCAGAAATTCGCCTATGCCTTCCAGGTCGCTGCACAGCAAGAGGAACAGTTTAGCCAGCTGTTGCAGGTTGAATCTTTGCACCAAAAGGATGCTGAGTCTCGACCAGAATACTTTACCGCTCTTGCAGCTGCTTGGACCACATCTAAGTCCGCAGCTGCTCGTTCACGAGCTCTCATGTCCACCACCGAGGGCATCGCAAAGAGCAAAGGCATGGACTACCAGGGACTCATTCCTTATATCGTGGTCTCTCTTGGTGATGTCAACCAGACCGTCAGGCAGGCTGCTGCAAAACTCGTTCTCGCTTTGACTGCCACGTATGCCAACTCGACCAGCATGAAGACCTGGTGCAAAGACACTCTCTATGGCAAACAGTCCAGCAGCATCCACCAGATCAGTGCACAAGATGCCGGCAAGTTCATCTCTGAGATTGTTGCTCCCGTTCTTGAAGACTGCATACTCGATCCTACATTCCTGGCAAGGCACATGGCTGAACAACTGAACGACTCCGACATGAAATCAGCGCTGAGGTCAAGCATTTGCTCGTTCATTGCCTCTCACGCTGTCGTCACGGGCATTCCCGAAGCCAAGCTTGGTCTATTGGCTTTGACTGCCCGCCTTGGCAAGGTCGCCAGTCACGCGAGAAAGGAAAGCATTGTTCCCTACGCGAAGAGCCAGACTAAACAAACCCCCGGCGACAGCTCTGTTGAGCAAGCCGTGGTTCGATGCCTCAGCCACCGCACCAGCGAAGAGATTGACACATTACAAGAAATTGCTCAGCATGGCAAGCAAGGATTCGCAAGCGTGGCCTTCAAGCGTCTTCGTGAGCTGTTCAGCCACATGAAACCTCAATCTCAGACCGCAGTTGTGGACTTCCTTCTCGAGCAGAGTGTACTACCAGACACCGATGATGTGGTATCTCGCTCTGCTTCTGCGCAAGAGGCACTTCGTGAGGCCCCTCTCCCTGGTGACGTACTTGCTCATCTCCTGGACACACTCCCTACACCTGCCACTCTCCAGGATCAGGAGCGACCCAGCAAGCGCCGCCGTACAAGCAAGTCCAACACCGACGAACTCAAAAATGTCGACCGTGTTCAGCTGGACTTGGCTCTTCGCAAGCTCACTTTGGTCCTCGAATTGGTGGAAGGTGTCACCTCGTCCAAGCGTGCCGAACCCATGCCGCAAATCATCAAGGGACTCTTCCACTTGCTTGGCGAGGTTCACCACTGGCGCCTGCTTGCAGACTCTGACTTGGTATATGTTCAGAGTCTACTACTTGGCGACCTTCTGTCCGTGGTCAACGGACTTGAAGCTCCCACCGCCAAGCAGCTCGATCGTTCCGTGCTTCGTACCGACCTTATCGTTGAAGCACTTCGCTCTACCAGCAGCCCGCAAGTACACAACACGGCGCTGCTGCTCATTAGCAGGCTCGCCACCTTGGCTCCCGAGACTGTCCTCCACAGTGTGATGCCGCTCTTCACATTCATGAGCACCAACACACTCCGCCAAGCCGATCAGTATGCCTCTCACGTTGTCAACATGACTGTCGAAAGCATCGTGCCCCCACTTGCTGCTAGCTTGAAGAAGGGAGGCAGAGACCTCATTCAAGGCGCCAGCGAGCTCCTACTCAGCTTTACAGCCGCTTGGGAGCACATGCCGCTTCACAGGAGACTTGCCACTTTCAAGCACCTTGTGCAGACACTTGGAGAAGGTGAAGCGCTCTTCGCTGTTGTCGCCATGCTTGTCGAAAGGTACAGGCAAGACAACACTCTCCCGACCTTCGTGAAGGAGCTTTGCAACGCTTGCCAGCCGGGTACCCAGCTCTTGGCCGTCAAGCAATATCTGAACTTGATCCAGGAGGCTTGCAAGGCACGCAGACCAGTCGCAGACGCCATCCTCGGTTTCGGCGAGAAGAATTCCGAGCAAGTCAAGGAGAGCATCAGTGTGCTCTTCGACGGGCTGCCCATCATTCTTGCTAACCCCGGTCTCCGCAAGGGTATCGCGGCCGAGATGCAGAAGAGCGACGAGGCGGCAGAGGAAGTGCGCAAGGTCTACGGCGACATTCTCGAGCGCATCGTTTCATTCTCGCAGGTTCAGACAGGAAAGGGTGGCGTCAACGTGCAAGACCCTCGCATCGCTGCTGCTACCGAGCGCGCTCTTGAGGCACTTCTCGGATTGATGCCCACGGAAGAGTTCATCGAAGCTTCTGCAGGCCTCATGCAGACTGGCTCCGAAGCTGTCCGTACCCGTGTCTTCACCTCACTCACCGAGCGCGTCAGCAGCGCCAAGCAAAGTAACATGGCTTTGCGTGCTGTGTTCATCGACGCTCTGCCAAACTGCACAGCCTTCCTGGTGGCTTCCCAACCAGTCAGTGTCAGGAGAGCAGCTGTGGAGTGCGTCGATGGCATTGCCGAGAAGTATGGTAAGCTTGACCGCGCTGCATGCGCCGATGCCGCTGAGGTCGTGGCCAGTGACGCTGCCCTCGGTACTTCTGAGGGCGGCCTTAGGGTCACCAGCTTGCTTTGCCTGGCTAGCATGGTTGAGAGTCTCGCGGAAGACATGCTCGGCCTCACGCCCGTTGTTCTCGACAAGGCTCTTGGCTTTGTCGAGAGCAGTGATGCTGCCGAGGTCAGCGAGATGCGGGATGCCGTGTTCACTTTCCTGAACGCATTGCTCGATACCATGCCCTTCACACTGTCGGCCACATACCTCGACCGTGCCATTGTCGCTGCCGCTAAGTCTGCACAGACAGATGGCGAGCGCGTTTGGGCTGTACAGCAGTTCAGTGCCCTTGCAGCAAAGAAAATTGCCTTCCCCGAACTCACTACTGCCATGTCCCGTGTGTGGGAGACTGTTGCCCAAAAGGGTGCCGAAGGTGTTCTCCTCTGCGTCGAGATACTGCAGCAGGCCATCAAGTCAAACACTAAGGCTTCTGTCACCAGACACGCTGCAACTTTGTTCCCAGCTATGTTCAAGGCGTTCGATCTCCGCCGCGTCTTGTCAGAGGACGAGGGCGCCGACGCCTTCACCCTTGTCGGCGAGACCGCTATGGACATGACTCTCAAACTCAACGACACTACGTTCCGTCCCTTCTTCCTTCGTCTGGTCAGCTGGGCAGCCGACGAGCTGCCCAAGTCCGACAACGTTGGCAGGACTCTCAGAGGTGTCGCACTTTACGACTTCGCACACCGCCTGTTCGAGCAGCTTGGCGGTTTGGTTACAAGCTACTCTGGTGTGGTTCTCGAGAATGTCGTCGCCGTTCTCGAAGCCGCAAACAGCGCTGCACAAGAAGGCCGCGAACTTCTCGCCCAAACTCTGCGCGCAATGCAGAGCTCGTTCAGCCACGACCAGGACGACTTCTGGTCTGCACCCCAACACTTCGACGACATCCGCACACCTCTCGTCAACCTCCTCGCAACAGCAACCCCACTTTCCGCCAACTCCACTATCCCAGCCATCACCGCGTTCGCCGACGCCGTGTCCGCCTCGCAAGACAACCTCAAGACCCTCAACTCTTCGATCATGGCTCTGCTCAAGCACGAGGAAGACTCCGTGCGTCTCGCCGCCGTGCAGTGCGAGCGTGCCGTCACTCAGCAGCTTGCCTTTGACTGGCTCAACTTGCTGCCTGAGATGCTGCCTGTCATTAGCGAGCTTCTTGAAGATGACAATGAAGAGGTCGAGAGGGAGTGTCTTGCTTGGGTTAGGGAGATTGAGGGTGTGACTGGAGAGAGCTTGGAGGGTATGCTTTCTTAGAAAGCATGGAACACTGTTTTCATTGTTTTAGTCTGTAAGAGAACATTATCTAGCGATATTTTGTAGCCATATTGAGCAATTGTATATTTCTTAGTGCCTTTTGATCTCGTCATATAGTAGCAATGGCTGGCCAAGATCTAAGATCCAACTCGCAAGGCTACTTGAAAACACCCTTGACGGTACCTCCAGACAGCAAACTGTAGTTCAAATCTAGCATGTGTGACATCAGCATGGAAAGTAAGATTCAGATTCAATTGCGCGAGTCAAGTCACGAGATTCTTGATACGGACTACATCCTTCGCTCAAGAACGACGTTACGGAGCCTTGTTCCAGGTTTCACCAGCACCCTTGTGTGACGCTTGTGGCGACGGCCAAAATGCGGACTTTCATGATTGCGTCCGCGCTTCCCGCCATCAATAACTCCAGGAGGTCTGTGTACAAGCTCATTCCATGCACAGCGCTAGGAGGTACTGATGCAGTAAACGATATTCCTTCGACACGAAAGCATGGCGAGTGACTCACGAGTGTGTCGCATTCGAGATGAGATCGGTCTCTTTCGCTAGCAGCTCACTCCCAACCACATGAATTCGTTCATCCATTCTTGCGTCTTCGTAGAAACTGACCATGCCACCAACGACAAGCCAGCAATCCGCACCTGCTGAACTACTGGAGGTAGCGAGGTCATTCTCGCCTCGACTCAGCGAACAACATTGTGACGAGCTAGTGAGCTATTGCGCCCGAGATGACTACAGTAAGTTGCAATCATGTGTCCTCAATCCGTAGAACTCTCCTATCGTGCACTCACTGACGCAGCAAGCTTGGGGGTTCAGGATCTTCCGAACAGTCTACTCGCCCGGCTCTGACGCTGATTTTGAGAAGGCTTTAGAGACCCTTCTAGCTTACATGCGATCCGAGTGTTTCGAAGACGTGGTCAGAAGCAATGATGGCGATAATAGCAGCAGCGACGATCTATCTCCCGAAGAACGCGCATATGTAGAAGGCGCCGAGCCTATGTCTCCTGGCACTCTGGCTAAGCACGGCGACGATATAGATGAGAACTATCCAACTCTGAAGGAAGAAGATCTTGATGACGAGGAGATCAAGCCCGAGGCTGATGATGAAGACGAGGGAGAGATGATTGACGGTCGCTCGAATCAACAACTGTGGCAACGCCTCAGAAACGATGTGGTGCAAAATCCGTCATATGAGGGCATGTCACCTGCCCAGCTACAGCCTACATTCAAGCGATGGGTCCATGCGAGTGGCGCAAGAGCCTCCGAATCCTCACGCTATCGTTTCTTCATCATCATGGACAGCGAGGTCATCCAGAAGCTGCTGCAGGTGAGCCTGCCACTTGGCGAAGACTTTGAAGACTGGGAAATGTACTCGGTCAAGGTCTTTGATGCGGAGTTCAATCCGCGACAAATGCGTCTTCGGAATCCAGAGCTATATTCTGCCAAGCTCGTTGCACCATTGACTAGGGATGAGGGCTGGTTCTGGGCGGCAGGGTGGAGACTAGGCTATCTATTCTTCCAGGAGTGCGCCGAGGATAGAGAGTCTGTACGTACTTTCGACGACCAGGATCGTCCGCTGCATCGAGGTGCTACTTATTAGCACTTACTTTTTGCTGGCGCGAATGGGCCTGGAAACAGGTCGCACAAGTATTTTCGAATGCTCAGATTCTGTCAAAAGGTCTGTTGGTTCGATCGATTCGATCACATAGGCTGATGATATCCTCCTGCATCTTCTTCTATTTCTCATAAGGTAAGCTCATGGACGACAGCATTGGAATCAAGAAACGAAATTTGAGGTTAACGCATCATCGATTTTGCTGAATGAGACTCTATAGATGGTTGTGCACTTATGAGCAATATTGGCATTATCGGCATCGACGACTATGGTTTGAATCTGCTTGGACTCTGGTGCTTGAACCATTTTTGTAGTGCGAAACCGAAAAGCCCGTGGTGACTCGAACCGAATCCTTCGCTCTAGGCAGACAAGACATTGCACGTTTCATCCGTCCACTGACTCGTCCTTGGCCAATCTTGCTGCACCGCCGCAACAACGCCGCGGATGCAGAACCACATTTCTGTCAAGCCAACAGCATGGATAGCAATTTGCGGCAGGTTTCGCAGATGGGACGTGCCATCTCAGTCAATACTAAAGTAAGGATTCGCTTCGATTGACCAAAAACTCATAGAACTTCTTGTTACGCGTTATGTCTTCCGTTGGAGTGGTGCCGTCAGACCTCGTCTATCCATCTGTGCCTGCTGACCTACAGGAAGTGATCGAAGAAGACCCGTCACGAGACAGCGGGACCTACTGTAAAGAGCTTAGGAGCTATTGCGATCGCGACAACTATAGTAAGATCGATCTTCTCCTTATGTTGCTCATCGATGTGGGTGTCACTGATTTCGTTCTTTTTTATCTCTAGCTTGGGGATTCAAGATCTACAGAACCATTAACTCGCCTGGCTCTGATGCCGACTTCGAAAAAGCTTTAGAAGTTCTACTAGCATTAATGCGATTTGAGTGTTTCTATGATGCAGTGAGAGAGAACGATGGAGACAGCAGTGGTGATGACTTGACTGCCGAAGAGCGTGCCTATTACGAAGACCTCCCTTTTCTATCCGAAGAACAATGGAAGGAAGTCATTGACAACCCAAACCACCCATACCATCGCAGCTCCCTGGTAGACCGAGGAGATGGTGAGGGGGAGGAACGTGATCAAGATCACCAGTCCGAAGAAGAGGAAAGAGGAGAAATAATCGACGATCGATCGAACCAACAACTCTGGCAACGTCTGGAAAATGACATAGAGCAAGATTTTTCCCGACTTCAAGACGCGACTCCAGCTCAACTCCAGGACATGTTCAAAGAATGGATCTACGATCGACAGGACAACCCCTCAGGCTCCTCACGCTATCGTTTCTTTATCATCATGGATCACGAGGTCGTTGAGAACCTCTCTCGCATCCCCCTTCCACTACCAAAAAGCCTCGACATCGACGGACAGATCCAATCAGTCAAAGTGTTCGACACTGAGTTCAATCCTCAAGACTCACGACTCTCGAATCCGGAAAAGTTCCATCCGCAGCTTGTGGCGCGACTATCGAAGGATGAAGGCTGGTTTTGGACGGCAGGCGATAGTTTGGCCAGACTTTTCTTCCTTTACAGAAATGAGGAGTTTGGAAGTGTGCGGGACTGGGATGACCAGGATCGGCCGAGGTTTTCGGACGATGGATTTTTCTTTTGTGGCGATTCAGCGTACTTATGTGACTGGTAATGGTCAATGTGCGAGAAGCATCAGGGTCTAGGTTATATGTCTAGCCTTTTGACAGATTTTAGGCTCATTCCGACTTTGTACTCGAAGCTAGCATACGAATTTAGGTACTGGCTATCTCGGCGCCTGTTGATCTATTGGCATACACTTGTCCCTTGCGAATGATATCCTCTCGATGCGCCAAACCTCTTCCTCATACGGTCTCTTACTTTCGTAAATCTATCATGGAGCAGAAGACCAAAGAGATTTCTTCTTTTCTCGCACATGAGCCGATGGTATCACAATCTTCGCCAGAAATGATATCTGGACTGACAAGTCTGGAGCAAGTTCTCTCAGGGTCGCATGTCCAGAGCATTGCGCCTCCATTTGTCCGTGTGATGGCGTCGTGTATTCTCCGAATTGTGCGTTCTACACTACTTCACGAAGCAACAGAGCTGCCGAATCAATCAACTAGAACAACCACATAGGATCAGGTAATGTTCACATTTGGATTCTCCTGTATTGCATCAAGACAAGGAGCTTCACAGGCTTATGCAAGCTGCGTGCATGCCAAGCGAGGCGTCTCGTGCAGCATCCTCGTCTTGTGGCGTAGTCAGCTGCGCTGCGTTCTAGCGCTCTCAAATCGTCTTCAGCCTGATCTTGCTATCATGCGATTTCTGTTCACGATTCAACAGGTCGCATCTTCTGAGTGCACATCGAAACCCTATCTGGTCACTCGCTCTCAACCTGATGCGCGATCTCTCGCGTCGATTCTAGGACAGTATGCTGCCCACGGTGCACGACACCGGCTTCACCGTGGTATCCCCTGCTCCAAGTGAAGAAGAACAGCATCTCGTCGAGTAGGTTCATAGAGATTGGGAACCCTTGGTCTTATCTGACGAGCCTCGAAGCATCATTATCATTCACGGCCTGCAAGGTCATCCAAAGAAGACTTGGCTATACCAGACCAAATTGAACAACCGAGTCCCTAGCGTGAAACCGAAAAGACGAGGGATTTTACGGACACTCGGCTTCAAGAAAAGTAAGAGATGGGGAAGAGTACAGACCGTAGACCAGAGCAGGAAAGAAGAATCTCCACCGCGAGACGCCAGAATGACCGAGTCATACGAGAAAGAAGTCTTCTGGCCCGCTGATCTCTTGCCCAAACAATGTCCAAAGGCAAGGATCATGGTCTATGGATATGAGACAAGAATCACTGAAGGATTTCCGCACACTGCAAATCAGAACAGCGTTTTTTCCCACGGACAAGACCTCCTCTACAAGTTGAGGCGCAAGCGAGAGGGTCACAGACCCATAATCTTCGTTGCGCATTCCCTTGGAGGTATTGTTCTCAAGGAGGCGCTGATCCACGCCAACAACACGAGAGAGCTAGACTCTGTCGAGATTCTAGATTCCACAAAGGCAGTTGTCTTTTTAAGTACCCCTCACCAAGGCAGCGATCACGCTCAGCTCGGAGAAATTGCTCGTCGCGTCGCCAGTGTCCTTGGACTTGATACGAATGCGGCGCTGCTGGACTCGTTGGGCCTTCGGAATGACGACTCGAGAAGATCTCAACAGCTTTTCAGCACCATTTGGGACGAGCGGCGCTTCCATCTGAAAACATTCCAGGAGAGCAAAGCAGTTGTCGGGTTTAATCTGGGAAAGCTGAACGAGTTGGTTGGTCCTTTCCCTCCTACCCTTTGGTAAAGATATGAAGTTCCACCCACTGATTCCGCGGCAGATTGTACCTCATAAATCCTCTCTTCTCGGGCTCCCAGGAGAGGACCCTGAGACACTCAATGCTGATCACGTCAGCATGTGCAAGTTCAAAAGGAAAGGATGATCCTAACTTCCGCAGCTTCGGAGACGAGATGAAGAGACTCTACATACGAGTCGTCCAGCTCGATGATACTCGCGAGTTGCAAGACCTGTCTCGCGTGCATGGTGCGCACTCGTAAACCCAGAAGCACAAACGTGGGATGCCTACTGAGTCAAGATCAAGCCCAAGACGATTTGCACGTACACTCGTCGTCATTCGTGAGTACCATTGCCGCCCGCGAGGCTCTCTTATCTCTGGTATTCGGAAATATGGGCTTGCGGAGACGTATCACCGAGCGACCGAGCCCTGGCACCTGTGACTGGCCGTTGACTCACCAAGTCTATCGTGACTGGCTTATATGTCAGACTGACATCGACACACACTGCGGGCTTTTATGGCTAATTGGCCATCCAGGTTCTGGCAAATCCGTCTTGGTCAAGCATTTGGCAAGTACGTGCGCTGCTCAAGCCGGATGTCCAAAGGAAAATGTGGCGACCTATTTTTTTGACGCTCGTGGTACAAGCTTTCTGGACAAAAGTATGGAAGGTATGTTACGTGACTTGCTTTATCAGCTTCTGCCATTATGCGAGACGACCCTCAAGGACGTGTGCGCGGTGCACGCTTTCAAGGACAAGTCAAGGGACGCTCCGGATTCAGATGTGAACTGGCGTCTGGAAGAGCTGCACAAGATATGTTGATGAAGCTCTGTAGCAAGCCGAGAAAGGCGCCTATCTTCGTCTTCGTGGACGCTATAGATGAGTGTGAAGTATCAGCCAACAACATTCACACAGCACCACGAGCTGTCATCCTGTTTTTGGGCACACTTGCAACGACAGCTCGTAGAGCACATTGCAACGTCAACATATGCATCTCGAGTCGACGAAATCTGACAGCAAGCACTTTGCAATGCGCCAAGATTGCCATTGATCGAGTCGACCACGGGGATATCGACCGGTATGTGCTTTCGACAACGTCGCAATGGCAGTTGGACTTGAATCAAAAGGCTTCAATTAGCTCCAATATCACCAAAAGATCTGCCGGCATTTTTCTCTGGGCTCGCTTAGCCTTACAACTCATTGGGCAGGCCATTGATGATGGCTTGCAAGCTGATTTGCCTACAATATTGCTGCAACTTCCTGACAAGCTGGAAACTTTCTACGATGAGATCGTTAAAAAGCTCTCTGGTGGACAGCAAGAAAAGTCTTTACGCTTATTTCGATGGGCATTGCTTGCTCAACGACCACTAAAACTCGATGAGTGGTTCCAAATTATGGCTATGATTGATATGCCAGACTTATGCTCTTCAAGGATGTGGGAGCGATCAATGTACGGTATTGAGACGGTAGACCAGCTCTCGAAGCGCGTGGCGATCATGTCTGGCGGGCTTTTGGGAGTAACAACGGATACGGCCATTGAAGAAAACGCCCACAACGAAGCAAACATGAGCACAACGTCCGTCAATCTTACTATCAATCGATCAGTATCAGCATTTGCTGGATCAATGGATTCCGTTGAACGAGGTGTCCCAGCAATTCAATTTGTGCACGAATCGGTGCATGAATACTTCTTGCATGGAAACGGCTTCAAACTCTTGGATGAGTCTCATTCTTGTGGGAGCCCGGGTTCCGGACATGTTTACATCATGGAGATGTGTCTGCGGTACGCGCAACTGGAAGAGCTGGACTGGATGGTTCAGGAGGATTCTTCGTCTGAAGGGAGACCTCGAGCACAGAGACACGAGAGTTTCAGCTCTCACGTCAGTGTTGCCAGCTTTGGCTCATCAGCCGCCAGCTCTGTGCGTCGCTTTCCAGTATCTAGAGACCTGTCAGAGCCCTCAGATGACTATGAGATCGCCCCACGGCTGGTCAAAAAATATTCCGCTGATCCTCATGAAGAAGTAGATGCATGGCTGAAGACCGTCGATCGCCCTGCATCCAATGTCAGCCCTTTTCACGCGGCCGAACATTTGCGAAGACACCAATCTCCTTCCAAAGACACGCCACGAAATGATGAGCTGGTGCTGGAATCGGTTGTGGAAAACTCACCTTCGTCACATGGCTCCCCTGACTCACGATCTCACTGTATACCCACGACAGCAGTGCGCTACTCGTATCCTGCACTACGCCTATACGTGATCGACATGTTCGTTCATCATGCGCTCGCCGCCGCCGCAGCAGGTGCCGATGTTTCTAATTTTCTGCATTCGGTAGAAGATGATCGTAGCCTGAGGGCTAAGACAGGGAACGGCTGGTCCAAATGGTGCTCTCTGAACGAGGGTTTACGAGCGGACACAACACCCGCATACTTTGCAGCAGAGAACAATTTATCTAGCTGGGCAGCATGGTACACCGGGGATAAGACATTGTTGCTCAATCAGACTGGGGGTACAATGCGATTTCCTCTGGTAGCTGCGGTCTCCCGTGGGCACGAGTCTGTGGTTTTGCGTCTCTTACCTCACGTTGCGGCCCATGCTCGAACGCTCGACGAGAAAGGATGGACGGTCATGCATCATCTTGCAGCACTCGATGGCGGCGAAGCTACACTATCGCGCTTGTCTGATATGCTCGCTGCTGGACAACTGAGCAATATGCTTCAATTGCGTGACTGGAGTAATTTCATGGCAACACCTCTTGATCTCCTTTCCCGTCGTGCCACGAAAAGCCTCAGCCAAAGGATACAACGCATAAGTCTGGATCAGCCAGGGGATTCTAGTAGCCCTCTTGATCGACTCATTCACTCCGCCGTCAATATGTGCGGGGGTCGCAGGCTACTTCTCCCTCGCGAGGACGTTGTGAATCCAGAACCTATCATGTTCCCTGCTGGTGAGACTCAGGTTTGCCGCGTCCGAGTTTCTCTCCCGAGTTCATCCTTGTATCTTCGAATCTCGGAGCTGACCTGGGCTGAGCTATGCGATCTTTTGCGTGATGTACATACATCGACTCCAGCATATACTTTATGGGCAGAGTACATGTGCGACTTGTGCGGCAACTTTCTTGGTGTCGAAGGAGGAGAGCATGTCTCGAAACGCGATACCGTCGTGTTCTTCATTTGCGCGGTGTGGTATTCCCAACGTGAGCCTGCAGATTCATCGCTGCATGACACAGTCCCGCCATTTCCTGCAATAGAGCTGGTGCAAACAAACCAAGACTATCAAGATGTTGCAAAGACCTTACAGTGATTGATTGATTGAGCTTCGACCAGTTTGGCTCGAAAAGCTGAGCTGGAAGTTGAGCACCAGCGTCACCATGGTTGAACAGTTCTTCGAAAGAAGTAATAGCCGGTCGTGTAAAAGAAAGGATTGAACTGACGGAGAGTGTGTATGCTGTCATCGATCTTGTGTGTTTAGATATAGACAGGTTCATTACGTAATTTCTTCGGTAACTTCAATTAAAAACAATCCGTCCCTTGAGGTTTTCATGACACGACGAGGTCTCATATCTTTAAATCATCGCCAATTCTTAGATGGACGCCCAAAACACTGACTTAGGAGATGGTGCACTAACCATGACACCCCGCATACCTAAGGCAAAAGAGTGTGAGGTTAATAAATTCACCGCTGGCTGATGGATTCATTCGCTTTACAGAGCATAGAAGTCTCTCGTGCTCACACTTTTCCTCTTGCAGCGGCAAGCAAGCAATAAGGATGGGACCCCGAGTCATCTCAAGTTAATAAACCTCGCCGAAGCTGAGTCTGTCATATTAGACACTAAAGAATACCCTACGAAATTTTGCAAAGTCTTGTAAATGAAATCCACCTCCCCTCTACTTCTCCATCAACTATCTCATCTCCAATCTTCTACGACTTCAAACGAACGAATTGATAAAAGTAAAACCTCCAGTTCTCTACCTCTACTGCTCCTTGGCATCGTAGGTAGGAGGCTGGGGCTTGACCTCAAGGATGGCAGGGCCGGCAAGGATAGCGCTCTGGTCGAACTTGCCCTCGACGTCCTTGCTGGTAACGAAGACGTAGGTCTGGCCCTCGGCGACCTTGGGGATGGCGGCGGTGGTCATGTTGCCTGAAAGTTGTTGTCAGTTTTCATGAACTCTGGAATTTGAGTTGGCTGCATTATCTTACCGTTGACCTCACCCTTGACGCTAACGACGCTGAGGCCGGAAACGAAAGTGACATAGGAGTCGGCGGGGATGGCGTTCATGGCGGCGAGCTCGACGTTCTCACCAGCGCAGGGAGGAGCAGGCATGGGCTCGTTGTGCTTGGCCTGGCCGCCGTTCAAGAGACCGAGACCAAGGTTGAGACCGCGGGCCTTGTGGGAGTTGCCCATGACAACGGAGAGAGTAGGGAAAGGCTTGAAAGGAAGGGCAGGGTTGGTGGAGGGGCAGGACTTGATGAAAGCGGCGGCGAGAGTGTAGACGGAAGTCGGGTCGAGGGCCTGGTGCGTTCATGTCAGTTTGAAGATCGAGTTGGTTCAAATCAATCGTTACTCACGGTTCCGTAGGGGTTGGCAGCAGCGACCTCGCCGACGGCAACACGCTGCAGAGAGGTGTGAAGGGCCTCGGTGACCAGGATGGAGCCAGCGACGGACAGGTAGTCCTTGCTGGTGATCAGAGGAGCACCGCCGAGGTAGGCGGAAGTACCGACACCCTCAAGGATGGAAGAGAGGGAGATGAAGCTCCTGACGTCCTCGTAGGGGAAGCTGTAAGTGCAGGCGTCGACGGGAGTGACGTTGGCAGCCTTCAGGGCGCTGGTGAGAAGCATGACGTGCTGCTCCTCGTCGTGGGCAATGTACTGGAGGTTGGTGTAGTACTGCTTGTCGTAGCCTGTGTGAACGTTAGTGTGAGGGATTGAGTATTCGATGAGATGCATTGCAACGTACCAGCCTTCTCGAAGTCCTGCTCGGAGAACTTGTCAAGGGCACCCTTGTAGAACACATTCTCAAGGTGCTCAAGAGTGAGAGCGAAGTTGAGGACAGTTGCGTCGATGTTGTCGCGCTTGGCCACGGGAGCAGCGGTAGCAATGGTTGCCAAGAGAGGCACAACGCTGAGGATAGTGTTCTTCATTGTGATTAGAGGAGAATGTTGTGATGAGTGAGTGTGAGGAATGATTGTGAGTGTAGTTGGTTTGACTTTCTGCAGATTGGGAGCGAAGATACCTCTTATTTATATCGCACCCTCGTCGACAGTCAGCAAGCACGAAGAGGGGCCCAATGCCACTTGTTTGCCGCTCTCCCATAGCACGATCAGGGCCAAACGTTCGATAGAACGTTGCAGATGGCCTAATTGTCATCGTGCTAGACAGGCATTCCTTCAAGCTGGCTGTCATTCGATCGCTGACTCTGTTTACCACGCTAATATTGCCTGACAGAAGCCTAATCGCACAGCGCTAACATGGAAGGGACGAAAGATCTCTCCGTAGCGGGGAAGTAGCCCAAGCCCAGAGCGCATGCGGTCTAGATCATGAGCAGCCAGCCGTCATCGCAATGAAAGCCTACCCAAGCTCGAAAGGTTGACAGGGTGTAGAAGCTACTAAAGTCGTCGGATGGCTTTGTCTCCGGGGGCAGTATAGCCCCACATTTCCCCTCGCAGATCCTCCGCTAACGGCAGGAGCCGATGCTTAATCTGCCTTCAGCGTCGCTTTGGGTCAGCCTCGTCAGCTAGTCAGTCCGAATGGGGACTGGTAAGCCCCGGAAAGTGAGCTCTCCGGATCTCAATCTGGGTGATCGCAATCTGTGCGCCTTCTTTGAGACTACCTCTTGCGCGCCTACCAGGCTACAAGGTACTGGCAGCACCTGGTGACCGTCAGGCGCAAAGCAAGCCGCACAGTAAGTCGCGCTTGCGGTCAGGGGGCCATAATAATATCGCAGGGATTCCGCCATTTGTCATTGAAGAATGAGTTTGAGAGGATGTCACTACTGTTCGGGAGATCTTCTTGCTTTCTTCGGTTTGACGTGTGAGGCTGTCCCAGAGGCCTTTCATTTATCCGCAATTGCGGCTACCCACATGGAGGACCAGGAGGTAGACATCAAGTAGTTCCGCGGAGTTCTCTCCTGAGGACCCTGATATGCCATTGCTCGCCTTGGTGAAAGAAGCTGCTGAGCTTCCCAGTAAATGCGGAGGTACGGAGAAGCAGAGCAGTTAGCCAATTTCCCTCATTGGCGAATCGCGTAGGGTCAGTCTCTCTTTGGCTGTATTTCCAGTTCTCTACTGTGCTGTGTCCCAGTCCAACATCTCATCCACTCCCTCCTTCTCCCAAGACCCAAGCAACTCTTTTATCTTCCTCATGCTGACAGGTTTGGCCAGGAACATATCACAACCGCATTCCTTCGCTCTCGTCTTACTCTCCTCGGTCCCAAAAGCTGAAATAGCAATAATCTTCGTTCTCGTCCAGCGTTTGTCGTGTTCTATCTCGCGGATACGTTTTGTGGCGTCGAAACCATCCATTACAGGCATGGAGAGATCCATGAAGACGACGCTGTAGGGTCCTGAGCTTCGTGCTGAGAATTCGTCGACAGCGGCTTGCCCGTCGTTGGCGTAGGTGTGAGCGTAGCTCATGCGAGAGATGCAGGTTCCCAAGACCTGTGTTTCGTTGTCAGCTTGGATGCGAAGGGATCTTGGCACAATGATGATCGAGCCTCACCTTTAGATTGACTGGGTTGTCATCGACGAGGAGGAAGTTCATGGGCGTATTTCCTTGAGAAGCAGGCGCATGTGACCTATCAGGCATCTCGTCCCGAGGATGTTGTACATCATGAGGCGAAGGACTGGTTGTCCCTGGCGTGACCGGTATCACTTGCGAGGCTTGAGATGGCGCGAGGTGGGATATGTGACCCGGCGCGAAGTTGCGCAAGATGTGCCGTGTCGCGTCGTCAAGATCACTGTAGAAGTTGAGGACATGCGCGAGAGCAGCGAGAATAGCCTTTGGCGAGATTCTGCGGTAGGTCAGTATAGATGTTTCCCTAATTGGGAAATAACGAGGACTCACGGTGCTTTAATTGCAACGCCCGGACATTCATTGGATTGTTCAGAAGCTGAGACGAACAGCTCACCACGCTCGCTAGTAATCCACACATCGGCTGGACCCTCTGTGACAATGTTCATGTTAAGGGATTGTTGCAAGGTCACGTGTAGCGACCGTGCGAGCACTCTTTCTGTCGAGTCGTGGATTGAGAGTGGCGCGTGTAGCTGCAGACCTTCGGGAAGACTTAGACCTTCTGGCACGTGGACACTGAGTCCCTTGAATTGGCCTACCAGGTCTCTCGGCAGGTAGGGTTCGTCGCCTTCGGGGTTCTCAATCAGACTGCCGTTGAAGGGTATGGTCGCTTCCATGACAGTGCCAACTTGCAGCTCGCTCCTGACTTCAAGAGTTCCCTTATGTTCCCGAACGAGTCGCCGCGCGATGTTGAGGCCTAGACCCGTACCCTCCGAGACGGGATTTTCTTGTGAGAAAGGGTCGAATAGTCGGGTCTTCTGATACTCAAGAGCGATGCCTCGTCCAGAGTCCCTCACGGTCAGCTGAATGGCCTGGTCCCGAGAAACATGTCCGTCGTCGTTGACAATACATAGATCAATTTCTACGTGTCCGTGCGACGTGAACCGCAATGCATTAGAGCAAAGGATCATGATAATTCGCCGTAAAGCCCCAACTTGGGCGTTGACAGATCGCGCCGCGCGAGGGTCTATTGTGAGCAGGATGGTGACTGGCATTGAGTCGTCGTTGCACAAGCCGACCGTGGATCCTCGTCTCTCTGTCGCCATGGCATGATTGTGTGCTTTCTTATGTGTGTGGCCGAGCTCCATGCTAACGAGCACTTCTTCGACGAGGGTTCCCAGATTCGCAAGCGCCATGATGCCGGTGGACTCAATTTTGCTAACAGCCTTAAGAGGCGCTATCGCTTGATCAACAGCCTGATCCAAAACCTTCTGCTCTTCTGACATGTCGATTCCATTGTATTCCGTGAATGCGAGTAATTGGTCCATGGTGTCCATAAGTGTGGTGCCGCAATTCTTGATGTTTGTCAGAAAGGATTTGGACTCTGTATCCTCGTGGCTCTCTTCCAGCAGTTCAACACTCGCAAGGATGCCGTGCAACGGAGAGCGCAGCTCGTGAGAAATCGTTGACAAGAAATCGTTTTTCGTCTGGATTGTGGAGATGGCATCTTTCCGAGCTATGTCGGCGACGATGCTATTGTTCAGTGCGCTTAGGAGTGATATGTCATCGCTGTCGAACGTTCGTGACCGATCCGATGTCCAGCAGACCATGCAGAGAGACCATTTTCGGTGGTTCGCACCCCACATTGGGGCCAAGACGACAGATAATGGGCTTCCCAGAGACTCGAACAGGAAATCTTGCTCGCTGTAGGATTCAATGATAGTCGACGCAGGCATCGCATTGTCTGGTGAGCTTTTTAAGTATTGGTCTAGTAGTGGTGCATCCTCTTCTCTGGTGAGGATTGCGCCTGCGGGATGCTTTTCTAAAACATGTTTGATGATGGATGCAGGTATGTGTCGTCGGCTCTCAGGGTGGGTCCTCTCTGGGCTTGCGGATCGAGTCGCCGAGGCAGATCCTAGGACTTTGCATATCGCTTGCGCACTAAGATGGTCATTTCCCATGGTATCGTATAGTGCTCCAGGAGAGTACAATCCTCTGACCGGGTTCAGGACACTGTCGACTTCCGAATCTAAGATCAAGACACCATCCACATCGTTGGTTTTGCAAGCCAGATTTGCGACTTTGTTGAACACGTCTCCTTCATTGGGGGATGGTCTATCCTTTCCGGAGGAGTCGGGCTGTTCGTCGGCGACGGGTGTAGGCAAATCACCATCGGCTGTTCTTTCGTCGTGGGTTTCGGACTGCCGAAGGTGTAGATCTGTGTCAACCCCAGGAAGCGTCTCGAATTCCGCTCCGGTACCCAGTTCCAGATCTCTCAGGAGTCTTCCCACTCCGGTCGTGCTGTCGTCCGAAGAAGCCGCTGGAACGTCTGCAGGTTGTACTGCGAGAAAGGATGTCGCCACACCCTCATCTGGGGTGACCAAACCTTCGAATCGCCCATCGTTATCTGAGCGAGTGTCAATTGACCCACGCTGTGCACTTGACAGATTCGACGATTTGAGGCTCGCGGGGTCCAAACTCGACCTCACGAATGATCCAAGCCCGTGGATCAATTGCTGTGCCCTTTTGTGATCTTGTTTGATCCTCAGTAGATCAAGGTGCCCCATGATAGAAGAGGCTATCTCAGAAAGCGACTCGATTTCTTGAGGCGAGAAAGACCGTGGCTCGGTGTCGACAACACAATACGACCCGATCACGCTGCCTTCCTCAGTCCGGAGAGGCACTTCTGCGTATGAACGCATGTGCGGCCTAGAACGCTTACATTAGTCTCGACATTGATGAGAACAACCATCTCGAGCTTACCATCCTGTAATGTACGGGCGATCTCGGTGAGTCTCCTCTAAGGTAAAGTCGCGGATGGTGTATTTATTCGTGTCGGCGTTCACATTGTCCGTAGAAATGCTTCCACGTCTGCCTGTAAAGACCTGGATAGTCGTAGGACATACTCCCCAGTGAAGCTCTAGTGCCCGAACGCCCAGATAGAGAGAATCGTCGACCGACGCTGCGGCGTCTTTCTGCAATGCGTGTGTCCGCGTTGCCTCGCCAATAACGTAGACGTGAGTCGCGTCGATGATGGAGATGAACGATCTCTCGCACTGCAGCTTGAGCGCGCCCAACTGCGCCAGAGCAGTAAGAGTGGCGTCGTTAGACCTCCGGGCTCCAGGTGCGATCGCACACTCGTCGCTGGCACTCACGGGCACAATGTCAGCGCTCCGAAAATATCTGTATCAATCACTCAGATCAGCCACGCAGTCCCAGCAGGCGCAGTTGGTGTCACGACGCACTTGGCAAGTTCGCGCTCTCGGTGACGTTCCTGCTGCATTTGCAGCCGCGACAGCGCCGCTCCGCTGTTGTTGCCATTCGAAGGCACCATGCTCTCGCCGCCGTCCGCTCAGAGGCACTCTCATACAGCTGACGCTCGCGCACAAACGCCTCCGTGACCTTCTTATGAGGATGGGAGAGATGCAGCCGCTCGAGGAGACAGAGGTCTAGAGCGGAGGCGGCGAGCCATGGCTCGGGGGTACTTCCGACATGGCCTTTTCGCCACCTCTGGCTTCAGAAGACGTTCGAAGAACATCGCTACGAGCTACAGTGTTATTTGGAGAAGAAGCAGCAAGGACTTCTTGTAATTCAGCAGACCCTGACTACAACAGCCAATATATCATGAAGAAACGCCTTCGCGAACTTTCCCCTGCAACATCAACCAGAATCGCACAATAACGAGGAAATCTGTGCGATGCGCAGATCGTTGCGGGATGGCCCTTGGATCGAGAAAGTCGAGCGCTGTAAATTTGAATCTAGGCTTAAGCTGCCGCTAGTGACTATAAGGCTAAGCTTCAGCAATAGCAATAGAAGTGCATATATTTTAATCTATTATTTCGCCCTACCGAACGAAATGTACCTCTAAGGTATATAAGCAATAGCTTCTCCATACAATGTCCAGCCGTCGAAGGCAAGCATCGCGGTGTTTCAAAGATACACTATAGTGAGCAGTTTCCCGACGAAAGTTCGCCTTGTACAGTTTCTCATGAAGGCAAACTTCGAGTCTGCAACGAGCGTAGTGGGCTGAGACTCAACTCTGGGCTGTGATTCTTGAAAATGTGCAGGGACGACAATATCTCCTCCTCAATCCTCAGTGATCATAATGCAGTCAAAACACGGCAGAAGGGAAAGATAAACAAAAAAAGCCATCATACGGATGTAGTGCTAACTGTTTGATGTTGACAAGAAAGCTCTTTTCATGTAATGCTTGAATTTGTACAAACGAAGAAAATAAGATAAATTGAAGATCAAGGAGAGTCGTGTATATCGTGATAAAGAAAGAGGATTGCCATCCCTATTTCCATGCCTTGCCTCACCCATCTCCTTCTAACCAATAGAGAGTAATCTTGGTTCGAGTCGCGGGCGCCCACCACTTGATGTTGCGAAAGAAGATCTGGTGTATTGTGATGAGAAAAGAAAAGAAAAGTGTATGTGATGGCCCCAGCGCCGAGAAATTTTGATGATGCTGATGCGAAGGAATCAATTGAAGAGATAAGGAAAACGCCGATGCCCAATGTATGTATATCTGTACGCTTTCTGCACAGTATTTACAATGCGAAAACAGCAGCTCCGACAGCGCCGATGAGAGCGGCGCTGTAGCCTGAAGCTGCAGTGGGGACAGCAAACGCTGCAGACTCGGTAGTGGTGTAAGAAACACCTTCAGGCTCGCCGCCGTTGACGTGACCGCCGGGCCTGACGGCAATGGAAGTCGCAGCGCCGGAAACCAGAGTGGCGCTAGGAACAGGGTTCGTGCTGTTTGTGATTTCCAGAACATTGCTGTCGGAACTCGAGACGTTGAAGTTTGTGGGCGCCAGGGAGATCTCGTTGTGTTGGAGATCGTAGACGACGTAAGCAGAGCGGAGGAAAGTGTCGCCGAGGACGGCGGTGCTGCTTCCTGCGGGCGCGATGCCGAGAATGCATACGGGCTCTCCGGCGTCGACGCCGGCGACAATGACGAGCTCGTCGAGCTTGACGCTGATGGTTGGGCCGGTGAAGGTGAAGTCGATGCTGCCTTCGGCGTAGCGCAGGGCGCAGTCGACGAAAGCAGCGCCTTGCTCTTCGCTGTATTGAGCGTTGACGGCTTTGAAAATGGTGTCGGCGATGGTATCGGGGAGGTACATCAAACTGCTGCCGGAGTCGAGGAGGACGGGGATGTTCTCGTCTTTAGCGATGTTGGTCTTCTCGCCGTTAGCGCCGATGTCTGTGAGGACGATGATGAATTCGGCGTAGACGCCGTTCTCGGCGATGATTGGGAGGGTTTGGAGTTCGCCTTGGAATTTGGACGTGTCGACGCCGCCGAAGAGGATTGATCCGGTTGAGGCATCGAGGTCGTTTAACCACAGACTGTAGGCGTTGGTGTTGATGTTCTGGTTTTGAACAAGATGCCAAGGCACATTAGGATATGGGTTGCCACCGTTGTACTGTGTGGCGACTTCATTGATGGGATAGCCGATTCCAAGAATGCCTTCTGTAGAACTTGAGACGTATCCAACGCCGAATTGTTGCTGTTCCAGAGTTATGCCTCCGAATTGTAAAGTGTCGGATACGTAGTCACCCGACGATCCAGACCCATCAACATAACTAATGTTGAAGTCGCTGTTGAGATATTGATATGATGATGATGAATTGGCGTTGTATGTTCCAGAGACTTGACAAGGATCGCCGTTCTCTTTGCACAACTGGCTGCTGTCCACATTGACCCATAGATCACTACTGCCTGTGTCGATGTGGAGTTGCAGATCTTGTGCGGGAGTGCCGAGCGACACGTTCATGAAATATAATGTTTCTTCATTGTCGAGCTCCACGCGTACACTCTTGTCAGACGACTGCCTCTTTCGTAGACGATTTTGGTCGCGTTGTATGGGATTTGTGATGTCGTTCCGCCGTTGGATGTTGTGCTGGACCACGCGAGGCGCCGTATCGGCGGAACGTTTCAGATTGATAGCGCTGACGCCAAGGAAGCCAGTAGCGGTTACAGCGAGGGTGGGTATTGAAGGCCGCATGTTGATGAATTGGTGTGTAGAACGATAGACGAGGATCGGCGACGAGGTTCAAGCGATAGCAATAGCAGATGGGACAGGAAGAGTAAGCAGGTGAGCCTGTTGTGTATTATTTTCTTGCCCTGGGAAGGCTGGCGGTTGGAAATGACGACGCTGATGATGGTATGCGCGGCTTCTGGCACCCGGATCGGCTGGTGGCGTGGCTCTGCTCTGCCGCAGGGCCCGCTGTCACTGTCTTAGCCTCCGAGGACACGGGGCTGGCGATGTGAACACGGCGATGGCGAACGATGGAAATGCAAATCAACAATGCGGCCGCGGAGAGAAGGTGGCGATGGAGGTGAATATTACAAGCAGATGAAACGAAGATGCAGGCAACGGGGGATGTGCAAAAAGGAAGCTTCCAAGAGACGCAGGCGCAAATCTTCTTTTCCGCGAGTGTTACGACGCTCCATGGCGATGCTTGGTTGCGCTTACGCACCTGCACCCTTTCCCCGGAGCATCCGCCTGCACACTCGGCCAACCAGCCTCGCAAACCAGCCCTGCTCTCCACCGAAGAGCTCGTGTGAACTGGATCCCGCCGATCGAAAGCACTTGGCTCCACGTTTGCAAAGGCGAGACCGTTGTTGAGCCACCTCCCAGTCTCCTCCACGTGCCGGGTCGTGCGGGTATGGCAGTGCAGTCGTACTGAAAACCAAAAGGCCGTCTCGCTAACTGTAAGGCAAGGCGCATGTCTGCCGTCCCGTCTGACTGTCAACAGCATAATCCGTCCTCTAACTTTCCGCCAGTCGCCGGCGAGGCGTGCGTCGTACAATGCGCATACGCACGTCGGGTAGACGTACACACATGCACGTCAGCCGAAGTCGCACAGCGTCGAGGCTTTGTGCTCTGCCTTTTACTGGCACCGCCATGCCGTCAAAAGTCCGATAGGCTTACTACCGAAGATAGATGATCGTCAGCGGCGATGTCTGTCGTGCCCGTTTAGCACGCTACAGACAGCCGTTTATCCCAATTTGTCTTCATGGGCGTTGCCACATGGCTATCTGTGTATCCTCACTCCTGACAAGGATTTGCCGAACAGAGATTATGATTGCTCTTGGATCCATTTCACTGTTGACATCTTAGATTCTCGGTAGTATCCTCAAATGTGAGCAGCTGAGCGATCTCGACTGTTGTCATGACCATTTCACGTCATGCAGGATCGACCTCCAACACAGCTGACTGTCCACGGCTCTCCGCCCATAAGCCAAGACCGTCTTGGAGATCGACTCGCTGCATCACGTCTCCTGCACGCTACATGTTCTCTTCCCGCACTCAGCTATCTGTCCATCTTGCGTCGCCAGTGCGAACAGACGGCAACTCTACGCAAAGTCCCAACACGTGGTTGAAGCAGCGTTATCAAGCGGCGCCACAGAACGCCCACCACTATAAATCTAATATATATCGCATATGCAATACCGCAAGCGATTACCGAACGACTTTCACAAGACCGTCTTTCAGACTGCTTGCCGCTCCACAATCGACATGTGCATGTTTGCTACCCCACCGCAGCTGAATGCGGGATATGCAATTCTCCGGCCCTCGATTGATCATGCATGTTTTCCTGGCACGGCTCGTCAAGCCTGGGTATTGGCATGGCGCATCTGCAGCGTGCCGTGTATCGCTTTTCGTGAGATTCCAAGGTTCTGGGATGCGGGCATTGTTCGGATGTGATGTTCTTGCGTAGAAGGCGTGATTATGTGTGTGCTGTCAGCACATGTTGATCGTCGGCGAGCGTGACAATCCTTATGACGCTGGAGGCACTGTTCACCAGTTCAGGAGAGAGGTGGAATCGCTGACTCGCAGGACTCCACAAGCTGATGACTTCAGGTCTGGCGTGTCTGTATCTTGGCCAGCCGCTGTGACCGAAGACTTGAGCTCGACCGATATCAGGTCACTTCTACGCATGCTCTCCTTCCGAATTCCTAGAGCTCCCAACCTACGACCCAAGCCTCGCAATCTCAGGCTGCAGAGCACATCCCTGAGCTTCCCAAACGGACTGCGTCGCTAGATACTCCTCCTCTGAGCAACTTGTGAGCACATCATAACTCCACTCGCGTTCGGCGCCACGCGCTCGCAGTTCTTCATCTTCCTCGATCACACGAATCCTACGTAGAGGCGATCGAGCATCAGGCTGCCGTGACAGAGCTTTGCACATCCGCACCATCTGGTGCACAGTATTCTTGAACGTCCTCGGCGTGTAGATGTCGTGGTTGCTGATCCTCAAAGTAAGTGTGTCGACGGCAGTGATTGAATCAATGACCCCATCGCGACGAGTAAAAGCAGGCCCGCACGTCACAAACTGGTTGTACAGAGCGAGGAAAGCATGGCTCGCGTGACAGGGAGTTTCGGATTCGCTGGGGATGATGATGAATGCATCTGGGCTGAAGATGCGCAGCTTCACCGTCACATCGATCGGATGCTCGCGAGCAGCGAGAAGAGGCAGTTTCGTCCAGAATGGGAACAGTTTGTACGCCGATGCCATCACGTCCAATTCTGCGGACAGGCGACTGCCGTTTTCATTTCGCTTGTCCGCCAGTTCCAGTATTTCTGCCCGAATCAGGCGATTGGTTTGCAGCAGGGCGTCGACGTTCGTCTGCGCGATACTCACGGGGTATAAAATGTCGTCGCGAAGTTCGAAATCAGAATCGAAAACATTGTCCTTTTCGACGCGGAAGATGCGAGGGCCGGCGAAGAGACGGCTTGGAGGTGCGGTTCGGTGGGCTGTCAGGAAGTACAAGTAGATCATGTCACGGAGCTCTCGGGGGAGGCGTAGAAAGGGCGATTCGCTTGGCTGGGCATTGATGAAAAGATTATGTGAGCCTGTCGCACTGAAGTTCTCGTAGTCCTCCCGTCGCGGCCAGTGTAAGGCTTTGACATCGGGAATTGCATCATGAATGATCGAAGACATGATTGCTGTTGATCGCGGTGGCGTCTCGTGGTGATTCTTGCTACGATGCCCTGATCTCCTTGACCGCTAGCACACGTCGGGTAGCTCCGTTACCTGTGCGAACAGAAGACAGCGTCATTCGTTGATCTCTCACTGCCGCTCTCTGATTCGTTCTCAGTATAGAATTCGTTAATCGATTGGCCCTTTGACTTGCCAAGAGACCCATGCGGGAGGATGCTACGAAGTGTGCTAGCGGTCAAGGAGATAGATGGGAGTCTCAGGCGTAGTTGTCCTCAGTACCAAGCATTCAGAGGCCAGCCGTTAGCTTCCGCAGGGGTGTAGCTTGTCGTGATTGTAGGTTTGGACTTTATTAATCATTAAGGTTACCATCCAAATCGTCCCGGCTTGGTCGAGCTGGGGGCTGAGCGCCAACGTCACGGAGTACATGGACTTGATTGTACCCATTTCGCGTACAATCTGCTAGCGCGGGCGTCACACAAGCCAATCATACGCCCCCACCACGGAATCGCGAACGTTACATCAAGCTACATAGCTATTCGAAACATACAACGATACTTTTTGCAGCAGTCCACACAACCGACACTGCCGACGGGTTATCAATCCGACTAGACATCTGCAAGATGCACATCCCCTCCATCATATCGCTGCTAGGCGCCGCAGCCCTCACCTCCGCCGCCAAACTCACCATCAACATCCCGCCAAACTCGCCCGCCCTGCCAAACCCAGCAACCCTTCCAGCCTCAACCCACGCCGTCCTCATAGGCGCTCCAGGCACCAAATTCTCCGCCCCTCTCCGCCGCGACAACACCTTCGTTTTCTCCTCTCTCCCCGAAGCCAGCTATCTGCTCGAGATCCACTCCCGCGATCACTTCTTTGCACCCTACCGCGTCGACGTCGGCCACACTGTGGGCGAGAGCGGAAAGGCTGCTCAACAAGAGACTGTACACGTGTGGCAGACTTTCCGCGGCAACGAGTGGAGCAACAAGGGTCCTCACCTGGGATCTGCGAACGATGAGTTGAGGATCGATGTGCGTCCCGCGGCGCAAAAGGATTTCTATCAGCCGAGAGGAGGGTTCAGTGTTATGAGCATTTTCAAGAATCCCATGATCTTGATGGGATTGGTTTCGGTGGTTATGATTTTCGGAATGCCGTATCTTATGGAGAATAGTAAGTTTTCGTGGGAGAGTAGATCTGTTGGTGCATATTACGAGGATAGATTTACTGACTTGACATCACAGTGGACGAAGAGACTAAGAAGGAAATGGAAGAGATGCAGCAGAGCACGTTCGGCGGTGCTGAGGGCACTGCGGCGCAGATTCAGAACTTCGACTTGGCTGGCTTCTTGTCTGGCAAGCCTGCCGCTGCTCAAGCGGGATCGGCGAAGAAGAAGTGAGCGTAATAGAGAACCAAAAGAATGCAAAGATACACTCAACTTCCAACTGCTACTTCCTCAACTTCTGTCTTCGGGAGACCCAATGACAATTCCTCCACAAATGACAGCCCCATGTCATGCCGGTCGACAACGTTTCAGGAGCTTTCACGACTTCTCTCGAGCAGCTGATCTCAGCAGATACTCTGTGCATATCGGTCTTACTATTCTGCGCGCAAGCTGCTGTATTGACGATTCACCTCATCATAATCAGTTGACTGCCCCTCAGCTCATTTAGCCTAAATCAGACCAGAGACGGGTTCCAGATAACACAATCCTATCCCGATACTATTACCCATACATAAAGCAGGCCAAGACTCGGTATTCCTCGTGAGGAGATTTCCTCTTATTGACCAACACATACTGTCGACATCATGGCGCCAATCAAAGTTGGCCTGATGGGCTACGGCTTCTCCACGAAATGCTTTCACTTGCCATTCATCACTCCGAACTCTGATCTGGAGGTGTATGCATTCTTGCAACGTGCTGAAGCGCCTGCCGACAAAAAGGGCGTGGAACCAGGAAAGCACTGTACCGTTGACCATCCCGATGCAAAGCACTACCGAACCGCAGACGACTTCTTCGCAGACCCAAACATCGAACTTGTGATCGTTTGTACGAGCTCCGACAATCATGCTGAATTCGCTGAGAAAGCCATGAGGAGTGGCAAACATGGTCAGTCGAATTGATCCCACGCAAGAAGCATGCTCTCGACGGCCACACCGACTAACAATCTCTCACGCAGTCGTGGTAGAAAAGCCCTTCACAGCAACCTCAGCCGAAGCCGACGCCTTGATCAGAACGTCAAAAGAGACCGGCAAACTCCTCACAGTCTTCCAAAATCGCCGCTACGACTCCGACTTCCGCACGCTCCAACGCGTCATCTCTTCAGGCTGCTTGGGCGAAATCACCGAATTCCAGAACCACTACGACATGGACAACCCCGACTGGGTGCGTGGGTGGACGCAAAAAGAAACTGTCCCTGGCCAGGGGATGCTGTACGGCCTGGGAACGCACAGTCTCGATCAAACGCTGCTCTTCTTTGGGCAGCCTGCTAGTGTGACCGGTTTCACACGGGCGTTGAGGTCGGGGGAGGGGAAAGCGGACGATTCGTTCACGGTCGTACTGCAGTATGAGGGAGAGAAGAAAGATCTGATTTGCACAGTGAAGACGACGATCGTTAGCACAGTGCCCATGGAGAGGCAGCTGAAGTTCATGGTCAGGGGAAGAGAGGGAACGTTCCTCAAGGTGAGTGGCCTCCGTGCACGATTCCCCATGCGATTTCGATTGAAGCGGTATCTTGCTGACACTTCGTCTCTCACAGGACGGCGAAGACCCGCAAATCGACCAGCTGTTCGCCGGCGTCAAACCCTCCGACCCATCCTACGGCATCGAACCGGAGAACTATCATGGCGAGCTTTTCACCAAGAAGCAATTCGACGACTCGCAGACTCGAGTCAAGGGCCAGAATGGTAACGAGCTGTGGAGTGGCAAGCTTGCCAGTTCACAAGGGTCGTACGTCGATTACTACAAAGATGTTGTCGCGGCAATTCGAGGTGAAAAGGAAGTGGTCGTCGAGCCGGAGGAGTCGAGGATGGGCATTAGAGTTATTGAATTGGCGATGGAGAGCGCGGAGAAGGGTGCCACGGTGAGGTGGAGTTAGCGGCTTGCAAATCCGGCATAGTGGTTCACATTTGTCGACTCGGACGCAAGCAAGCAAAATCTTGGACCAAACGTGTTTTCCACTCTTTAACCCTAGTCTCGTAGCTGTATTCTGAAAGCAGAATCGAGAGGCGTACCGCCGCTGGTCAATGATTCGCTTCCCCCAGGCCTGAGATAGCACTGGTTTGGATCACGATTTTCGACCACGCCGACATATGTGATTGAATTGCATCCCTCTAATGCTGCACAAAGGTCAACGCATTGGCTGTAGTCATTGGCGTGCTTCACATCTAGGAGTTCGCCGCCAGTGTCAAAGCCACATTCCAACTGGAATCCATTGTACACTCCGTTGCTGAAAGACTGGCAGCTATTCGGGGCTGGTGTCGCAGTGGCTGTCGGTGTGATTGTTTTGATTGACGTGATAGTGATGTATTCAGTTTCCGTGATGATAATCACGGATGTGAATGTAGAAGTCGAGGTCGGAACGACTGTGGTTGTCTCAATTGGCGTCGTAGTCATGTAGACTGTGGGCGTCGAGCCGACAGTCGTCTTGGGGGTGATGGTCTAAGTAGTCAGCAATGTCTCTATGCGAGCTTTGAAAGACCAATGTATTGTACTTTCGTAGTAGTGGCTGGAGTGCCGATACAGGCACACAGAGTACTTAGCGTCGTACTACCTCGGCTGGAGACTGAAGACCACAAGGAGGCAAGTACACTGTTCGTGGTGACGGCCCTTGCACGATTCTTCCTGCGGTTCTGGCCCTCGATCTCTGTGATCCACGTAATGTCTGTGCTAACGGTGACGGTTGATGTGCTTGTGGCACTTTCAGTGATGACCTCAGTCACGGCAGGTTCGGTGATGGCGCTCGTTGCCGCTCCGCCGGATACCGTCTGCGTTATGGCTGGTGCCGTAGTGGTCGAAGTGATCGTAGCGGCAGTCGAAGTGACCGTAACGGGAGGTAGGGGGAAGGCCTTGGAACAGAAAGTTTGCGCCGGTGCAAACGAAGAGAGTAGCAGAGCGGCCTTGTACGGCTGGCTCGAGCATGCTGGCAGGCTTGATGCAGAGGACGCTGTCACCAGCGTTAAAGCGAGGGATGAGCCTTGAAAGAACTTCATGCCTGTAAGAGCCAGATGAAAGCAGGAGATCGAATTGACTTGTAAGACTAAATGAAGATGGAGCTCACCTTGAGGTTTGACCTCCTCTTATAGCATCACTAAATTGGTTGTTCATAGCTATAAGACTTCGTGGTGGTCTAGACCACCGCCACAGGTTCAAATGATTTGTTGTACAACATCCTTAGAACCTGTTCCTTACCAGCGTCTCAGGTGCGAATCGGAGGGACAGCAATCACGTGGCGTCTAGATCTTCGCGGACACGGCAGGCCATGCATATGCAGCCTGAGTCGCGAGCCGCAGTCGTCCTGCATGCGGAATACGGCAAGAACCCAATTTGGCCAGTAGAAAGGACATACAGTCCGATATGCCAGTGGTCGCTCGAGTGGAAAAAGCCAGAGTAGCCAGACTCGAGCCTGTCACGACTTCAAAGCGCCAAGCTCGTCAAATGTACAGCGGCCATTGTCAGTGGGTTCATATACGTTCTCCGTTCAGACGTCCCTGACTCGTTTACGGTTCCACTCCGCAGGAGCATTGCTAGTCGCTCGTTTGCTCGTGGTGTTCCAAGAGCTGTCAATATCTATCAAGCATACCACTGTGATGAGATGTTGACATGGGCGTCAATCTACAGCACTTTGGGCTTCTTCGAGGGAAGAACGCTGTGAATGAGTGTCGGGACAGTAGAGTATCGGACTCCACAACCCACTGCAAGTACAAGTGCAGCAATTCATGCGACGATCGTTTCTCAGCTGTCTGGAAGGGGACGAGGCTGGAAATCCGAGTTGGCGCGTGCAAGGTCTAAAATGTGCAACGAGCCGCATGACTGCAGCCTAGATGCATGCAGGTCCAGCCGCTAGCGTTACCACGCGGAAAGCCGACAAAAGTCCCAAGCTCGATTATCGATTGATTGCCTTGAATCCATTTGCACAAGATTCGATGCGTTTGACTGTTCAGTGTGAGTCACATTGTCGCGCGTCACTGCAGCGCCCGTACAACCCCAGAAGTGATCTTTCGACGTCAATGACTGCGACGCGCCACTTGATGCCGCTCTGTAATATTTATCTTCACGACGAGATCGTGCTATATACTGGCAGATCGCAGTGGCTTCTTCAACATACTCTATCTAACAATGCAAGTGAAACAAAAATGGTCAGACAGGCCCACAGAATTCCTGGGCCCTTCATCTGAGATCGGCTTGCTCCACACTCTGTATCTGGCGCACGGTATTAGACAGATGTTGGAAGCTAAGAGCAAGGGGATTGAGACTCCTTTGTTCCCTGCAGTGGATACGAAGGTTATCTGCTCGAAAGAACTGGCCAGAAGAGGCGACAGACCTCACCCTGCATACGCCAATCCTGGAAAGACGCCGGAAGCTATGGACCTGACTCGCCTTGCGAATCAAGACAACTCGGCCTTGCTGAGACTACCAACAGAGATACTAACCATGATCTGGAGAGCCGCGTTCGAGTCGACGGGAGCCAAACGCGTACACGGGATCGCATCGAGATCGGCTTGCAGACATGGCCTGCTTTCCCTCACAAGCACGTGCTCGCTCCTGCACAATGTTCTATACCCAGTCTTCCTCAACCAAGATGCATTTGTAGTCAAGGTGTCCTCGGCGGATGCCCCAATAGTCGCAAGAGAATTGACTCGATGGTGGCAAAGAACAGCGGCAATCCTATCCCTTAGCGAACCCATTCGACCGCTCATATTCCTGACGCTTCAAACCGGGTGGCTGCCATTCGATACTGCCCTCAGACTCGCGGCTCAAGTACAAAACATCTGCTCGTCAACGCCTCTGTTCCAGCCAAGAGTTCTGGTTGAAACGAACGAACGGCTCTGCTATTATTGTGGTCCTGGCGTGTTGATGAGCTTGCAGGCACCACCTATGGAAGACAGCTGGGAGGATCAGTTCAAGAAAGGCAGCTGGCCTACTGCTTTCGACGCGCCGCCTCTGTGCCACGACAAGATGTGGAGAGGATGGGTGGCAGTACCGGTCACCGAGCGCAGCCTTATGTGCCTTGGGCGAGAGCAAGAGCAAGAGCCGCCGTATTCGTGGAATCGGAGGTGGAACAGATATGCCAAGGAGACGGAGATGCTGGCGATGTGCAGAAGTTTTGAGAGCAGTTGAAGATGTCGCTTCCGCTGAAACATAAGGATCTCCACGAAGTGTGACGAGGGTTCCCCGATTCCAGAAAAGGCGATGAAACCTGACGAGCTTTTTTCCGTCGAGCACCGAAGATGCTTACTTGCCCAGAGCACGTAAGCTTAGCACCAAGCAAGTTACGGCACCAGGCGTCTTATGGGATCGGTGTTGGAGCAGATGGCTGTTGGCGATGTGCAGAAGCTTCGATAATAGCTTAGCATCCCGCTGTTGCTCAACATGTCAGAACCTCGATGAAGTTGAGCGACTCCATGCCGATCTTCAAGGATACGGTGAGACTGAGCTAGAACCTGCTTGAACTGTCGGTGATAGCTTGAACCGCGGCACAGAATGCAGCAAGCTATATCCCCGGCCGCTTCAAAATGCTCAAATAGTCAAATCGAGTGTGTAAGATCAGCAGATCCCTATGCCAGCGTGAGTGGAGGTCTCATTGGCAAGAAGCCTACTTGCACACCATGCTGGCCAACCAGCAAGCAGTAGTTGACGGGCAATGCATATGTTGAGGGTTCATTGGTTTCACGTCCGTCGTTCAATATGATGGCCTGAAGACGAGAATATCCCACGTCGAGCGAGTGAAGAGTCGTGTTCGGTGGTGACCTTTGCAATGATCCACCACACAGCTATTGTACCCCCATAGCAAAATCAGTGAACAGAAGAAAACCAATGATGCACATTATTGCACCCCCCTGGAAACCATTTCGATCAGACAACGGAGAGATCTCCGGCAGTTAAGTGGTGAGCTAGTCCCGATTAGTCTGTTCGAAGACCGAATATGGGCAGTCGATGATAGTCGCTAGCGCCTTTCCAGATTCCCAGCTGTTCGGGCCTTCCAAATTGGTGGCATTGAAATGGTTTTCGACATCGTTGGCCAGAGAACCCCTTACCAAGTACAATATGGTACTTGATAGCTGAATGAGCTGACCGTTGACAAGACCACATATTCAACGAGAATGGCATTCCCTCCAGCCGTGCTTTCCTGCAACCCACGGCAAAAGGTCGGCGTCGCCTTCATACACGCAAACCCGGACAGGCCGCTTGGTAAGGCAAGCGATCCGAAGCTGCGGAAAATCATACGCTCTCACATCTCACGCGTGCAGCATAGCCAGCGACCGAAGAGTGGGGATACCGAATTCTCAGATATCCCCAAACCCTCGGATGACATCGCGAATGAGGGCGATACTGTCATCGACGCAAGTAATACGGGCAGCTGGAGAAATGAACGAGCACCACAGCTGAGCAAGCCAGCACGCCATGGAAGACTCGACTTAAGCTACGACTATGACTTCCATCAGCATGGGCAGATGATCATTACGACAGCAACTATTCAGCAGCCGGTGACCCGCAGTAGCATACACGCAATTCATAGCCAAATCTCCGCCCTCCGATTACGAAGAAATCCACAAGATATGACGGACGACCTGCAAAGCTTCCTAAAACCACTAAAGCTGAGCATGAGCGATTGCCTGGTAACTACTACTAGTCTCAACGACTATGCTCATTCTGGTCTAACGATAACAGGCACGATATGACTTATTACTCAGCAGAATAATAAGCGATAATCAAGATAATAGTCCACTACCGGAACAAGATACGCACATCTACATGCACTCCATGATCAAGCTGGGCGCGACCTACCGGGCTACCGCTATCTTCAGCGCAGCTGCAAATCTCATAAGCCAAATGGGACAATCTCTCGATCAACCCGCTTTTCTCAGGCTTTACGGCCACGTCCTCGAAGGCATACATAATGCGTTGCGCCATCCAGACACAGCAGAGGACGAGGATATCATGCTAAGCATCTCCGGGCTCATGTGGTTTGAGGCTTTCTACGGATTTAGGGAGCAGTACCGCGTGCATCTAAACGGTCTGATTGCAATGGCAACATCCCCGAAGCGCTCGCGGCACGCCGCAGCAGTCACACTCACCGAGTGGACAAAGACCAACAGTGCCGACACGACGCGATCTCGGCAGTTTATGGATAGTACGAGGATCAATGACTTCGATCATCGGTGACGAACGACAGTTCCGGATTCGATACTCAAGATCTGTGCTCCAGCACTTCGCATTCATACTCTATGCCAACACTGTCGCGAGACATTGTCGCATGGACAAGCTTGTTCTATACACACAACAGACAGACCGTCAAGGTCTACTATGCTTGATGGCCAAGGATGCTGCACGTCACGCTCCTTGAACCGACTTGGATGAGATGCGGACAGGATCCGATGCGCGTCAGCATGCTGCAAGAGCTGATTTATTAGCTTGCTACGTTTCACCTTACAGAACGCATTGCCCGATTGCAGTCGATGCTAATATCCCTGATCTTATCGATAATGAATGTATGCGAACAGACCCTTGACAGCTTTCCTGGAGAAAGCGCAAACAGCCTCGGCAATTCGCAAGCTTGATTGACCTCATCCAAACACCCGCTCGGGTATTGCTGAGCATTGGTGCTGGCGCCTTTGTAGGCGCGTAAAGTATAGCAAAAGTATCATCTTATTTCCGCCGTACTTCATATCGTCCATCCTGTCGATCTCTCTAATCTCACATACATTTTATACACACACCTACATATAGACAACACCAATAACAATGTCCGCCGAAGCCGACGTCAAGCTCGACAGCTTCAAGACCATCTTCTCACTCACCGGCAAAGTAGCAGTCGTGACAGGAGGCTCACGAGGTCTCGGTCTTCACGCTGCCTCTGGGTACGTGCAACGCGTCCAAAACAATTTCAGTAACCCGACTTACCACTAATATCCTTCCAGTCTCATCCAAGCCGGCTGCTCCCAAGTCTTCATCACCTCGCGCAAAGCCACCGCCTGCGAAGAAGCCTGCGCAGCTCTCAACGCCCTCGGCTTCCCAGGCAAGGCCATCTCCGTGCCAGCCGACATCGCCAAACCCTCCGAAGTCGAGCGCCTAGTCGCCGAAGTCAGCAAGCACACCGACCATGTCGACATTCTATTCGCGAACGCTGGAGCCTCATGGGGTGCGCCGCTGGACAAGACGCCTGAGAGCAGCTTCAACAAGGTCATGGATCTGAATGTGAAGAGCGTGTTCTTGAGCGTGCAGAAGTAAGATACCATCCCACGTCTCACCATTTGAGACGAACAATTCGTTCTCGTGGTATTGCGTGCTAACACTTTATCCCCAAGATTCGCCCCCCTCCTCCGCAAAAACGCCTCCCTCGCCGACCCTTCCCGTGTAATCGTAACCGCCTCCGTAGCAGGCATCGGCATCGGCTCTCTCGGCGAAAATGCCACTTTCGCCTACAGCGCCTCTAAAGCCGCCGCACTACACTTGACTCGCAACTTGGCCGTCGAGCTCGGCCCGCAAGGAATCCTCTGCAATGCGATCGCGCCAGGATTCTTCCCGACGAAGATGGCGAACGGATTGATGGAGTTGCAGGGCGGCACGAAGCAGTTGGCTGATGATACGCCCAATAAGAGGCTGGGGACTGCGGAGGATATTGCTGGTACTGTTGTGTACTTGTGTTCGAGAGCGGGCAGTCATATTAATGGTGGTCATGTTGTGCTTGATGGTGGAAGTGTTTTGGCGAGGGGAAAGTTGTAGGTTAGGTGAGGTTGGTGAGGGATTGTGGCAAAGCTATTTATTGTATGAAGAATTGACGAACAGGCTGGGGTTTTCCCGTTACTTTGCCTTGGCTGTGAAACAATAAACTGGTTTGCGAACCAGGGAGTACTCCCATTTGTCTTCTTCTTCGGACTCAGAATGCCGCATCATCATATCGTGCCTCGTCCTACGACACGAATGAGAATCCCACATCGCCTGGCTCGAAAGACTTCATCATCGTTGCCGTCCATGAGCGCCTTACGCATTAGCGTTCACGAGATATCCATCGCATCACCAGCCAACTAAGCCGGCTCTTCATCGTTTTTCGCGGACACACCAACGAACCACACCTCAGCTCCTTTCCCAACACCTCTGATCTCAATCCCCAGCCTCTTGGTAATCTCTTCGGCACTCAACTCGCCACCTTGCGACGATGCCAGCGAGAGGGACGGCAAAGGTTCAATGCTGTGGCCAGCTTCCTTGGGGTGGATGCGCAGTTTGCGTTCTGCTGACTTGTCAGTTTTGTCCGACATGTGCCGATTATGCGAGGTTCTGGGAAATGATCTCACTTTTGCTCTTGCCTTGGTTCTTGCCGTGCTGCTTGTGACTGCCGTCGCTCTCCTGTTCTTGAATACGAGGGTGTTTGCGTTCTGGTGTTTGGGATTTTGGTAAGCTCATATACTCTGTTCGTTCTCGATAAACTGGTGATACTCACTGTTCTCTTTCTCCGCCACCTCATGATCTCTCATCTCCTTCAGGTTTTCCATATTGGTGTCGCGTCCTGCAAATTGTGAATCAGTCGACTCACGACTGAAGTGCGCTCCGTCAAGTGAACTCATGCTTCATCGGAGTCTTCGCTATTCTCGGTCCAGTGTCGATGAGTGCGCGGATTGATGTTGTGACGTGTCGTGAGTTACTAGCCTCGAGAAAGAAGGCTTATGGTAATGGTAAAAATATTGCCAACTCACCAGTCGTGAAGAATAATGCAGGTATGCTGATCATATTCTCCCGGTTCGTGCTCGGTCCTGCTATCGGAATATGATCGAAGTTGAGTCTCAGTCGCGCATGAGCCTCGAGGCGAAATGCCTGGCGGCAGTGAATGGGAATTAGCAGGCGCTCGTGAAAGCTGGTCGATCGTGAGGCAAGAACGACCGAATGAAGCTGGGACTGTGACTGGCTTGGTGGCATTGAAGTCTGATGAGTGGAATGTCTGCTTCGAACTGTCCGCCATATGGTAGAGCTCCTATCTATCACCTCCTCTTCGGAACGTGCAGATAAGCGAAACCTGAGAATAATAAATCAAAATCCTGTGAGATTGATGATTGATCCATATGCCTTTTTCTATATCCTTTACAATAAAGACTGTGCAAGATCTTTTTCCTCCCTCCTGCTCGACCAGCCAAGGCTGAGAGCGATGAAAGCAGAGAAACAGTAATAATAGACCAGAAACAAGACGACGAATCGCTCAAGAATGCACGCTCACAACACAAACTCACACATCGCGCTCACATCACCTCACTCATCCTGCCCCACCCGCTTATACTTCCCACTCCCTTTATCGCCATTCTTCTTGACCAGGTTGCTGATCCAGCCACCCACGCCCTCCTCTCCGTTGTCCTTGCTCAAGACAGGCTTGCCGTCCTGCACGTCCACAGCAGGCGGGTCGATGTCAAGATCGGGAACGTTGGGGTCGATGTTCGAGCCGTCGACTCTGTCGTCTCCGAGACGGAACGATGGCACAGGCGAGCGGGCGTCTCCGAACAGGGATTCGGCTTCGGCAAGAGTCTCGGGCGTAGGAGCCATGGTGGTCGCGTCGCCGAAGAGGGAGTTCATATCTTCGAGGCGCACGTTGGCGGTTTCGGGGTAGATGAACCAGACTAGGGGGCGTTAGTATTGCTTTCTTCATATTTTGGTTTGTGAAAGGATATGAAGACCTGAACTTACCAACGATGAAAGAAACAGCGCAGAAGAACGCGTGCACCAAGTAAAGTCGCCATTGGATCGCATCCTGCAGCACAGGCGTGACCTCGCCGACAAGCCAGTTGAAAGACCAGTTGGCGGCAGTGGACAAACTTGCGCCCTTGGCACGGATGCTCATGGGCAGGATCTCCGGGGGGTACAGCCAGGGGATAGGACCCCACGAGAAGCCGAACGAGGCGTTGTAGAGCATGACGAAGATCACGACCAGTCTCGGCGTCCACTTGATGTCGATGTACATGAAGTAGGAGATGGCGGAGAGGGAGACGATCATGGCTGCTGCGCCTGAAAGGAGAATGAAGCGGCGGCCGAGGCGATCGACAAGATACCAGGGCGGCACGGTGGAAAGGAGGTAGGTTATGCCGTTAATGCCGGTCATCAGCAGAGCATCGCGGCCGTGCCAGCCGGCTTGCTCAAACACTAGAGGAGCATAGTACGAGATGACGTTGATGCCGTTGAGCTGTGCAAGCGCCTGTGCAGACATGGCGATGAAGACACGCTTGTAGTATCGCTTGAACATATCAGCGTAGCTACGCTCGCCTTCCTGACGCTGGAGAAGGACATTCATCTTGATCTCGCGGTACTCGTCACGAGCCTTCTGGTTGTGGATGTCGCCCTTGCCGTACAAGTTGGCGATAACCACAATGCCTTCTTCGTCATGATCGTTGTCCAGAAGCCAGCGTGGCGACTCGACAACCAGGAGGGTGCCGATTGCCAGTAGTCCACCCATGACAACTTGCATGGCCAAAGGCGCGCGCCATGCCCAATCGCTCTTGATGTAGCTGCAGCCATAATCGACCCAGACACTAACCATGTAGCCGAAGATGTTTCCAGAGAACTCAATGCACGCCAGCTTGCCTCTGTTGTGCGGAGGCGAGATTTCAGACTGGTATACAGGCACAATCGTGGTGAGAGCACCCACTCCGAGACCGGCGATAATTCTTCCCAGCATCATCATAGGCATGCCAGTAGCAAATGTCTGGCAAGCACCTCCAACAATGAAAATCAGAGCACCATACAAAATGGTCTTCTTCCTTCCAATCACATCTCCGATTCGTCCAGTGACAAGCGAGGACACTAATGCACCAATCTCCAGAATGGCCACCATAGTTCCAATCTCCGCACTTGAAGGCTGGTTAAAGTAGTCCTTGAAGTACGGGCCTGTGATCAGGCCCGACATGACACCCTGGTCATAGCCGAAGAGGAAGACGCCTAATGAGACGAAAATCGACAAGAAGTAGATCAGCTTCTTCCCGTGCAACCCGTGCATACGGGAAGGTCCATCGGCTCCAGGCATGAGAGCGGCAGCTAGGAGCTTCTCGCCCCAATTGAGTCGTCTGAGTCTGGGTTCGGGGATTGGGATATCCTCAGCACGTTTCGGTACGGCTGGGAGACGATCGATATGCCGGCGTGGTTTCTCGTTGTCGGCGCTCTGGGATGCGTACCGGACTCTCTTTTGCTGGCCTCGGCCTCTGCCTGTGCGGTTCGAGGTATGCGGCTCTTCAAGGCTCACTCGTACGCGGCCGGCTAGCGGGTCCTCGTCGGCAAGTTGGTCGACGAGATCGCCCGTGTCACTCCAAAGCGAGAAGTCGGATCGGTCGTCGTCGTCGTCGCTATAGTCGGTATAAGAGCCTGAGCGGCGTAGGCGCTGGCGGTCGCCGTACTTCTCGTCGTCGCTGTCGTGGCTCCGGCGGTTTGAGCGGCGGGCGGAGGAAGAACCAAGGGTGTGCAGTGGGATGTTGGCGGGCTTGCGTGTACTGTTGCTGCCGATGTTGAACGGAATCTTGGCGGTCGCTGGGGCTGTAGCGGACCCTCTCCCGCGGTGGAGGTGGTGGTGGTGGAGGACGGAGGTGCTAAGAAAAGCAGAGCACCGCTGGTATGGATGGAATGCGGGCAGAGACCCGGCGATGAGGAATGGCAGGGGAGGAGAGGTAAGTGGTAGGGACGGTGTCAAGGCACGTCACTGCGATACGACTCTACACTTAGACGAGATAGGTAGCGGTATAGCGCGTGGGCGACGGCAGCGGGAGCCAGCCAGGTCCACTTAGGCGTGGGCGGTGGTCGCGCTGGCGGAGGGTGCGTGTGGAGGGTGCGTGTGGGCGGGCGCAGTAGTGCTCATGGGGTGGTCTAGGGCGCTATGGCTCTGCTGGCGATGCAAGGCACGTGGGACGATGGCGGCTGAGGAGGCCGAGCGAGCATTGGACTGCCGGCGGGCGAGACTAGAGAGATGAACGTGATCGGAGTGCTGGTGAGCTGTTGGACGACTGAGGTCGAGCTGTCCCCAGTCCACACGAGGCGACGTCGTTGGCGCCGCTCCCGCCCAAAACTATGGGGCCGGGTCCCTTTGCGTCTAAGCTTTTCCCTTGCCATAGATAACCAGCGAGCCAGAAGCTTCTGGCGGTGGAAGATAAGAAGACATCAGCCTATCTTGCCTGCTGTGCTCGTTTCGGCTATATAATTATTTTGCACATGCACAACGAGCACAATCGTCTATGCAATGCAGCAAGCGTTCTCTCTTCCCCTTGCCGCAACACTCTATCCATGCACAATGACCTCGCACTGCAGCTCGCCAAGCAAGAAGCATGCTTCCGGAACAAAGAAAGCACCGCTGTGCTGGAACACTTAGCCGGTCGCGGTCATGCTAGCAGGAAGTAGTGATACTAGTGACACGAGACAGACCATGTGATCAGATGTTCTACGCGTAACCCTAGGCCGAGGGAAGTGATTCGAGAGCGGGGATGTTGTTGGCATTATTCATGTCATCGGACTTTGTGTCTGACTGCCATCTGGTCGGCACGCGGACGACTCTTGATTCAGCTTTACGAGCAGGATGGTCATCACGAGAGGATACGACGAAACTTGTCACTTTTTTTTTAGAATGCTGAAATGTGTTTTTGCTTTTTTACGTGCAATAATCTCTTCATGACAATAGACTCGCCGCGAAGGCTTGCAGTCTCAAATATACCCATATCCCAACGCCATGCATGATGGAGGTCGACATAACGCCTCATATTGAACAATCAGAAAGTAATCACAAACAAATCGTGTACATCGTCTCTTGCCACCGCATCATATTCATGCGGCGAGGATCTTCTCGAGACCCTCAAGGAGGATGTCGGCGTGCTTCTTCTGGAAGATCAACATGGGCCTGAGGCGCACGGCGTGAGCACCAGAGCCACCGATGTTGATACCGATGGTCTTGGCCTTCTTCAGGATCTCGTCGCGCTGGGGAGAGTCCCAGGCGATGAAGGTACCCTGGCCCTTGCCACGAAGGTTGGTGATGTCCTTGGGGAACTTCTTTGCGAGACGCTCGAGGCCGGCGTACAGGTAGTCGCCGGTCTCAGCGGTGTTCTGGACGAGGTTCTTGCTCTCGATCTCCTGGAGGATGGCGCGGAAGAGGATGGCACGGGCGGGGTCACCGAGCCAGCTGCGATGTTGTCAGTATTAATATGCAAGTTTAAGATGTGATGTATACTTACGTGTTGAACTGACGGTAGGCCTTGTTGGGCCTAAGCTCGGGGTTGCCGTAGTAGTAGCCAGCAGCCTGGGCCTTCTTGGAAAAGGTGACCATGTCAGGCGGGTCCTGGAGGTTCCAGTGGTCGTGAGCCCAGAACTTGCCAGTGGCACCAACACCAGTCTGAACCTCATCAACG
The DNA here is from genome assembly GCA_019775635.1 of Cladosporium sp. VS III D KN 1. Classification (NCBI taxonomy): domain Eukaryota; kingdom Fungi; phylum Ascomycota; class Dothideomycetes; order Cladosporiales; family Cladosporiaceae; genus Cladosporium; species Cladosporium sp. VS III D KN 1. The sequence goes on from JACWFN010000004.1 coordinate 1,465,449, forward strand.
ATCATGAGAACGTTGTGCTTGCGAGTGATCTCACGGAGGCCTCTGAAGAAGGCAGGCGAGGCGTGGTTGTCGCCACCCTCGGACTGAATAGGCTCGACGATGATAGCGGCGGGCGGGTTGTGGAAGGTAGAGATGAGGCTCTCAACCTCCTCGAGGCAGCGCTGCTCCTCGCGGGCGTTCTCCTCGGCGTGCTGCTCAAGAGGGTACTTGAGCTGCGGGAAGGAAGCCTGAGGCCAGTCGAAGGCAGGAATGTCGAGCTTGTGGATAGGCTTGGAGCGAGTGCAAGAAAGCGAGCCGAAGAGACGGCCGTGGAAGCCACCACGGAAGGAAAGGATGGACATGTTGGGAGAGCCAGGTGCCTGGTTGTTCATCGCGCTCTCAATGTCCTCCTGAGAGAAATCGACATCGTATCCACCACGCTGCTGCTGTCTCTTCCACATGAAAGCTGCCTTGAAGGCAAGCTCGTTGGCATCGGAACCGGCGGTGGCAGTGAGGACCTGGTCGAGACCCTTGGGCGAAGCACGCAGGAGACCGGTCTTGAGGATCTCGGCCCAGTCGTGGGAGGGGAAGTTGCCCATGGCGGGACGGTTGATGAGGGAAGAGGCCATCTCGGGGCTCATGGCGGACTGGAGGAGAGTAGGGTTGCTGTAGCCGACAGGGATGGAAGCAATCTGGGCGTAGACATCGAGAAGGACGTTGCCGTCGAGGTCAGCAACATAGTTGCCGAAGGAGTTCTGGTAGTTGCACATCATGTTCAAGCTCCTGGTCTCATAGACCTTGTCCAACTCAGCGATAGCCTTCTTGCCCTCGGGACCGGGGATCTGAGTACGCATGACAGGGCCGGTGGGCTCGTCAGCGAAGTAGGGCTGCTCAATGGCATCGGCGACGGTCTGAGCGGCGGCGGCAGCAGCGCGAGGAGGGCTCTGGGTAGCCATGCGGCGGGTGAAGGCGGTGCGGGCGTTGGCGCGCAGGACTGGTTGCAGCCTGGCGGCGGAGCGCATGAAGGAGGCCATTGCGATGGCTATGTGGTGTTGTCTTGCTTGTGGTGGTGCAGATGAGGAGTGCTTGCAGCAGTCTGCACGACTTCAATGGCGATGGCGAAGACCCCGCTGTGAAGCTGGAGATATGACGCGCTTCGTGATAAGAGAGACGGAAGCTCGCGGAGGATTGAGAGCGAGTTGTTGACAAGAGAGACTCCCGATTTCTTGAGAGGATAAGCAAGATGATGGTAAGAAGAGGAGCAAGAGGAGTGCGAGGTGCGGAGGCGTTCGTCTTCATATACTTTGCCTTGTCTCTGTATTCAGCGCAGAGCTACAGATACCTAATCGCCCGAGGCGCTAGCCCTCTTACTCCACACTTTTTCGCATGCGCCTGCCTCATTCGGCCTGTCCACGCGAGGGCTCGAGCAGAATATGAGTTCCACGTGTGGGATGTGTTGTTTTGTGTGTCAACGATATGCCAATTCGGATGGACCACGCCGTTTGATCCTCTCGGCGAAATGACTACTGTCAAATCAGCGTTTTCACAACCCGACAAACAGGCGCTCCTGAGACGAGAACTCGCGAGATGGCCCTATAGGCTTATCTCCAGCCAGAGTCCTCGATACGAACGTGGTAAGCATAGTCGGCTCCTCGGCACCAGACCACATAACAGCTTGAGAGTTTGAAGTAATGACATGTCGTTTTAAACACTCATACACATGAATATATGCGGTGGCTGGCGGTGAAAGGCTTGTGGCAACACCACAATGCTCACGAAGTTCAATACAGACTGTCCTCGCCACGGCAATATTGCGTTGAATTGGATGCCCACAATAATCGCTGTTCTTCAATTTACTTATACGTACAGTGGTATAAGCATGTGCATCCATAGCAGTCTGACGAGAATAACTTAGTATCTCACCGGTGCACAACACGAGTTAATAATAAGGCAGCTACTGGCATTAGCATCAGAAAATACAGAGATGTGCAGACTTAACATCCGTAGGGACAGTACATTTTGCTTAGCCATCAAGACATCATCTCAATCTGAGACGGCTGTAGCACTGCCAAATTCACTATCAGATGGAATCAAGTAATAATGCCTCGTACATGCTCTCGATGTATGATACAAATGCCCTCTCAGGCGCTCTCAAGTTACTTCTATACACAAAAGGAAAGTTCTTCGTTTCATATGCGCATCCGACCATAGAGGCGTCCTAGCCGCGCCGTTCTCTTCCATTAGATCCAACGACGACACGTGTGCGCCTCGTTTTTTTGGAAACAGGCTCTTTTTTCCAGGAAACACAATCGTCACACTTTAATAGTACCATTCCGGATTCCTTGCTTTTCGAGGCACTTTTGCTCTCCTGCTGGTGCTCTTAAAAAATGATACGTTGCACAAATAAGTCCGCTTACTTGGAGAGACCGATCTTGCTGAGGAGACCGCTGGGGGAGGCGTCCTTCTCAAAGATGTTGAGCATGCTCTTCCACACTTGACCGGGCTCTTGCGAGGCGTCGATCTTCTTCCAGATGCCAGTCTTGCGGTAGTAGTCGACGACGGGGCCGGTCTGCTCGTGGTAGGTGCCGAGACGCTTGCGGAGGGTGCCCTCGTTGTCGTCGGAGCGCTGGATGAGAGGCTCGCCGGTCACGTCGTCGATCATGCTGGCCTTGGGAGGGTTGAAGATCTTGTGGTAGGAGCGGCCGGAGGCGGGGTGCACGAGACGGCCGGTGATACGGGCGACGAGAAGCTCGTCGGCGATCTGGAGCTCGACGGCGTGCTTGAGAGGCTGGGACTTGGTCTTGAGCATGCTGTCGAGCTTGACGGCCTGGGGAACGGTGCGAGGGAAGCCGTCGAGGATGAAGCTGGAGGGTTTATGTTAGCAATGGATTCTGCGCGTCGTTTCCACAATCATCCTATAACATACCCGTTCTGGCACTCCTGGTTGTTGTCCAACTCGTTCTGGATCATGCCAATCATGATCTCGTCGGAAACGAGCTTGCCCTCGTCCATGATCTTCTTGGCCTGGCGACCGAGCTCGGTCTTAGCAGCAACCTGGGCGCGCAGCATGTCGCCAGTAGCCAAGTGGCAAGCGCAGTACTTCTCCTTGATCTTGGGTGCCTGAGTGCCCTTGCCTATAGGAAATATTGTTAGTCTCCTGACAACAATTGACCCGTCGCATCATTGCACATACCAGCGCCAGGAGGGCCGATGAGGATCATGCGCATGCCATCGGCGGTAGACTTGGAGCCATTGTCGGGCTTGCCGTACTTGCTCTCGAGCTCGTGGACTCGGCTCTCGAGGGAGCCAATGTGGCTCTTCAGCTGCTCGATGATCTGTTCGGAAGACATGGCGTTTGCTGTTTGGACGCTGTGTTGACCTGGCCGAGGCGACGGAGATGCGAAGTGGACGGGCGGAGGAGAGGGTGGGTGGTGACGATAGAGACTGGACGCGGTGGTGATGGGAAGTTGGTCTTGCTTGCGCGACTGGGATTATCGAATGCGGTTGAGCGCCGGCCGAGGGTCGGGAGAGCTTCACTCGCGCGCCAAGGTTTAACGCCTTTTGCCCGGCTGTGAAGTACGCAATCGCAGTAACAAGTTAATCAGCCGTATCAATTCTGCCGTTAGTAGGGACGATCGCAATTACTGCCACTGGATTAAATAGTATAAATACGTTCTATGAACAGTCCCTATCGGATGTTCACTCTGTCATCTCTGGTGTTGCTACTGGAGTTCACCAAAATTCTACGAGCACCTCGGCACACCGGAGTGCTCGATCCAGGCGTTCGTCTCGCGATCCAACTGGATCTCGGCAAGGAGGCACTGTGTGTTGTGTTGTCCAACATGGTCGGCAGATGTCGGGAAGACACTCGCTACGGTTCATCCGGTGTTCTGGTAGTGCTGCAACCATCGTGGTGAGGACGGTAGCTCCTGCGTTCATCCGACCTTGACCTGAAGTACTGCTGAGACTTCTGCCCAATTGATGACATGCAAATAGATACGATAGGAGGGCAAATTAGTATTTCTTTTTGACCCTGTGGTTCCATAACAATGTCACGGTTGATGAAGTCCTTCTGTTCGAGATGATTTATGAAACAAGACGATACCTTGATCGTTTTAAGCCAACATCGCGAAGCTCCAACGTCAAGGCAGTAGTAGTGCTGCAGTATGTGACTTGTGGTGTGAACATAACTCTGTCGACCCCACGGCAACTCAAAATGTCATTGCTATACATCAGATTCAGCGTAGCATATTGCATTCCGAATGTGAGCAGCCTAGACCATTGACATGTGTGTACTTTTGTCAAGAGCTAACCCTGCTTACCCCGACAGTCATTATGGATGCTTGTGTCGTTTGTTCATCAGAAAGAGATGTTAATGGTCGTAAATTGCTCGTCCGCAAGTGAGAATTCGAAGTGGGAATGAACACTACGCTAACTAAATGTACTCTATTTGAAAGTAACCAGTATCTCGATTCTAGTATATCTTGGTTCAAAACATAGAGGTAGCGGAAGACCACGCGATACGGAGAATGACAGTGATAGAAACAACATGCTGTGTAATTGGCACACTAACCTAGAAAATGATATCGACTCTCGACCTCGAATATCTACGGTTGATGCTAGGTGGCAAGTAGGACAGTAGTGGAAATGTTCGTAAGGCCAAAACAGTGCGATCAAAAGAAATGGCAAAAACATACAACAGGCGGGATTCCCAGATGGTCACCCACTCTAGTACTAGTCGCCCGGTTCAGTGCTTATGTATGGCAGAGCGGACGGAGT